>CAMZMU010000104.1:9053698-9787663 GCA_947311845.1 Poa pratensis | reverse complement strand
TTGTCCGGGTCTTCAGTCTCTCGGGTCGTGCTTTGCGGTCTTTGGTCCACTTCTTGGTGGTCAAATTCCGTTTCCTGGATCTGTCGGTGGTAAACAGCTGCAGGAAGAGTAAAGAAAGCTCGGATTAATCGATGGTACGTAACCGAATATAAAATTAGCCTCGGAAGGCAGAGTTAGGTCAAGCAAAGGGGATGAAACTAACCTGAGGTGCAAGCTAGGATCGCTTAAACGGCTCTACTCCCCACTCCATTTGTCGTGGTGGTGTCACGGCAGATGCCATGGGTATGGCTTAAGTGTGGGCTCGCTTGGGCGTTGGGGGAACCGGGGAGGGTTTGCGCGCTTATGAAGCACGCATGAAGATCAAACAAGAACCTCGCAGGAACAACAAGAACAAAGCAAACCAAGAACAGCCAAGAACACCACGATGTACCCTGCTTCGGGGCCCTCTTGTGGAGGTAACACCCCTACTGCAGCTCTAGCCTACTCTCTTATATCTCAAGTGTTTACAAGTACAAGCGCTCCGAGCTGTATGATGAACAATGGAGAGAGCTCCAGGTAGAAGATGAAGCTTGGGGGGAAATGATGCTCACAATCGTCGATCCCTCTCACAGGAGAAGGTGGTGTTGCATATATACAGTAACCGAATTACCCTTTTGCCCCTGGCCGCAGAGGACAATGGCATGGACAAGGAGAACAGGACAAACACTGGCCACTGTCACTCAGCCCAGCTCACCCTCTGTTCCACAGGCTTATCTTTCCTCTTTGAGCTTAAGGCAGTGTAGACCACAGTAGCCTAGCCACTGCCCCTTTCCCGAATTGGCCGAGTCAGCGCCTAGGGGCTTGTGACCCGGAAAACCTGTGGCAGCACCTTGCTGTCTTCTGAGCCCCGGTCAGTAACCTTACAGTGCCCGTGACTTTTACTGACATTACTTGGCCCCTGTGCAACATCCGAGTTGCCCTACCCGGATCCGGATAACTTAGCCGCTCTTCTTTCCTGGATCCGGTTAAACCTCACCGGATCCCCTTTGGTTTTCCTTTCACTCTGGCTTGAAGTAGGACTGACCGAATCGCCTTGAGATCCGGCCCAAGCGACCCGGCTAACTTAGCCGCTCTTCTTTCCTTGATCCGGTTAGACCTTAACTGTTCATAACACATCATCTTTGCCCTACCCGGGGGCAGCCCCCCGACAGTAGTCCCCGAAGCTGGTATGGTCCTACAGCCTCGGCTGAAGGGCCGTTCCAGATTCAAAACCAACATCATTAACCGGATCACTTCTAGTTGTCACCGAATTTTCCGGGACATTTGGCAGGAAAAGCCTGTGCAAAGCCGTATAACCCGGGTTGTCAGCTCGTTATCCGGATCCACCGGGTACTTGAGTGTATTTGACCAGAAGACCACGTCTCCTCGTTTTCTCCGTTGACCGGCACATAGGATCCGTTCCACCGCTTCCAATTCTGCGGCGTGACCACGTGTGCTTGAAATACACGGCCACAGCAGCTGCCACAGAGTTCCGCGACGCAAGGGATCTAACCGTGCTCCGGTAACCGCGCGGTAGTGGGGGGCAGTTACCGCTGGAGGCTATAAAGAGGGCGCGGTGGTTTTTCCCCGTCTTCTTCCTCTCGACTCCCACTGACCCGCTCCATCGACGCCGCCGCGACCTCGCCATTCAAGGTTGCCGCGCCAGGGACGCACAGCGTACCAGAGCAAGATCACCGGAGCCGCGCCTCGCGCCCATCTCCGCCGTTTCTCCGTCGAATCTCTCCTTCGAGGAACTAGCACTGTAAGTTCTTCCTCCTCTCGCCATAGCCACCGTGACGAGTTCATACTTTTTGAAATACACACGCCTGTTCTTGCTAGATTGATGCGTATCTAAGCCCATGTCCCTGCCGTAGCATACTCTGCAAACTTTCTGTCCAAGTTTTGTATCAGACTAGCCTAGATAGACTTGTCTCCGTAGGAGCAGTTCAACCATGTTTTTGCCTGTGATTTTCTTTCTTTTTTACTACTGCTGTAGATCTTCCCAACCCTAGAAACTCGCGGAAAGATGTTTGCGATCTCCAACCGCATCACCTTCTCCACCGGACCCGGTTAACCCTACCCGGGATAGGATTAGCCGAGTCACCTTAGATCCGATTCGGCTTTAATGTTATCCGATTCTCCTTTGGTTCCATGGATTCCGAATTTCCTGACCCGGTTATCCGTCTTTTTGCTGCAGGACTGATTCGGTTATGGCCAAACTTCCCCCTGGCAGATGGGAAGGATCTGATGTTACCCGGAATGATTTGGAATGGCTACGAGCCACCCGGCGTATAACGCCGCAAGTTATATGCCGCAGACCCGGAAAAGAACTCGCGCCGGCCCCCGAACCCGGTGAGCGCGTGGTATTCATAGCGCATTTCGAGCGCGGGTTCGGATTGCCTGCTAGTGACTTCTTTCGGGCCTTTCTGGACTTTTTCGGACTACAACTTCACCATCTCCCGGCGAACGCCTTCGTCTCTTTATCAGCTTTCACTTCCTTCTGCGAAGGCTATCTCGGCCTCTGGCCGAGTGTGGATATATGGGCCAAATACTTCCACCTCCGCAAGCATACCATTCCAGGTACCAAGCCGAAACAACTGACTGCTTGCGGTTCGGTTAGCATCACGCCAAGGCAGGGATCCACCTTTCCCCGTGTCACTGGCCTAGACACGGTCAAGAAGTGGCAAAGGACCTTCCTTTATGTGAAGAGTGCTGAGGGCCATGATGCCCTCAATCTGCCCGAGTTCAGGATGGAGCCGCCCACAGCCGAACTGAACTTCGGTTACAATCCGGCTGAAACAATTGCTGAACTTCAGACAGTGCATACCACTCTGGAGGATTTTTTGAAGAAGGGTATGGTCTCTGACGACCTCCTCCGGACCTTCATCTCTCGCCGAGTCAGCCCTCTTCAAAGGCGTGACCACAAGATATGCCACACGCGTGGCGCACTAGATCCTACCCGGATCAGCAAACACGAGCTTGACAAAGCTTCCGTCTTCAGACGGGTAAACGCCATTGCTGCCAATGAGATGTCGGATAAATGGCGGTGGGGTGTAAAGCCATTCTACCGGGAAAAACTTCCTCCACAGGTTAGCTCACCACTTTCCGAATCCACTCTTACTTCATCCGAATAATCCTGGCCTGATCCGGATTCGCATTGTCTTTTTTGTAGCTGTTTGACCGTCAACTTATTGAAGACGGAGATCTTTCCACCAAGGCATGGACACCGGATCTCAGCCCGCCGCGCGAGGGCGAAGAGGATCCGGATACGGATGACTACTTGCCAATTCCCCGTGCCAAGCCAGTCCGCAAGGGTAAGCAATCAGACATTCACCACCTTTCCGACGAGGAAGATGAAGATTGCTGCATCTTAGAACCCATCGACGCTATTCCGATTTCATGGAAACCACCTCCTTGTGTTCCAGCCAAACAAGATACTGGAGAGGCCTCTCGGAAACGCGCTGAGGCGCCCGAAACAGATGCCCCACAGACAAAAAGAAGGAAGAAGTCCGGCGACAAGCCAAATCGCGTCAAACCGATGCCCACCACCAAGGGGTAACATTGAGCGAACTTTATTTGCTTTCTTCCTCTATTAACCGAGTCATATCTATCCGAGTTAACCGTTTGCTTTACTTTATGCAGTGATGTCCTCATCACCGCGCAGACTCATTCATCCATCTCTTCTCCTATCCCTCCACTGGATACGGCCATGGAAACCCAATTTCCTGACCGAACTGCCACCTCACCAACGCGTGTCACCACTACCAATATTCCCCAGCCGACTCCCATTTCAGAGCCGGTTATCGACTTGGAGTGTGAGGAAACCTCGGCTCCAATCCGAGATTCAAGTTGGCCACGCCCTCTCAAGGAGCTGGAGAAGGAAAAGGCCAAGACATCGGCTACGTCCTCGCCTAAGCCTGATTCCCGCCCTGCTCCTGCAGCTCAAACTGCACTGAACCAAGAGCAGCAGAAGAAGAAGAAGCAGAAGCAGCAACAGCAACAGCAAGTTTCCGAGAAGCAGCACAAGGAGCCACATCCGAAGCAGACTTCTGGTGCGTCACCGCAACCCAAGCCGACTCAGGGTGCCTCTGGCACAACTCCGACTACCTCGGATAAGCAGGTGGTTGCTAGCAAGAAGGTTTCTGCCGCCCCATCAGCGATTCGATTCGGCCAGTCCGCGTCGAATCCGCGCCCTCCGAGCAGCGATAAGCTCGAGTCCGCCAAGCAATTCATTGAAGCTTGGAATGATGCTGACTTTGCCACAGGCTTCTCTACTTCAGCGCCACACCCGGCTGGGCCTAGTCGGATGTTCCAATCCTTACACTCTGTACAGACCTCGGTCACTGAAGCTAACCGGGTGTTCGAGGTAAATTTATCCGAACCTTGCTTTTATTTCAACATAATCAAACAGTACTATACCCAGTCCCCGAGATTCGGGTCGAACGACTGATACTCCTCCGAGTAAGAAAGTCATTCGGCTTGAATCTCTAAAAAAAATTATGATGAATGTTGCCTTAACCGAGGACACCGTGGGACTTCCAGTCCCCGAGTCTCCTTTTCAACTGATTCGGTTAATCTCGGGCCAGTCCCCGAGATTCTTCTGACGCCGTTTGCCTGTTTTCTTTCAGGAAACCATGACCGCTCGCGGCAAGCTCTTTAAGCAGCTCGCCCATCAGCACCAGAAGCTCCAAACTTCCTTCGATGGGCTCTGTCTTGAAATGGACAAGAAAGAAGAAGAGCACAAACGCGCCTTATCCGAGGAAAAATCAGAAGTGACTCGGCTCCAGCGAGAGCTTGACCGAGTTGAAAAAGTGAAGAACAAGGTTAAAGGAGAGCGGGATACGCTGAAGCGTGAAAAAGATACTATCCAGAAGGAGCGGGATACTTTCAAAGCCGGACTTGAGAAGCGGGCCAAACTGGACCAGCAAATTCAAACGACCATAGCCGAATCTGAAGCCGAAGTCAAAGCGGCTAAAGAAGAACTGAGTGCTCACAAAGCGGCCAGTGCGAAATGGCTTGCTGCACTTGCTAGCCTTAATGATGACATGGATCGTAAGTTCACCGAATCCCTTTTTTCTTTCTGCCCTTAACCGATACATATGCTTGTGTTCCTTCTTGCTGAACTCAGTATTAGCTTATTTGTTTGTAGGAGAGTTTACCAGCATCCGGCTTCAAGCCGCCAGGGCTGTGAGAGACGCCCGAGCTGAGAGAGCTAAATTAACCGAGGCTCCACTACCAGAGACATGGGACATCGAAGATCATATCACAGCACTCAAGGCTCGGATTGCTCCTTTGAAGGATTCCCATATTGGTCTGCTCAATGCAAGTCTCAAGGCTCACCGGATCTTATTTCCTGAAGCGCGGCAAGTTGTGCCTGTGGAGGAGCTGATCAGAGACCTGGACCAAGCCATGACCCGGCTACAGAAGTGGAGGTCTTCGTCCGCCCGCGCTGGTGCTGATGCAGCTTTGTTATTCATCATGTCTTGGTATGAGCTGATTGATCTTGCCAAAGTGCGCTCCTTTCGCGAGGGTTCTTCATGGGCTTCAGATCCCAACCGGATCAAGATCCGTGAAGAAGCCGCCAACTTTATGGCCGAATTTGCACGCACCAAGCATCTTGATCTGGAGGCTCCAGTCTACTCGGATGGAGAAGACACTGAAGAAGAGGAATCGGATGATGCCTCCGCTGAAGAATACGCCGATTCTGAGGGCGGGTCTGATGAAGAAGAAGAATCCAGCAAGGTACCAGCCTCCGACTCGGCCAAGCTCACCGAACAAACTCCAACCGAGTCTCCTGTGATTCCAGCCACTAACTTGACTGTGATCACTAAACAGGCTTCACCTGATCCGGATATTCCCGAATCCGCCCATCCTTCAAGCTCTCCAGTCAAGATTACTTCCGAAGTGCCACCATCTTCTGAGTCTGCTCCAGCAACAGAACCTCCCGTAACCGCGTCCACTTCAACCGAAGCACCCGTAGCTGAAGCCCGTGCCCCCGAAGCTCCGCTAACCGAAGCTCCTACCACAGGAGTTCCTGCAACCGAAACTCCTATGACCGAGTCCGCCGCGACCGAGTCCGCTGCACCCTGAAGTACTTAACAAAAACATTAAATCCCCGGTATGCCGGGAGCAGATGTAATAGACTATTTTAAGTTCTTTCGAGACTATGCTTATCATGCTTAACGCGATCCGGACAAGGTTTATGTTGGATCATCTTAAACCGAGTCCCCGAGTTTGTTTTCTTGTTTACTACTTTTGCCAAATCTTTGCTCTTGTCTACCTCTTTGGGTGTTTTGACAGTCGAGTCACAAGATAGGAATCATAGCATACAATACTTGAAACGCACGAGTTGTGGTTTAGAATCATTCAACATAAACGAAAAAAGAAATAACAGGGGTTAGTAAACGACATGTGCCGAATCGGTTTTGGACCGAGTCCCCGTGTCCATTTTCATGTTTCCCATATTCCTCATCTCTGCTCTTGACTACCATTTTGGTGTTTGTCAGTCGAGTCACGAGATCAACAACACAACATACATTACTTGAAGCTTAGAACAAGGTTCAAAGCGATTCGGCACACGAACGGCAAAAAACAAAACAGTAATAAACAACACATGCATAAGGACGAAGCAGTCCCCGAGTCCAGACTCGGATTACCGCGATTTCATTCATGATAAATTGAAATACATACATTGCGCCCTTTAAGAGTAGAAGGGTCGAAGCAGAGCTACATTCCAAGGTCGCTTGGTTTCCTGTCCGGGTCTGTCCAAGCCATCCTCCCTTGATTCCTGTGCATCTACAAGGTAGTACGAATCATTGTGCATAGCCTTGCTCACAATGAATGGTCCCTCCCATGGAGGTGACAATTTGTGTCGGCCTTTGCTGCGCTGCACCAGCCTCAGCACTAGATCACCCTCATGAAACACTCGAGGACTGATCTTTCGGCTATGATAACGCCTGAGATTTTGCTGGTATATTGCTGTCCGAGACAGGGCCAATTCTCTTGCTTCCTCTAGCAGATCCACTGCATCTTCCCGGGCCTCCTTTGCCTCGGTTTCAGTGTACATTGCCACCCTTGGTGCATCATATTCTATGTCAGTGGGTAGGACAGCTTCTGCCCCATAAACCAGAAAGAATGGCGTATAGCCTGTTGACCGATTCGGTGTAGTCCTTAGACCCCATAGAACTGATGGGATTTCATCTATCCAGCACCCCGGAGTTTTCAACAATGGTTCAATGAGACGAGCCTTGATGCCGGCTAACACTAGAGCATTTGATCTTTCCACTTGTCCATTGGACTCTGGATGTGCCACTGAGGCTATGTCTAACCGGATCCCCTTATTCATGCAGAATCGGGCAAACTCTCCGACAGCAAAGTTTGTGCCGTTATCCGAGATGATGCTATGAGGGTATCCGTATCTCAAAATGATTTCTTTCAAGAAGATTACAGCCGAACGGCCATCCACTTTCCGTATTGGTTTCACCTCTATCCACTTGGTGAACTTATCCACCATCACCAGCATATGTGTCATGTTGCCCCTAGCCGGCTTGAAATCTCCCACCATATCCAAACACCACACCGCAAATGGCCAAGTAATAGGAATTGTCTTCAGTGCCGATGCGGGTAAGTGTGTTTGCTTAGCAAATCTCTGGCATCCTTCGCACCTGCGGACTATGTCCTCCGCATCTGCATGAGCAGTGGGCCAATAAAATCCATGCCGGAACACTTTAGCCACCAGGGCTCTTGTACTGCAATGATGTCCACATTCACCTTGGTGTATCTCTAGGAGCATCTCCTTGCCCTCTGCTGGCTCCACGCAGCGCTGCAACACCTCGGTTACACTTCTTTTGTATAACTCCTTGTTGATGATGGTATAAGCCTTGGATCTCCTCTGGACACGCCTAGCCTTGGTCTCATCGCTTGGCAAGCTTCCTTCCTCGATGAACTTCATGATCTCTTCAGCCCACTCTGGTACTGGATGCAAAGGGAACAAGTGCTCATTTTCTTCCACAGGTTTGGCCGCCATTATTTCTTCTATCAGCTTCTGCCATTCCCCACAATCCGGTTATCCTCATCTTCATCTCTGCTCCTCTTTCCCAAGACTCGGTTAGCAGTTTCCGAATCTGTGTGAGCAGTCCCCGAGTCCGGGCATGCCGTCCCCGGGTCTTCCTCGATATACTCACATCAACATTCATAGGAATAGCTTCGGATTCTTGCTTGGGAATAAAAATCGACTCGGAATCAGGCGAAGGTTTGATTGAAGGGACCCTTAGATGATTCAAGGATATTCCGGGTGGGATTGCCTCCCTAGACGACCCGAGTTTTGACAGAACATCTGCAGCTTGGTTTTCCAGCCGAGGTATATGCTTGTACTCACAGCCTTCAAAAAATCCCGAAATTTTCTGAACATGAAACCGATACAGTGCCATATTGGCATCAAGAGCATCCCAATTTCCAGAAGATTGCTGCACGACCAAATCCGAATCACCGAAACACTCAATCCGGCGAACGCCGATGTCCCGAGCCACATTAAGCCCATGGATCAGTGCCTCATACTCGGCTACATTGTTTGACGCTGAGAAATGAATCTGCAATACATATCGCAATTGATCCTGTTTTGGTGATGTGAGCACCACCCCAGCACCTAGCCCGATTTTGCATTTGGAACCGTCAAAGTGCAACCTCCAGTAATTGTAATCCGGTTTAGGTGGTTCATATTGCATCTCAGCCCAGTCACAAAGGAAATCCGGCAAAGCCTGAGACTTGATAGCATCTCTTCTCTCATAATGCGGTGTGTAAGGAGACACTTCTATCGCCCATTTGGCAACTCGGCCAGTTGCATCTTTGCACCCAATGATCTCCGCAATTGGAGCTTCACATACCACTGTAATCGGATGCTCTTGAAAGTAGTGTTTCAACTTCTTGACCGCCAGGTACACACCATATGTCATCTTTTGGTAGTGAGGATAATTTTGCTTCGAAGTTGAGATCACCTCACTCAAATAGTACACCGGCCTCTGCACAGATTTACCATCCTCTTCTCGCTCTACCACCATGACCACACTTACGACCCGGTTAGTGGCCGCAATGTAAAGTAGCATTGGCTCATTCGGCAAAGGTGATGCCAAAACTGGAGCAGTGGACAACATCTTTTTTAATTCGTTGAAAGCCGAATCTGCTTGCGGGGTCCACGTGAACCCGGTGCTCTTTTTCATTAACTGATACAAGGGCAAGGCTTTTTCTCCTAGCCGACTCACAAACCGACTCAACGAGGCTAAACACCCGGTGAATTTTTGTACATCTTTTAGACATTTAGGCAATTTCATTCTTTCTATGGCTCGGATCTTAGCCGGATTCACCTCAATACCTCGGCTCGATACAAGGAAACCAAGCAACTTTCCAGCTGGGACACCAAAGGTGCACTTGTCCGGATTCAATTTTAACCGATATTTTCTCAAGTTCACAAATGTTTCCTCGAGATCCTCGAGGAGAGTACGTTTTTCTTTTGTTTTGATGACAATGTCATCCACATACACCTGCACATTTTTACCCATTTGAGAATGCAAGCACTTTTGCATACATCTCTGATAAGTTGCACCAGCATTTCTCAAACCGAAACACATGACACGATAGCAATACGCCCCATACGGGGTAATAAAAGCAGTCTTTATTTGATCTTTAGGGTTCAGTGGTATCTGGTGAAAACCAGAGTACGCATCAATAAAAGACAACAACTCACACCCAGCAGTAGAATCGATCACTTGATCAATCCGAGGCAAAGGAAATGGATCCTTTGGACACGCCTTGTTTAGGTTGGTGAAATCGATGCACATGCGCCACACCTTGACCACAGCTGGTTCGTCCTTCTTCTTCTCTACTAGAACTGGATTAGATATCCAGTCCGGATGCAACACCTCCATAATGAATCCGGCTGCCAGCAGCTTAGCCAGCTCATCGAGCACCACCTTTCTTCGATCATCTGAAAGCCGCCGAGTCGGTTGCCTAACCGGTTTCACATCCGGCCTGACAAACAAAGAATGCTCTGCCAACTCCCTCGGAACACCAGGCAGGTCCTTAGCTGACCATGCAAAGATATCCCGATTCTCACGGAGGAAGTGACAGAGCGCGCTTTCCTATTTCTCACCCAGCCCGGCACCAATGATGGCCATGCGCTCCGGGTTCTCCGGGTCAATGGGGATCTTCTTCGTCTCCTTGGGCACCTCAAATGTTGCACCCGCATCCGGATTAGTCATGGCCAGCACGCCGAGCTGAGCTGACTTCGCCATTGCCACCACCTCGTGCATCTTGCTCTTTTCAGCTTGTATCACCAGTGATTCAGCTAAGTTAGAACCAACTGTAGCACACTGTATGGCCTTCTTGTAGTCTCCCGCAACGGTGATAACACCATTCGGGCCAGGCATTTTCATCTTGAGGTAGGCCACATGAGTAGATATCATGAACTTGGCTAATGCTGGCCTGCCAAGCAGAGCATGGTATGGGCTTTCCAAATCCACCACCTCGAACTCGAGACTCTCAAGTCTGTGATTGTCCCTGGTACCGAACAACACATCTACCCAGATCTTACCCATGGGGGAACAAGATACCCCGGGTACTATGCCATGGAAAGTACAGCTGCTCTGTTGCAACTGATTCGGCGAAATACCCAACTTGACCATTGTGTCCCGATACATGATGTTTATGGCACTGCCATTGTCGACCAAGACTCGGCTAAATTTCACGTTCAGCTTGGGTCCAACCAAAGTTGGATCCACCACCAGTGCATAGTTCCCTGGGCTTGGCATGATCCTTGGGTTATCCGCCCTGCTCCAAGTGATCTCCTGCTCAGACCAGTTCAAGTACTTTGGAACTGCTGGCATCACGGCATTCACCTCCTTTGCTCGTCTCAACTGACTTTTCTTGTCAGTTGGCTCGGTCACGAAAACCACATAACTCTGATGTGCTTCCTTGTAATCATTCCCAGGGTATCCACCTTGCCTACTTGGGCCATCACCATTGTCACTGCCTCCCATGTTCACCAGGTTAACCGGCTTCGTTGCTGCTGGCCTTGGAGTTCCAGCGTTGACCGGGGTCGCATTGGCTCCGGTTAGCGGCATGTTTGGCCTGAAATTCGGTCTAGGAGCGCCTCTCTGAGGTGGTCCTCTTTGACCTTCCGCCTGAATGCGGTGATGCCAACTACAGTTCCGGGTCGAATGATTAGCCGGTTTGCGCGGATCAGTGGTGTGATAACAGCAAGGCCCATCAATCTGGACTCAAAAGTCAGAGGTGGACTTGGTCCCTCCCACACTTTCTTCGGCCAAGCACCTTGATTCGGCCTCCAAGCCGGACCATCAGTTTTCTGCCTCTGCGCATCTCCTCCACCGGGTTGATCCATGTTTACTGCAGCAACTTGATCCGAACCATCTGTAATCCGGATCTCTTCTCTTGTAACCGAATTCATGTCGGTCACTGGGCCTTAATGGTCCAACTCGGTTATTAACGGTTGCCTCCTGTTTGCTCCCACTGCATCCAATGCGGGCTGTGTTGGATCACCCAGCGCATACGTGTCTGCTATCCGGATCATATCTGCCAGGGTTTTCGGCATATCTCTTTGGAGTTTCTGCCAAAGTGGTGTACCATGCCTGCATCCCTGTGCAAACCATGAAATGGCCTGCTCCTCCACTACACCTTCGCAAGAATTGCGCATGTTGCTCCACCGAGTCAAATACTCTCGGTCTGTCTCCCTCTCTTCCTGCTTGCATGCAGCCAGGAGCTGAGGTCGGTTTGGCCTCTTGTAGGTGCTGGAGAAGTTGCTGTTAAACGCCTGTTCCAAATCCATCCAACAATTGATACTACCCGGTGGCAAGTTATTCAGCCAGATCGGGCTGGACCTTCTAACATATGCGGGAGATACCGGACCGCCCATCGGCGATTGCCCCCCGCAATGTGCACTGATGATACATAGTCCGTCAGCCAATCCTGTGGCTTGGTGCTGCCATTATACGGCTTCGTGTTGCGGCCGAGCTGGAACAAAGGCACACTTGGCTCATTCATTATCCGAGGTCCAAAGCATGGTGGACCCGGTGGGCCTTGCTCTTCCAGCTTCTCGGACTGGTAGATTCTGTCCAACTGAGACGCTGATCATCCGGATCCAACATCCGAGGCCCCAGTCTCGACGCCAGTGCATTGTCATACGTCTGGTATCCGGCTCGCGCCATAGCCGAATTGCCATCGTCGTAGCGGTAGCCCACCTGGCCACCACTTTGCTGCTGCACCTGTGCCATCACTGCTGTCCGGGGTGGCGAGGTGGTTGACCTCGGCCAGCCGAATTTCCCTTCCAGTACCCGGATTGCCTTGACCACCACTGTTTCTGTCTTGTCCGCCTTTTCCTTGGGCTGCAAGCTGCTTGCTCGCATATACCGCATCATAAGTTTGCAGCTGCTTGCTCTTACCCGAGTTCACACTTTGAGCTCGGTCAATCACAACATGCGGAGAGGACGCTTGCCCCTTAGATTCTGGCTAGCAGCCCTAACCGAGACAACTACCCGGGAACCACCAGCATCCGGATTAGCTTTCCGGTAGGCCTCATTCTGCCTGTTGCACACATCCACTAGCTCATTCACTCTCTCCGCCTGCTTGCGCCAAGCGTCCCCGGTCAGGTTACTTAACTCGGCTCGTGCTGCTGCTGCAGCCCTAAGATTCTTAGCCGGGGAGCTATAAACCGGCTTGCCTGTTCCGGACCTATGACTAGTGGCTTTACTTGAGCTCGAACCTGCAGCTCTAGCCAACTCGTCATTGAGGTCCTTGCCTCTGTTACGCAACTCGGCTTTCTTGCGCGAGCGGTGCACTACAGGAGTAAAGCCATCTGTGATACCATTGGCAGCATTGTATTCTCTCAGGTCTCTATCAAACTCTTGCCTAGACTCTATCACTAACCGAGCCTCTTTTTGCAACCTCAGGCGCTCTGCCTCTAGCTGAGCTACAGTAAGATCAACATTTGCTCCAGGAGCCACTGGCCGAGCTAGCTTTTCCAAGATACCCTCTAAGGAAGCATCCCTGCTTGACATGCCAAGGGGACCAACCGGATCGGGTTTCTCCTTAGGGAACTTAGCTGTCCGGTCGGCTTGTCAGCCGGATCGACGGCGTGGCCAGCTCCTCTGGCACGCTCGTGCTGGCACCTCCTTTGCCAGCAGCAGCGTTTGCGGCAGCCACCATGACCTCCACGCTGCTCCCAGGGCGAGCGCTACGCCCTCCGCGAGCTGCGCGGAAAGAGGAGGATCCGCAGCCACGAGCACCTGCGCCGGGTACTCGCGAACTGGCTCGGTGGCGACGTAGGTGACGAAGCTGCCCAGCGTCATGAGGAAGCCATCCGCGGGGAAGGGCTTGTTGGAGAAGCACCCCGCGTTGTCGCTGATGAAGTTGAACTCGCCGAGCTTGCACACGAGCCCGGAGAGGACCCGCTCGCCGGCACCAGTGACGGAGCCCGTCCGGATGGAAACCCCAGCCAACGCCAATGCTTGCCCCACGGTGGGCGCCAACTGTCGTGGTGGTGTCACGGCAGATGCCATGGGTATGGCTTAAGTGTGGGCTCGCTTGGGCGTTGGGGGAACCGGGGAGGGTTTGCGCTTATGAAGCACGCATGAAGATCAAACAAGAACTTGCAGGAACAACAAGAACAAAGCAAACCAAGAACAGCGAAGAACACCACGATGTACCCTGCTTCGGGGCCCTCTTGTGGAGGTAACACCCCTACTGCAGCTCTAGCCTACTCTCTTATATCTCAAGTGTTTACAAGTACAGAGCGCTCCTTGAGCTGTATGATGAACAATGGAGAGAGCTCTAGGTAGAAGATGAAGCTTGGGGGGAAATGATGCTCACAATGGTCGATCCTCTCACAGGAGAGGTGGTGTTGCCTATATACAGTAACCGAATTACCCTTTTGCCCCTGGCCGCAGAGGACAATGGCATGGACAAGGAGAACAGGACAAACACTGGCCACTGTCACTCAGCCCAGCTCACCCTCTGTTCACCACAGGCTTATCTTTCCTCTTTGAGCTTAAGGCAGTGTAGACCACAGTAGCCTAGCACTGCCCCTTTCCCGAATTGGCCGAGTCAGCGCCTAGGGGCTTGTGACCCGGAAAACCTGTGGCAGCACCTTGCTGTCTTCTGAGCCCCGGTCAGTAACCTTACAGTGCCCGTGACTTTTACTGACACTACTTGGCCCCTGTGCAACATCCGAGTTGCCCTACCCGGATCCGGATAACTTAGCCGGCTCTTCTTTCCTGGATCCGGTTAAACCTCACCGGATCCCCTTTGGTTTTTCCTTTCACTCTGGCTTGAAGTAGGACTGACCGAATCGCCTTGAGATCCGGCCCAAGCGACCCGGCTAACTTAGCCGGCTCTTCTTTCCTTGATCCGGTTAGACCTTAACTGTTCATAACACATCATCTTTGCCCTACCCGGGGGCAGCCCCCCGACACCATTCCTCCACCATCTCGGTCTCACTAGTACAGAAAAGCTATTCTGTGGCGCACCATTTTTCTATTCTGTGGCGCATGGGTGGTGCGCCACAGAATAGTCGCCACTAAATAAGCTATTCTGTGGCGCACCCCACTCACCATGCGCCACAGAATAGGGTGCGCCACAGAATAGTTCTGGGTGCGCCACAGAATTACTGTGCCGTATTGTACCCGTATATTACCAGAATACAAATACCAGTATAATACCAGAATACATGTATATTTCATATTTACACAGATATAACAGAAACAGGGATATATTTTCATAGATACATATATCAAAACAAACACATTACTAATATATGTCTCATCACAAGTTGATACAAAAGTGCCGAAGTTTTACACAAGTGTTGAGATATATACAAAAGTTAATCGATCGTTGCATACGTTACAAATGAAGTGTTCACCGCCTACACTAGGATCGAATAGATTACATCTCGGCGTTGACGGTGAGCAAAAGCGGGAGCACGACGATCTCATGTAGCGAGCGGTGCGAGCGGCGCCGGGAATGGTTTGCCGCCTTTCTTCGTCATCCATGCCCTGTTGTCCTTCTGCAACTTTAGGCGTTCTTCGATTTCTCTCTGATGCAACCCTGTAGATGGAGATAGATATATATATTGGTTAATAATATCAATAGAGTATGCATGCATGATTTATTCATCTAAGTGGATAAAATAGAGTATGTATGTGTGCATGTGTAAGGTTTTCTTTTATAATACATCCTATCTACCTCGTCGGGAGCAATGGAAGGTCCCCCCTGCTGTGATAACATTTCCGACGATGACTTCCGATAACTTGGTCTTGATGCATTGGAAGTCTTTTCTAAGATCCATATCGGACTTGCGTCTGTCATATTCGACCCATGTTTGTAAAGCAGATGGCAAACCACATTGCGCTCCATCTCGGATAATCATGTTAATATGACGGAGGGCGTAGAAGGCATCCATCTCGCTGCCCGACTGCTCCTTGAGGCAAGAGAACTCGGTGATATGCTTGAACCGGCGCAACTTATTATCAATTAATTGTGGTTGCACGGTGCTTTCGAAGACGCCTCCCTTTTGGTGGTAGCCGTGAAGAGCTTGATTGAGGACATCAATTATGTTGGCATACCTTTTCGTAGTAGTACTACTACCTGAGTCAAAATAAGTGGCATGGTAATGGCTCGGGTGTAGGATGATGAGGACGCAGTACTTGTCCCTGCTCAACACAATTTAAATGATGATGATCAGAAACATGCATGCATTGAACTCAGAAAGGCACAAGACACGGCGGCGAGCGGATGTGTACTTACTCGGGAAAGAAAGGCACAAGAAGGCAATTCTTTTGCTGGTTTTGCAGCATGAACCTCTCGAGGTACTCAACTGCGCTAGTCCGTGTCACAGATCCTTGCACCAGCTGGCTGTCACGCATGTAGTAGGGATCCGCTACCGCGACGTGCGAGAGATTATCTCTGTGGATAGTCATGGCCTCATTGAGCGCGTATAGGCGAACCAAGTTATAGTTGAGCCGCTGCTGGTTAAATAGATTGAACACGTCCTCGTATGCTACGAAGAACAGATCCGCGGGGTGTTCACCGACGACCACCAACCCGCCTTCTTCCTTTGGCACTTGGACAGTGAACGCCGGGTAATTTGGATCCCTGTCTTTTAGAAGAAACCCCTCTAGCATAGAGATAGAAGCGCTCAAAGAGATCATTGCTGGAGTTGCGAGGTGGGTCATCTCCGGAGGCACTATCGGTTTTCCAGCTTCATGAACCATGTGCGCCGATTTGTCCGGAGGGGGTGGTATGGTGTCTTCACGACCCTGGATAATCATAGGAGTTGGCTGGCTCGCAGAGGCGCCCTTTGATCCCTTTGGCATCTTAGGTGGCTGGCTCGCAGAGGCGCCCTTTGGCATCTTCTTGGGGGGCCTCCTGGGCTTATTGTTCCATGGCTGCCCACGAAGCCCCTCTGCAACCGATTTCGCAATCGTGCCAGGGGAGAAAACGCCGGTAGCCGGTTTGTCTTGAGCTGCAACGCCGGCTGCTGGAGGTGTCTCTTGAGATAAACCCTGGAAGTCCAGGCGCTGCGTGACTGCATTGAGACGAGCAGGTTGATCGGCGTGGGCACGGAAGGGTGGTTCGAGATCCACAGGACGCATGAATCCGTCGGCGTCTTCGGCGCCAGTGTTGAGGAAGCCACCGACGTCGATAAGATCATCATCGTCGTCGTCGTCGTTGCCACCAATACGTTGAGGTGCAGAGGCGTTGCCTGCTAATTGCACCGGTTGTGGTTCGGAGCCCAATTGCACCGGTTGTGGTTGAGAGCCTACCAACAGTTGCTTCTGGCGGTTGGTGGTGGTGGCGACGGCTGCAGGCTTCTTCGGGGGACGAATCGGAGCGTCCCGCCGGAACTTTGAGGTGGCGCCGGTGTTGCGTCTTGGGCCCTCATCAATAATACCCCCCCCCCCAAGACGAATCTGGGTCTTCGGCCATAGCGAGACCCATTCGGGGCACTTTCCAAGGACCACGTGTTCATCGGCTCCTTGAGGTTGAACGGGGGGGTCCATGTTGTGATACACTTTCGGCACCGTGACTACCTTGACCTTCATAAAACCCTTGTCCACTGGAGCGTGGTGCATTAGTTCGCTGCCTGTTTTTAGGATAAGGCCCGTAGCAACTTCCTTCAACTCGTCGCCTACCCTATGCAGGAGCATGCAAGGCGTTTCCTATAATGAAATTAAGCAACATATGCATTTGTGTGATTAATACAGTCATCGATCGAAGCATACATAGTTATATAGAAGGACATAGTTATACAGAAGACGACGCAGACTAATTAATTAGTAACCTTGGTGACGACGTCCAGCTCGGCTTCCGTCGAGACACGGGCGCCGGTGCCAGCGGCGGTGGCCGGAGTTTTCTTCTCGCGTCCCGGTGCGGTAGGCAGTGCCGGTGTGACCAAAGGGGCCATGGGCGGCGGGGTCACGATGATGTCGCTCGGCGACCGGTTCATGGTGGAGTTGCTGCCGGAGAAGCTGGGCACGTGTATCGGCCCCTGTTGACCTCCCGCCATCCAGGCAGCGAACCCCTCCACTATCTGCGGGGGCATGATCTGGTGGATGCCTTCTCGGACTAGCTTTTGCACCTCCTGCTTGTCCACGGTGTTCTTCTTCAGCTCCTCCAGCTCCGCCTTCAGCCGCTCAACCTCGGCTCTATCCTCGTTCTTGGACGTCCTCTTCCTCTTTTTCTTCTCGCCGGCGCCGTCCGAGCTGTAGTACTCCGTGAACTTCACGCTCGTACCATGGCCTGACACACGGCCAACTGATGTCGGCGGCGCCAACTTGTCCCTTCCCTTTGCAACGTTCATCGCCCGGTTGAAAGTAGTGTCCCACACTTCCCTCTCACCCTGGGACGACGACTGGCCGGCCTCAGCCTCAGCCTTCAACTCGTCCTCCTGCACACAAAGGTGAACACACTTAGAAATTTGAGATCAACGCAATGGACTTTGAGATATCTGTGGTATTTAAATTCACTTACCAGATTTTGCTGGAATTGCTTCACATCGTCGTGATCGGTAACGAACTCCCCAGTTTCCCAGTTGAGATAGTAGCGGGACCGGACAAAGTTCCTGGTCTGCTCGTCTGTGAATTTATCCCATGGGTTGTCCAGCCCACGTTTTCTTATTTCTGCGTCCTCCTTGTCCCAAGTGGGTTGTTTGGATTTGTAACCGCCGCTTCCCAAACGGTGGTTACCTAAGTTCCTCTTCCGCATTTCCTTCCCCCACTCGGTCCATCTTGTACACACCTCAGAATTTAAAAAGTCCTTAAATACCTCGAACTCTTCTAAGGTGATGTGAGGCTCGCCTGTACTAATCTCCTCCCAGCTCTTCTTATTATGAATCTTCGCCTTCACCCGGCATTTCCAGCTGCTCAAGGCGGTGCTCATCTTCATGGTGGCGTAATTATCCACATTTTTGGGTTTAGGGTTCGGGAAGGTGTATCGTCGGTGAACCCTCCTGAGCATGTGTTCGAGCAAAGCCGCATTCTCTTCGCTTCTAATGTCAGACGTGTTGATCGACACGCCTTCTCGGAGGATGCACCCTAGTTGCATGCTGTACCCTCGTGCAACGTGCTTAGGCTCCAACGGCATGCCACTTGGACTGACCTCCGTGATCACGTCCGTGACATTGTCCACCGACTGCACTTTACGCGGTTTAGTCCTTGCCCTCCGCTTCTTCTTCTTCTTAGCGGCCGGGTTGCTGTCGCCGGGTTCCGTGTGGTCGCCGCCATCGGTGCGGTCATCGCCAGTGGTCGTGTGGTCGCCACCATCTCCTGAGGTGTCATCCTCACCACCTTCTTCGTGGTACTCGGGGTCGGGATCCCGGACCTCCCGTTGATGCTCCTCAGCCTCGTCGCCACTAGTGACCGCGGCTTCGTCCCTCATATCGTCGGGCCAAAAGTCCATGTTCTGTACTCTTGCTTGCTCTTCGATGCTCATGCGCTTAGCTGCGTCGCCCGACATGTTTGAACTGCATTAAAAAGAGGCAAAAAGTTAGTATGACAAATATAAGAGAAAAAAAACACCTAACTAAGTACTAAGATACCCCGGCCCATGCATTAGTCGCAATACCCCATATGTCCTATTTTTAGCAAAGTCATGCCAAATTTCACGAAAAAATTCGGCATGACCTTTGCTAAAAAAGGGACATATGGAGTACCCGAAATTGCCGGAACGGAAGTTAATCGACGTTCCGGCAATCTCAAGGGCCTCTCGGGGGTACCTGCAACCATTTCCAAATTTAAAAAAAACACAACTCCACGACACGATGGTCGGAGCTCTTTTTCGCATCTCACCTCAAAAAGAAAGAGAACACAATACGAACTTATACTTCTTCAGAATTCACAAAATTCCCCGCCGACCAAGCCGGCCTTCCTCAAATACCACAATACGAACTTATACTTCTTCAGAATTCAGAAAAAAAGACTTTCAGCCATATTGCTGTGTACAACTACTCATTGTCACCTTGATCTAATTCCCGCCGACGGATGTAGCTTCCGTAGTGGTTGATGCACTGCATTGTCGGTGTAAAACAGTTAGTCCACATATGGTAAACAGCAAGGTGAGGTAATAGTTTACACATATGCAGCAAGGTGCAGTAAAAATTTACCAATGTACATAATGGATGGATGAAGTATCTGAAACCATTTGGCTAGGAAATGAGAAAGACTTATTAAAACAGAGATCTGTTCAAGGACATGGACATATGCAGCAAGCCAAAATAATCAGGAAAATGTACTCTTTTTTGGTGATACTATCTTATTTTGCAATCAATTCAAAAAAGACGGAAATCATATATAACAGGGGAGAAGATCAGCGACATCGAAGTACATTAATAATGCCTCAATGAGTCAATGCAGCTTTCTATCATCCATCGCCTAATAATGCCATTCTACGTGGTTGTAATAATCATGGACGCCTAGAAATATTATACTGTACCAAATTATAGAATCCTACATAGGTCATCGAGCTCAAAATCGTTGCAACCATACATATAAAGCTGAGTCCTTAAACTGAACCGTTAATTCCTAATTTAATCTTCTGCAACTAGGAAAAAGTCTACACAGCTGTTATTATAACAAGGAATATTGACCACTTACAAACATAGTGTCATTTGACGTTCTGATTTCACATTCTATAAGCATTCAAATGGTTCAATGTTTTATTTTCTTCAATCCATCTTCAACATTAATAATGTCATCTACAGGTTAGAATTCACATGCATCACTAAAGAGAAACTCAACCAAAATAAGAAGTTGGCTGATTGGAAAACAAAGAAAGAGAAATGACCCTGTTTAATATGTACCCCTGCACATTCGTATGCAAGTCCTACTCCATAAAGGTTCAAACACTAAATTAGGCAATCTTAGGACAGTCAGATTTTCAGTTGGATCTTTCTCAAAGGATGATCAATTTTGTGTGATAAAAAAATGAATAGTAAGATTTAATAGAATGAAAGGTGCAGTAAAAGCCAGTGTCAAGACATGCAACATGCATCGATACATAAACATGAGTAACATGTGTGGTGGTTCACGGGTGGAGCCACGAGTACAAAACTGTGATCTCAATTCAAAATTGTGATGTCAAATACATGTATTTGTATGAATTTTGTATTTTTGCATAATTTTTACACTATGAGGTTTTTGCTAAAATATTGTGTAGTCGATTGACTACATATCTAAGGCGTGGCTCCGCCACTGGGTGCATTCATACTCATGAGGATCCTGGATTAATTTAATCTAGAAGCAAAGACTCACAATTATCCTAAATAACCTCTTATTTATCCGTTTTTAATACAATCAAAACTCTACTACCTCAATCTCTGAAATTTTGTTTGCTTTCATATATGATGATAAATCATACCTAAAGCAAACTGAGGCTAAAAATTTATTGCCTTGTGTTGTTGTTTTTTCCAGTATAATGCATGATATGTTGTTAAGAGCAAAAATATGCAAGAATATAAGAATAATTGTAAGTAACTACATGCAAAAATATTATTTGAATTATTTTATCAGAGGAGAAAAAAATGTCACTGGAAAGAGTATGTTAAGAGTGATGTTTTTTAGGGTTCATGAGGAGGAAAAGAGAAAAGTGCAGTACATGTAGTCGATGTCGGTGTAGTAGAAAAGGACAATGCCGGAGCTATGCACACTTTGCCGGCCATCCCCGCCGACCAAGCCGGTCTTCCTCGGGCAAAACACAAAACCGAGCACCTCGGGCATTTTCACAAACACCTTGCAGGTGTGAAGGGGAGGGAGGGAGAGGGAAGGAAGAAGGAGACCAGGGGAGGAGGAGGGGTCACCTTTGGTGCGACGGCGGCGGTGTAGACGGCGGCGGTGTCGAGGGCGTTGCGCCGTGTCCAGACGGCGGCGTCGAGGTGGGGGCCGGTCGGCGTCGAGGCGTCGAGGTGGGGGCGGAGAGGCGAGTTCGGCGACGGCGGGGGAGTTGGGCGGCGTAGGGGAGGTCGCGGGCTGCCGGCGGCGAGGTCACGCGCAGGGTTGGGAGGGGGCGGCCGGCGAGGGCGAGTTCGGCGACGGCGGGGGCGGTTTCGTGCGCGTGGAGAAAGAGAGAGGAATAGAGAGGAAGGAGACGGCCGGGCGCGGCCGTGCGAAATTTGTCTAAGTCAAAAACTTCTGTGGCGCACCTAGCTGGTGCGCTACAAAATACGCGTATTCTGTGGCGCATGCGCCCTGGTGCGCCACAGAATAAGCTTATTCTGTGGCGCTGCGCCACAGAATAAGCTTATTCTGTGGCGCATGGGCATGGCTGCGCCACAGAATAAAGCCCAAAGTGACTGTCCCTCGCGTGGGTGTGGGGCCCGCGCATATTCTGTGGCGCACCTCTTCCAGTGCGCCACAGAATAATCTTATTCTGTGGCGCACAAGTAAATAATGCGCCACAGAATAAGCGTATTCTGTGGCGCATCTGCACAGGTGCGCCACAGAAGCTTATTCTGTGGCGCATGGCTATAAGGTGCGCCACAGAATAAGCTTCCATAGAATTGGGTTTTCCTACTAGTGTCTGGGCAATGGCCTTGACCCGTCTTCTGACCTGGGCCTTGGTGAGATCATGTGTGCTGACTCGGGTGGGATCCAGCAAATCAGTCATATGGCAAATCTTGTGCACGCGATACTGCAGAGGGTTGACTCGGCGCGTGATGAAAGTCCTCAAGAGGTCATCTCCGCAAAAGTTCCTTTTCAGTAGACCCTCAAGGATTTGGTGGATCTGTTGAACCTCAGGAATGGAATTCTGGGGGTCGTAGGTCCAGTTTAACTCGGAAGTGGGGGGAGTGATGTCGAACTCTGGCAGATTGATAACATCAACATCCCTTCCTTCTGGGCTCTTCACATAGAAAAAGGTCCTCTGCCACTTCCGGCAGGATTCTAACCCGGTAATCCGGGGAAAGATTGACCCTCTCCTCGGAGTAATCATAGCCGCTCCGCGGGCGGTCATATCCTTCATGGCCTCCCCCTTGTTTGGAATGGTTTGTTTCCGGAGGCGGAAGTACTTGGCCCAAGCAGGAACAGTGGGCCAAAGGCCGAGATATCCTTCGGTGAAGGAGGCGAAGGCTGAGAGAGATGCGATGGCGTTGGCAGGGAGATGGTGAGGTTGTAACCCGAAATAGCGAAGAAAGTCCGGAAGAAGGGGCTGGCTGGGAGTCCGAACCCGCGCTGAAAGTGTGCGATGAAGACCACTCGTTCATCGGATTCAGGATTCGGTTCGAGTTCCTTTCCCGGAATCCGGCATATGACATCGGTCGTGATACGCCGGGTCTTGAGCAACCAGTCCAGGTCATCTTGGTCTACGTCTGATCCTTCCCAGCTGCCTCGCGCTGCCTCGGCCGGGTCAGGAGCGTTACGGCCCGACATCTCAGGATCAAACCTGCAAGGAGTAGAAATGTAACCGAGTTAAGTAACTCGGAATTGAGAATCTTGAATCGGAACCAGTGATCCGGATACCGAGGTAAAAGTCACTCGGAAATCGGAGGAAAGCTGACAAACAAGAATCTGGGTAAACCTATGAGCAGCTAAGATCTACCGAGCGAGTAAAAAAGGGAATAAAAGATGAGTTAAAATTAGAAGAGGATGGAACTATCAGGGTATCAGGATATCAGTGCGAAGAGGATCTAGAAGTGGACCTAAGCAGTTTCTCCTTTGAGCAATCAATGTTATTCATAACAAGTCTAGCATCTGGAGATCTGGAGCGTCCTAAAGATGAACAATGAAGAACTACGAAGAACACCTGAGATGATTTTTGAAGAAACAATGGTGAGGAATCTGTACCTGAATGCAGATCTCGCCGGAAGAAGGTTAACGGCGGCGGCACGGCCGTTTCCGGTCGTCGAGGGCTGCAAGGTTTTCCCGGCGTCGTGCGCGTGCGGAGCGTCCTTCGCAGCGGCGGCGGTGAAGGTTTTCGTAGCGGAAAGAGGAGCAGAGGAGGAAGAAGGCCTCAGCCGTGCCCTTCACCCCTATTTATTAGGCGTGAGGCGTGCGAAGCGGCGGGAACGGTTCCCCAAATCCCGCTGGGGGTAGTAACTGCCCGTTAGTGGACGTAATGGTGGGCCCGTCCACGTTGGAGCAGTTACCCAGGTATCAGTTGTGGCTGACAGCTGTGTTTGAGGTGGCACGTCGTGGCACGTGTGCCGCGTGCAGTGCGCAGTGTGCAGCACATGTTTGGATCTGGTTAGACTGTGCGCGAACCAAGGCGCACCGAGGTATCCTTGCGAGTTAACTCGGAGGCACTTTGAGGATGCAAGTCGGGTAAGGTTGGTAATTTGACTCGGATAAGCTCGGACAGACCGAGTTACGTTTGATTCGGAAAGGCATTTGGTTTGTTATGTTTAGTTAAATCTGGCGTGGCCCTCCATCCGAGGCTGTCGGACCGCCCCAGCTTCGGGGACTAATGTCGGGGGGCTACCCCCGGGTAGGGTAAAGTGTGGTATATGGAACTCTGGAAAGTGGACCGAGTCAAGGTCTAAACCGAGTCAAGGTCTGACCGAGTCAAGGTCAAACCGAGTTAAACACGTCCCGAAGGGACCGAGGCATGATGCAAATACGAACCGGCTCATGACAACCGAGTCTCACAATCCGGGTCATGTTAGCCGGGTTTACTTTGTTCATTTTCATGTGCAGGAAAGAGGCAAGGAGGATCCGGCATACCTTTGCCGGGTCAAAGAAGGTGATCCGGCATAGCCCATGCCAGGTTAAGTACGAGAAGAGCTATATCTCGGATAGGAAGTCAAAGACCTTTATCTCCGGGCCTGGCAGAGGAGCGTGCCTGGCCCGAGATCCCGGAGCCTGACATGCTGACATCCTGGGATGGGACAACCCGGATAAGCTGGGACAAGATAGAAGCTTCACCTAACCGCTGACCCGGAGGAACTGGGGAAAAGGCTACGAGGCTAGGCATGGGCAAGCCACGTCGTGTCCCCTGCAGTACAGTCATGACATCCCAGCAAGTGTAGCTACAGTGCTCAACATGACATACCGTTGGGCGTGGCTACAGTGCTCCACCAGGGGTATTCCGGTAATCCGGTTTGGCTATATAAGGAGCTCCTATTCCTCCTGCGGGAGGGCAGAGAAAAAGACGACGCCCACAGAGAGACAACAGAGGAGAGAGAGCTCCATCTTCTACCTTGCACCACTTCTCCATAGTCTAGTAACACAGCTCAAGGAGCAAAGCTTGTACTGTGATTGTGCTTCACCCATATATATTGAGAGATAGGCAGGAGTAGGGGTGTTACCTCCTCACGAGGGCCCCGAACCTGGGTAGATCGTGTGTGTGCTTGTGAGATCTTGGTTTGTTGTTCTTCCCTGCGCGCTTCTCAGTGTGCAAGCCCTCCCCGGATACCTCCAGCGTCCTATCGGCCCCACACTTTAGCCATACCTATGGCATCTGCCGTGACACCACCACGACACGGTAGCTTTCCTTGGAAGCATGCCACTTATTACCAGAACAGGTTGTCTTCCCGGTCATTCATACAAAGAAAAATGGTAGTCCAGCATCAAAATTCTATCAGTCAAAATAATTTGCAAGTAAAAGGTACTGTGGACACACCACATTAGAATAGTTCATGCTGGCAAAAACACCAACATAATTTACCTATAGCAAAGTTTGCATTCACAACAAAAGTGGGCAGCAGGTATATTCTCTGAGAAAGCATCTAAAGAACATTAGCATTATTACATAGATTTTACAGTAATAATATATGGATGCACTGCAACACTTGGTGGC
The DNA here is from genome assembly GCA_947311845.1 of Poa pratensis. Taxonomy (NCBI): domain Eukaryota; kingdom Viridiplantae; phylum Streptophyta; class Magnoliopsida; order Poales; family Poaceae; genus Poa; species Poa pratensis. The sequence goes on along the minus strand of CAMZMU010000104.1, from coordinate 9,762,358 downwards.
ATAAATAAACTATGTTCTGCCCAACCTGAAGGGAAAATAATAAATATAATAAGTAAGTCTTACGCTAGCAGTTCAATTCAAAGCAAAAGCGTACTGAATGAAACATGTACACCGTATAAGAAGCTAACCATCACCTTGTCTGTTGGTAAATGACTTTTCTTAACTTGACAGCACGGTCTATATGTTGGCAAAAACTTCACGGTAGACAATATTTTTGGTCTGTAAAGTAGGTTCTCCATTTTCATCAAATGCAAGAATTTTAAGCCCTTCTCTGGATATCACTCGTGATATAGCTACATAAAATTGACCATGAGAAAACACTGGCTTTGGCAAATAAACACCGACTTTGTGAAGTGTCTGACCCTGACTTTTATTAATTGTCATTGCATAACAGATGCGAATTGGATATTGGCGGTGGCGGCGTTGTAGAGTAAAAGGCCACCTTCTAGACGGTGCATATAAAACAATTCTGGGTATACATACATGATCTCCAAGATTAGCTCCAGTCATGATTTTAGCTTCAAGAACCCACTGACCTAACCTTGTGACCAGCAGACGAGTACCATTGCAAAGACCAATAGACTGATTGATATTCCGAAGTAGCATAATTGGAACACCCACCTTCAAAGCAATTCTGTGCTGCGGGAAATTAGGAGGTTCGACTTTGTGTAGAAACTCAGGAGGGTATAGCAAATCTGCATCTGCTACATGGTCCAATGTCTTGCAAATGGCATCACAGCTTTCAAAGATCACCTCTTCTCCTGGAACAGCATCGAAAAGCATATCATTGATTGATTTAGCCACTTTATTAGTTGGACATATTATGGCTCGCTGGGCTAAGTAAGTCACATCATCAAAGTTAGCTTCAAAGGAATTGTATGTTGCATTAATAAGTGATGAGATATAGTTAGATGATGGTAGCAATGCAACATCAGGCGGCAATGTAAGTCACGATGGAGTGGATTCACCTTCTCGAATATCCATCGGCACGGATCCATCCCCCACTGCCAAAACCCAGCGTGCAAATGAATCTAGCTCAACCTTTTCACTTTCAGACAAATTGGGATTAGACAGTCGCATGTTTCTCTCAAGTTTTAGAACTGTGACATGCTGCCAAAGAGGGGACATAATGAGAGATGAATTAACAATTTCGTGTCTTGCTGCACCTTCAACAACAGGCAGCACCTGACGGAAATCTCCACCTAGTACCACTGTTTTTCCACCAAACGGAAGGCTCCTTTTAGAACTGTCATCCATAGAGAGAACGTCTCTCATGCTTCTGTCAACAGCTTCAAAACAACGCCTATGTGTCATCGGTGCTTCGTCCCATAGAATCAATGCTGCTTTTCTAACTAACTCTGCTAGGTTGGTGCCTCGTGACATGTTGCACATGGTTTGGTCACTCGCATCAAGTGGGATTCTGAATCGAGAATGAGCAGTTCGCCCCCTGGAAGCAGCAAAGAGGCTACACCAGAAGAAGCAACAGCTAAGACAATGTGGTCGTTTGCTCGCAATGCAGTAATGATGGCATTCCAAAGAAAAGTTTTCCCCGTGCCTCCATGACCAGAGATGAAAAACAACTTTCCGACTGAACTGGTGGCAGCAGCAATAACTTGATCATAGATATTTGACTGTTCGAGATTCAGTTTTTCATGAAGAGAAGAGGCTGTAGATCGAAGTTCCTCTTTATCATACTGCATCTCTTTAATAACTAATCTGTTTCCAAGTATTCTTGCACCATGTAAAGAAGCAGTAGATATGTTAAAACTTTCCAGAGAATATCCATTTCTGCTGAACATGATAGAAAGTTCTTGCAAGAACTCGGCCTGTAAGTATTGTGGAGGATGGATAAATCATCATCATTGAGAGAACGACGAATTCGAATCACCAGATCATCTGTCATATATTTCGAATACTTATCAAGGAGTCTCTGTGCACTGATGACACCACAAAAAAGAACAACGGTCATGAAACAGATGTCTCAACTGAAAAGAAGAAGCCCATGCAATAGCTTCATCAAAAAGAAGAAACCATTCGTTGTCATCACCTACTAATCCACGAGCTTGGCAAGCCTCTTTGAAAGAACCTTATAAAATGCCATTATAACTTTTAAGATCAGCAAAACTTGTAGCTCCCGGTACCTTGATTAGCAGCAACCGCAAGAAAAAGAGTTCATTTGTTGTAGGAGGGCAATTATAAATCCTTCCAATCGGCGCACCAAATTTTCCTTTCTGGACCCTTCTTCTCCCACTTCTTAGATTTACCATTCCACCTCCACTTGGATGGGAAATCAAGGTATTTTAAAGAGCGGGCATCAGGGTAACGCTGGTTAGCAACAAACCATTCCGTCAACATTGTTTTGTACTTGTCTGGATTATTCACAATGTCAGCAAGACTGTCGTTTTCACCATAGATAACTCTGTTCATATTGGGAAGATGCACAGTTAACCGTTCAAACAGCTGGCTCACGAACATGTATGTCGTATGCAAATGTCCGCCAACACGATTCGCACGTTGACAGATACCTACAAAGCGGCAAGACGTATACATGAATGGTAAAAAAAAGAGTAGTAATGGAAAGGTAAGAGAACACAGAAATTAGTAATTGGAGAACCGTACCGACATTTAGCGTAATCATTTATCTCGTTTTTCCCTCCAGTCTGAGTACCAGTGGTTTCATACATAGAGTGTAAACGGGCATGAGCCATGTCAGGACCTTTAGCAAGGTACTTAAATAAATATTTAAGAAGGTTTGTCTTGTTGCACCATTCAACATTGATGTGAGCCTGAAACCTTTTGAGCAACGCCATATTATATGGAACTATCCACTTATTGTCCAGCCGGTGTCCATTTTTTATAACATAATGGCCATTATCAGGACGACGGTAAACAGGAAACCCCAATCCATCAACTGTAGACTCTTCATTAAATTCTTTAGGATAGTGCTTCGAGCATACACCATCTTTCATGCACAGTGAATGTGGATTGTACGTACCACATGGGCCATGCACCATAAACTCTTCTACCAATGCATAACCAAGAGTATCGTCGCGATAATCAGGTATTTCAGCTGAAATGTAAGAATCTATAGTCATTGGCGTAGGATCATCCATGTCAACCTTTAGCCACACAAGTGAATGTATGTGAGGGAGGCCCCTTTTTTGAAATTCAACTACATACAAATCTGAAAAAGAAAAATAAAGTAATATAAACATTCAGAAAATAGCCTCAGAAGTATGAACTTATGAAGCCCAATAACACAATGATACAGCATCACTGAATGAAACAACATAGACAGAAGGCAAAGGTACTGCATACGTTATGAAAATCAGGAAAAACAACAAATCATCAGCAAGAAAAAATGCAATACCATATGATAAATGGTCATGACAATACAGCAGGGGCAACATAATCAATCAGACAACATATACAGAAGTTGTAAGCAATGTACACAGAAAGAAAACTGTAAGAAAGAGTTGAGCACGAATACAAAAAAATTGTAGCAGTACATTAACAATGACCAAAAGACTGGGCAATCTAAAAATTATGAATGAAATAGAACCGAAGCATATCAAAACATAAATGAATGTATGCACCAATTTATGTGGAAACATACATGCATTCACATGACCAAAAAAAATTCCTTTCTAACTCCTTCCCTAAACTCATTAATCTTCATCTTGAACACACGAGTTTCAATATCTGGCCTGTCTGAATGAATTTGTCCGGGTTCAAGAAGAACAACTTCAGATATTTCATCCCACTTCGGATTACATGTAAACGTAACAAAAAGGTCTGGAGGTTCATGAACACGACAAATGGCCATTCCATCTTGATAATTCTGAATCATATATCGAGGGCCTCCTGTGTAGCTAGAATGCAACATATATTCAACACCAATATTTTTTCCAGTCGGAGTACCTTCTCCAAGAGCATCAGACAAACCTTGGTATGTTTCAGAGCGTCAAGTGTCTTGATTCCAGAAATGATAATTAAGTCTAGATGACTCCACACATGAGAAAGAATCGACCATTATTTAATGCGATAATCGGCCACAGCAAGTGAAAGGATTGGGCTCACCTTTTCGATAATGAAATCTATAACAATAGTATTCAAGCATAGATACATCTTGTCTTCCACTAGCAACAGCACCATCAACGGGCTGATACTTTATTCCAAGATGGAAACCCATGGAACCTTGAGGAAATAAAAGTGGGTATTGCAAAGCCATAAGCGAAGGATTAAGAGGCGAAACCCGCTGAAAAGGCCCAGCATCTTTCTGAACAATTATATCAAACCTATTAGTTTCCATAGAGAAATCATCCACTATCAAAGCAGCCAGTTCAGAAGCCGCAGGTAAAGAATAACGGTTTCCATGTTCTGTTCCTTCATGACCATACAACTGAATAGCAACATTGGGAGATTCGGGTGAGAATAGTCTTCTTTCAGCCATACGAATGTCTGCACAAGTGGATTATGCTGATCAAGCATGCTCCGTAGTGAATCAACTACATTGATGACGTGAAACACACGTTCGTTGGGAGACCCCAAGAGGAAGGTATGATGTAGTCAGCAGCAAGTTTTCCCTCAGAAAGAAACCAAGGTTATCGAACCAGTAGGAGCAGCAACTCTTCAGAAGGTTGTCAACGGCGCCAGAAAAATAGCTGTCGCAGGGAGTCTGGACTGTTGACGTGGAATCTGCACACAACACAATCAAACTACTTTGCCCCAACGAAACAGTGAGGTTGTCAATCTCACTGGCTTGCTGAAAACAAAGGATTAAACGTATGGTGTGGAAAATGAGTATTAAATTGCAGAGAATGAAAAAGGAACAGTTTGCAGTTTGTGGTTGTTTAATCAGTGTAAAAGAATGGACCGGGGTCCACAGTTCACTAGTGGTGTCTCTCCATAAAAGATAACTAACATGTTGGGTGAACAAATTACAGCTGGGCAATTGACGAATAGTGAGCGCATGACAATGCATATACATGACATGTTGACTACTATGATATTTAATTGGGCATTACGACATAATACATAGACGTTATCCAACAGCATCTATGACTAATAATCCACCGCCGGGTTGTCATCCGAGTCCCCCGTTGGTATTAAGTTGCAAGCAACGGATAATTGCATTAAGTAAAGTGCGTAATGTAAACAAACACATATGCCCGTGGACATAGCATCGTTAGGTTATCCCTAGTGGCAACAGCACATCCACAACCTTAGAACTTTCTGTCACTGTCCCAGGTTAAACGGAGACATGAACCCACTATCTAGCATAAATACTCTCTCTTGGAGTTACAAGCATCTACTTGGCCAAAGCATCTACGAGTAACGGAAAGCATGCAAGATCTTAAATAACATATAAGATAGATTGATAATCAACTTGACATAATATTCAATATTCATCGGATCCCAGCAAACACAACATGTAGCATTACAATAATATGATCTTGATCATGTAGGGCAGCTCACAAGATCTAAACATGATGGCACAAAGTGGAGAGACAACCATCTAGCTACTGCTATGGACCCGTAGTCCAAGGATGAACTACTCACGCATCACTCCGGAGGCAGGCATGGCGATGTAGAAGCCTCCGGTGACGATTCCCCTCTCCGGCAGGGTGCCGGGAAGAGGTTCTGAACCCTCCCGAGCTAGGGTTGACGACGGCGGCGTCTCTGGAACTTTTCGTGGATATTTGCTCAGGTACTTAGGGTTTTCGCGTCGGGGGGAATAAGTAGGCGAAAGGGCGGCGGCTGCGGACCCCCGAGGGGCCCACACCACCCTAGGGCGCGGCAGAGGGGGGCCCGCGCCCTAGGTGCGTGTGGCCTCCTGGTGGCCCTCCTCTGCTGCTCCTTCGCTCCGTCAGGCGTGTTCTGGAAAAATAGGCACCCCCGTGTAGTTTCGTCCAATTCCGAGAATATTTCCAGACTAGCTTTTCTGGAATACAAAAACAGCAGAAAACAGGAACTGGCACTTCGGCATCTTGTTAATAGGTTAGTCCCAAAAAATGTATAAAAGTGATATAAAGTAGATGCAAAACATGTAGCAATTGGTATAAAACAAGCATGGAACATCAAAAATTATAGATACGTTTGAGACGTATCAGCATCCCCAAGCTTAGTTCCTACTCGTCCTCGAGTAGGTAAACGATAAAAACAAATAATTTTTGAGGTGACATGCTACTATCATAATCTTGATCATATAATATTGCAAGGCACATGTAAATGAATGAAGTGATCCAAGTCAATGGTCTATAATTTGCTACCAAATAGATAATGAGTAAACAATGAATCACACAAGCTAAACGTTTTCATGAATAGTACTTTCGAGACAAGCATCAAACAGTTTTGCATAAGTGTTAACTCATAAAGCAATAGTTTCTAATAAAAGGTATTTAATCAACACAAAGGAAGAATTTAGTTTCAGCATTTGCTTCAACTTTCAACATATTTATCTCATGGATATTGTCAACACAAAGTAGTATAACAAGTCCAATACATTGCATATAACGCATGTTGTAACAAAGTTGACACTAGTGTTTGCTTGTGGAAGACAGAAAGAATAGGAAAACTGACTCAACATAAAAGTAAAAGAAAGGCCCTTCGCAGAGGGAAGCAGGGATTAAATCATGTGCTAGAGCTTTTAGGTTTTTGAAAGCATATAGAGATTGCATAAAATATTTGATACTCCTCCCAACCTTGCTAACACAAGCCATGGCTAACCGAATCCTCGGGTGCCTTCCATCAATCACATACCATGGAGGAGTATCTATTTTTGAGAGGTGTTTGTTAATTGTCAACGAATGGTAGCGGGTGAGAACAGTATTCTACCTGTCGAACGGACTTTTAAGAGCGGCTCCCATGAAGGACGTTATTTCTACCAGCAAGGCAGATCATCCCTCTTTCTCTTTGGTTTACACACATTCAGGTATTTCACTGTTTGTCATTGCTTACTGATGAATCAGGGCAAAAGTGTGAAGAGAATTAATTGGTTAAAGTTGTAATTAATTGGGACTGGGCACCCCGTTGCCAGCTCTTTTTGCAAGTTATTGGATAAGCGGATGTATATGCCACTAGTCCAGGTGTAAAAGTCCACTCGACAAATAGAATAAAGAATAACCACACTAATTCCTCATGAGCTAGTAAACATTGACACAAAAAGGGAATAATAACATTTTGAATAATTTAAAGGTAGCACATGAAAAATTTACTTGGAGTGGCAAGGAAATACCACATATAGGTAGTTATGGTGGACACAAATGGCATGGATTTTGGCTCAAGGATTTGGATGCACGAGAAGCATTCCCTCTCAGTACAGAGTTTAGGCTAGCAAGGTTATGTAAGCAAACAAGAATATCAACCCGTACACCAAGTTTTATATGACAAACATATTGCAAACGTTATAAGACTTCATACCGTCTTCCTTGTTAACCAAACCCTGTTATTAGAAAATATCTAGACCTTAGAGGTACCACCGATGCAAACCAAATTTTCAACAAGCTTTACGGTAGTTCTTCACTAATAGGCTTAACTCATGTGATGCACAATTTAATCATGATCTACTTGTTAACTCAAAACAATTGACAAGCATCAAGTTATCCATTTTAGTGATCTACAAGATTAAGCAAGTTTTTCCTTATACCAATTACCACATGCAACATTTTCTGAACCAACCAAACACCAATCAATTTATTTCATCAACTCTCCAAACAAATATAAGTGAAGCAAGAGAGTACTTTCTACAAAAGAAAGCTAATAGCTCTGACAAGAGATACATGAAAACAAGAGCTAAAAGCTGAACAGCGCTAGATATGAATACTCAACAAATATAAGTGAAGAATAGGAGTATTCTCATGAAAAAGCGGAGCGTGTCTCTCTCCCAATCAAGAATGCTAGGGTCCAGTCAAGCTTTATTGAAAATAAAAGTGCAATACTGAAAATAAAAGCACACAGACGCTCCAAGAAAAGCACATATGATGTGAAAGAATTAAAATATAGTTTCACTAGAGATGACCTGATAATTTTGACGATGAAGAAGGGGATGCCTTGGGCATCCCCAAGCTTAGACGCTTGAGTCTTCTTGAAATATGCTGGGGAGATCCATGGGAGCCTCCCCAAGCTTAAGCTCTTCACTCTTCTTGATCCTATTATATCATCCTTCTCTCTTGACCCTTGAAAACTTCCGTCACACCAAACTCAAAGTAGATCTCATTAGAGGGTTAGTGCATAATCAAAAATTCACATGTTCTATAAAGACGCAATATGATTTGTTACTTTAAACATTAGCTACAGCCACTGATGTTATGTGAAGCTCTTCCACCCAAAAAAGAATTTCACTCAACACTAGTAAAAGAGAGAATGCAAAAATAAAAAGGCATAATCTGTCTAAAACAGAACAGTCCGCAAAGACGAATTTTTTCGAGGCACTTACGACGCTCAGATCGAGAAACTCTGAACTAATGAAAGTTTCAGACATTCATAAAGATTACGCACAAAAATTTCAGATTTAATTAACAATCTGGTGATTTTAGGAATTTCGTACAGTGAACAGCAAAAATCTGTTTCTGCGCAGCAATCAAAATTAAGCATCATCTTAACATTAGAGGCTACTCTTGGCACAACAATGCGAGAAAATAAAGATACAAAGGAGTTGCTACAGAAGTAAACAACTCCTTGACTCAATAAAAGAAAAATTGCAGAAAAATAAAATGGGTTGCCTCCCATAAGCGCTTTTCTTTAACGCCTTTTAGCTAGGCACAAAGCATGCATCAAGTATTACCAAGTGAAGAAAGGTCTAATTCATCAAAAGCTTCATCAAGAACAGGGTTTGTCACACTAGGACTTTTCAGTTTACGTAATTCTTGGGAAGAAAATTTAAATAGACCATTATGTGACTCACCCTCAAGCTCATTGAACACGTTATCCGTTTTAAACGCACCCGTGGGTTTTGGTTTAGAAATTTTTGGCACATACATAAATTTTTGCTCTCTCCCCACAAAAGCCTTTTGCTTTTAGTTTTAATAGAGGTAAAAGTAGAACTTATTACATCCATAGCCTCCTCTAATTCACCAATCCTAAGATTTTGATTATCTTGAATAGTACTAGTTTCTAAAACAGCAATTCTTTCATTAATGGTTCCCAGTGATTCATCAACTTTGCTAGTACTATCAAGGAGATTTGGCAAATTTTTCTCTATAGACTCCAATTTCTTTATAACATCTTCCAAGGTGATCTCATTTTTAATGTTACTAACAGGTGGTGTTCCTACTAGGCTCTCAATAATATAACTAGCTTCCAACGCAGGGGTACCAAGAAAGTTACCTCCCGTCAAAGTGTCCAAGACATATCTATACCAGCTAGTTATGCCAACATAAAAATTTCTAAGCAGGATCATAGTGGAATATTTTTTAGTACACCTACGATGAGCATCGCTGATTCTATACCAAGCATCTTTCAAACTTTCTCCACTTTGTTGCTTAAAAGATCGAACCTCAACTTCAGGAACCAAAACATGATGAGCCGAACCAGACATGATAACTAACAGAAAACAAAACTGAAAATAAACTAAATGCAAGTAACTAATTTTTTTGTGTTTTTGATAATTGAAAGCAAACAAGATAAAATAAAATAAACTAAGCAAGACAAAAACAAAGTAAAGAGATTGGAAGCGTGAAACTCCCCTTGCAGAAGACTGCTGTCTCCCCGGCAACGGCGCCAGAAAAATAGCTTGATGACGTGAAACACACGTTCGTTGGGAGACCCCAAGAGGAAGGTATGATGTAGTCAGCAGCAAGTTTTCCCTCAGAAAGAAACCAAGGTTATCGAACCAGTAGGAGCAGCAACTCTTCAGAAGGTTGTCAACGGCGCCAGAAAAATAGCTGTCGCAGGGAGTCTGGACTGTTGACGTGGAATCTGCACACAACACAATCAAACTACTTTGCCCCAACGAAACAGTGAGGTTGTCAATCTCACTGGCTTGCTGAAAACAAAGGATTAAACGTATGGTGTGGAAAATGAGTATTAAATTGCAGAGAATGAAAAAGGAACAGTTTGCAGTTTGTGGTTGTTTAATCAGTGTAAAAGAATGGACCGGGGTCCACAGTTCACTAGTGGTGTCTCTCCATAAAAGATAACTAACATGTTGGGTGAACAAATTACAGCTGGGCAATTGACGAATAGTGAGCGCATGACAATGCATATACATGACATGTTGACTACTATGATATTTAATTGGGCATTACGACATAATACATAGACCGTTATCCAACAGCATCTATGACTAATAATCCACCGCCGGGTTGTCATCCGAGTCCCCCGTTGGTATTAAGTTGCAAGCAACGGATAATTGCATTAAGTAAAGTGCGTAATGTAAACAAACACATATGCCCGTGGACATAGCATCGTTAGGTTATCCCTAGTGGCAACAGCACATCCACAACCTTAGAACTTTCTGTCACTGTCCCAGGTTAAACGGAGACATGAACCCACTATCTAGCATAAATACTCTCTCTTGGAGTTACAAGCATCTACTTGGCCAAAGCATCTACGAGTAACGGAAAGCATGCAAGATCTTAAATAACATATAAGATAGATTGATAATCAACTTGACATAATATTCAATATTCATCGGATCCCAGCAAACACAACATGTAGCATTACAATAATATGATCTTGATCATGTAGGGCAGCTCACAAGATCTAAACATGATGGCACAAAGTGGAGAGACAACCATCTAGCTACTGCTATGGACCCGTAGTCCAAGGATGAACTACTCACGCATCACTCCGGAGGCAGGCATGGCGATGTAGAAGCCTCCGGTGACGATTCCCCTCTCCGGCAGGGTGCCGGGAAGAGGTTCTGAACCCTCCCGAGCTAGGGTTGACGACGGCGGCGTCTCTGGAACTTTTCGTGGATATTTGCTCAGGTACTTAGGGTTTTCGCGTCGGGGGGAATAAGTAGGCGAAAGGGCGGCGGCTGCGGACCCCCGAGGGGCCCACACCACCCTAGGGCGCGGCAGAGGGGGGCCCGCGCCCTAGGTGCGTGTGGCCTCCTGGTGGCCCTCCTCTGCTGCTCCTTCGCTCCGTCAGGCGTGTTCTGGAAAAATAGGCACCCCCGTGTAGTTTCGTCCAATTCCGAGAATATTTCCAGACTAGCTTTTCTGGAATACAAAAACAGCAGAAAACAGGAACTGGCACTTCGGCATCTTGTTAATAGGTTAGTCCCAAAAAATGTATAAAAGTGATATAAAGTAGATGCAAAACATGTAGCAATTGGTATAAAACAAGCATGGAACATCAAAAATTATAGATACGTTTGAGACGTATCATACATCACGATCAGGCTCTTCTCTCCGGAGCGCACATGATGAACAGAACGACCAGCTTCATGTTCAGTGGCATCATCATTAGTTGAATCTCTTCTTCGCCGACGGCCGCGAGGCATAGAAGAGAAACAATCATCCGAAAGAACTGAATCAGGAGCATCAATATCACCAGAGGAAAATATGCCAAGCCTATGATCCAACTCATGTAGTGTGTCAAAAATATACAACTGAGCAAACCTAGGAACTGGATTATGAGAAGGCGGGAGAAGAGATCCAATTTGATGGCAAACCACTCCGCAAATCTTAAAGACATAAGGACCGCCACCAGTGTTGATGGTATCATCTACATGAACACCGAGTGATGTGAAGGCAAACATAGAATTGTACTCTCGTATTAAGCGCAAAAACTGTTTGCATTCAGGACCACCATCAAATCTAAGCAACTCAGACAGGGGAGATGGCAAAGCAGGATATATAGGAAGGGACACCTTGCCACCACGACAGCATCCAGTGTACACAGGCCGCCTCTTCTCATGGCTAGCTTTCTTATGGCGTTCCTGAAACCAAAATGAAGCGGCACAAGGTCTGCAAACATGATGTGGGCCTCCATAATAAGAACGACCAGGCCAAGCACCTAAAAATATAAGAAACAATCTATTACTTGTATAGTAAAAACAATATAAGCAGAAAACGAAATGCCAGCAGGGAAATAGAAAGAACTACGTTTTAGCACAGCAACAAAATCTTTTGACAACGGTAAGTCAACACGTCCAGGTGTATAACCCGCTCGAAGCAACGCTCGATGGCAACGGAGAGCCCTGCGCATCCGACGATTGTAGCAAGCTCGGCATGCAGACACACGAGGAGTCGCAGGAACTATGGAAACGAACGATAAGAATCGTAAACAACAGTTGAAAATATAGAACAAACAGAGCAACCTAACAAAAAAAAAAGGAAAAGTAGGAATACCTCGCGACAAATAATCTAAAGGATTAGCACCAGGAGGCAAGGCCGGCAAAGAATGAGCAGCACCATCAACATCAGAATCATCAACATCAGAATCATCGTCAACCGAAGAATCAGAATCTGTAGAATGTTGCGCCTCAAAATCAGAGGAAGCAGGCGGCAGCTGAGTAGAATGAGGAACAGAGCGACCAGAACCTCTAGCAGCATTAAACTCATCAGCTGACATAGGAGCCCAAGTAAATAGTCCAACATCAGGCGGGTCAGCAGAAACAACAGTCTGCCCCATGTCAGCAGTAGAAGTATCCGCAGTAACAGGATCAGGACCACGCCGCAAACGAAACAAAGCTCGCAACGCATCATCATCAGAAGAGTCCACCTCCTCAGGCATACGGCGAAAAACATGCCCTGTAAACAAAGACACCGCATGAGAAAACGACGCAAACAAAGCTGGAAAAAATAGATGGCACTAACGAACCACTGAAGCGAAAGCCACGCAACAATCTTCATCAATGATGAACAGAGAAGATCAACAAATACAAATAAAAGGCAACACATTATTGAATGATGACAGCAACATAGCTAGTATACAGAAACCAACAACTTTCACCGCCTCACCCACAGCAGAGAAAGAAATTTGGTAAATATAAATAAGAAACATCTAGTTAGTAAACCTCTATGGCAGCAGTATTGACGTCAAAGAACACTAAGCACAGCATGAATGAATGGTAACTAATCTCTCTCCTGCTACATAAATACAATACAAATCTGGACAGAAAAAACAAACTGTCGTGGCATACGGAGAAGCATACAGTAAGCAATCATCAGAAACTACATATGTAAACTAATAGAAGTGAACAAAAGTGAACCTCCATAAAAGACCGAACCCTCCAAAGAGCATTTCGCTTTAAATTAATAGGTAAAGAAACCAACAACCCTCACTGCCTCACCCACAGTAAACAAAGAAATTTGGTAAATATAAATAGCAAATAGCCAGTTAATAAACCATTGTGGCAGCAGTATTGACGCCAGAAATAATAATCACAACATGAATGAATGTTAATTAATCGCTCTATCTTTAAGCTACGTACACCTAATAAGAACTGCTACATAAATACAATACAAATTTGGACGGAAAAAAAAACCCTTGTGGCATATGGAGAAGCATTTACTAAGCACCAATAAGAAACTACATATGTGGACTAATAAAAAAGAACGTCAGTGAAACTCCATAAAAGACCGAACCCTCTAAAGAGCAACTAACTGTGAATTAATATTTAGATATTCTAGAGGGTAACACGAACCAATGTAACTGAATACGCATACTCATAAGGATCACAAGCAAAGCATGCTGCATTATCTGTGAACAAACATGACAACCACAACACTGAAAACTAAAGGGAAAGGGGAACAATGGAAAAGAAAAATAACAGAGAGACAAAGAGTAGGACAAACCAGCAGAAGCAGTGTGAGCAGAAGCTTCACGATCAGAAGAAGCGTCATGAACCGGACGCTTGCCTAAACGAATTTCCCTCCTTCGCGCATCATCCTGAGTTGGTCCAGTATCACCAACAGAATTAGTAGGCAAACCTCGCCTCGTAGCAGGCAAATCCAAAGGGGGCAATGACCCAGGAACAGCAGGACCCTCAGACGGAGCAACAACAGGAGCACCACCAAACTGAACACCAACAGAAGGACGCTCAGCCGCAAACGAAGCCGGACGACCAACAGGAGTCGGCACCGAAGGAAAAGCGTCAGCAAGCCCAGCAATAGATAGCCTGAAAGCTGCATCAAGCGAAAGCCATCAAAATATATTCAGTATTAATTGGAAAACACAGTGAACAAATAAGTCATGAACATGTCTTGTTACGCGTCAGTGCAGTAATACTAATTGAGAGAAGATAGAAGGACATGATGTACATGGAAGCAAGGTGCCTAACAACGATTGCTTGAGAAATTAAATTCTTATTCAGCATGAAAAACAAAGAGGACGCCTAGAATCCGGCAAGCTGGGAATTTAGCTTATACCTACTGTTACATGCTGCAACACATCAAAAGCAGAAAAATATAGATCAATATTGGAATAAGAAACCTAAACCTTTTAGCAAATGTACTCCAGGAGAACATATATAAATATTTTTCAAGTAACATGGCTTAGCCAAGCTGATAAAAGATCATTAAAAAAGTTTTAGGAAAACTAAGAGATGGCACATGTAAGTGAATGGTGCAGTTATCAGAAGAAATAAACTTGTAACGTGATAATGATAATATAATCAGCTGACACAGAGCGTACAACACAGTTTCTATATTTATCGGAGTGCCATTTAGAGTTCATAAAATACCTAGATAGCAAGTAAGTAAGAAGAAAATGTATTTAATTTGCTATAGTATGTACCAACTAATTGAGGTTGTTGTAAGCACAAACTCTGCTACAAATAATGTATGCTATTGGTAGCTTGTGCGGTGGGCTTTAATATCTGTGAATGACATCTACAATCATTTGCAAATAAAGATGGCTTTCTTTTGGATGCAGTAAAAGTATACAAAGCTAGTAATTTCCAAACTCAATGTTATGCTGCGCTGCTGCTCAACACGTCGCTGAATCGTTAATAATTAGCTGTAGAAAGTTATTTATTAGCAAACAGTTTATGGCATGATGCACTGCTGCTTACCACATCGCTGAATTGTTAACAATTAACTCTAGAAAATTATTATTAGCAAACAGAACATAACGAAGCTAGGAAGATCACCATGCTTTAGATGTGTACGAATGGAAGGACTGGCTAGAAGATGGTGGCCGGAGAACCTTGAACACGTACCGGCAGAAAGCAATCGTGTAGAAGACACCAGCCGTACCCGGGCAGGTAAAGAACCAGTATGGCCTTGACGATGAACCTCAGGCGCAGCAGAAAACGTATCTTCAGCAGAGCGACGACGCCGCACAGAACGAACTGACCCGGCTGAGCAAGGCTGATCAACAGCAGGCCGACGTCGACCATGGGGCACAGCAAACTGCGAAGGAAGCACCAGCGACACAGCACCGATGGGACGACGGCAACGCCGCGTCGTACGAACAGGCAACTCCGGCGACCAACGCTCCGGAGGGCGGCGGCGGCGTCGACCAACAGTATCAGGCAGAACACCGGCATCCAGAGAATCAACCGAAGCACGGCAATCTGGAGTCGAAATCCCCAATTCGCACACATCGACAGAGGTAGGCAGCAGAGGAGGCGTCGAAAACCCAGGTGCAGGATCAAGCGGAAGATCTGCATCGGATGAATCGAATAAGAAGAAAGCCCGAGGCCGGCCACGCCGATGACGCGAATCACCGCCGGGAAGAACTCCCAATCCAGAGAAATCCGCAGACATATAGGTGGAAGTAGGCGGAGAAGAATCGGCGGCGACATCACGCGAGGGGCCTGCATCGGATAGCAGCGAGGAAGAAGAGGGCCGAGCAGGGCCCTGACGACGGCGGCGCATCGGAGAAGAGGAGCGATGTGCGGTGGAAAGAAAGAGGGAAGAAAGACAGAGGAAAATCGACCGGTGGAGGAAGAAGCAAAAAAGGAAGCGGGCGTTTCTGCTCTGCCGACACGTACAGGCGGACGGCCCGGTATAGAGTCGCCGAACCAAACAGATTGTTTACTGCTGAACACTGTAGGTGAACAGTAGCAGAGGTGCTGATAGCTCGCTAAACTGCTGTGCTTTCATATACTTAGTAATACCGCCAGCACTGGCGGCGGTAGCCCATTAACCCTACCGCCTATATATTGAGTGGTAATAAAAAGGGTTAGTGGGCTGTTTTGGGTGAAGGAAAACTTGATCGTAGGAAGCTCCCGCGACTCCCGCGACTAGGGTTCTGCCTCCCAGCCGCCGCCGCCAGGCCTACTCGCCGCCGGCCACCTCCCCCCGTGTCGCACCCAGGCGACACCGGGGGGGCCCCTCCTCGCGCCGCCAGCGTCCTCCTCCCTCCGCGCCTCTCCCCGCCGCTGCCGTCGCCGGCCTTCGCGCCGCGGCGGTGGCGACCTCCCCGCCGCCACACAACTGGTGGGCAGGTGTGGGTTCTCTCCTTCTCGCGCGGCGTTCGTCGGGCCCGGCTGGGGCGGAAACGGCGAGCCGCCGGCGCGGATTAAGCCGGAGCGGCGGCTCCGAGGACGCCGGGCTTCGGCGTGGTGGCGGATCCGGGGCTCACGCCCCGGGTTCTGGTGGGGAGGGCCCCTGCCTGGCCGTGAGGGCGGCAGGCCGGGGTCGTCGACGACGCGGCGACGTGGGCATTGGTGCCTGGTCGGGCGCGGCGTGGCTGCCGGTTGCAGCGGCGCGGAAGCCGGGGCGGCGGCCCCGGATTGTGGGTTCGGCATGGTTGGCGCGGCCAGGGGCGCCGTGGCCGGCGCGGAGTGAGGCTGCAGCGGCGGGGACGGCGGGTCGAGCGATGGTTGCGCCGCCGTCGTGCATGATGTGTTTGGTTCAGTGGTGTGTAGGCTGGCGGTGCCGCGGGTCTCCCCGCCTTGGTCCGGCTGCGTGGGGTTGGAGAGGATTGAGTGCTCCGGGCGAAAGCCCGACGACGCGACGTTCGTGGACGCCGTTCTCCCTCTTGGGGGGGGGGGGGGGTCGTCTTGGAGCTCCTTGATTCTCGTCGGTTCTAGACCTCCTCTTCGGGTGAAGACCTGGACCCTGTTTGTGCAAGGTCGGACGACGGTGTCGATCTTCGTCGCCTCCCCTGTTGAGGGCGTCGTCTTGAGGATGGTGGGTCCTTTGTGCTCGCCCGTGGGCTGGGCTCACACAACATCGTGGGTGGCAGCGGCTGGCGATGTCTTGGGTGCTATGGTGGCGTTGCGAGCTGTGTGGCAACGATGACGGTGGTGAGCGGAGCCGAGTCGCGGCATGTCCTTCGTCACCGACAGTCCGTGTTGTGTCCCGCTGTGAAGTTGTGAAGTCGAAGCTGCGTGTCGCGGGCGGGCAGGCTGGCAACGATGCCACTTTTTCTACAGTGGCCTCGCGGATTCCGTGGGTGCAATGTGAGCAACTTTCTCCGGTGAAGCACTTCGTCAAAGTCGGAGCTGCCTCTTCCTCGGCGCTTTGGGTCGACTGTTTGGCATAGGCCGACATGGTTTTCTGTGTCGGTTGCGGCAAGGGTTTCGTCGGTGGTCGTCGAAGGTGAAGTCGGAATCGCTTGCTCGGGGAGGAGTGACGACGATGACGCTCGGTGACGACCTTGATAATGTTTTTCTCCTCGCCGACGTGTGTGTTTCATGTGGGTAGCCAGGTCGGCCGGGTCTACCCAATGTGGTGTTCCATGACTACATTGGTGCACTTGTAACGGTTTTCGGCCGGTTCCCCGCTAATGAACTGGTCAATTTCCTCCTACTTTTTTAATAAAATGAGGCAATGTTGCCCGTTTTGTTCAAAGAAATAAAAAGGGTTAGTTTTTCCTAAAAATTCGAATTCGGTTCATTTTGAATTAAACTTTGCTCCGAGGGTTAGATATGTGATTTTGGCCCTTCTCGCAAGCCTCCCTTGGCCTTTCCCGGTCTCTGCCTGCTTCTCGGGCGCAGCACCAGTTGTGTCCTCCCTCTCGCAGCCTTTCCATCCCCTGTCATCTCACCTATATATGCTCCCCCATATCCTGCGCTTCAGACTACACAGAGAGGGAGGTGGCTCTTGTGACCTGTGAGCCTGCTGTGTTATTTGTTTGAGCAGCGAGTGTGGAGAGAGAGGGAGAGAGAGGGAGAGAGACAGAGAGATGGCTTGGAATGGCTCGAGCGACGAGGAGAGTGGGCTTGAGCTGAGCCTCGGCTTGCCGGGGTACTTCTCCGGAGCACGAGGCCAAGCAGGTGGCGTTTCTATGTTTGTTCCTTGATTCTTGTTCTTGCTCCGAAGTTTCATTGTTTGATCAGCTTGTTTGGTCCTCCTTTTTTTTGGCTGTTTCAGGTTCGAAGGAGGAGAGGAACCATGGTGCTGCTGGCGCAAAGGGTAGAAGCAACGGCTCCAAGACAAGGTTCGGCTGCTATCCTGGCTTTTCTTTTGTTCAAAGATTGGAGTTTCTTTGCAGTGACAGTCGCCAGTTTTCCTGTCTTTTCTTTGAACAAATTCTTGTTGCCAGCCAGTTATCTATTTTCTTTATCATAGTTGAGTGAGGTGCATCATTGTTTTGAGAAAATCTTAAGTAGTAGTGAGGAGATGCCAATGTGTGGAGCGAAAGTGCCAATATTCTGCTACAAGACTTTACTGATTCACTTGCTGCTCGTCTCTGCAACGTGCAGCAGGCCGCTAGCGGCTCCGGTGGTGGGGTGGCCTCCGGTGCGGTCGTTCCGGCGGAACCTGGCCTCCTCCTCGTCGTCCAAGCCGCCGCCTGCCGAGCTAAACCACGCCGCGGACGGCAAGGCCTATGGCAGCACCTACAAGGGCCGGTTCGTGAAGATTAACATGGACGGCATCCCCATCGGCCGGAAGGTCGACCTGAAGGCGCACGGCAGCTACGGCAACCTCTCAGCCGCCGTCGACCACCTCTTCCGGGACCTCCTCGCCGGTACGCCCTAACGCACCATCTGTATACGATTTGCATGCATTCTACTTGAATCATGTAGGGAGCCTGAACTTGCTCTGTCCTCTTGTGTGTCCACAGCTCAAAGGGACGAGAGCTCCTGCACGGGGGAGAAGCAGCCGTCGATCACGGGGCTGCTGGATGGTAGTGGCGAATACACTCTGGTGTACGAGGACGACGAGGGCGACCAGATGCTTGTTGGGGACGTCCCATGGGAGTGAGTTTTTTTCAATCTTGCAAATGACAGTTTTGTTCTTGATGCAATTGTAAAACTTACAAGAATGTCCTCTTTGTTGGCAATCGTTTTTGCAGCATGTTCATCGCCACCGCGAAGAGGCTGCGCGTGCTGCGGAGCTCGGATCTGAATGCGTCCTCGGTGAGTGAAACTGAAAATTATGTTTCAGTACCGAATTGTGTTTCAGTACTGATCCTTCCCCATTTTTTCGCAGCTACGAGCGGCGGTGAGCCGGAAGAGGGGAGCAGCCCAGTGCTGAACTATAGTATCTCCGAACGTTATTTTTTGCTTTGTTTTGCTCTCTTGGAGCTAGGCTTTGTGCTATCGATCACTCTTGGCGCTAGGCTTTCTGCTATCGATCTGTATAAAATTTGCAAGATCTCTTGGTTATCCTTGCTATCGTCAAGTAGAGCAGAGACTTGTACTATTGAGATCATGTATCTAGGTGCAGTGTCGTAACTCGTAAGGTGTTGATTTTTGGTACGGCAGGAATGCCAAGTTTGGCTTTATCGATCGACTACTGTTCTTGCCTGCGACAGGGAATCTTGGTCAGTGCAAGCATTGCTGCTACTCTTCACTGTCCATGAACAGCGATGTTGCTTGCTGCGCTGGTTTTATCTTGAATGCCAGTGCCATAGTTCCTCGTGATTTCTGCACAGTTCGTGGCGTGTTTTGTTTTGTGCCAGCGAGCAACGAGCACCCGGGGATGTAAATTATTTCTCACTTACAAAATTTAGAGTAGGAAAGAAAGTAGGGATTTTAATGGGGCTGGGGATTTCGAACGAATGAAACTCAATATTCGTATGACTTTTGGGATTATACGAATGCACTAGTGGTATCTTATACAAACATTCCTTTTCTACCCAACGCAAAATCAGAAAGTGAGATCAAACGATGCGTCAGAATTTATTTGGAGTCCAGCACAAGATAGTCGTTTAGACCATCTCCACCAGCACTCTTGGAATTTTGTTCGGCACCCTCCAAATTGTGTCTGATTTTTGGGGGAGGGGGTTGACCTACACATGTCCGACACATTCTGGGTGCTGCCCACAGCAGCACCCCAAAACGGCCGACCCTATCGATTTTTCTCAGTATGCTCATATTTCTATCTAAACATAGATAAATTATTGTATAGGCCAATAATTTAAATAGAAAAATACGTTATTATAACAATTAAAATTAAAATTCGACAAGTGTTTCAGAGATCATCGTGTGCTCGGCGCTGTCGTGTCTCGCTGCACGGACACCGGGAGTAGCGGATACCCCCTTTTAGTTTGTTCGGCACAGTGTGCAAAGGAGGCTCACGATCGTCGACTTCCGAGAGAACAAGAGATCCGCAAACACGACAGAGACACACGGGTTTTACCGAGGTTCAGGCCCCCCGGAGGCTAAAAGCCCTACTCCTGCATGTCTGGATTGCTGAATTCATCATGGTGTGGCTACAAGGTGGTTCTCGGGTCGCTACCCGGGGAGTGGGTGGCTGAAGGAGGAAGACAAGCAGATCCTGACCCGGAGGAGATCACCTCTCTGCCTTTCCTTCCTTAGCAATAGCTAGCTCTACTCTAGCCTGGTGAGCGAATGATCTTAGATCCTCCCTCTCCCTCTGTGGCCTTGGACCTCCCTTTATGGGCTAGGGGGTTACCAGAGGTGGTCACGCAAGGTGCATGCTACTGGTCTGACGAGAAGGCTAAAAGGTGGAAAACAGGAAGGGGGTACCCTAGAGGGGGCGACGTGGCTTCTTCTCCTCCTTTCCTTGGTTGTGGGTTGGTAAGATCCCAAAAGCAGGCCTGCTTTTGTTAGAGACAGGGCTGGCAGGCGCCAGGAGGGACTGACATCGCCACCACGATTGTCCCCTCGCAGCGCCCTCCTCGGCGTGATGTTGCTTCCATCCTTTTCTTGGCGCCGAAGCCTTGCTCGATCTTTTCTATTAGCTGACTTTGGCGTGCTGATCCTCAGAATGTACGGGGCAAGCACCCATCCCTGCCTGGGCAAGGATAAATATGGTTGGTCTCCGGGCTTGCACCCTTCTGGGTCCTGATCTTGGCTCCCGGGTAGCTGTCCCGGAGGGCTACCCAGGTCTTGGTCCTTAGGCGTTTCGGGTGTCGAGGTTGATCTTGTCGGGTCACCATGGGGCAATTAGGCTTCCCACTTGCCAGGTTGACTTGGCTTGACTTGGTCTTGACCATTTTCGAGGTGGGCTCACAGGTGGTGGACCCGTCCACTGCTGTGACAGGCACGTCCACAAGTACACGACTAGATCATTCTGTAGTTGATTATGAGTTGTTTCATTATGAATTTGTTAAGAATTTTTCTATTTCCACTATTCGCTACTCAGATTATTCGATCTTTTTTCCCGTGCTCGAGCACCCACCAACAACCAGCCGATTTGTTTTTTCCTTGGTGGAGAAGATCAGAATCCCAGCCTGATACACAGCAGCACATAGTGATCACATTTTTTAGCCCGACCAACTTTCTGAATAGAGTTGGCCTTTAGTCAATGATTCACAAGCCCAAACATCCCCATTCCACAAACGAAAAATGAGGAGTTAAGAGGGGCCGAATCTGTCTGTGTACAGCAAATGAGACCGAGCCCGAAAAGCCTAAATCTATTTGTTTTTTAAATGAAAACTAGAAATATGTATTCCCTCCTTTCCAAAAATAAGTTTTAACTAATATCACAATACTTATTTTCAAACAGGGAGTACTCATTATGTCATTAGTTGGTTCTGTACATATATCACTCTTTAATTGCTTACTGAAATCTGAATGTTACCAAATTGAAAAACAGCTAGATGTTCATTAGGCACTCCCTTTTTCTGGAAGACCGAATTAGCTATCAGTTGATCCTGCATGTCTCGCGGACCAAAAACTAAAAGCATGCATGTCGGCTGAACCAAGTAAACAAATAAAAACCTAACAAATCAATTGATCTTATACCTTTAAAAAATGTTATAAATTGATAGTTGATTGTTCTATCTATTATGTTTGATGACTGATTGGTCTGTCAGATTTAGTTAGCAATGATATATTTTTAATCCAATTTCGGCCTTAATATGTTTGTGTTGAACGATCGTGGCTTTTATTTGTCTAGTATATTTTATGTCACATAACTTGCTTTTTATATCATCTATTTCATCATACAAAACATTTAGTGCAAATAGGCACCACGCGAGCGAGCGCAGTTTGGCTCGTTGTACGGTAAATGCAGGTTGGCTTGAATTTGTATGCAATAACCCCTGCTGCGACCAACACTTGAGAGCGAAAGCAATAGTATAGCCGGCTGTTGGGTACAAGATATTGTCATGTCATCTATAACCCACCTAATAACCAACAAGTATAATAGTTGGCTGTGAATATGGACTATGGTCCACCTTACATTCTCACAAGTTGACTAGGAGCATGTGTTGCAGCTGGCTTTTATCCTACAACCCGCTCCTCTTCTCTCTCCTATTCTCTCTCATCCAACTAAGCAAAAGCATAATATTTAAATCATTACAGCTGCTGACTAAACTATATTGTACTTGCTCTGATAGCCTATGCGGCCTGACTCAGATGGAGCACACAGCTGGCAACAATGCCACGGTTTTAGAAAAATTAAGTCTCCAATTCTCTTTTTATTGACACCATCGATCTTAAAATTTTATATACGTACATTGTACATTAATTTTATTTTAGGGGCCCCATATTCTAATTTTCATCCTGGTTAAATCTCAAAATTGGCTCTGGCTCCATACCTTATATCAACCTAATTGCGGTTTGATTAGACGGGTCCCGCGTATAGTCTTGTTGTCCAAGCTGCGGCAGATCGGCAGAGGTCGCAGATGACATAATCTTTGTCCGGTGCTACCACCGGGCGCACGAACTGCATAATGTGCTAGAGACCACGACAGAGAGATAGATCCAGAGAGGCAGATTGAGGAGGCGCCTCTACAAAATGGTAGCGGACGCCAGATTAGCGGTGAATACAGTTTCCGAGTAAGAAGAAAGTAGGAGACGGGTCGCGTTGTAGGAGGGAGGGACCGCGTGTCATCCAACAGACGTAGATAAATTTGTGACAAATCGGATGTACATAATTTAAATATTCTGAAAAAATATGAATGTAGCTAATGGTATATCTCACAACCATGCAAAATATCAATTTAAATATTTTGTATTTTGAGGTACACAAAAATGACAAAGTGTAGATCTGAGTATGCATATCTTTAAATCTCTAAATTTTATCCGATCTGAGTATGCATATGCATACGGTTGTGGATACATCACTGGCCACATCTAGATTTTGTTTCACAATTTTTTGAAACTCATAAATATGATTTAAAAAATTAATTGGAGGGAGCATTGGAACACGGGAGCCAGAAATACTTTTCGTCCTAGAAGCTGCTATACTATTGCAGTGATCTACATGGACGCGGACTAATGAAACATGGAGACAAGCGCAGCTGATATATGGATATTTTTCGAAAAATCAAAAGTGGTAAAAAATTACTCTCAAAGATTACCAAGTATTGTACTCGTGTAGAAACTTTAGCCACAAAATATTTTTCGTTTACTTCTCCGCAAAAACTTTCTGACGAATATAGCGTGTATATAGCGTCGTTTTCGGCAAATCTTTGACCCAGGTTGCAATTAAAGTTAAAGTTATTCTCTGACAATGTTTTTATACGCGTACAATACTTGATTATATTTGCCCAACTGAAAGTTTTGGAATTTTTTTAACTTTTTTGAATTATTAATTTTGTTTTTAATATCAGATGCACTGGTGCGCTGGTAACCAAGAGCCGCATCATATTTTTGTGATCTACATCTCTTATAAAGCCAAACCCTACTAACATGTATTAATGATTTTTTTATCTCAACATGCAAGATATCCAAATCATCCATTTTTCTAGCCAATCAATTGTCCATGTTCGTTTCCACGAATATTTATTAATTACCATATGCAAGTTACCCATCATCCATTTCTTAAGCCAAATCATTCACTATTTGAGTCATTGATTTATGCATGTTATCCACATTTATTAATGATATTCTATCCATGCATGCAAACTATTCACGTTATAAATTCTTTTTCCCATAAATTACATCATCAATTTTAGTTGCTAAATATACAAATATTTTACATTTATTAAATTTATATTTTCGTAATTTTCTGTTGTCTTTCATTTATACTATTATATTTTTTAACGTATCCACTGCGCGCGGGGTATTTTCGAGCGTTTTATGAGAGAGCCGCAGTGATCCAACTAGGAATTACCGATATGAAAGCGTTGCGCTGGATGTCACAGCTCGTCGGACGGACAGGCCACCACACGGTGACACGCAGATAACAGGGAGGCGTAAACTGGAGCGGGTGGCTAGAATCGATTGTGCCGCTTCATAGTGCCCCGGCTCTCATCTAATCCATCCACAGAGTCACACTCCCCTCGTCACTACTCTACCTGCACCTCTCCGTTTGCTCTGTCCCTCCCTCGGCTTCTAATCATCTTAACCATTTTGGTCCAGTTTGATTGAGCTAAGTGCAGCAGCTCCAATGGCTACTCCATCGTCCGCCATCTCCGCCAAGTTCGGGAGCACGGCGCCGTCCGCAATGAGTTGGAAGGTAATTGGTGGCGGCTTCAAACCGCGGTCTTCTGCCCATGTCGGTAGCTAAGCTAAGGAACAGTTTAGTCTCTGTTCTTGGTGAAGTACAGTATTTTAACTTGTTTCTCTCATGCTGTCAGTTTGTTGTGATTTTTTATAAGCCTGACATATGAGATGTTTTCAATTTCGTTAGTGTGGTCTTCTCTGGTTAATCATTGCGTAAGCACTCGAATAGTGCGGGCCATGTTCTGTATGTGAATCACTAATCGACTTTTTTCTTCTTTTTTTTGAGATGGAAAATAAACTTCCATTAACTTGCTCTAATGCGTCCGCAACTTTATTACAAGTCCTTGGGCAATACTTAATGCAAAAGTTAGAAAAGTCTAACCTAGCAAAGATCTTTATTTCTCGGAAGAGATGACCCTTAACAGATAGGGCATGGCTCGTGAGCATTAGTCCTGATGGCCTCAACAAGCTTCTGAGACTCTGTATCCACTTGGACTTTGCATACACCCCAGTAATCGACCTTGGAGTTAGGACTTAGGACTACTTAAACGTTTTAGTTAGATAAGGAAAAAGATTATCTCTGGGACAATAAATCCTCATGTGTGACCCACTCCTTGTGCCGCATAAAATTGGTACTCCCTCCGTTCGGAAAAGGATGTCTCAATTTTGGCTTGTATCTAGTCAAAATTGAGACATCCTTTTGTGAACGGAGGGAGTATATCACTATGCCAGCAAAATTTGGACTCCTATTTAACATCAACAATAGAACATCAAAAAAATATAATTACTCTTTTTCCTTACAGGTCATCAGCAAGGCAAGTATTTTTTTTTCAAATTTTGCTATCCTGCTGTCATATTCTAGTTTTTTTATACAGTGCACCGGAAAGGAGTTCTAAACTTCTAACTCTCGCTCTGGTTCCTTTTTCCCTGGCTGGACCTGCAGGGAAGCAGAATTTCGGGCCGGAGCCTGATCTCCATGGGAACGTCGTCGAGAAGATCCCTTCGCTTTCGCGTCTCCTGCGCGGTACTGATAATCTCATTTTGTGCAAAACCATACCAGGACTCAGCATCATGGCCTAACAAACTGTCGTCCATCTTCTTTGAACATCTTTACAGGCCAAGCCGGAGATGGTGAGCAAGGTGATGGAGATCGTCAAGCAGCAGCTGGCCCTCAAGGACGACGCCAACCTCACGCCGGAGTCCAAGTTCACCGAGCTCGGCGCCGACTCCCTGGATACGGTGCGTGCGCGTCGTTTGGCAGTGATCGCGGCCGGGATGGATTTGATTTGCCGCTGCTAGTTTTCGATCTGAGCACGGTTGTTCTGATGTGCTTGGTCGGTTTCAGGTTGAGATTGTGATGGCGCTGGAGGAGGAGTTCAAGATCACAGTGGAGGAGGACAACGCGCAGAGCATCACCACCATCCAGGAGGCCGCTGACCTCATTGACAAGCTGGTCTCCTAGGCCGACTGATCAATCTCGCTCTTGCTGCCTTTGGCCCTCTAGCTAGATGGAATTTTGTCGAGCCATTCTTTCCATTCTCTTCCGGCCAAGCAGATCGTTGCTCATGGGATGTCCTTTGCTGCTATTTTTTAGCTGTCTCAGTGTGGTATGTGTGCGGTTTGAACATTTTTGTTAGATTTGAAACATGGTTGTGAAGTCGAAATTATTCTTGTGTTGCTGTGGAACTTTGATTCTACTGTTTGCGTACGTTTAATCGGTTATACTTGCGTTTCTATGGATGAATACAACGTCGGCGGCTTTCGCCAGACCTGAAGAAAATCATCCAGAACTTTGATCTGGATGACGCCTAGTTGACTCTGGAATACCCTCGCATCAAATTAGGAATCATTCGACAATCAAGTATTCTTAACAGCTCCATGCTGAAAACTCTGCCAAAACAGCGACCACATGCTAGCTGAAACAGTATCTCATTCCCAAACAAACTTGCCAAAATGATGAGCAGAGCAAGCAAAAGCCTGAACCTAAGGTACATTTATCCAATGCAGACAATTTCATGTTTATTAAAAAAGAACCAAGATGATGCATGTGCTCGGATCGGCAATCGAACCGCTCATCATTTGTTTTACCCTTGCCATACCAGGGACGTGATTGGTAGTCTAGGCCTCTAGAGCATGAACGATAGACCATCTCGTGCCATTATTTGCCTATGTTGAACTAAACAAGATCTGCCACAAAATGCGGTTAAGTTCACTATCTACAGAAGAAAATTTGAGCGGATACAAATTGGCACAACTTTCACTAAATGGGGATTAGGATGAAAACTTGCTAAATGGGAGTTAGTTAGTGTCAGAATTGTCAAACTAGCGGGTAAAAACTGAAATTTACTCAGAAAACAATGCACTTTTACCAGAAGCCAGAACAACAATCAGTTCCGAACTATATAAACTGGAGACTGCGATAACAAATATAAAACCCAGTTCAATTGAGCGTTCGTCTGGTACGGCCCTGATACATTTGTTTCGTTGAGCAACTATCAAGCTTCTTTAGCAATGCATACACTACACTTCCACAGTTCCACAACAGCACGTGCCACTGACAAGAACTAAAATTAGATCAGTTGGCGTACTGAGAGTGAGCAGCCGCAATGAGGGCAGCACCGAGACCCGAACCGTCTTTTGTGAGCTTGACGGACACCGACTTCGACGCCTCCTCTCCCAGCAGCTCGCCCAGTGTGCTCTCCAGGCACTGCCGGAACTTGCCGTAATGCTCGAACAGCCCGCCGTCGATCGCGATGACTGTCTTCCTCTTGTCGCCCGGGGTGCCCCTCCCCATCTTCCTGATAATGCCCACAATCCCTGCTGCAGCCAGCCGGGCAGACCGCCTGGTCACAATGTCGCAGATTTTGACGACCATCTTCCGAGTCTCCAAGGACGTGTCTGCGATATTCAGAGTCATAGCCAGTTTTTCAGCCACAATCCTCAGATCAGGAGTTTCATCATGGTGCATTGCGGATACTTCAGGAGTCCTGAATGTCACACAAGGAGAGAGGAGACTCGATCAGGACAAACCACATCGGAGTAGCACGTCACATCAAAACAAACCAACGTTATTCTCTAGCATTACTCGGAGGAACTAGTGATGGTTAAGCTGTTAATATTCTCATCAAAGACATGCTATGTATAATGCAGCTAGCAATGTACCTCAAATTGAAGTGAGATCTGAGCTTGGTGTGGTCGACATCACCGAAAATCGAGCATTGTGTGGCGATCTTAAGAAGCACCCTCCTCACGACGTCGCCTAGATACAATCCAGAAATTAACTTCTCGAATATCTGCGGACAAAGTCATTGTTAGTTAAGACAGTGCTAGTAAAGCTTTGACATGAATGACAATTTTGCACGTCTTCTGAAGAACTTGCCTGCTCTTTGGGGTTTAGGCTCTCCTCATCTAGTGCTTCATCATACTCTGTGATTGGAAGGCAGGACGAAGAGAAGTTGCCCCATTCGGTATTTATAACCTGGAATGAAGAAAGTACAGTGAGGGGAGATTCCAGAAAGCAGATAAATGTTTTTGTGCACTGGAAGCTAGTTATTCGGAAGTGAAAAGTCTTACCATCTTTCCTGATTTCGGCAACTCTCCTTTTAATTTCGGTATGTCGCTCGCCTTTTCCACATATGCGGCATTTGAGCCTGTACCTAATATCACACCAATGACAACATCTTCATCGTTGTAGCTGCCTGCGGCCAGTGTCCCGACTGTGTCATTGATCTGAACCATGAACGAGTAATGTCATAATGTGGCCCTAACTTAAGAATATGGTCTGTTTTTCAGAACAGCGATGGGACTGATTTCAGACAAGATCAGAGGACTAACCAAAGCAGATACGCGCATGTCAAGGCTTTCCTTCTCCATGGCCGCCCGCAATTCAGCCACAACATCTTCGCCAACCTACCAAAGTTTAGAGACAATTTCAGGTGGTGATTTTTAAGCCAATGATACGACTCCGAGGAGATACTACTATCTGATTATGAATTATGGTGAACATATAGCCACATGACAGGGAGTACTTACCGCGTCATCTACCGCAAAGGCCTTGGTCCACTTGATCAGCAAGCCAGATGCGATGGACGTTTGCCTCACGGGGAAAGAGAACGTGAACCCCAGCTCCCTCTGCTTGCCGTCCAATAATTTGTTATGCCCTTCGCCGGCAACAAACTTGGCTAGTGCGGAAGCGATGAAGCCAAACAGCTCCTGGAGAGGCATCAGAAAATGTGGAATGAGCCCAACGAAACCATCACATGCAAGTTAAGAGACATGGTGATGAAACTTGGAAACTGCCGAAAACATGTGTACTAACCACAGAGCTGCCTGTCATAAGATGAGGAGGAATGGAGACCTCCCTGGACTCACGCTTGACGACGCGCTTGTCCTTGCCTGCGAGCTGCACGCGCAGGACGCGGAAGTTTGTTCCTCCGAGGTCCAGCGCGTAGAACAAGCCCTCTTCGCTCCTAAATTAAGTATACAGAATGTAAATCCAAGGATCATGCAAAGAAACCTTGAGCATTAAGGTGAAAGATGCTCCACTCCGAATAAGTTGCTAGTTCTTTTCAAAAGCCAGCACAATGCCAATAGGGTCCTTAGAAGTAGTATTGAGTGGCTATCATTGTTCAAATTACTGAGTACAACTACTACAAAGTTTCTTTTGCGGGGTGAGTGCAACACTGCAGTTAGAAAGCTGAAACCACCGAGCTGAAAATTTCAAATTCCAACATGGAGGTTTTTTTTTAAAGTAAAATTCCAACATGGAGGTTAATGCTCAGGACGGAAGTTCTAGAAACCACGTTAGCAATGGAGCACGAGGACGAGGGGCAAACACGTGCAGCCGCCCAAGTTGCACGGTCGCATGCAGCTAGACACGGGGACTGACGAGGACAAAGAACGTGTATGGGTGAGACACAGACAAAATCTGTGTCATATGCACCGCACAACCATGGATTCGTCAAATCCAGCTTCGCTACCAACTATCGATTTGTCAAATCCAGCTTCGCTACCAACCAAGATGAAGGCAACTCGACCAGTACAGCTCCACAAAAACTCTAGTAGCATCAGAGACTCTAAGCTAATTCATTGACTCTTATTTGCTCTTATTTGTGCTAACAATCATCACGAGAAAACGAATTGAAGCAAGATACAATATGTATGTATGTTCGGTTGTTGGAAGGAATCCACTGGAAAGGAATAAGGTTACGCGCTGAGGAATTACCCGTTGGGGAGGTTGTCGACGTAGGAGACAATCATCTTGATCTTGCTGCCGCCTTCCTCCCGAAGCCCCGCCGTCATCTCTCCACCAGCGCCGCGGCCACGGAATCCAGCTGGGCCACCGGCGTCGCGCAGTCCTCCCGGAGCTGCGCTATCACCTTCTCCGCCACGGCCTCGACCGCCGTCACCATGATTCCGACGGAACGAACAGGGGAATCTGAAAAATGCGCGATTCCTCCCTCTCCTCCTCGCAAGAACGGCGATCGACAGCAAAGAACACGAAAAGAAGGCCGCTGATCAACTCGGGGGATCGTCGGTGTTGACCTCGGGATATCGTGAGCTGTATATACGGCGGGTCTCTCTGTATCGCTCGGAAAGGTTTCTTTTCTTCAACTTGTTGGTGAAGAAGAGACAAATCACAATCTGGGAGTAGGGACTTGGGTGCTGGTTGAATTATATACTGGGGATCCCGTTGGAGAAAACGACCGAAAGAAGGCTGAGGTCGGATCGGAAAGGGAGGGAGGATATGGATGTGGATGGAGTCTGCGCCGGCTACGGACAGAGCTCCCGCTCCGACTCGTAGTGCTTCTTATCTTATTGGTTTTGCTCGGAGGAGACTGCGGGCGGGGCGACGACCACCGGCCGAGAGAGGCCGTCGCCAAGAGTGCTGCCGCTTTGAACCTTCACGAGAAGCGTATGACTTTGACTCGCTGAGTTTTCGCTCGCCGTGCCATGATTAAATAGTTCATTGAAAACTCAACGGTTTCAATGACAACTCAACGAGTAAATGGATAGGATTTCGACACCAAATTCGATTTCGGAAGTGTTTAAATAAACCCCTATCCGGTTTGAACTTATCCTACTAAGATATATGATTTTAAATTTGACACCCAGATACGGTATAAGATATGCTATATCAAGTAGCACTAAATATATAGTATTATTTAAAAATTAAATAGGAACTGAATAATTCAATTTCTACCAAAATGTGTAACAACATAACTGATAATTAGTGAGCTGTCGAATTCGTCCGTTAAATAACAACTCACTTATATATTGATTGTACCAACTATGGAGTACAACTTTGTTATGCAACTAGGATATCAAAGAATTATTTTTGTTTGTATGGTTTGTCGATATACTTATGAGCCAGCATAGCTGGTTAATTATGTTTTCGCCCCGGTCTGCGCCGTTTTGAAATCCGCCATCTAAGATAACCATCTCTGAATCCGCAAACGGTTATTATCCTCTCCGCTTCGACTCTGATGAGAAAATGTGGCAAAAGAATATGTTTACATCCTTATGTATGAACTATAAAGTGATGGCAAAATGCATGGCTAATTCTCTACAAAGAGTCCCAAATTTGAGTATCGATAGCCACTAAATATACTCGGTTGCTAACGCCTCATGTAGATGCATCAAACAAACATCGCTGCCAATACAACGCGCGGTCGTGAAGTTCTCGATGCCGAAGCTTCTAGCATCTTGTGCCCTTTTCGCGGGAGCTGAAGCGGAGCCGATGGGAAGACATGCTATCAAGTATCACCACACTTGAATAAGAACATCAAGAGCCGATCAAGCGCAACAACAAACAATCGACGATGTTCAGGTTCCTATAGGATGGTTGATTGCGAGACAGACTAGGGTTTAGAGTCGGAGCTCAGAGGAGGTCGGCGTTCATCCCGTCAAAGAAAATATAGCACATGGATGGAGAGCAGGTGGCGCTGGGTATTTAGGTTGGGGCAGAGTGGAGAAGCATATCGGGGCTTTATCAAGAAGGGAGTTTCGATGTTGTTTTATGTGGAAATCGGGAGGGAGACGATGGAAGAAATACATCATGTCTTTCCATCTGCTGCAACCGTGAGCTAGTTAGCATATGAAGATGGAGCCAGTCCTAAGCACGTAGATATAGATGTGAATTCATGCATGTTAAAATAGACAACTTAAATGATTTCGTAGTTGGATTTTGTTTTATAAAAGATATAAATATGCTATGTGCTTGTTGCTGCTGGTATCCACTTAGGCATTTTTTTTAAAAAAAATCTCCATTTAGGCAACTTGGTAAGCCGCTGCGGCAGAACGCCGTTTCGCTTAAGGGCAGAGCGGCAGAGTCGGGTGGTTTGACCTCGGCATGGTGGTTAGTACCGACGGGCTCAACAGCCTTCAAATGTGTATTTTCAGTCAGATCCATGCTGATCGCTGCACTGCCACCATCGCTTGTGGGCTCCTTTCTGTGAACCGGCACCTGCGTCTTCTCGGAACCACCCAACTGTAGAAGATAAGTATTGCAATAGTTAATCATGCATCTTCAGATAAACAAATAGTATTGTTTATAGTAAACAACAGGCAGGAGTCAATCAAGCAATATTTTGGAGGACACATAAAGGAGAAGAAACCACTAATCAGCTAATATTTGCAAATCAAATAGCCTCTGTCCAAATCAAATTGTCTACCGATCCCCAGTAAATCGATCTCCTGCTGCAAATCAAAACCCAAAAGGTAAGAAGAAACATTTCACAGACGCAAGGATCTTTGTACAAAAAAGAACTACTTGATATTGGAAACAAAATAGTTCAGAAACTGCATAATCAATTCAACTCGCCATGGATAACAAGCCACAATCTAATCAAGGATGGAGATAAAAAATTCATGTGCATCCTGTTGCTCGTAGCTTGCAAGGTTTGTTGCATGCTGCCACCAGCTAACAATTCATAACGATAATAGTCAGAATAAAATCAAGTACGTTGATTCAGAAACCAGAAGAAACAAGTACTAGACCATATGTTCTGTGCAAGTCAAATAACTCAAATACACACCAGGAAAATTCAACACAATCCAACAATGGAGCAAATGCTGCTGCTACTTTCAGATAGGCTTGTCCAACAGGTGACTTGAGATAGATAATGGATGCTCATGAATTTTGTCACTTGATCAATAATCGCAGTCCAACTGAAGTTCAGGTAGGCATGCCAAAAGTACTTGACAGAATCAAATGAAGCGTGAGAACTTAACTCTATATGCTCTACATACGAGGGAATTTCCTCAAAAAGGCCATATACATGCAAGTGTCAACCATTTTCCCTCCGTAACAGGACACACAACCACGCTCACTCACCAACCATGCAAGTGTCAACCATGCCTCCTGCCCTCTGCCGCCGTCCGCCCCCGCCAGAACTGCCGACACCCTACGCCACATGTGCCTCTGGCACCTCTGGAAGCACCGGAATGGCGTTGTGTTCAACGGCCTCTCACCCTCGCTGTCGCTGCTTCGCAAGAACTGCCGCGACGATGCCGTTCTCTGGCGTGCCGCCTCCCCATGGAACACCGCCCAGATGTTGACCTGTGGCTGACCTACTTCCTCCCCAAACGACCATGATCCCCTTGTAGCTCCCTTGTGCGCTCCAGCTTGTTGGCGCTGCACCCTCCCAAAACACTGTAACCGATTTCAAAAATGAGATATTCAGGTGGGAGCCTTTGTGCTCCCCCGGGTGACTGCTCGAAAAAAAAACATAAAATTTCTTCCATGGTCTACGTGATTCTAGTAACTCTGATCCATATTTGTATCCCTTCCATTAATTGCAAAAGAAAGAAAAAGAAAGCTAGGTAATGTCGATGGGAAGAGGAGAGAGACCTGTCCTGCCGGAAATTTGTCCCCCACCTCTGCCAGATCCGTCTCCGCCTCCCCCTCTACCAGACTATTCTCCTCCTCAGACGGATTCTTCTCCTCTCCCACTGCCGTGCCCATCTTTCTCCACAGGCGGCGATGGCGAGAGGGCCGGTGTGGCGCAGGCGCGGAGGGGAAGGCGCCGGGCGGCTAGGAATGGGACGCCGCTGGGAGGCGACGAGCAAGCTGCATCCCGTCACGAGCTGGGCGCTGGGAGCTGGGCGGCGACAACCACGACGCCTGCCCGACGGCGGCGAATAGCTTGGCAGCGGAGCTGTTTCTTCTAGAGACTGGAGCGAGACGACAGGCGAGTTTCCTATTTTTTCCCTAGCGGACAGCCGGATGAACCTGGCGGGCCGAGCGGCCAGAATCCGCTAGTCCGTCTCAATTAGGCAGCCAGTCCGCCAAGCCGTTTGGGCTTTTGGGGGCGGCGCGGCCGGCAGTAGGCAAAACCTATTCATCGACCAGGTCGATGATAGGCACGGTCGCACACCCCCCTCCCCCCAGCGTGTATGGGCCTGGCCCAGTTCCATCCCCGTCGTCATTTCCTTCGACACCATCCGTTTCGTCCGCGTCGTCATTTTCCTCCCGACACGGGCGGCTGCTTCTCTGCTTCTTTCTTCCCCGTCATCGCTGCTTCACTGGTTCTTCGCTTGGCGACTGCTCGTCGCCGTCCGTGACTCCTCGCCATCGATGGCGGCTCAAGGTTCGTGCTTCCCTCCCCATCCAGGCATCCTCCTCTATCTCTCTACCTTGCGAATCCCCCCGATTTGTGTGTAGTAAATCTCACGGGACTTTGCTAGGGTTTCGGTGATCTAATCGCACGGGACTTGCTAGGGTTTCGGTGATCTAATCGCACGAACTCACTAGGGTTTTCCCGAATCACACACACTGTCTGCTACGGTTATCGCCCGCAATCGTGTTTAGGTTTTTTTACAAGCAATCGCTGCCGTGGATTTTTCCGCACTCACCCGCTGATAGGTGTTCCTGAATCGAGTGGCGGCCGGGGGGATTTAGTTTTTGTTAACCAAATCGGACGCAGTCGCAGCTATGGATTCCCGTTTTAAGTTCTATACCACAGCTAGGATGCCTACTAATTTGCCTCAGTATTTTTTTGTGTGGTATTTTTCTGCGAGGTATCTTGGTAGCCAACTGCATATATCACTTGTTCAGATACATGAGGCAATTTAGTAGGCATAATTTTTTCTTTATTTTTAGCATTTTTTTGAAGTATGTAGAGGGGTGTCTGTAGGTTGTCCTGGGGCAATTAGTAGCTGCCTATTTTTTGCAATAGTTATTTTTAGTGCACTGAACCAATATATTGGTGTTTTTAGTGGGTATAATGTAGCATATGTTTATTCGATTAAATGGGTAAACACATCTTTTTTTTTGTAATTTGCTTCGAACACTTGATGTTTTGCTAAGCTTTTTCTTGCACAATTCTGCATTTTTATTGTGTTTCAGTTGGATATAACCTATATAGTTGTCATGCACGTTGTTGTTCTCAGGTTTTGTTTCCTTTTTTTCATATGTGCAGGAGATGCTGGGATGGAAGTTGAGAGATCTAACCCCATTATGAACCACAGGTTTTCAACTTTGAGGTTTATGAGGACAGTAAAACAATTTAACCCCATCCAGAGGGGTTATATCACCAGCCACAACATGGAATATCTGTTGAAGATGCCAAACCATTTGATGGTCCCTTCCAGCCTGCTTCATTGGCTTGTTTACTACACTGTTCCTCGAAGTGGAGGCCAATTCAAGAAGAAGAACAAGATTATGTGGTTCACCAAGAACATTGCAGACAAGGTTTTTGGTTTCGAAACTGATTCTTTTCGTTATCCAGTGGGGAGCAACGACCCTGATATTGTGAGTGAGGTAGAATCTATTCTACTGCAATATGTCAAGGGGAAGGATGTGCCGATACACCATCTTGAGGGCATTTTACTGGGCACCAACGATGAAGTTAAATTCCTTAGGTCTTTCATTTGGTACTTCTTAAGCACGGTGTTATGCCCTTCCACAAAGAACATTGCAAATCCCAAGTATTTGTATGGTCGCAAGATTGGATACATGGATTTCATTGACTTCAATGGAAATGATGGTGGAATAGACTATGGTATCCCCAGGATGCAACACATCCGTAACAAAGACTTTCTTTTTCTGGAGAATGCTGATCGCAATAGGCAGTCCCGAAGACAATATGGAATTCTCCCGGTCAGTTTGTTATTGAAATATACATGGATTTCATTTTCATGAATGTTTTCTGATACCTTTTTGTCCCTTTTCTTATTTTTATTTATTTTGATTCTTTGTTAATCAGTTCCAGACGTTTTCCCTTACACCATACTGCGACCCGAACAATGTTGATGAAGATTCCTGAACAAGTTTAATGAAGCAAATTGTTCCTGAACATTATTCCTGAACATTATACTGCACAACAAACTTTTTTGATCCTACTGGCATTATTCCTGAACAAGTTCAAGATGTACTGCTTCAGAACCTGGTATGTTTTATGTTTGTTTGCCATAGATGTTTTCATTTCCTGTGAGTTTTTGGAAGCCATCCAACCCGGTTACTTTTTCAGCTATGCAATTTGAAAACAGTTTGCAATGAGCTGGAACTTTGCTGCAAGGAGTTTCAGAAGTTCAACACATGCAGGACTCTAAGTTATCCTACACATGCATTGATGTTAGTTCCATCTGACCACCATTTTTCTGTTGTACTATTTTTTTTTTCATTTCGAAATATTGCTGCAGGAGTCTAAGTTGTATTTTTTGTGTTTCTTCCTTCCAATAGGCATGATTGCGGCTTCTATGTCATGTTATACGCAGAAAATTTCAATGGCAAAGTTATGGGGCAATTCAACCAGGTAATGTTTCTTTTCCTTTGTCACGCACATACAACAGTACTTGTAAACGACTTTTTTCTTCATGAAATCTTGGTAGTTAATATTTTTTTGTTGCTTTTTTTTTCTGTAGAGTTACATCCCCAAGTACAGGATGATCAAGGCTTTTACAATGTTTTACTCTACATCGAATGAAGTCAATGTGGAACCTTTTGAGAGGATGAAGAAGCGCTAGGTTCAGAGAGTCGATGGAGTCGTGTTTTTGGTACAAGGAGACATGCTGCTGTTAACCCAATATCATTCGTGTTTAGGTTCTGTCCAAGACAAATGCAAAATGCCAGGGGGGTCATTTGATGTAATATGTTTTTGTCAGGAGCTTGCACAACCAGAGTTCATTACGTGTGTTTTCTAGTGGCTTCAGATTCGATATCATTACCTGGTTGAATTCCACAGCTATTTCTCTCAAAATATATTAGTAAGACAGTTTCCCAATAATTTGTGTATGATTTTTACTCAACTTACATTAGTTTTTTTTGAATCCACAAAGTTTATGAATTCGTCAATACTGTTTTTTTGTGTGAATTCGCACACTATTTTTTTAATACACAGGAATTCGCGCCCTGCATCCTTTTCACAAGGCTCTGCTAACGCATGGAACAAAACCATTATACATATTTTCTATTCCATTTAAATATAGGTTTTATTCACTCGGCTTTTTCTGTTCCATTAAAAACGTTCAAAAAAGTTGTTCAATAATAAGTTTCGTTCAAATATAGGTTTCGTTTCACTAGCCTTTTTGTTCTCTTTTTAAAATAGTTCAAATTTAGATTTCGTTCACTTGGCCTTTTTCTGTTATTTTTTAAAATCGTTCATAAATAGGTTTCGTTCACCAAATTTTCTGAACTATTAAAAACCGTTCAAAACAGGTTTGTTCATAAATAGTTTTCGTTCACTGGCGCTATTTTTTCCGTTCAGTTTCAGACCGTTCAAAAGAGTTTTTGTTCAAAAATAGGTTTCGTTCACTAGCCTTTTTCTGTTCAGTTTTAAAATCGTTCTAAATTAGTTTTCGTCGCCGTCATTTTTTGTTCTTTTTTAAAAATCGTTCAAATTTAGGTTCGTTCACTTGCCTTTTCTGTTATCTTTTAAAATCTTTCAC
Organism: Poa pratensis; assembly: GCA_947311845.1. NCBI lineage: Eukaryota > Viridiplantae > Streptophyta > Magnoliopsida > Poales > Poaceae > Poa > Poa pratensis. The sequence continues at coordinate 9,724,818 of CAMZMU010000104.1, read as the reverse complement.
CGACTTTTTCTGTTCTATTTAAAAACCGTTCAAAATAGTTTTTGTTCATAAATAGGTTTCGTTCACTAGACCTTTTTCCGCTTAGTTTAAAATCGTTCAAATTTAGTTTTTGTTCACCGTCATTTTTTTGTTCTTTTTTAAAATCGTTCATAAAATGGGTTTCGTTCAATGCCCCTTTTATGTTTACTTTTTCATATCGTTTGGAAGTAGGTTTCGTTCACATGCTTTTCTGTTACATTAAAACCGTTTCGTTCAAAAATAGGTTTTGTTCAGATATAGGTTTTGTTTTACTACACCTTTTTCTGTTATATTTAAAAACCGTTCAAAATAGGTTTCGTTCACTAGACCTTTTTCCGTTCAGTCAAAAAACATTCAAATTTAGTTTTTGTTCACCGTAATTATTTTTTATATCGTTCGGAAGTAGGTTTTCGGTCGCATGCTTTTCTGTTCCATTAAAACCGTTCAAAAAACTTTTTAATCAAAAATAGGTTTCGTCCAAAAATAGGTTTCGTTCAAAAATAGGTTTCGTTCACTTGCCTTTTTCTGTTCTATTCTAAAAACCGTTCAAAACAGTTTTGTTCATAAATAGTTTTCGTTCACTAGACCTTTTTCCGTTCAGTTAAAAATCGTTCAAATTTAGTTTTTGTTCACCTACATTATTTTTGTTCTCTTTTTAAAATCGTTCAGAAATGGGCTTCGTTCACATGCTTTTCTGTTCCATTAAAACCGTTCAAAAAACATTTTAATCAAAAAATAGGTTTTCGTCCAAATATAGGTTTCGTTCAAAAAATAGGTTTCGTTCATAAATAGTTTTCGTTCAATAGACCTTTTTCCGTTCAGTTAAAAAACGTTCAAATTTAGCTTTGTTCACCGTCATTATTTTTGTTCTCTTTTTAAAATCCGTTCAGAAATGGGTTTCGCTCAATGCCCCTTTTTATGTTTGATTTTTATATCGTTCGGAAGTAGGTTTTCGTTCACATGCTTTTCTGTTCTGAAATAGGTTTCGTCCAAAAATAGGTTTCGTTCAAAAATAGGTTTCGTTCAGATATAGGTTTCGTTCACTACACCTTTTTCTGTTTTATTTAAAAACCGTTCAAAATAGTTTTGTTCATAAATAGTTTTCGTTCCCTAGACCTTTTTCCGTTCAGTTAAAAATCGTTCAAAATTTAGTTTTCGTTCACCGTCAGTATTTTTTGTTCTCTTTTTAAAATCGTTCAGAAATGAGTTTCGTTCAATGCCCCATTTTATGTTTAATTTTTATATCGTTCGGAAGTAGATTTCGTTCACATGCTTTTCTGTTCCATTAAAACCGTTCAAAAAACTTTTTATTTTAATAAAAAATAGGTTTCGTCCAAAAATAGGTTTCGTTCAGATATAGGTTACGTCCACCGACTTTTTCTGGTCTATTTAAAAACGTTCAAAATAGTTTTGTTCATAAATAGTTTTCGTTCACTAGACCTTTTTCCGTTCAGTTTAAAATCGTTCAAATTTAGTTTTTGTTCACCGTCAGTATTTTTTGTTCTCTTTTTGATTTTTCACCATGTGGAGAAGATGTGTTTTTCCATACGAATTTGATGAAGCAAATTGTTTACATATGAATTATTATACTTTCAATTATAGTTCAGTTCAAAAAGAAAAGGGGCCAGTCGTAAAGAAGCAGGAACACAGTCGTAAATGAAACAGTCGAAGCGAGTAGAAGCAGGAACGCAGTCGTAAACGTAACAGCCGAATCGAGCTCATGGGCCAGGCCCACTATCGCCAGCGGGGGTATGCGACTGCTTCCTATCATCGCACGGGTCCATGTACAGGACGTCCCCGGATTCCGTGTCCGCCTGCAGCCTGATCAACGCCTCACTCTGACGTGGTAACATGGCTGCTGTCGGTGGCCCAGTGAGTACATCGGCGAAGGGCCCGCCAAAAGGCGTCCGCGAAGTCAATCAGCTTCTGGTTATAGTTCAGTTCAAAAAGAAAAGGGGCCAGTCGTAAAGAAGCAGGAACACAGTCGTAAATGAAACAGTCGAAGCGAGTAGAAGCAGGAACGCAGTCGTAAACGTAACAGCCGAATCGAGCTCATGGGCCAGGCCCACTATCGCCAGCGGGGGTATGCGACTGCTTCCTATCGTCGCACGGGTCCATGTACAGGACGTCTCCGGATTCCGTGTCCGCCTGCATCCTGATCAACACCTCACTCTGACGTGGTAACATGGCTGCTGTCGGTGGCCCAGTGAGTACATCGGCGAAGGGCCCGCCAAAAGGCGTCCGCGAAGTCAATCAGCTTCTGGTTATCAGCTCGCTCGGAGGCTGGGAACGTTTAGCTCTTGTAGCTTAGCCGCCTCGAAGGTCAGCTTTAACAAAGCAAATTAATAAAGAGATTAAAGGAGGCCTGCTAATAAGCCGCCTCCTCGGACGTCACCTTGACCTTTATGCAACTTTTCGTTCGTTTTATGTTAGATTAGAATGAAGAAATCGAAAGCAAATTGAAGTGCGCAAATTGTTTGGATGTCCATGCTCAGTGGCCAGCGCTCCAATTTCGCACAACTTGCAGCTAGTGATTTCCTTTGCCAAATCAAACGACGCTGGGCTTAAGTTTTTTTATGAACATCGTACCAAAGTTATTACTCTCGTCTTCAGATTTTTAAATTTTTGTCCCAGCTATGTATGGCGTTAGGTGGGTTGTACTATAATAAACCTTTTTGATGGAATCCTTCCGAGCGTCTTATTATTAGTTTATAGGTTCTACTCTCTGCCCTAGACGTATCTTGTTTTGGCTGCCTCATTTTATCCATAATGTTGATAATCAGGTGGACCTAGTAGCACTTTTTTGAAAAGGGAATATCCTGGCATCTGCTCAATCGATGCACATGACCATTTATATTGCAACATTATCATCATTGAGAATGTATAGTTCGTGGATCAAAGAAAATGGAGACACAAATTAGTTAGTGAAATAACAACTCCTATGCATCATGGATTACACTAATGTATCGTTGGAAATATGCTCTAAAGTATGGCTCGGCATTTCGACTCGGTAGATCGAACCAATGTGAAATGCAATGAGTAAGTTATCATTGTTAGTCTCAACCAATGCATATTTGATATCCTTAGACATAAGTTTCTTACATGATTCGAGTTATGCATCAGTCAACTTAGGATTTATCAAACGTTGTATGTAAATTTATAGTTATAAGGACAGGTTTTGGATCGACTATGAAGTAAGTTGCGTAACTAACCAAGATGCGATCTGTCCATCCTGTTCAGAGAGATATTATCTAATCCCTGCCAAGTGATTTGATTAAAAAGATATGGACATGCGACTCGGTTGGGTATTAACCGAGAAGGCAGGCTAAATGTTTGTGTAGTAAATCTATATCACGAGATCGAGAAGAGATTCAATAAAGGGTGACAAATTCTCGTTCATTGCATTGACAAGATATAACGTGCATAAAGGAATGAGACATAGGTCATATTCTATAGGTTTGTCGTCATGAGTTTACGTCGATTTTGTGAGGTAGGTGGGAGAAACCGTGGGAATTATAATTTATTGGGGTGGAGGTACGAGGGCCACTTTTGACTTTTTTTTTATAAAACGAAAACTTCAAATTGAAATATGTTTTGAACAATTTGTTCGACTACGAGCGGGCTTCACCGTTTTGTTGCTTGCGTCGAGGTTTCCAAATTAGGTCACATGTTAATAGGTCTTGATGAACTTTATTTTTTTTTGAACTTCCAAAACTAATATTTTCAACTCCGGTTTACAGGTTTCCTGTACTTCGGGTTTCAGTCTATCTGTATTTCAGTTTTCAGTTTTCATCTGCTCTTAATTGTACTCATTTTTAAGTGTATAGGTGTATTGTTATTTTAATTATATTTGTAATTCTAGTTAATTGTACATGTAATCCATAGTGCACTACACCATAAAAAAGTGCAACTACACATGACGAAAAGATAAAAATGACGACAATGAGAAAAGTTCTCCGTGTGCAGACAATTGTTAGCACGGGTGGTCCACACTGTACAAACAGGTATTTCCAAATAGTGGCCTAGTCCTAAAACAGCGAGGCTGAGGCGTTAACCACAAGGAGGAGAGTTGTCCGATACACGGTATAAGTACTGCACTGCTAAGGCCCCGATTGGTTCAGCGTATGTTAAGCGAATCCGACCGGAGATCTTACGGACCTATCGAGCCCATGGAGAAATTCCAGCGCGTGGGTGAGAAAATACGGTTCCGTAAACTGACAGGGCGATCCAATCGCACCCTAAAACGAGTGTTATAAAGTTTCACAATTGCATGTCCGATGTTAACTTCATATACTACTCCACTCATATCCTTAAAATTTGGCGTGGCTAGGGTAGGACCTTTTTTTTTCATGGACAAGTGTGGCACCCGCGACGACCCAGTGTTGGTTTAAAATGCATACATAAATTTTGGCAAGATAATTTCCCCTAGCCCAAGTTACGCGAGCCATTTGTGGAGAGTTGCACAACTCTGGACCATTTCGGTTGGTCAAGTAGCTGATCGTGAATCAGGCCTCCAGGGGCGAGGTCCGTCATACCGGCTCGCCGACGCAGCGGGTGAGTTGGTTCGTGGCCCATCAGTTGTTTCCTTTGTATTGTTTCTTCATTTTCCTGTTCTCATCCGAATAGTTTATGAAAATCCGAGTTTTTCTCATTCGGAATATTTTATAAAAATATAAACATTTTACAAATATGCTATTTTTATTTTTTTTCGAATTATAAATCGTAAGGAAAAAAGAAAAGAAAAAATAGTGAATGGGCCGACGAGGGGTGTGCAGGTATATGGACCTTTGGGCTTTTGTGAAAGAAAATGAACTAGATCTATTAACTGGTTTGACACGGTTTGGGGCCGGTGTGACTTTTGCGGCAAAACCTATTTATCGACCAGGTCGATGGTTATCAAGCGTCGCACACCCCTTCATGGGCCAGCCCAATAAGGTAATACCTCCAGTTTTCGTTTTCTGGGCTACTCGGTTCTTTTTTTTTGCTGTTTCTTTTTTTCTTTCTTCTTTTTTCGTTTTTTCCTGTTTCATTTTTTTTCGTTTTTTTGGCTTTTTCTTTTTTATTCCTTCCTTTCTGTTTCCTTTTTAGATATTATTTTAATTTTCATTTTTTTGCAAAATGTTCAAAAAAAAATCAGATTTGAAAATTGTTCAGATGTGAAAAATGTTCATTTTGAAAATTATTCATATTTCGAAAATTGTTCAAAAATAATTTCTGTTCATATAATTTTTTGAGTTCACTTTTAAAAAGTCGTTCAAAAATAATTTTCGTTCATGAACTTTTTTCTGTTCACTTTTTAAAATTGTTCAAAAATTAATTTCGTTCACCAGCCTTTTCTGTCCACTTTTATCGTTCAAAACTAGTTTTCGTTCACCTGCCTTTTCTGTTCACTTTAAAATCGTTTAAAAATAGTTTTCGTTCACTGTCATTTTCTGTTCACTTTAAAAAACGTTCAAACATAATTTCCGTTCATAGACTTTTTTCTGTTCACTTTTAAAAAATCGTTCAAAAATAATTTTCGTTCATCGAATTTTCAGTTCACTTTTAAAAAAAATCGTTCAAACATAATTTCCGTTCATAGACTTTTTTTTGTTCACTTTTTGAAATCATTCAAAAAAGATTTCGTTCACCGGCCTTTTTTGTTCAATTTTAAAAATCGTTCAAAAACTCTTTCCGTTCACCGCTTTTTTTGGTCATTTTTTAAAAATCGTTCAAATACTTTTTGTTCACCGGCTTTTTCTGTTCACTTTTAAAATCGTTCAACAACTGTTTTTGTTCATCGACACTTTAATGTTCACTTCTTTAAACACGTTCAACATGTTTTTCAAAATCGTTCAAAGGAAAATTGTACACTAGCTATTGTTGTGACTATAATGGTTTCAGGACAAAAAATCCATAAAAATTAGATGAACAAGCAATTATCTGATTCGTTCTTTTTTGTGTAACTAGCTAGCACTTTTTGTTCTGTTTTATTGCTGCGATTACAGAGATAACGTGTACTATTACAAATGACAAAGATGTAGCACATTTCATTTTCCTATTTTCTATATATGAATTTTTAAACCTTCGGCCATATCTCAGTATTCAAAATAAACGAAGTACGTTCGTACTTGTTTGTTTTCCAAATTAATTCGAACGTTCACGGAACTAAAACGTGATGCTTTCCAGAATAAATGAAGTACGTTCATACACTTTTTGCCCAAAGGAACGAAGCAGGAAATAGTATGTACGACCAAGGCGGGCGAAGCAATCCAGCGAAAAGGTAATGGTTCTCGTCCACCCCAGGAAATGGGCCGGCCCATTGTACGCCAGGGGGTTATGTGATAACAGGAATTCGACGCATAGGTCGATAGGTAGGTGCTGCCGACTTTTGCACACCCCTATGTGCGGCGCAAACCTCCCAGGCCGTTACGGAGATTTCCCAGGCTCCATGCTCTAGCTGGTCAGGCCCGAACAAACACAACCTTCTCAGTTGATGCTCTAGCTCGGTCGGACGCAACCACGCCATACCATACCGCCGGTTGTGTTCGCCGGTGTGCACGACCCATGATTGGGCCGGACCATAGTTGATTCTGTTTCCGCTGGAACCGGGCCAGACCGGGCGCCAGCCACTCGATGGTTCAGTTGCCGCGCACCTGATAAGCAACACGTTGCCGTCCGATCGCGCCGCCGTACACTGATAGGAGTACGTATTCCGTACCCCGGAACTGTTGCAGGAGGGGCAGCGTACGTCATCAGCATTCACCACAAGACGTGTTTTTTTTTTTTTTTTTTGAACAGGGGAAAGGCCCCGAAGGACCTAGATGCTGCATTTCTTCCAAAACGGTGGATTACAAATTACATGGAGGTCCGAAAGCAGAAACAAATAACAACAATGACCTAAAATTTTACAAAAAGGACCTTGGAACTTAGAACAGAAAAGCAATTGGATCCTTTTCCACCGCAACGATGAACTACACTCGCAATCCTGGCCAGCATCGAAGATTCCGGGGACAAACCACTTGGAATACCGGCGCCGGAGATCGCCAGGATGGAGAGCACAAGAGGCCTCCGCATCGGCATCATGCCTGGAGGTAGATGAGCAGCCAGCAGAACACGGCTGAGGAGGGCCGCCTTTCGGCCATGAAAAGCAGGGGCAAGGCCTCGTCGGCCAGCTCAGGTCCCCTACAGAAGAACTCCAAAGAACACCTGCAGCATCAGATGAAGCACATAGCAAGCCATGGACTCCATCTTCCCAAAAGGCAACGCATCTGGCCATCTCTGAAACTCGAGCTTCATCCACTCTTCTTCCGTCACCACGGCGGCCAGAACAGAGGTAGAAGAAGTGCTTCAGATCCGCCCAAATACGAAGATTGATACGGCGAACAGATTTATTGAATCGACTTTGATCTTCTGCAACTCCGCAGGCTATCCACCTCGGATTCAACCTGCAAAACAGAGAAGATCCGCCTCCGGCGCTGTCGCGATTCGCCAGAGAGCAGTCGAAGGAAAGGAAAAAAGACGGCATACGCCAGATGAGCACAAGGCCTAGACGCCATCTCGGCAAATCTAAACTATTACCTAGACTACTCTGTACAGAGAGGCACAACCACCTAGACCATCTCGTCGCCGGCCAGCAGCGCTGCCGGAAGGAGAAGGCCAGGGGCGGCCGGAGGAAGAAGAGGACGACTCTCAACGGGGCAGCTAGAGGAGAGGAGAAGGGTCGAGAGATTTAGCTAAGATCCAAGACGTGTTAATGCAGTGCACGAGGTTAAGCGCCACAATCCAACAGGCCAGTGGAAAAGACGGTGCTGCCCTCCATTGTCCCTGACAGTTTTGAACGAACGAGTGAGGCCGGTGGTCGCGCGCTCGGCCCGAGGGAGGCGCGTACGACTGGCTGCCCCGGTGCGTGCGCGCTCAGGGGAATAAACGCCGACCATGCCGTCACCTGACGTAGGCACCAAGATTCCCTCCTTATCTCTCTCATCATCACCTCTCAGCCTCTGCGCGCGTATGTGTGCGGCTCTGGCGCTGCTGCCTGAAAGTTCAAAAGATTCCACGGATCTACTCATGGTCATCGTCGTCTACCTCCCCTACAAAGCCGCGGGAGCGGCTGTACGGAGTGCCAGTATTTTACTGCGATTCAAACGTAGGTACTACAGTACGTACATATCGGGCTTTGCACACCAGTCGGTCGCCGATCACCATCATATGAAAAACCACACGCTCCTTGTTGCCCTCACCACTAACGACCAGATTATGTATGTACTGTATATCATCTGATTAATTTAGGAGGCGGTTTACCCGGGCGGATGTGACCACTAAAAACAGAGAGCTTCGTCCCTGTAGCCAATGCCACTCGGAATCTGGGATGCTGCTGTCATCACGTGCCTGCGCGGCTCCATCCCACCAATCGCACGCCGCCGCCACCATACCACCGTGACCACCTCTAGTCTCCCCGCCGCGACACCCACCATACCGCCGACCTCCCCGCCCGGGGCCGGCACGCTGCGGCGACTCTTTGCCGCCACAAAATTGCAGCAAGCTCTCCCTCGGTCAATACGCCCCAGCCATCCCTCTAAGCTCCGTCTCGGGCACGTTCATCCCCCCCCCCCCCCCCCCCCCACACCCACGTTAAGTTTCTTCATCACCTTCGTTGGCGCCGTCGATGCCGCGTCGTGCGCTGCTTCCGACGAGGTCTAGGCTCGCCGTCACCATCTCCTCCGTAGCATCACCGTCTCTGGCGAGTTGGCCTCTTCTGCATCTCATCTCTCCCATCGATGTGCTTGTTTAGTCGCGAGGCGAGGCGGTTGGATCGAGGAAGAGGAAAAGGGCACGGGAAGAGATAGACGTGAGGGCTAGGCTCACGCCCGATTTCCTCACGCATGGGGATTTAACCATGCTCACGATTACCTTGTAAAGAGCCGACCTGCATGAGGTGCCGCCAAATCTATCCGCTTCACTACACGAGTAGAGCAACTCCTACGTGCATGAATATAAGACATTTTACCTATTGGTACATGTTGTGTACATGCACACTAAAATGAGTGAACATGTACACTAAAATGTATACATACATTTGTATACATGTGCATGTGAATAAATGGTAAAACATCTTATATGAAAAAACGGAGGAGTATTATAGAAGGGGATGCCCAAGTGGATTTACATACCTATTGGAGGGTGAGAACCAAGATATATCGCCTTCCTTAAAAAAAAGGATAATTATCGCCTTATCAAGATTTTATCCAACCCGTCGCGTACACTCCCGTGGCGTGCGTCCAGTAGAAGATGACTCCCGTTGATTTGTTTTCTTCAAATGGAGTTATTTTTGAACGTGGGCTACCTAGGCACGTCAATGCCCATGTAGAAGCCATCAATTTCTCTCTCTCTACTCAGTCTCCTAAGAGCAAGTATCCAGTCAATAGGCTGTAAAAAATTAAATAATATTTATGCTTACATGGAGGAGAGATAAGAGGAGAGAAGAGAGTTGGGCTCTCATGTAAGAGCCAGCTACCACACGTGCTCCTCGGCCCTTTGTGAGAATTAAAGGTAGGCCATATCTTAATAAATTATCATATATTTATATGAGATATATGCACGGTTAGTCACTGAACTTGGCCGAGATGAGCACTTTGGTCACTAAACTTACAAAATGTTGCCCGCGGGTCACTCAACTTGGCAGAGATGAGCAAACTGGTCACAAACCATTGACTGAGCAGTTGACCATTGACTCTGACCATTTTTTTTGCAAAAACACCCCCGTAGAATCACAAAATCACATTAATATCTCTCTACAGGGGTGTTTTTGCAAAAAAAATGATGTGATTTTGTGATTTTGTGATTCTACAGGGGTGTTTTTGCAAAAAAAAAATGGTCAGAGTCAATGGTCAACTGCTCAGTCAATGGTTTGTGACCAGTTTGCTCAGCTCTGCCAAGTTGAGTGACCCGCGGGCAACATTTTGCAAGTTTAGTGACCAAAGTGCTCATCTCGGCCAAGTTCAGTGACTAACCATGCATATATCTCTATTTATATCTAGCTATTATACATGTTGGCTATAGTGTTGGCTATATTTGACATGATGATTCCTTATAGCCAGCTGCTGGCTCTACTATTGAACTTGCTCAAATTTGAATGTCCGTACGTGCGAATTTACTGTACGTTGTACGTACGTATTTGAAGGTGTGCAAACCAATAAATATTGTCTAACATTCACTCCTGTGGAGCCATCGAGTCAGGACTATCTACACGAGTACTCTCATAGAACACCGTGCATTTCGAAAACTCTGGCCCCAGATGAAAAATTTACGGGAGAGCTGAGCTAGCAACAGAGTAGCAGATGGCCCATTCCTGTTGGGGTTGGGCTACTCCTATTCCGCCGCGAATCCCGGGTATTTCCTATCCAATCGAGACACTGGTCGTAAAGCAAGCAAAAAAAAAAAAACCATTGGCTAGCTGGCCACATGAAGGCAGTCTGTCGAAATCGCCCCTCTGGTTTGACCGCCGCAGCGGCTGGGGTTTCCGGTGATTTGGTTGGTCACCCGGGGTATTGCCGGTGGCACGTGGTAGGGGTAGAAAGGCAGTAGCACCATGCAGATCTACTGTATACAGCATTTGTTTACCGTGCATGATTCACCTTTGCTGAGCTTGCTTTCCTGTCTCGACTCGAGGGATCTGGTCAGTACAATGCATGTTCTTGGCTGACCGGCCGGTCGATCAGGTGGAGCTAGGAATCGATCGATCGATTATATATGTGTGTTAAAATTTGCATGATTAATTTCCCGCTTTGCTTGCTCTTTACCCCTCCCGGAACCGCAGTTACATTTGAAGTGCTAATCGATTGCGTTCGGTTCATGATGAATCAAGGCTGGCGTGCATCGCTTCCGCGGCAAGGTTGGTCGCTCGATCGGTTCAGAGTTTCAGACCGACAGTAAGAAAACCTTAGACTAACATAGATTACCCACTCAATTTTCTTCTGCAGTAAGTACTAGTACATGAGCACGGCATCCACATTCAATGTACTGTACCGCATGCCGTCACTCACTCACTAGTGCTGGTACTACTAATTGCGAGGTGCATGCTCGATCGGGGTTTCCCTCCCAAAACTAAGCAAGGTTCGAATTCAAAACCTCCCAGCACGCACGGACAACACATTCATGCACGGGTGTAGTACGTGCTCGGGCTTTGATTGCATGCTATCTTCACCAGGGAAGCATCTTGATGCCAAAAGGTATCATCATGCTTTCTTGCTTACGGCGACACACTTGTTCGTTCCTACTAACCATGTACTAGCTAGCTAGCCTGGTGCGTGTTAAACATATGTAGATACGCAGGAAGGGATGCACGTGTACCCTGTTAGGGCATCTCCAGCCGGCCCCCCCAGCGCCCCCCCAGGCGGCTTTTTTAGCGCCGGCGGAAACAAAACCTTTCCAGTCGCGCCCCCAGGAGGCCGATTTCCGCCGTTTCGCGCCGTTTCTAGCGTGTTCCCAGGCCAAACCCAACTAGCCGGGTTCGGCCTGGGGGGGCAAAAGGCGACGTGGGCCAGCCTTGTCGGCGAGATGAGGCGTTTTCCCCTCCCCTTTTCCCCTTTGCGCGCCAACTCTCCCGCCATATCCCCTCCCATCCCGCAGCTCCCGCCATTTTCCCCATTCCCCCAAGATTTCGCCGCCATGCCGCCCAAGAAGTTCACCGGTCCACGCACCTCCGCCGCCGCCGTCGCCGCGTCCTCCTCCACCTCTGTCGCCATGAAGAAGAGGAAGCCCAGGCAGCCGAGGACGAAGCCGGACGGCATGACCACCGCCGAGTGGATCTCGGAATTGGCGCGTTGCAAGGTCGAGACAGCTAGCCGCCGGAAAAGGGAACAGGCGCAGCGCGCCAGGGAGCTGGCCGAAGGTGGCGGCGATTCCGGCGCCCAAGAAGACGAGGAAGAAGGTGAAGAAGGAGAGGAGGAGGAGGAGGTGAGGGAGGTGGATGCGCCGATTCCACCCCAAGGCGAGGATCGGCCTCCCACCTCACCCTCAGTTCGCCGGATGGGCCAGCCAGTCCAGCGTGGCCTCGCCGACAGGGTTCTCGCCGTCGGGCTACTCGCCGTCCCCGTCGCCTCGCTGGAGCGTGTCCCCCCACTACGTCCCCGTGTACGCCGACAGCGACCCACTCGGCGGATTCAACCCCAATGTCGCCTTTCCGCACGGTGCGCCTCAACCTCCGCCGCCCCCTCCTTCCCCGTATGCGGGATCGCCTGGATACTCGAGCTCGCCGTCGCTCCGCCGCAACCTCAACCCCATCCTGTTCGGCGGAATGCAAGAGGAAGCCCATGCGTCGATCGAGACATGCATCGCCGATGTCGCTGCCAAGGCCGCCAAGAGAGACGAGAAGACGGAGGCGAGGTGGACGGCGCTCATGGCCAACCAGGGTACCAAGCTTGACCTGCTCAAGACCACCGCCGCGGCGAAGAAGAGAAACAATGACCTCGCCTTCCTCATGGGCGGCGACCCTACGGCGATGGACCCCCAGGTTCGGGTGTGGTTCATGGCGCATCGCGAGGCCATCCTCTCCACCCGACGACGGCACCTCCGCCGAACACCACAGACGGTTGAACCGACCCGAGTCCCGCCACTGCTGCAGCCGACACGAGCTCGGCCACCGGCACCGCCGACACGGCCACGCCGCCGCCGAGCACCGCACCGATCGCCGCTCCGAGCTCCGCCCCTACTCCGACGACTGCACGCATCGACCTGGACGACGACGCCGAGGTGTCGCCGGTGACCATCTGATCTGCGCCATCAGCATGCCGAATACGGCACTACGTCGCCGGCCAGTGGCATGAATTCGATCGCCCGTTCGTGGCTTCTTTTGTATGATCGCCAAACTGTGGCTATCTTTGGATCGCCGAACTCGGGCTGATTTTGGGGCGGGAATATGAACTTTTAAATTATGTTGATTTGTGTTCGCCTTGGGTGGCCGAACGGCTGGAAAACCCAACCCTCCCAGGCCAAAGTTAGCGCCGGCGCAAAGCCAAAAAGGCGCCGTTTTTTCGGCCTGGGGGGCCGAACGGCTGGAGATGCCCTTACCCGCATGTTAACACCACACATCACATGCATGCAGCAGGAAGCACCATCATCGTGCACCACACCACACATCTGCAAGCACTTGCCTAGATGATGATTTTTAAACATGTGGCCCAACAAACAAACCATGGTGTATCTTTCACGCATGTGTAGTGTAGGCGCCTGCAGTGAAGGAGGGAATAGTGACCAGGAGTCAAGGTTCTGTTCACGAGAGAGAGTTTGTCACCTCAGCCAACGAGCTCCCTGGACTGGAGATCGTCTAATCTCATCTCGAGCTGATCTCTATTCTCTCTCATCATGCATGCGCGCTACTGGGTTTTGTAGGGTTGCTCGACGTACTGTTTGGACTCTTGCATGCGTGCATTGTCTTGTTCAATGGCCGCATCTCCCTCCCTCCATTGTTGGTGGGCTTTTCTTGGCAACTTGGTTGCTGGTGGGGGGCAGCGGCAGATGACTGGCACTGTGCAGTGGAGGGGCCGGCCGGGGTAAAAAGAGGAGGATCGAATAAATCCTCCAGAGTTACCTTGTTTTTCTTCATGCATTTTCCAAATATAAGAATATAAGAGCATCTACACCGGCGTGCCGGCACAAAAACGTCCGCCAACGACGGCCCAAATAGTGGCAAAGTTCGACCTGCCCGGCAACCCCGCTTCGCGTCCGGTATATAAGGGAAAAGTGGGACTGTCGGGCAGTCGGCAAGCACGGCAACCGTCGCCATGTCGGATTCTGATAGCGGGTCCCGGCGTATCACCGACACAAACACGGTCATCGTAATTTATTGCAGGCCCCACCGATTGGCACGCCTCTCTGCGCGTTCCTGCACTCCGCCTGCCATATAAGCAACAGCGCGAGTCGTCCCTCCTCATCTCTTCGCCACATCCACCGTTTCCGCTCTCAATAGCTGACAATGTGTACCGGTGCTCCCAATAGCACTTGCCCCGGCACACTCGTCAGACACTCTACTGCTAATTTTGCATGTTGCCAAAAACGAACTCCGTTCGATTCGAACATTTTCTCTAACTGGTTTGCATTTTATACATTGCTTTTCCTTTTCCTCCTCCTCTCCTTTCTTGTTCGAGTCTTTTTGGGCGTACGCTGCCCCTTTTTGAACCTTGGGTCGGTCACCCTAAATCGCATGCATGGCGAATGGCGCTTCCTTCCTTGGACGTCGCTAATCAAATTTCTTTAATGGGAGAGAGTTCCCGCTCCGGCGGTAATATTTATATGCGCTCTCCGCTAATGGCTGCCCTCATCGCGTCGTAGATAGCTCCTTTTATTTCCGACCCCGACGCCATCCACGCGCCTCCTTCGTTTCCCTCTCTTATTCAAACAATCAAACCTTGCCTTCTTTTACTACTACCTCGCTTACACTTCCCACTGCTCCCTCTTGGTTCGCTAGCAAGCCGACCGCCGCCTCACGCCGGCCAAGTCTCCGGCGATGGGAAAGGCGGCGAGGTGGCTGCGTGGCTTCCTGGGCGGCGGCAGTAGCGGTAAGAAGGAGCAGAGCAAGGACCTGAAGCCCATACCCCCGGCCAGCAATGCCAAGCGGTGGAGCTTCGCAAGTCGTCCCGGGACTCGGCGGAGGCCGTCGCGGCAGCTGCGGCTACGCCGGCCTCCGGGGCAACGCGGCGATCGCGCGGGCGGCGGAGGCGGCCTGGCTCAGGTCGGTGTACGACGAGACGGACCGGGAGCAGAGCAAGCAAGCCATCGCCGTGGCCGCCGCCACCGCGGCGGCGGCCGACGCAGCCGTCGCTGCGGCCCAGGCCGCCGTCGCCGTCGTGCGGCTCACGAACAAGGGTCGACCCACGTCTGTCCACGCCGGCAGCACCACCGTGGCCGCGGCGCCGCCGCCGTCCGGATCCAGACGGCGTTCCGAGGCTTCTTGGTAAGCAAGCGCTCGATATATATATCGAACAGTGTTCTTGCTCTGTTCCTGTTACTCTAATTAGAATCTCGTGGCCTAATCCAATTACAATCGAATCTCGCCCTGTTTCGCAGGCAAAGAAGGCGTTGCGAGCGCTCAAGGCGCTGGTGAAGCTACAAGCGCTGGTGCGCGGGTACCTCGTGCGAAAGCAGGCGGCCGCCACGCTGCAGAGCATGCAGGCGCTCGTCCGCGCGCAGGCCACCATGCGCGCCCACCGCGCCGGCGCCAGCGCCGCTCTCCCGCAGCTCCACCACTCTTCTTTCCGGCCGCGCCGTTCCCTGGTACGACATCAATCGAACAGTATCTGTTCGCATCCGTTTGTCAACCTGCATATATACATTTGTAATTAATGGCGACGGTTCTGAAAGAAATCATGTTCGATTGGTGGTGATGCAGCAGGAGAGGTACGCGGATGACACTCGGAGCGAGCACGGGGTGGCAGCGTATAGCCGGAGGCTGTCTGCGAGCATCGAGTCGTCGTCGTACGAGTACGACCGGAGCCCCAAGATCGTGGAAATGAACACCGGTCGGCCCAAGTCGCGGTCGTCGTCGCGCCGGGCGAGCTCCCCCCTGCTCGATCCCTGCGAGGAGTGGTGCGCTGCCGCCAACCCCATGTCATCGCCGATGCTGCCCTGCCACATGCCAGGCGGCGCGCCGCCTCGCATCGCCGTCCCCACCCCTCGCCACTTCCCGGAGTACGACTGGTGCGCGATGGAGAAGGCGCGCCCGGCGACGGCGCAGAGCACGCCACGGTACATGAACGTGCCGACCACCCCGACCAAGAGCGTGTGCGGCGCCGGCGGCTACTCGTCGTCGTCGCTGCTCAGCTGCCCCAGCTACATGTCCAGCACCCAGTCGTTCGAGGCCAAGGTGCGGTCGCACAGCGCGCCGAAGCAGCGGCCGGAGCCTCCCGCCGCGGCGATCACGAGCAGGAAGCGGGTGCCGCTGAGCGAGGTGGTGGTGACGGAGTCCCGGGCCAGCCTTAGCGGCGTGGGCATGCAGCGGTCGTGCAACCGGGTGCAGGAGGCGTTCAATTTCAAGACGGCCGTCGTCGGCCGCCTCGACCGCTTGTCGATGGGGGCCACCGAGAACGACCGGCAGGCGTTCCTGCAGAGGAGGTGGTGATCCGATCTTCTCTGCTCTGCTCCACACGGTTAATGGCAGTGAGACGACGAGAGCTTTGCGTAATTAGCAATAAGAATGCGTTTTGATGTGTGTTCTTTGGAGCTCTCGTCCTTTCTTTTGTTTTGATATTGTTTCGATTTGATTTGTGTTTTCTTTTTGTTGTGTTTGTGGGTGGCAAACAGGTGTACTAGGAAAATTTGATCCGTGGTGCACGTGAATGTAAATTCTTGTTCTCTTCATGTTTCTTACATCGCGACTCGTCTCGTTATTTTGCTTCAACCCTTCATTAAGTTGCTTCGTTATTCAGATGTCCAGAGCACTCATTAACTTTATACGTAGAAAGCTTGCATAACCCCTCAGAGCTGTGAACACATCCTGAATTGCTGATCATGATCAAGAGCAGGATGCATCCTTTGAAGGACTTTATCTTAAACGAATATGGGAACGCTTCTCGGAATTTAGAACCGTATGATGGAAGCATCGTGGGTTCTCGTTGCATATGCACCTACCGGTTTGCTTTCGCATATTCAGATTTTCACGTGTATATTCAGATCTTGCATGTGCACGTGTATATAAACGTATGCGTTGTACTTCCGGCTGCGCGTTCGGTTAATATGGTTAATTCGGTTCGGTTTATACGGTTTGTTTATTTATACGGTTTCAATACTTCGGTAAATACGGTTTTGTACGAGAATACGGTTAGGTTTCGGTAATAACCATTTAATTTTGGTTCGGTTTCGGTAATAACCAAATTAACCTAAGTTGACGCGAATTTTAAAATGACAATTTCTTTTTGTGGCCATATATTACAAAATAACGGAATAGACTATAAAATTAATAGGCATATGATCCAAAGTAACCAAATAACCCATAAAGTTAATAAAAGTCTATACAAGTAGCAAATCACATGCTACAAGTAACCCATAAAGTTAATAAAAGTAAATAAAAGTAGCAAATTAATAAAAGTTAATAGGCATTTCGGTTTTTTGGTTAACCATTCGGTTTTCGGTTATTAACCGTATTAATCGCAAGGCATATGGTTAGCTATTTTACTAACCGTAACCTTAACCGGAAACCAAAATAACCACAATTTCGGTTCGGTTTTGGTTTTTTCAGTTCGGTTTTCGGTTAACCGTGTGCAGCCTTAGTTGTACTGTGTTTCGCAAAAAAAAAGTTTACTTTCGCATATTCAAATTTTCACTTTGCATGGCCAAAGTTACGAGTCGCCGGCTGATAGCAGGGATTATGAGATACCAGCCGTCCAATCTACTTTAGCGAAAATCTTATCCGTTCGATCAATAAAACAATTTCATGCAACAGCTTTTTACAATGCAACATTAGGGACGTGTTTGGTAGGCTGCATGTAATTTCCATCTCCTTGGGAGCAGGCTCTTCAGGGTTCTGATGAGTAAATACAGTCTCTGAGCCGTGTTGTGTAGTTTGTTTGGTAGGCTGTATCAAAGAACGTGGCATCAGCTAGGCAAACAACTCCTCTTTGTTTGGTTGGATGCAAATCATGGTTTAGCCTCACATATTTTCACATGTGTGAAGTTACCACCTACCACCACACTTGGACAGCTCACTAATGCCGCATGACGACGGGGGAGCTGGACGGCGAGGAGACGACATGGCAGCGGCTCGACGGCGACGATACGGCATGGCGGCGGCAGAGCTCTACGACGACGAAGTAGAGCGGGAGGTTGAAGAAGACACCTACACCAAAAACATTCTAAATACGCATCCTTACAGTACAAGATCTATTCATCTACGAGCACCGAAACGAAAAACTACAACATGAAAGTTGTGTGAAATGACGAGGTGAAGCTACTCCTCACAGGAATTTGAAAACGGTCGACCGTGTGCGACAAATTTGACTAAAAAAGATTCAGACAAGAACACGAAATTAGAAGTTAACAGTAAACGAAAGTCAAAATCGGTTGCCAGAATGGAACCACGTCGCTAAAGCGCACAGATTTCATATAGAGCTTATTTTGAATCGAGCTAAATTGTGTTGATTAGGAAAGGGTAGGTGAGAGGGAGAGTGAGCGGAAGCAAGGTCAGATAGGAGGTAGCTCGGGGTATGGCTCGGTTTTGCAGCTGCCTAGTCTGGCCACAGGAAAACGGTAGATTTGAGCGTTCCTATTGGGCCTGGTTCGAAGGTGCTTTAATGTGCGTGCGAGCCAAAATCTTGACCGGATGCAACCAAACGCGCAGCCCGTCTTGCAGCTGGCGGGCCTGCATGGGCTGGCTGTACCCTACCAAACACGCCCTAGGAGATGGTCGCACAGGAGTTCTTCACCCGTTTTGGTTGGCGATGTGTAAATAGGATAGCATGTTAATGCATAGGCGTTTCATGATATTCTGTATTTTTCGCTGTTTGATTCATGTCTCAACCCTTTTTGATCTTTGAATTATAAGACTTTTGATACTTATTAATAAAAGCAATAATGGACGTATGCATCACCCTGATGCAGAGACTGGGTAGCTCCCTTTTTCGAAAAAGTTTGTAATATTTTTCCCGTTAATATGTAAAGCTGGTGAAAAAAATTGAAATTTAAAACAAACCTTAGTAGCAAAAAAAAGGTATGCACCAAATCTCCATTTCGTTACAGCAAAACGTAAAAGTGTGTCGTTGTTTGTAACAAAAAAACTAACTCGTCCAACATTTTGCCCAACTTATTTATCATTAGAGAAACAAATTATGTAATATTAGGGAAAACGCTTTGCAGTATATGCCTAGAAAACACTCCAGCATGATGACACCGTCGTCATCGTGCACCGGGATGATGCCACACTCCTTGGCGGACCGCTCCTCTGCCTCATCGCTAGCAGGCTGAACAGTCTCGAATCCTGCGTGGCTTCGGCGAGATGTAGCTGGCAGAGCGCCTCAGCCTCCTCCTCCGTCATGACCCGCCACGGCGATGGCGACGGAGCGAGCTCCGCCACCGTCTCCTACTTTGGCCGAAGGAACAGCTAGTCCCGCGGCGGCTGCGAGGTGGCCTCCTCCTTGACCTTGACGGGAGGGGGCGCCACTGCTCCCGCAGTGAGGCTTGCGCCGTTTCCCGTATGACAATGCCGACGGGGCGCCTTCGCGGCGGCTAAGGCGCTTCCTTCTTCACCTTCACGACGAGGGTTGCGCCTCCTTCTTGTGGGCGTACGGGACGGGGCGTAGCGCGGTGAGGAGGGCCGCGAGGAGGAGGGGCGCGGGGAGGTGGTACGCGGGGAAGCCATCAGCCACAACGACGTCGATCGCAGTGGTGGCTGGTAACCGTACAACCAGAGCACCACGGAGACGCACCAGTTGCGCCACCAATGGCGCCTCTCTTGGCGGTTCCACAGGTCCGGCCTCACCTGGTGATGTTCCCAAGTCGCCATTACTGCGGCGACGGGCATCTGGGAGGCGAAGCGCGACGCGTCTACTCTAGTGGAACCGATGCGGCCTTAACTGAAGTTCACCGTCCCCAGTCTTCGTCGTAATAATTTACGCTGACTGTCAGTTGTATCACTAACCCATCGGTCCCGCCCGTCGGTATCCGAGATGGCTTGTGCTGTCACGGTTGCTGACACTCCCTATTTCGTATGGGCGCGAAACGAGGTTGCCGGACCCGCTATTGGGCCCATTCAGCAACTTCGCCGCTATTAGGAGTGTCAATGGGGGAACTTTAGGTGCCGGTACTCCCAATAGCTCTATTGGGAGCGACGGTGGAGATGCTCTCAGTGTTCAAAATTTCGCATCCCCTAAACGGTGGTGATGCATGTAAAATGTATACATGAACTTTGCACTTTATTCACTCATATTCCAATCATATTTGCATCATATAAGGGTTATATCAATGTTTTATCATGATTTTGGAAATATCTTAATGATTTCCTATTTTTATGGAATTAACCCTGCACAGGCAGAAAACCCTAGTTTTGTATTTTAATGTTTCAGGGACCCAAACGTCGTCCAAATCACCTGCAAATTTAGGGGCGTCATTTTTTGGAAGGAAGAAGACCTGTGGGCGAAGGAAGCAAGCAAACGGAGGCCTGAGGCCCAAAAGGGGGTGGCCCACGCGGCCACAGTACCTGGCCGCGTGGGGCCCACTCTTTTGGCCCTCGAGGCTCCGTTGCCGTTGATCTTTGCTCCACCGACTCCGTCTTGACCTAAAAACGCCTATAAAAAAGGTCCCCCGACGTTTCTGGAAGGAGGCGGCGGAGAAACACAAACCACGAAACAGAGAGACAGAAGGCTGCCGCCGGAGAAGATCGGAGGGGGGAAACGCCGCCGGAATCGCCTCCGGAGGGCTCCACCCCCCTCCGGCGTGTTCATCATCAACATCTACAGCAAGAACTTCTCCACCATCATCACCATGATGAAGGGGGAGTAGTCCACCCCCTGGACTAGGGTTTGTGGTGGTAACTTTTGTATCTCTCCTCTCTCTTGAGCTTCACTAATTAGTACCGTATGAGCTGCTGAACATGATTACGGTCATCTATGTAATACCTTTGTGGTGAATATTGTGGTGTGAGATGATTTGTTATGCATTTACCGTTGTGTTGGAGCTTTTGTGATTTGTCATACTTTGAAGTATGATGTATGTGGGTACGGGATGGCCGATGTGACACGGCATAGGTATTGAGTGACACAGTACCGCCCAACATCCTTTATCTGGGGGTAAAAAGAAAGAGTATGATGTGGGAGTGAGAGAAACCACGCTAGCCTTACGAGGGGTGACCTAGCAACACAAATGAGTATTTCTTTCAACTATGTGTTTTAGGACATATAGCCGTCATAAAAAGCTACCATTAAAACATGACAATTGTGTGTACTTTATCTATAACATGATGATCACCGTAGATGAGAGAGAGAGGATTAAGTGAACCCATGAACCATGTCCATTGTTCCTATAAGAAACTCACACTTGAGCTTGTCCTCTTGCTGCATAGAGGATTGGGCTTTCTCTCTTTGAGAGCTTTGCTTGCTACCTTTGTCTTGTCCTCTTGCAGAAGAGGATTGGGACACTTTTACATTCTTGCTTTTACTTCCATCCATCAACCACCTTGTTCTCCAAACTTGTTTAGTGCATAATCAACTAAAACTTGTGACACTTTAGTTGTAGGGAATAGATAACTTTTCCTTCTTGCTCCTGCGGATCGATACCTTACTTCCACATTGAGAGGTGCTACAGTGATCCCTTGCTCTTGGGGGTTATCAAGTACTTTTCTGGCGCCGTTGCCGGGGAGCGTAGCGCTTAAGTTTCTATTCTTGTGTGCACTAGACTAAGCTTGGGGAGGTTTCTTTATCTTGCAATCATCTAAGCTTGGGGAGGTTCTTTGACTTGTTTGATGATACTATGTCTCCTATTTATGATGATGAATATGATATTTTCAGTCCACCCACTATTGAGTATAAAGTTTATTGTGATTATGATATGCCTCCTATATATGATGATTACAATGATTATTATGAATGTTTTACTCCCACTATTCCTAATGAAACTGTTTATGCTTATGTGGAGAGTAATGATACTTTTATGCATATGGATCATGATAAGAATGTTTCATGTGATAGCTATATTGTTGAGTTTATCAATGATGCTACTGAAAGTTTTTATGAGAGAGGGAGACATGATTTCATATATCTCAAAAATATTAAGTCTTCTCTCTTTTTGTTGAAAATTTTGAAGTTGCACTTGCTTTGCCTTCCTATGCTAGTCACTTTGTGCTTTATTGATTTATTTTCTTACAAGATCCCAATGCATAGGAAGTGGGTTAGACTTAAATGTGTTTCATTTTTCTCTTGATGCTCTCTTTTGCATTTCAATTCTTATTCCTATGTGAGCATCATTAAAACTATCAAGCCTAGCTATATGGCTATAAAGAAAGCGCTTTGCGGGAGGCAACCCGGTTATTTTTTGTGTGATTTTCTTTGTGTCCTCTTGCTGTACCAAGAGACTTTGTTTATAGTTTAGGTTCTGGAATTTTCAATAAAGTGCCAAGTTTTACCCTTTTTGGTTTGAAAAAGTTGCTTATAGCGTTCGGAGATTTTATTCCTGCACGATCAGTGCACGGTATGATTTTTAATTCTTATTCTGTAACTCCGAATGAGCTCATATTTGAACTGTAGTTGCAACTTTTCATCCTCTGTATGCATGAATTTTTCGGAATTTTTCGAGAAAGTTTGGTAGGGTAGAAAAATACGTTTTGCTGCTGTTTTTCTGGACAGATTCTGTCCCATTTTGTTTGATGCATGCTTTGAGCTTTTAAGTTGAATCTTTTTGATCCAATTGAGTTTATGAGTAGGCATACAACATTATACACTTTCTGGACATCTCATATGAATTTTTGTTCAAGGATTATATGCAGCAAGAAACTATTTGTTTATCACTATTAATGCACCCCACAGAAAAGAAATGGGAGAAACGGTGTTTTGAAGTTTTTTCACAGGGATTGGAGGAGATGCACCAAGAGCTATCCAAGGATGGTGAAGACCATAAGCTTGGGGATGTGAAGACAACCCCGCTGGACCTACACACTCTCGGTTTGCACACGTCCAACTTCTGTTTTTCGATCGAAACACTTTATCGCATAAACTTGGAGCGTCTTTTTTTTGTTTTTGTTTGATTTTTGTTTGAGAGACCACCACACTATCATTTATATATGAGAGAGCTACTGGAAATATGGGTTGAAATATGTTGGATGCTTTTATAAGATTGGGAAAAGGGATGTTTGAGTTGATTTTTAATGATACATATAGTTGCATGATTCATGAGCTTGTTTATGAGTAATAGTTTGCAAATTCTTTTTAGAGCTATCACTTATTCATGTTTTGGTGCTGATTGTTATTTTACTTGGTTTAACATGGATTAGTTAGTTCTATGGACACTCATGCATGCATCTAGATGGTCAACTTTCTCCCTTTTGCTAGCCCAAAAATTCCAACAAGTAAAAACTTGTTTCCAACACCTTCAACCAAAGTTATTCCAGTGAGTCCACCATATCTACCTATTAGCTTTATGCTATTCCGAGTATGTTTAACATGTTGTTTGTGTTATCTTACCTCTGAATGAAAATGTTTATGTTATTGATTGCATGGAAAAAGTTGGTTATATAGCTCTCACGAACTTGATGCACAATTTCTTTTATTGCATAATAAAACATGACCCATTGTGATTAAGATTATGATGTTAGTGGCTTGATAAATGTTTGGGTTGGAGTTAGCCCATATGTGCTGTCACATGGCAAGCTTTCAACATGCTCTTCATTCATTTAGTTGATATCATGTACTTTTGTTATGGATGCTTATCATGTGAAATAAATGTGGAAATAAGAGTTTAAATGAGTTTGTATAAATGGTTAGAGAGACGCCTGGGCCGCTAATCTAAGCCATGCATCATTCATGGTGGAAATTTACTTACATACTATGGTGAACCTTCTGTGATACACCTTACAATAAAAAGCTATTCCAATGGTAAATAAAAAGGGTGTTGAGATTGTTCATTTTGTTTGTTTGTCTTGTCATTTTGATATGGGCTTGTTCCATATCTTGGGACAAGAGGTACCCCAGTTGACGCTCTTGATGATACTATTATTACTTACAATGATATTTAACTTGAACTTGCTTTGTTTCCCAAGTTGAGTAACATGGTGTAGTACTTGTATTCAAGGGGCATGAGACACCAACCTTTACTTTGTCAAGCACACTACTCATATTTGCTTTCACATTAAACTTAATCATTCAAGATGCTATGATAGGGGAATGAGAGCTTGACACCAATATACCACATTGCAATCATTAACTTAAGTAGAAGAGTTTGGAGTTGATGAAACTTATGCATGCTTTACCTCTACTCACATATACATCTTTCCAAAGTGTCCACCATATATTCAGATTTTCATCTACACTCTATGACCATTGTAGGATGTTCTACTTATCATTATGCATACATGTGTCCATATTACTTGCTTCTATGTTACACTTTGTGAACTATCAATGAACATCCTTGTCTTGAATACTTGATATCACTTCATAAACTATTTGCATATTGCTACTCCTTTGAAGAATGAATCATTTGACTTTATGTAGCAATTGTAATCATCTTTGATATCCATTGTTAGTATTAAATTGCAAAGTCCATGTTAGTTTTATCACCTTCATACTCGAGGACGAGCATGGGTTAAGCTTGGGGATGTTGATGCATGTAAAATGCATACATGAACTTTGCACTTTATTCACTCATATTCCAATCATATTTGCATCATATAAGGGTTATATCAATGTTTTATCATGATTTTGGAAATATCTTAATGATTTCCTATTTTTATGGAATTAACCCTGCACAGGCAGAAAACCCTAGTTTTGTATTTTAATGTTTCAGGGACCCAAACGTCGTCCAAATCACCTGCAAATTTAGGGGCGTCATTTTTTGGAAGGAAGAAGACCTGTGGGCGAAGGAAGCAAGCAAACGGAGGCCTGAGGCCCAAAAGGGGGTGGCCCACGCGGCCACAGTACCTGGCCGCGTGGGGCCCACTCTTTGGCCCTCGAGGCTCCGTTGCCGTTGATCTTTGCTCCACCGACTCCGTCTTGACCTAAAAACGCCTATAAAAAAGGTCCCCCGACGTTTCTGGAAGGGGCGGCGGAGAAACACGAAACCACGAAACAGAGAGACAGAAGGCTGCCGCCGGAGAAGATCGGAGGGGGGAAACGCCGCCGGAATCGCCTCCGGAGGGCTCCACCCCCCTCCGGCGTGTTCATCATCAACATCTACAGCAAGAACTTCTCCACCATCATCACCATGATGAAGGGGGAGTAGTCCACCCCCTGGACTAGGGTTTGTGGTGGTAACTTTTGTATCTCTCCTCTCTCTTGAGCTTCACTAATTAGTACCGTATGAGCTGCTGAACATGATTACGGTCATCTATGTAATACCTTTGTGGTGAATATTGTGGTGTGAGATGATTTGTTATGCATTTACCGTTGTGTTGGAGCTTTTGTGATTTGTCATACTTTGAAGTATGATGTATGTGGGTACGGGATGGCCGATGTGACACGGCATAGGTATTGAGTGACACAGTACCGCCCAACATCCTTTATCTGGGGGTAAAAAGAAAGAGTATGATGTGGGAGTGAGAGAAACCACGCTAGCCTTACGAGGGGTGACCTAGCAACACAAATGAGTATTTCTTTCAACTATGTGTTTTAGGACATATAGCCGTCATAAAAAGCTACCATTAAAACATGACAATTGTGTGTACTTTATCTATAACATGATGATCACCGTAGATGAGAGAGAGAGGATTAAGTGAACCCATGAACCATGTCCATTGTTCCTATAAGAAACTCACACTTGAGCTTGTCCTCTTGCTGCATAGAGGATTGGGCTTTCTCTCTTTGAGAGCTTTTGCTTGCTACCATTTGTCTTGTCCTCTTGCATTGAAGAGGATTGGGACACTTTTACATTCTTGCTTGGTTACTTCCATCCATCAACCACCTTGTTCTCCAAACTTGTTTAGTGCATAATCAACTAAAACTTGTGACACTTTAGTTGTAGGGAATAGATAACTTTTCCTTCTTGCTCCTGCGGATCGATACCTTACTTTCACATTGAGAGGTGCTACAGTGATCCCTTGCTCTTGGGGGTTATCAGGTGGGCGTTAGCTGGTTGAGCATCCAGTGTGTGGATTTTCCTCGAGAAGTATATGAGGGTTTTGGTTGATTTGTTTTTGAACAACTGGAAAAGATTGGGTCAAACTTGCGAGGTTGAAAGAACATCTCTTATTGTTTTGTGTGTTAGCCAACAACACTAGGATTACACTAATTTGTTGCCAAGTGATGCAGGAGTTAAAAGATATATTTATACATTGCATCGAAACTTTAGCGAGGGAAAAGGTTGCTACAGATTGTCTCAGACCGGAGTCTTCGGTGCCAGAAGGCCACAGTCTCCGGTGTCTCAACCCGGAGTCTCCACACTAAGGACACTGGAGTCTCCGCGCTCTCATTTTGGAGAGCAAAGTCCCGGAGGACGGCGCTCTCTGTATAGGGTTCGGAAGTGCCCCGAAAGTGGCCCGGAGACTTCCAGTGTCTCCGGCTTGGCCGGAGTCTCCGCCCCATTGAAGACCGGAGTCTTCGCCCGGACCGGAGTCTCCGGCCTCCGCAGACCGGAGTCTCCGGAGTAATTTTTCTGCAACGGCTACATTTTGTGAAGGGGTATAAATACCCCTCCACCTACCTCCAGCTAGCTAGCTCGTCCAGAATTCATTGCCCCCCATTGTTGCAAGCTCAAAGCTCATAGATCTCCCAATCCCTCCACCCAAACTCGTTCAGACTTGGAGGATTGAAGGAGAAGGCCCGGATCTACAACTTCACCGAAGCGTTCTTCATTTCCCCCTCATTCACTTGAGGGATTTGAGCCTAGGGTTTCCACTAGGAAAACCTAGGCATCTTATTGTACTTACTTGCTTGCTACTTTTGTGTAGCAGATTCGTGGTGCTTGGGAGCTCCCAATCCAGTTGTGGGTTGTGCCCCAAGTTGTTGTAAGGGCTCCGAATTCCGCCTTGAAGGATTCCAATAGTGGAAGGTGAACCGAGCTTTTGGGCGAGGTTCATCGGAGAATAGGGTGAGGCCATTTGTGGCACTTGAGTTTGAAACTCACACCCGTCCAATGAGACGTACTCCCCTTAAAAGGTGTAACTCGAGAATACATCCTTGTCTCCGCGTGCTTCCCGTTCGGTTATTCCTTACTCACTAGTTATTACTTGTATCTTATCTTGTTTAGGGTTAACTTGTCATATAGGTAATTCACCGTAGTTGCGTATCTAGAGAATTTACCGTTGTGTCAAGCCTTAATCGATTGTTACATCTCAAACGTATCTATAATTTCTGATGTTCCATGTTGATATTATACCATTTGTTACATGTTTTATATACACTTCATACTATTTTTATGCATTTTCTGGGACTAACCTATTAGCAAGATGCCACAGTGCCAGTTCCTGTTTTCTGCTATTTTTGTATTCCAGAAAAGCTAGTCTGGAAATATTCTCGGAATTGAACGAAACTTGGACAGAACCTCCTATTTTTCCAACACGAAGACGGAGTCCAGAGGAGAGACGGAGGAGGGCCACGTGGCACCCACACCATGGGGCCGCGTGGGCCCCCCTGCCGTGCCGTGGGGTGGTGTGGGGCCCTCGTGGCTCCGCAGCCGCCGCCCTTTCGCCTATTTATTCTTCCCGACGCGAAAACCCTAAATACCCGAGCCATTATACACGAAAAGTTCCAAAGACGCCGCCGCCGTCAACCCTAGCTCGGGAGGGTTCAGAAGCTCTTCCCGGCACCTTGCCGGAGAGGGGAATCATCACCGGAGGGCTCTACATCACCATGCCTGCCTCCGGAGTGATGCGTGAGTAGTTCATCCTTGGACTACGGGTCCATGGCAGTAGCTAGATGGTTGTCTCTCCACTTTATGCTATCATGTTTAGATCTTGTGAGCTGCCTATCATGATCAAGATCATCTTATTGTAATGCTACATGTTGTGTTTGCTGGGATCCGATGAATATTGAATACTATGTCAAGTTGATTATCAATCTATCTTATATGTTATTTATGATCTTGCATGCTTTCCGTTACTAGTAGATGTTTTGGCCAAGTAGATGCTTGTAACTCTAAGAGTGAGTATTTATGCTAGATAGTGGGTTCATGCCTCCGGTAATCTGGGAGAGTGACAATAACTTCTAAGATTGTGGATGTGCGGTTGCCACTAGGGATAAAATAACCGATGCTTAGCTTAAGGGTACGCCGTTAGGTCTAATGCATTTGTTTACATTACGCACATTACTTAATGCAATTATCCGTTGCTTGCAACTTAATACCAACGGGGAACTCGGTATGACAACCTGGCGGTGGATTATTAGTCATAGACGCTGTTGGATAACGGTCTACGTATTTTGTCTTGTTTGCTTTATTTATCAAAAACAAAAAAAAATAGTTTTCTTCATCTAGTTTATTTCGGTTTGTTATTATGTTTAGTTGTTTACTTGCTATCAATGGCTGGTCTCTCTGAAGCGAAATCTTATTGGCTAAGTGGGTTCACAGAGGAACAACAAAATTATTATAAGGAATACCGCTTATCTCAAAAAGGGAAATATTTATGGGAACAAATAAGTAGATTGAATTATTTTGCTAAAAACTTGTGCTCTACTTATGATGAATCCTACTGCTTTAATGAATCTTTATGTTGTAGAAGGCATAAACACCTCCCTTTCCAATGTGATTATAATGATAATGAAACCTTGGCTGCTTATGCTAAAGGAAACTATGACATTGTTAATCTTGAACAAATTGAAGAATTTTTTGTTTTTAAGGGTGCCTATGAAATTGCTGGTTATATTCAAGATGATGATGCTCCTTATAGATCTGATACTTTTGCTATGCTTGGATATTGCCTTGAGTATTATGATGATAATCCTTATATTACTGAATTTTTTAAGAAAAGACATCCTCAAAAAGAAGAGACCATTGTCTTGCAGGAACCTGTAGAAGAAGAAACTACTGCTGAAGCT
Organism: Poa pratensis; assembly: GCA_947311845.1. Lineage (NCBI taxonomy): Eukaryota > Viridiplantae > Streptophyta > Magnoliopsida > Poales > Poaceae > Poa > Poa pratensis. The sequence goes on along the minus strand of CAMZMU010000104.1, from coordinate 9,696,163 downwards.
GAAAGCTCATTGGATGAAAAATAGGAGAAGAGTGACGAACAAAAGAAGGAAGAATGGATTAGCTACCCATGCCTACCTTCTAATGAGAGTAATTCTTTACCTCTTACATTATTTGATCACCCTCCATCCTTATCAAAGGAGGATGAATGTTATGTTCCTGTGGATTCTCTTGAAATATTCCCTATGAGTAAAATTTGTGGAAATGAGTATGCTACTGTTATTTATGATAACTAGCAAAGTGGCCCGCGCCATGCGCGGGCAACATCTTAGTTGTTTTTAAGTGACATATTTTTATGTGTTATTCAACGATCCTTAGGCATACACAATATGTATTCTCTACTTATTTATTTAAAGATGAAACTTAGTAATAAGCAAAGACTGATGAATATGGGATAAACTACTTTAAGTACTTTATCATTGATAAACAATTGCGCTTAATATGACGTAACAATCGTACAATTAACTTAAATTAAAACACTACAATCTGATTTGTTACAAAAGTTAACCAACTGCGCAAATGTAATAAAATGTTAGGGTTCTAATCTAGCCATGTGAAGCCTAAACACCATCGAAATGTTTTGACATTTAAATTAGTGATGTCCTATGATTCTGTACAAATATATAGTGTAAGTAACATCGCTACGACTCAGTGTTGCCCAGTCTCTTCAAATGCTCTGCTTCTTCAGTGGCTTCATGCTGCTACGAAACTGGAGGAAAGTCATTCAACTAACTTATTATATAACACAAAAAGAAGGTGTGATTAGATTTTAAATTCGACTACTCCCTCCGTCCACAAAAGGATGTCTCAACCTAGACCAAATTTACATGTATCAACAGGCAGCTATGTAGCATATCATTGTGAAACACTAAGAGCATGAAATATTTCGTTTTCAAGACCAACAATTGGCCTCTTCATTTGAAGATTGAGGTAGGCAAAGAAATATTCCACGTGGTACATATTAGTTTAGCATATATTTTCCAAACTATTATATCAAGGAATAATAATTCCATTTCATACTTAAATGATTCATTATGAGTATGGTCTCCTATGAAACTTTGAATATTAGATTTTACATATATTTTCATTAAAATGTATACTATAAGAATGTTTTTCCATTTGATATATATTAGGAGCATTTCCACCTCATGAAATAAATATTATTTGCATTTGAAAATATAGGACATATATTTTACCAAGAAATGTATGTCATATTCCAAAACAAAGGAAAAAGGTGTTGTATCTATACCCGTACTAAATGTTGAGAGTTATTTCTACTACATATATGCATCCGTCGAATATATAATTTTGGGTCATGCGATCGTTCTCAATGTCTCTTTGTGGAAGAGAAATTTCACCTACTTTTTATGTACCATGGAGATTATTTAGTTTATATATGTGAGACTGATTGGAACAATGGTATTTGTTTATGATGTTTTGCGTTTTAAGTCAAATTTTATCTTTTTATTAAATCCTACCGAGAAATAATTCTCTTGCGAACATGCCCTCATTTAGTTGCATTTTTATTGTTGTCTTATCATGGTGCAGATTTTATCCTTTTGAAGAAAACATATAAGGATTTGGAGCTAATTACCAAACAATGATACAACTTAATTTTGCTACTTAAACTATCAAACATACATGCAGTTCATGGACTTTTCATGGTAAAAACTACGCTAAGAGGGGATAAACCTCCTATGTTCTCTAATTGTACGTTAGTGAAGATCCAGTGAGACATTTACCAAGGATATGTAAGGGAAAAGGATAATTCAAAAAATTCTAGCCTCATCTATGATTTGAAGTGATTAAGTTGATTCTAATTCGATAGCATTCCAGAGTCTTGTGCAGTCAATAAATTATCAGTCCACATACCAAATTAAGGAAGATTTCTTCACCTAATCATAAACACTATTTATCTACATTTTCTGCACCTAATTTAAAACATTAGTTGTGTAATTACTTAAAGGGTATACACATAGTGCAGATTTTCGTGACGATGTAGCTATCGTAAATTTAAGATTATAAATCATAAAATGTTTCTCTTGCTTCGTTCTATAAGGTATGCATGCCAATCTATTGATCATTTCCAATAATTTTCCCATATTTATCACATCTTCTCTCATTCTCCAACATATATAAGTACTACACTCACAAACTACCCCTTTTTGCTAGATTATAAGGCGTCAAGGCATTTCAAATTGGTCATGGGCCACAGGAATTATGACAATGAATTCTCATTCAAAATAAATTTCTAATGGTACATAACCCGTATATTAATTGTCGAAATGATGGTAAAGTTAATTGTCGGAATATGTGGGCGTCGTATGCTGTAGGACAGAGGGGGTAAGACTTTGTATGTGTCCTATGTATATAATTATGGGCAGCATGGTAGGTTGCTCTGCTCTATCCCATGATTTCATAAGCTCCTACTTTTTATAGGTACCTAGACAAAACCTACCTTGCAATTCAAGGCAAAGGAATTCAATTTTCACTATCTATACATGGCTGCTATCGACAGCAGAATTATAATTTCCCATTACCTTAGAGAATATTTCAAGCTCAGATGAACATTGGTGATGAGATTATCCTTTCAAGATGAAACGCATCATCTACCAAATCACCACGTATGAAGAAATCCACATAAATATCTTGGCCAGAAGCCCGGGCCTGCGAAAATGCAAGAGGATATAAACAATGTTTCAGTCTGCATTTTGCATCAACCTTAAAATAACACTAGTTGAATTTCGGCGCTGCGTCACGCAGCGCCCTTGATGAGAAAATGTGTTGTCGTGTTGCTCTCTTGTTAAGCTGGTAGCACATTTTTAACATTAACCTGGTAGCACATTTTTAATATTAACCGCTAAATCAGATTCAGTGATGCGGCTGCTGTGAATTATAGTGAAAGGGTTCTTCTTTTGTTTTCGAAACCATTGCACGCGGTATTGTTTCTAATGGAGAACATGGTGTAGCAAGAAGTGGATGCATAGCAATATATATATACATACATAACTACATAATTATATTAGTTGGCATAGAGACTATTTGTACAAATATGTTTACAGTATTCATGGAACACTGATGCATTGCTGCCAAAAGCAAAATGCCGACGCTATCTCGACATATATAATAGCTAGTCTGGCGCCATAACAGATTAGATGGAGTCTAGGCTAGAATAATAGATAGTAAGCATAATTTTTTGTTAATGGCCTGATCAATATGGTGGCCACACTGACATGAGAAAAGACTATGTACTATCCGCACTTGGCTGATAGATGCTAAAGCCTGAAATACAGCACAATAAGTTGAATTAGGATTTTCAAAAAAATAAATATGCAGAAGGTATAGTAGTAGAACTGAAAGGGTATGTGTCGATACCTTTAGACGCCGCCGTCGTTGTTATTGGATCACAGGAAAGCAATTAAGCGACGGTGTTGTTCTTGTACTCCGCTGGCACGCTTGGTGTAGCGAGAGGACTGGCAACAACCGGTGAATTGGAAGGGGCGCTAAATGGATCACTTGCCTAAGTCTTTTTATCGGCGCTGGTGTGGATGATGTTCAACATCGTCGTCAAAGAGTTGAGCGGAGCCAACCATCTCGGTGTTCTGATTGTCAGTGTCATCGCCGGTGTGGGTGGCGTCATCGGCGTTGGCGGAGGCCTCTTGGTCGAGATATTCGAGGAGAAGAGGTCCACCGTCAACAACGTGGTCATCCTCTGGATGAAGAACATGACTGAACATGACCTAGAAGAGCCTGCTAGAAATAAAAAAACGGAAGTTTCTTAAAGGAAACATGACAATATAACAACTATAAGGGCATCTCTGCATATATCTGCTGAAGAAAATAAGCGTCAGACATAGACACTTCTAACTCCGGCGTCTTGGCGCCTAACTCTTAAATTAGAAACCCACAATATCTTAGACAGGAAGACAAACACGCAGCACTTTTAAATTAGCAACCTATAATCTCCTAGGCATGAAGGCGTGTATTTAAGTCATGCAAACACGAGTGCATATATCTATCCCTCAGTGAGACAAACACCAAAATTACAGCTGGCCATCCATGGGGCTCAACCTAAAGCAAAGGGAAGAATGAGATATGTCAAAAAAAATCCACACGCCCTGATAGTAAGTAGAAAATTAACTGTAACTTCCAACGAAACATCTTGCTGTTCTTTTGCATATACTTATCCCAGCAAGGACACTGATGACAACACATCAAGATAAAGATGAAGAACACATAGGACCCAACCACACACTTGAATTCCAAACCACATAAAGATACAGTAAAAGAGCACATAGAACCTGACCACACATTTGAATTTCAGTGAAACTGTAAAGTGAGCTAACAATGCCCAGCTAAGCGACTGGTGTTGGGGGAAATTTCCCTAATTACTGAAGTATATAAGAGATCAATTTGTAGAACAGAGGCGGAGGAACCCTGATGTGTTTTTGTATATGAAGGAGGGTTAGGCACCCAAATGCGACTACTGTGAGTGCAACCTGGGTTTGCAGTCCACACATCAGAGAAATGTTTCAGCAAGGTACAGCCGTGATTATATTTTAAAAGAAATAACATTAAATTTAGGTGTTTTTATTAATGCAACGAATACTTTTAGATCGATGGAAATTCAATCTTGTGTACATAATATCAATCCAGGAACGTTGACCACATCTTGCTCACCTATCCACATAAGTAATTATACTTAAGCAGCAAATTCTGTTGCACCCTAAATACAGTTAAAATCTCCAGTGCAACAACATGGATGGTTGTTGCATCCTCATACAGCTAAAATCTCCAGCACAACAACATGCATGCACATATTTTTTTGCTTAAATAAATGAAATCGTCTGTAGGCATATTCCATATTAGTTTTTTTGGCTTGTAACCCGATCTATCCTATAAACATATGTAAAGAGCATTGCATTTACCTTTGAACACTAAATTGAAGACTTCTAGAATCTATAGAGAAGTATGAAATCTTGAAGCACCAACTCAGAGAATAAGACCGAATGCAACTGAAACCTCTGGTCATGTGCATGAATTCTTCCTTCTCTACTTTAATCAGAACAGCACATAACCACAAATTGTGTTAGAGCCTACAACTCAACTTCTAATCAAAAAAACATTATGATATCAACAAAATAGAAAACTCGAAAACATTGGCCAGCTAAATTGAGATCAAGATAAAATTCATTATGGAAGGGAATTGCCGTGGAACCATCCAATAAATAAGAGCCTTATTCAAGTCATAAAATTCATTATGGAAGAGAATTTCCATGGAACCATCCAGTAAATAAGAGCCTTATTTAATAAATGCTCGCCTATAAAAAATGATGATAGCATCAGCAAGGACAACGATTTGTTACATCGACATGGGAATGAAATGAGACAACCACAACTAATGAAGTATGCAAGAAAAAAGTAATCTAGAAAATATAATAGATATATAATTAAGTGATGACACTTGAAGTATAACAAAGTAGAAAAAGAACTGCTTATAAAGTATGTGCTAAAACACCAGGTTTCTAAGAGGTTGATTGAAGAACTGTGCTGCTCAGTATGAACACGGAGTACATATGCATACTGTTGCAGATTGGACATACATACTGAAATAATTTTGCAGTTTGGATTATTGGTGCCTAAATGATTAAAGACTGTATTAATGTACATGGTAATGAACGACCTTTAATTACTCGAAATCTATTTAGGGCATACCTTTTCTTGGAGTCAATATAATTTATTCAGTTTCTTGTGTATATTTCTATCCACTTTCAAGATTACTGTAGCTTAATAAGATATTCGCATGAATGAAATTTTTGGGAAGCTAAAGATCAAGTTATGGTGCAATGTTGTACAACAAACCTAACATTATCCAGGATGTGTAGCTCCTAACTTATGTCCTTAATCATTTCATTATGGACCTAAATCCAATTACTTGACATTTATCTACCCCATTACTTGACATTTATAGAGAACCGCAGTTCGGGGTTTGTTTTGACACAAAAAGAAACTGAACTTCACATATTACCGAGCAGCTTAACGGATCATAAAATTTAGAACCATGAGCCCACTCCTGTTTTGGTTGCCCTCAGATGGACATCATCACCGATGGTAGTGACAGATACAACAACGGCAAGGCTGGCAGCCTATAGCTCCAACCTGTCAATATATGTAAATAAACGATCTTAGAAGAAACAATAACAAAGCAGGTAAATTAGCCAAACTGAGGTAAATATATTGAGCATCCGAAACCAAGCAAATAGATCTGTTACAGTCTTGCAACAAATATATTTAATAACATGCTAGGAGGAGGTACACATACTTGCGAGAAGTCAAAATCACCCCTGACATAAAACAACGCTAATATTATCACGTTGATCGCAAGAAAGCTAATGAGTTATTCTAAACATTTTCACGTTACAGTAGCTGACGTCCATTAAAGAGATGTAACTAAAAAAGTACCAAACGAAAAGCTTTTGGACCATCTAGACATCACATAACTATTCTTTTACTCATTATTTTGATAGCATAATCAGATGAAAAGAAGGGAGTATACAAAACTTGTATTCAAATATTTGTCCCACAAATATGGTAAATCTATATACTTCGGAGTCCAGAGTCAGCAAAAGTTAAGTATATGGATATTTATGAAACAAATTCGTTTAATTGTAATGCTTACTAACAATATGGTTATGAAAATAATTAGGCAACCACAGTAAATGGTATTAGATAGAAATATACCACGCATGGTGCAAGAAAACAAAAGATGTATATAGTTCCTGCAAGTCCATAGCCCAAAAACAATTAGGTTATCAAAGAAGAAACAAATCAAGTTGGAAGACACCAATAAAAAAAAGGAAGAGGGAGATTCTTTTTGGTACCTAGCAAATGTTGACCAAAAATGCATTAGGGATACGAAGCTTGTAAGCATGTCTAACCAAACCAAGCTTGTCAGCATCTCCTGCCAAATCAGCACCAACATCTTAGTGTGTTGTGAGCAACAGAACCCTACCAAGGATCACAAAGACAGTGCGTGCGAAAGTGGAAGCAAAATCGCCCAAAGGAAACGGACGACAGAAAACCACCTCTCACCAAGCAAAACGTGAAGCAACAACTGATGAATTGAAGCAACGTCCTGCACACAAGAGGCAGACATGAGAGATAGTTAAGCAATGATTAAGCGGTTTATGATATACTGCATACAGGAAAAAAAGACGACCAAATCTGAAGTGCTTATGGAGGAACATGCAAGAGAAGATAAGGGGAAAGAGTACAAAGCGATTTGCTTTCTTAGTTACACAATTAGCATCGTGCGGGAGGCTTATTGCGGTGGATTGGGGTAGGGTGTTAATGCTTGTTCTCTTAGTGTGGGGATTAGTGGATTACTTAATTATGCAAGAAAAACCCGCGTTGCCGACCAAGAGTATGTAGCTGCTAGCTTCTACTTGAATTGCCGCTCTCTTGCGATGAAAATGAAACTCATTGCATTCCAATTGGTGATAATGTTTCCACCCATACGTAGGAAAATAAGGCCAACACAAATCTAGGAATATATACCCAGGGGAGAAAATAAAAGCAAGGCCTTTACAAACATTATGTATACAGATTCATATGGTGACATTATTAAAGTAAAATATCATGAGAAGATTTAAGAAACTGAACACACAAAGACATCGAGATGCAAGATGTATCTATTGATCTAGCTAGCGTAATCGTGTAAAAGATTTAAAAGCTTACTGATCCTTTATTATAGATAGGCTAGATGGTGTGAAACTTAAAATCAGGGATCATTTAGTTTAGAAATATGTATTTCAGTGTTTCTATTTGTGGGTACTGGGTAGGTGGCTAGCATTCTGTGACATACATGTCGCCATTATATATACATACTGAAAGACCAACCTTTTTTCTATGATGGTACTATACTGTAAGGAATTCATGAATGTTATTTGGCACAATGAACATGAACCAAACCTGGTTACAAAATAATTTCAAATACAATTTTATTTATCTAGCTAAATGAAACTTTAAGAGTACGGCAGTGGCAGCCAAGTGATGGAAACGTCAGATAATCCTACCTGGTAGGCCATTGTTCAGATTCTTGCACCATTTAAAAAGAGGCAAGTTGCCTTGTAGGCTCAAGAAAAGAGCAATTAGAAGGCTATTATAAGAGGACACATACAGAAAACATCTTAATAATCCAGCAACGACATTGTTCTATACTGCATGTTTCCTAAAAACACAGATGTTCATTGATGTATGCGTCAGTTCTTCTCTGTGTGGAAACGAATGAATCAATATTATCAGCTGCCAACAATTGTAGCAAAGTATAGCTAAGTAAAGGCAAAGCACACATCTATATATTGTTGATAAGCATGATGTAAACGTTTGGGAATAGATAGGCATTCTGCTGTGCCAACTAATGGTACATACCTGCCGGTCAATGAAAAGAAGACCATCTCGTACATTTCCTTATCTCTGTTCATGCTCTCCCAAATCCATGTGAGGCGTACTGTGACCTTCCATCATGGCCCTCGGGCAGACAATTTTTTAGCAAATCAGTCTGCATTCCTGCTGTGAAAATCAGAGAGAATAGGCAAATCATTAAGAGGTAGGAACAGGTAAATGGGATTTACTGAAACAGAAATAGAAGGTTTAGGAAAAGCATAAAATACAGATCTGCGAATGAAATTTATAGGGACGACAGGCAAAGGAAACAGAGAAAGAAAGCACACGCTGCAAGCACTTGACCGAAGGTGTGGCTCTGCCGTGTGATTAGAACCTGAAATCGAAAATCCTAGCTCCTGCTCTTTCGAACAAACGGGGAAAGGGAAAGAAAAGAAGATGAAGGAGGACGGTGCGGACGGCGGCCTGTATTTTCGCCATCCAAATCTCACGATAGAGCACAGATCAAGAATACATGCGATTTGGCGAGCTGAGAAACGATCGAGTCAAGCTGTCGCGTATACCTTGGATGGTGGTGTCCTGTCCCTGGACCGCGCGAAGCAGCACCGACGCGCGCCGGCCGACGACGCCCCGGCGGGAACGGTGGAGACCGCGCGGAGGGCCGGGGAGGCGGGGAGCGCCGGCCGACGGCGGGCGAGAGAACCGGTGGGGCTGCTCGTTCCCCGTCGTCCTTGCTCGCGTCCTTGGCCGCTCGTCGGCCGCAGCCGGAGAGGGAAGGCAAATCGCCGGGGTAGGGAGGCAGAGGAGTGCGTGGCGCGTCGTTTGCGCCACAGCACGGCGGCGGAGGTGGCCGGACCTCGCTGCAATGAAGAGGCGACGGCGGCGGCGACCAGCGGCGTGGGAGCGAGAGCGAGGGGAGAGAAGAGAGTGCGCGAGGATAAGGGTAAGGCTGTGAGGTCAGTTTTGCAAATTAGTCCGTCACGTTTTTGCAATTTTCGAATCGGCCCCTCTCCACGCGTTTTCATGGACTGCGGGTTGTTTTCTCGTTTAGGGAGGGGTTTTTTTGCAAAGCCGTCACGGACGTCTGCTGCGGACCGTCCGATCGCCGAGCGACGGCGCAGATCAAAGAACTGTAGAACACTGTTCATTCTCTACAGTTCCTACTGTAGCATATACAGTGGAGGAGCGCGGAGAGGCCGCCGTTTTGTTCATCTTTCATATACTTAGTAATTTACACGATTGGAGAGTACCAATATATATACATTCATCAGGATCCAAACGAAACTAACCTCAGAAGTCCCATAGAGTAATTCTGATTTCATTGTCTCAACATGAGGGAATAAATGTCAAGCCATAGAAATTCAAATAAAATACATCTGTGTTACTAACTGCTACCGAAGTTCAGACCTCTGGATACAGATGAGAGCGTCTGGGCATTTAGAAAGTTGTAATAATACAGCAATCTGCATGCTTTATCTAAAATCCATTAGATTTACCTAGTGCGAAATCAGAGAATCCAGTAAAATATAAAAACTCACATTTGTTCCTTCAACATAACCAATGTACTGCCATGCTGCCCATGGATTGTTGTACTCTATTTAACTGGACAACGGAAAAAGGACCCGAGCTGCATAAGATTATCCTAACCCTTGTTCGGGACAGTGCCCATTAAACCAATGTGTAAATACCACCATCTTGTAGCTGATCTGAATTCAGCAGAAGTGTCGACCCAGCTTCATCTCACGTTCATACGTGGGCATGCTCATGCATACATGTATTGCTGCTCCACTTAATTTAGGATCGTGCACAGCCTACCGTAGCAAAAACAATCCAATCGGTGTCTAGAACCATAAATAAATGGGAAGAAGGCAAGAAGTATAGATGTGTCACAGCTAAACTATGCCTAATAAACCGAGTTATTCTCGAGCTATGTCTAAAAAAAATCCATGAGTACTCTGGTAGTCGTCCAACGAACTCCCATGGCTGGACAGGGCTAAGAAGTTAATTTTCACACTATCAGAGAAATAAAGAATATCACAACTTGGTACGTAAATAAATATCATGGGATAATCAATTTAAAAGAAACATTAAGTATAAAGATGTCGTCCTATCACACTAAAACACTGCATTAACATGCATAAGCACGAAAGCTTCCATTGCTCATATCTGTCCGTGAAACAATTTAACAAAAAATCTATCAAACACTACATGCATTAGTATTTAGATGATAATAGATCATAGCCACCAGCTATCCATTACCAGGGATCCAATGGAAGCAACGATTGTAACATTGCATTGATTGAATCACAAACCATTCATTTGAAGTTAATCCTACTAATTATGAAAATCTGGTTTAAAAGCCTAAAGTTCAACCTAACCTGCTGCTTTGACTTCGATGTCATATCCTGCTCTTCTGAATGAAAGAACCTCTGTTGAAAATATGTTGCAGATGAATTGGGCCGTTTCAGCACATCATCATGCTTGTAGCACAGACCGAGTACCTAAAAAATGAGCAACATCAGCTACAGACCAATCTTCAGAATTATGAACAATTATTGTAAAGGCTTACAGGGCAGAAGCGAGCATGTGACATATTTGATCAACTTCAACTTAATTATAAAGTACCTACGAAAAGCAACTTTGTTGACCTGGAATCATTTATTATCAGGATCAATGTAATTTTTAACTGTCCTTTTGTTAAAAAGCCTAAAGTTAAGATTTTTATGTTAACTGATTGAACAGCTGAGTTTTATGTTGGTGCAGGTTCCACAATAAATAGACTATTATTCTGAGTGCTGTCCTCATTGCGAATAATCAAATCAAGCTAAGATATCTAGAACCTCTTGCTTGCGAGCTCGCATTTCTTTTGTCATATCTATTGCATCGTGTTTTTCACTCTTGGTACTCTTAACCTTAAGTTACCAAAATCTATTTTAAAACGTATCAGCTTGTATGCCAAACATTACTATTTTTGTCACTTGAATTACAAAGGTTGCTGTTCTCTGACCTGTTGTCGGACATGACAATAAAATTGCAGCTGAATAACGCAAAAAGAAAATAAGCTGCACGCCCATGGGCTTCATTGCTCTTTGACAACAACTGCAGTTCGTTGAGCTCCAACCACACGAACGGCCGGCCACTTTTTCTTGCTAGCTCTGACGCTAATGCACCTCCTCTCAGATGGAGGCAACGGATTGCCCAGGAGTGTGCTTATAGTTGGCTACGATGACCTGAGAGAGTAGCGTTGACAAAGGTACATGTCAATCCAGATGAACGCTTACTATTGCAGTAGGCATGGAAGGGATCGATCAAGTACTCACATGTACTGCGGCCACCGGCCGGTCGGCCGGCAACGCACATGGGCGTGGATGTGATGCGGCTCACGCAGTAGTGGCAGATCATCCTCGCTTCCTCCATCACCCGATTCCATCGACCTGTAATCAATCAAAGAAAGGGCAGCCAAAGATCAATCACCAGAAAACCTAGGAAAAAACTGCAGCGAAGAATGGCTTGAGGGCGGCCCATGCGACCACGCAAGCACAGCGGCCACTGATGTTTCTTTCATTCTCTGTAGTACGTACATGACGCACTCGATCTGGAGATCGGCGTCTCGTAGGTCTAAATTGTAGACGACGTCGCAGCCGCCGCCGCGCGAGGAGAAAGATGTAGTTTTTTCTTTTCTTTTCACGGGAATGAGAAACGAATAGGTATTTTCCATAATGGCATAGGTGGGTAATTTTCAACTTCGGTTAGCAAGATCAATTGGCTGTGGTTTATTGGGGTAAAAATTAGACGGCCAGATGTTTCTGATTTTTGTGGTAATTTCTAGCGTAATTCTCTTTTTTCTGGTGAGCCCGTAATTTACTTTTAATATATAATAGATCCATGCTATTTTGATAAATCTTATGATAATCCTTTATTTGTGCGTAATTTCGAAATGCATGGTAATGAGAAAGTTTGTTTCGAAAATGTTTATGATAAAGCTCTAGATGATGGTCCTATATTGCTTGATAATATTATGTATTCTACTAATGAAAATGGGATAGGAGAGGTCTTGAATTTATCTAGATGGAGTCCCATACCTCTTGAGAATGATCAATCATCTTGTTATAAAATGGTTAAAAGTGGGTTTGAAAGTTTTAATCCTACTATTTTGGAGCTTGATAAAAAGTATGTGTTTGTAGATCATGAAAATCATGCTTTATGTGATAGTTATATTGTTGAGTTTGTTCATGATGCTACTGAAAATTATTATGAGAGAGGAAAATATGATTGTAGAAATTTTCATGGTACTAAAACACCTCTCTATATGCTGAAAGTTTTGAAGTTGCTCTTGTTTTACCTTCCTATGCTTGTCACTTTGTCCTTTATGAATTTATTTGTATACAAGATTCCTATGCATAGGAAGTGGGGTAGACTTAAATTTGTTTCGAATTTTCTTCTTGATGCTCCTTTTGCTTCATTTTCTATTTTTATGTGAGCATCATTAAAACTATCAAGCCTAGCTGAAAGGCGTTAAAGAAAAACGCTTATGGGAGACAACCCATTATTTATTTCTGCAATTTTTCTTTTTTTTGAGTCAAGGAGTTGTTTACTTCTGTAACAATTCCTTTGTATCTTTATTTTATCGCATTGTTGTGCCAAGTATTGCCTCTAATAGGAAGATGATGCTAGATTTGGATTTCTGCGCAGGAACAGATTTCTGCTGTTCACCGTTTTAATTCTGTAAAATCACAAAAAATTATTTAAATCTGCAATTTTTTGTGCGTGATCCTCAGATATGTACGCATCTTTCGTTAGTTTAAAGTTTTTCGATCTGAGCAACGTAAGTGCCTAAAAAATTCGTCTTTACGGACTGTTCTGTTTAGACAGATTCTGTCTTTTATTTTTCGCATTCTCTCTTTTACTAGTGTTGAGTGGAATTCTTTTTTAGGGGGAAGAGCTTCACATAACATCAGTGGCAGTAGCTAATGTTAAAAGTAACGGTCATGTTTGTGTCCTTATAGAACATGTGAGTTTTTGATTGTGCACTAACCCTCTAATGAGAATTACTTTGAGTTTGGTGTGGCGGAAGTTTTCAAGGGTCAAGAGAGAAGGATGATATAATGTGATCAAGAAGAGTGAAGAGCTTAAGCTTGGGGATGCTCCCATGGATCACCCCAGCATATTTCAAGAAGACTCAAGCGTCTAAGCTTGGGGATGCCCAAGGCATCCCCTTCTTCATCAGCAACTTATCAGGTCATCTCTAGTGAAACTATATTTTAATTCTTTCACATCATATGTGCTTTACTTGGAGCGTCTGTGTGCTTTTATTTTCAGTATTTTATTTTTCTTATGGTCAACTTGATTGGACCCCAGCATTCTTGATTGGGAGAGAGACACGCTCCGCTTTTTCATATGAATACTCCTATTCTTCACTTATACTTGTTGAGTATTCTTATCTAGCTATTGCTATGCTTTTAGCTCCTGTTTTGCATGCATCTCTTATTCAGAGCTGTTAGTTCTTTTAAAGAAAGTACTCTCTTGCTTCACTTATAATTGTTTGGAGAGTTTATGTTGAAATAAATTGATTGGTGTTTGGTTGGAACAGAAAATGTTGCATGTGGTAGATGGTATAATGGAAAAAGCTTACATATTCTTGTAGATCATTGTATTGGATAATTTGATACTTGTCAATTGTTTTGAGTTATCAAGTAGTTCATGTTTAAGCTTTTGTATCATGTAGTTAAAACCTATTAATGAAGAACTACCGTAAAGCTCGTTGAAATTTGGTTTGCATGATTGGTATCTCTAAGGTCTAGATATTTTCTAGTAAAAGGGTTTGGTTAACAAGGAAGACAGTGTAGAGTCTTATAATGCTTGCAATATGTTTTCATATAAGCCTTGCTGTGTCGGTTGATATCCTGTGTTTGCTTCAAATAACCTTGCTAGCCTAAACTCTGTACTGAGAGGGAATGCTTCTCGTGCATCCAAAACCTTGAGCCAAAATCCATGCCATCTGTGTCCACCATAACTACCTATATGTGGTATTTCCTTGCCATTCCAAGTAAATTTTTCATGTGCTACCTTTAAACTATTCAAACTTTATTACTCCTATTTTGTGTCAATGTTTACCAAGCTCATGAGGACGGGGTGGATGTCTTTATGTCAACTGTCAAACAGACTTTACCACCGGACTAGCGGCATATACATCCGCTTATCCATTAATTTTGCAAAAAGAGCTGGCAAATGGGGTGCCCAGTCCCAATTAATTACAACTTTAACCGCTTAATTCTCTTCACATTTTTGCCCTGATTTATCAGTCAAGCAATGACAAACAGTGAAATATCTGCATGTGTAAACAAAAGAGAAAGAGGATGATCTGCCTTGCTGGTAGAAATAACGTCCTTCATGGGAGCCGCTCTTAAAAGTCTGGTTGGCAGGGGTCATATTGTACTTTCCATTTTCTGATTCGTTGACAATTAACAAACACCTCTCAAAACTTATTTTTACTCTCTATATGATTTCAAAAACTTAAAAAGCTCTAGCACATGATTTAATCCCTGCTTCCCTCTGCGAAGGGCCTTTCTTTTACTTTTATGTTGAGTCAGTTTACCTACTTCTTTCTATCTTAGAAGCAAACACTAGTGTCAACTTTGGTGCAACAATTTTTATATGCTCGTATATTGCACTTATTATATGCTTTGTGTTGACAAATATCCATGAGATATATATGTTGAAAGTTGAAAGCAATTGCTGAAACTTAAATCTTCCTTTGTGTTGGTTAAATACCTTTTACTTAGAATCTATTGCTTTATGAGTTAACTCTTATGCAAAACTCTTGATGCTTGTCTCGAAAGTACTATTCATGAAAAGTTTTTGCTTATATGATTCAGTTGTTTGCTCATTATCTACTTGCTAGCAAACTATAGACCTCAGAAATTATTTGATCAAGATTATGATTGTAGCATGTCACCTCAGAAATTATTTTGTTTTTATCGTTTTACCTACTCGAGGACGAGTAGAACTAAGCTTGGGGATGCTTGATACGTCTCAAACGTATCTATAATTTCTGATGTTCCATGTTGATATTATACCAATTGTTACATGTTTTATATACACTTCATAGCATTTTTATGCATTTTCTGGGACTAACCTATTAACAAGATGCCACAGTGCCAGTTCCTGTTTTCTGCTGTTTTTGTATTCCAGAAAAGCTAGTCTGGAAATATTCTCGGAATTGGACGAAACTTGGACAGAACCTCCTATTTTTCCAACACGAAGACGGAGTCCAGAGGAGAGACGGAGGAGGGCCACGTGGACCCACACCATGGGGCCGCGCGGCCCCCCTGCCGCGCGTGGGGTGGTGTGGGGCCCTCGTGGCTGCAGCCGCCGCCCTTTCGCCTATTTATTCTTCCCGACGCGAAAACCCTAAATACCCGAGCCATTATCCACGAAAAGTTCCAGAGACGCCGCCGCCGTCAACCCTAGCTCGGGAGGGTTCAGAAGCTCTTCCCGGCACCCTGCCGGAGAGGGGAATCATCACCGGAGGGCTCTACATCACCATGCCTGCCTCCGGAGTGATGCGTGAGTAGTTCATCCTTGGACTACGGGTCCATGGCAGTAGCTAGATGGTTGTCTCTCCACTTTATGCTATCATGTTTAGATCTTGTGAGCTGCCTATCATGATCAAGATCATCTTATTGTAATGCTACATGTTGTGTTTGCTGGGATCCGATGAATATTGAATACTATGTCAAGTTGATTATCAATCTATCTTATATGTTATTTATGATCTTGCATGCTTTCCGTTACTAGTAGATGCTTTGGCCAAGTAGATGCTTGTAACTCCAAGAGTGAGTATTTATGCTAGATAGTGGGTTCATGCCTCCGGTAATCTGGGAGAGTGACAATAACTTCTAAGATTGTGGATGTGCTGTTGCCACTAGGGATAAAATAACCGATGCTTAGCTTAAGGGTACGCCGTTAGGTCTAATGCATTTGTTTACATTACGCACATTACTTAATGCAATTATCCGTTGCTTGCAACTTAATACCAACGGGGAACTCGGTATGACAACCTGGCGGTGGATTATTAGTCATAGACGCTGTTGGATAACGGTCTATGTATTTTGTCGTAATGCCCACATGAATATCATAGTAATCATCATGTCATATATATGCATTGTCATGCGCTCAATATTTTGTCAATTGCCCAGCTGTAATTTGTTCACCCAGCATGTTAGTTATCTTTTATGGAGAGACACCACTAGTGAACTGTGGACCCCGGTCCATTCTTTTACACTGATAATACAACCAACTGCAAACACTGTTCCTTTTCATTCTCTGCAATTTACTACTGTTTTCCACACCATACGTTTAATCCTTTGTTTTCAGCAAGCCGGTGAGATTGACAACCTCACTGTTTCGTTGGGGCAAAGTAGTTTGATTGTGTGTGTGCAGGTTCCACGTCAGCGCGCCACTGACAACCTTCCGAAGTGATTTCTTGCTCCTACTGGTTCGATTAAACCTTGGTTTCATACTAAGGGAAAACTGCTGCTATACTGCATCATACCTTCCTCTTGGGGTCTCCCAACGAACGTGTGATCCACGCAATCAAGGGTATCTCATCACCTACTACTCCGGAGATTCCTCTAGAGAAACCCTTGGAGGAAGAGGTTGATGGGAGTAAGGGGGTGTCAACTGTAAAACTAACACCCCAATTAAACCAACTAATGGGAAGGGAGAGCATACTGCGGTTCCTTTCCCGTACTCTCCCGACCTACCTATCCCTCATCGTCCTATGCACCTAAGAGGAGTTCCACCTAGTCTAAATGCACCCTCGTTTACTAATTGGCAAGCTTATATGAGATCTCATGTGAACAGTGCCTGCATTGAGCTTTGGAGGATCATTGTAGATGGATACAAGGCCGTGGATGAATCCAACTTGACAAGGCGAGAACAAGTTGATTGTCAACTAAATGCCACCGCTCTTGATTTGATCCGTGTTGCCGTGGGAGATAAGGATATGCACCACATTCAACATTGCACCACCGCCAAAGAAGCTTGGGATTGTCTTACGGAGGTGTTCGTTGAAAATAATAGCATGAGGAGAAATAGATATGAAGCTATGAGCAACCAAATCGAAGGTTTCTTCATGCAAGATGGAGAAAATCATGAGGATATGTATCAAAGACTCAAGGCTCTCGCTAACGCATATAGAGACCTTGGTGCTATACATGTGAATGATGCTTATATCAAGAGGAAGTATGTGAATGCCCTCATGCCTTTTGAAGCGGCCGACTTGATGCTTAGTGCAATCTTACAAAGTTCAAGCCCAAATTGCTCAAGACTCTTGTGCCTGGGCTATTGGAATGCACCAAAGTTCCTCACTTACTTTGAAGGCCAAGGTGGTGGAACAAGATGAAGACCAAAAGCATGAAGAGGGAGCCTACTTGGATCCCGAAGAACTCAAGATTGCCCATAGAGACTATCTGGCCCTTGCGGCAATGACCTTTTGGAAGAACCCATCCAAAGCTAAAGCTCAAGTGGACCAAAAGTTCAAATCAAGTGGTTACAAGGAGGGCAACCCAAAAATGAAGACTTGCTTCAATTGCCAAGATAGATTTCACTACGTTGCCGATTGTCCTTATGAGAACCGTGAAGAACATGGAAGAAGGCTTATTCTCAAGGAGGCTTCAAGGTCCTCAAGCAAGAAGCCTTACTTCAAGAAGCCCATCTCCAACAAGAAGCCACCTTCAAAGATTGTGTTGGTGACAAGAGAAGAATATACATCCGGGGATGAGACTGAAGAAGAAACAACCACAAGTGGAGTGGCCGCATTAGCCATTGCTTCATCGACACCCATTGCTTCTTCGACACCCACTTCTCTATTTGAATCCCCCAATGAGAATGTCCCCATCCAATCCGCTACATGTCTCATGGCCAAGGGCTCCGAGCTATCATCTTCCCCTCCTTCTAAGACTATGAATGAAATACATGACCTTATGAGTCTTAGAGTAAAGCAAGAAAATGTTACTTTGGATTTCTTAATGACTAACTTGCAAGGTGAATGCAAGATTCGATTTGAGACTCTTGCGAGTCAATATGGTATGGCACAAGATCTCCTTGAGGAAAAGGGGAGACTTGAAAGAGAATATGCTAATGAGATTATTTCCCTCACCGTTGCTCTTGAGGAAGAGCATGAGCTTCGAGTTTCTCTTGAAGAGAAGCTTGATAATATTGAGGAATCACAAAATGATATTCTTTCTAAAATCATTAAAGAACGTGACCATGCCATTGCTAAATACAAAGTTTTCAAGAAAGAAAAGGTCGAATTTGGTGTTGGTCATAATAGACTAACCGAAGAGCTAGAGAAGCTCACCAAGGCTCACAAGGCCTAGGAGAGTGATCACTCTACTCTCACCAAGTCTTTTGAACAACTTCAAATTCAACTTACTAAAATTGATGTACCTAGTTCCTCTACTCTTTCTTGTGATCATGCAAATGTCATTGAGGAAAATGCTAGGTTGAAGAATGAACTTGCCAAGGCCTCTAGCCCTCAAGGTGAGAAACCTCTTTATGAGCTTTTGCAAATGCAAAAGCCACACATTGGGAAAGAAGGCCTTGGTTATGTTGCCAAGAAGAAGAAGAAGAAGAACAAGAAGAAGGCCAAGCCCGCACAAGCAAAGAAGACTACCATTGCGAGTAGTGATGCCACAAGGGGCAAAACCACTCGTAATGACTTTGCGGGAAATGCTAACCCTCACTATATACTTTATGTTGATTATTATGGTGATGTTTATGCAAAATATGTTGGGCCTTATGATGGATACATTGAGTACTCTATTTGGGTTCCTAAGACCCTCGTTGCTAACAAGAGAGGACCCATTAAAAAATGGGTACCTAAAACCAAGCAATGATCTCTTGTAGGACTATGCTTCCGGTGGGTCAAAATGGGTGCTTGATAGTGGATGCACAAGTCATGTGACCAGGAGCAAGGAGCTCATGACAGAGTTGAGAGCAAATCTAAATCAAGAACCGTCACATATGGAGATAGGTCAAAAGCTAAGGTATCGGGACTCGGCAAGGTGGTAGTCACACCGGATATCACCCTTGTGAATGTCATGCTTGTTGAGTCCCTTGGTTATAATTTAATGTCCGTTCGTGCTCTTTATAAGATGAACTTTGATGTACATTTTACTATTGATATGGTGATACTCTTGTGGAGCAAGACTCTAACGGTCGCTTTTGTTGGGTATGTCGAAAATGAGTTGTTTGTGGTGGACTTTTCGGAGTCAACCAACACTCAAGCAATATGCCTCTTCGGAAAGGCCGACGTGGGGTGGTTGTGGCATCACCGCTTATCCCATGTAAATATGAGAACTTTGCAAAGTCTTCACAAGGGTGGTCACATTCTTGGACTAAAAGACAATATTTCCTTTGCCAAAGATCGTGTTTGTAGGGCTTGTGTTGAAGGAAAGATGCATGATTCTCCCCACCCAATCAAGGCTTTCATCTCATCAAAGAGGATATTGGAACTCCTTCATGTAGATCTCTTTGGTGCCGTTTCCGAAGCTAGCCTTGGTGGGAAGAAGTATTGCTTGGTAATTGTTGATGACTATTCAAGATATACTTGGGTTTATTTCTTCAAGTTCAAGAGTGAGACCCAACAAGCCATCATTGACTTTGCCAACCAAGTTCAACGTCAACACAACGTCCCGATATTGGCCATTAGAAGTGACAATGGCTCCGATTTCAAGAACTACACCCTAAACGAGTTTCTTAGTGAAGAGGGAATTCGTCATCAATATTCCGCTGCATATACCCCTCAACAAAATGGTGTAGCCGAAAGGAAGAACCGGACTCTTATGGATATGGCTAGGTCCATGTTGGCGGAGTTTAAATCTCCACTCACGTTTTGGGCCGAAGCCATTTTCACGGCATGTCACTCAACTAACCGGCTCTAATTCCGCAGGTTCTTGAAGAAGACTTCCTATGAGATTTTTATTGGCAAGAAACCTAACATCTCCTACTTCCGGGTATTTGGTTGTAAGTGTTTCTATTTGAGAAAGGGAGTTCGTTTATCTAAGTTTCAATCTAAAGCTTTAGAGGGTACTTTTGTTGGTTACGGTCTCGAATCCCACACTTATAGAATTTTTGATAAACTCTCACGAGTTATCGTTGAGACTAGTAGTGTGGAGTTTGAAGAAAATGATGGCTCCCAAGTGGCGCAATTGCATCTTTGTGATGTAGATAATGAAGAGCATCAAGACTCCATAAAGAAGATGGGCGTTGGATTCTATCGTCCTATTGAGCTTCACCAAGAGGCAAGACAAGGAGAACGAAGTTCTACTCAAGTGGAGCCTCCTTCATCACAAGATCTTCATACGCCATCCTCAGGAGCAAGTGGAGAACCTAACCAAGAACAAGAACAAGACCCTCACCATGTTGATGAAGACATTGTCAATGAACCATCCACTCAAGAGCAATGCCCTAATCAAGACCAAGATCAACCATCTACTTCAAGCAATGAAGAAGTGTCTATTGATGATCAAGGTCATCAAGACGGTCAAGACGGGGACTCAAGTGATCAAGATATCCCTCCTCGCTCTAATGAGGGGATCGAAACCCGTCGTCAAAGAAGAGTTGCAAGATCATTGGAAATAAGAAGCCACCATCTCTCTCAAGTCATTGGTGAAATGAAGCGCAATGTGTCTACTAGAAAACAATTGGCAAACTTTAGTGAGCATCAAGCACACATCTCCATGGTGGAACCAAAGAAAGTTTTTGAAGCTCTTGAAGATCAAGATTGGTTGGGTGTCATGCATGAAGAGCTCAACAACTTTGAGCGTAACAAGGTGTGGAAGCTAGTTGAAAAGCCTAAAGATTGCCGCAATGTTATTGGCACCAAGTGGATATTCAAGAACAAGCAAGATGAAAGTGGAATGGTTGTGAGCAACAAGGCAAGATTGGTAGCTCAAGGGTACTCTCAAATTGAAGGCATTGACTTTGGAGAGACCTACGCTCCCATGGCTCGCCTTGAGTCCATCCGTATCCTTCTTGCATATGCTACACATCATAACATCAAGTTGCAACAAACGGATGTGAAGAGTGCTTTTCTTAATGGTCCTTTGAAAGAGTTGGTATATGTTAAGCAACCACCGGGGTTCGAGAACCCAAACTTCCCTAACCATGTCTACAAGCTTGATAAGGCGTTCTATGGACTTAAACAAGCACCACATGCGTGGTATGAGCACCTTAGAGAGTTATTGTTAGACCGTGGGTTTGAAGTGGGGCATATCGATCCCACTCTTTTCACAAAGAGGGTTAAAGGGGAGCTTTTCATATGCCAACTATATGTTGATGATATCATATTTGGCTTGTCTAACAAAGCTTTTAATGATGAATTTTCAAATCTTATGACCGATAGGTTTGAGGTGTTCATGATGGGTGAAATGAAGTACTTTCTTGGATTTGAGATCAAGCAATTGAGAGAAGGAACCTTCATTAGCCAAGCAAAATATATTAAATACATGCTCAAGAGATTCAAAATGCAAGATGCGAAGATCAAGACCACTCCTATGCAAACCAAATGCCATCTTCAACTTAACCCAAAGGGTAAAGATGTGGATCAAAAGGTATACCGCTCCATGATTGGCTCTTTGCTTTACCTTTGTGCATCTAGACCCGATATTGTGTTGAGTGTAGGGGTATGTGCAAGGTATCAAGCCGCTCCTAAAGAAAGCCACTTGATGGCGGTCACTAGAATCTTTCGATATTTGGTTCATACCTCAAACTTTGGGTTATGGTACCCCAAGGGCTCCAACTTCTCACTTTGTGGATACACGGATTCAGATTGGGCCGGTGACATTGATGATAGGAAATCAACTTTCGGGGCATGCCAATTTCTTGGTAGGTCCTTGGTGAGTTGATCTTCTAAGATCATGTTGCCACCAAGGATCAACTTGCCGATATTCACGAAGCCCCTTGATGAAGCAAGATTTTGGTACTTGAGGAATGAACTAAATATCATTGATTCTAGGAGCTTGACTTGATTATCTTGCATACACACCTATATGTTGACTATCTATTTGGTTTAGGTGTAGGTATGGACATAGGGGGAGTGCGGTCCTAATCCATTGGACTATCCCTCCCCCCATAAAGCCGATAGTAAGAACTCATTTGCACCTCTATATTCGTTCTTTGAATTGTGAGCTTAAAATGACGAGTAGTGGTAGTGAACCCAAGATATATCTTCGCGGTGTCACGCCACATACACTCATACATGGTGGCCTAGGCCACCGCCCTCTTCTTTGTGAAGAGTTGATCTTATTGGTTTTATTTGGATTTATTTGGGTACTTATAGAACTTTAGTTTGTTTTTGGGAGAAACACTCGAAATTGGCTTTTATTTTTGCATCTTGCAATTTCCTAGTGTGTATCCCACCATCAGTGACAATGGTCTAAAACCTATGCCTATCTTATCTAAAAACATGCTCCTCTTGCAACATACATGTCCTCCACTAAATCTGGCATTTTTTGAGGCGTTGGGGCCGGAGACTCGGAGGTTTCACACCGGAGACTCCGGTCTGACTGAAGTCTCCGCCCCAAACCACGGATACTCCGGCAAGTCCGGAGACTCCGGTGTGTTTGGGCCGGAGACTCCGGTCTCAGCTGTTTCGCTGGAACTCCTCACAAACCCCCGACCCCAACCTCCTCCCAGCCGCCGCCTCTACCCCAAGACGCCTCTCCGGCCGCCCCTGGCCGCCGGAATCCACCGTGCCACCGGCTTCCTCACCTCCCAAGCACCGGGGATCTTCCTCCCCTTCGTTTGGACCTCACCATGAAAGACAAGGGTACTGATGCATGTAAAATGCATACATGAACTTTGCACTTTATTCACTCATATTCTAATCATATTTGCATCATATAAGGGTTATACCACTGTTATTTAATGATTTTAGGAAATAAAATAATTGTTTCATATTTTTATGGAATTAACCCTGCGTAGGCAGAAAACCCTATTTCTTTCCTTTTATGTTTCAGAGACCCAAACGTCGTCATAAAATTCTGGAAAAATACAGAGGTCATTATTTTGGAAGGAAGAAGACGTAGGAGCGAAGGAATCAAGCAAACGGAGCCCGCAAGGCAAAAAGGGGGTGGCCCACGCGGCCAGGTACTGTGCCCATGTGGGACCCACCCATTTGGGCCTCGTGGCTCCGCAGCCGTCGATCCTTTCTCCACCGCCTTCGTCTTGGCCTAAAAACGCCTATAAAAAAGGTCCCATGACGTTTCGCGAAAGGAGCGCCGCACAAACACAGAAACACCGAAACGGAGATCAGGAGCTGCAGATTGGAGGGGGAAAACTCCGGCGGGGCGCTGCCGGTGTGGTCTCCACCTTCTCCAACGACTTCTCCACCGTCTCCATGATGAAGGGGGAGTAGTCCACCCTCTGGACTATGGGTTTGTGGTGGTAACTTATGTATCTCTCCTCTCTTTGAGCTTCACTAATTAGTACCGTATGAGCTGCTGAACATGATTACGGTCATCTATGTAATTCCCATGGTGGATATTGTGGTGTGAGATAATATTTGTTATGCATTTACTGTTGTGTTGGATCTTTTATGACTTGTCATACTTTGGAGATATTCTATGATGCATGTGATGGTTTGATTTATGCATAATGCCTTGTTTATCTTTATCATGAGGTGATTGACACCACCAAGTGTAGATAGATGAGAGAGATGTGGTAACACACACGAAATATAAATCATTGCACTAGTGTCTAGAATATTGTCCATTATGAAGTATGATGTATGTGGGTACGGGATGACCGATGTGACACGGCACAGGTATTGAGTGACACAGTACCGCCCAACATCCTTTATCTGGGGGCAAAAAGAAAGAGTATGATGTGGAAGTGAGAGCAACCACGCTAGCCTTACGAGGGTGACCTAGCAACACAAATGAGTACTTCTTTCAACTATGTGTTTTAGGACATGTAGCCGTTATAAAAGCTACCATTAAAATATGACAATTATGTGTACTTTATCTATAACATGATAATCACCATAGATGAGAGAGAGAGGATTAAGTGAACCCATGAACCCATGTCCATTGTTCCTATAAGAGAAAACCTTTGTCTTGTCCTCTTGCATTGAAGAGGATTGGGACACTTTTACATTCTTGCTTGGTTACATTAAACTTCCATCCATCAAATCAACCACCTTGCTCCTTAAACTTGTTTAGTGCATAATCAACTAAAACTTGTGACACTTTAGTTGTAGGGAATAGATAACTTTTCCTTCTTGCTCCTGCGGATCGATACCTTACTTCCACATTGAGAGGTGCTATAGTGATCCCCTGCTCTTGAGGGTTATCAGGTACCACTCTCTCTTCTTCTGGGGTTTCATCCTAGATGTAGTTTTGAGAGTAGTTCTTAATGTAATTCATGGTGTAGAACCTTTTTGCTGGCAATGTACACTCTAGAAATTGTTGGTGACAAATTTCCCCTTAGATTTGACCTAGGTCGACGTTTTCAGTCTCAGGGCCGGAGACTCCGCCCCTGAGGCCGGAGACTCCGGTCTAGATCATATCTGAGTGAAAAAATTCTCAAATGATTTCTTCTCTTTGACTTCCATGGACATGTATGCTTACCTCAATGCTACCTATCTACTCCTTATTCACAGATAACAAAAGGTATTACTCGGCCTCATCCTCCACCATCAAGAAGCCAAAGAAGAAGCTTCAGGGTAGAGACTACTTGGACTATGATCCTGAGCAAGACAAGTACATTCAGCGTGGTGATGTGAAGAAGAAGAAGGCTGCTGATGCAAGGCATGCTAGAGAAGAGGCTGCTTTCATAAGGGAAGAAAAGGCCAAGAAGGCCAAGTTTGACAACTTGACCACCGTGACTGACTTGAACAAAGAAGAGTTTAGAACTATGAGGAAGCAGAAGTTCTTTGACATGCCAAAGAACACCACCGATGGCCATTTTCACAGAAAGGAGCAAGAGCTCATTATGAAGGAAGTCTATGCCAATTTGGATGCACTTGTGTGTCCTCAAAAGCCCTTGAAGTTTGACCTCTTGTGCAAGAAGCAATACTTTGTCGAGGCCGTTTGGGTTGTTCGGAAGCTAGGTCTTGAGAAGCTCATGTCTACCCAACAACATTATGATATCTCTTTGGTTCAACAATTCTTTGCCACCCTTGTGCTAGGAGAGGAGGAAAATATCTCAATGACTTGGATGTCGGGTCCACTCCGATGCGAATCAACCTTTGAAGAATTTGAGCAGATTTTGGGATATGAGTTCAAAGGGGCTACTATCTCCGTTGGCCGAAGAATGCATGTTGAAGGGGTGGATCCTTCGAAGCGCATTCTAGCTCCTCTTTGTGCCAAGGATGGAAAAATTGTCACCACTCGAGGACTCAAGCCTATCTACAACATTCTCATTCGCATGTTTCGTTGGAGCATTGCACCTCAAGCGGGTAATGTGGATGCTATCCGTGGCGGCCTTGTGAACCTCATGTATCATGCCCACAAGACCTACCTTGCCGGAGAAAATTGTCAAGGTTATGAAGTTGATGTGATGGATTATATCAAGTGTGAGATTAACACCACTATTCTTGAGAAGAAGAATCCCATGTATGCTCCGTACATAATGAAGCTCATCCTCCGCAAGGTTCCCCAAATTGATCAAGCCTCGTTCACTCAACACAAGTGGGGTACCCTTCAAGTGCTTTCCATTCATCTCGAGTCTCAAGCCACATATGCCTCTCGTGAAGAGGAAGAGGAGATAGGCTCCTAGGCAAGAAGGAAGAATGCTACTCCACCCTCTTGGAGTCATGGTGGAAAAGAGAGAGTCAACAATGAGATGAAGCATGTTTCTTGGTGGCAAAAGGCCATGCTTTGCATGGGTATTGCGGTGCACGAGGAAAATCACACGACATATGTTGATAGGAAGCATATCTTGTCCAACCAAGCCAAAATGCTAAAGGAAATTCGCAAGACCAACAATGGGGGTGTCACTCCTCCGCGCAAAGACGGTGATCCCGAAACTCCACCATCCGATGCCACTATCCCTCTTGCGGAATGGAATGTGGATAAATTTCCTTGGGGTGATTTTGAAGATGTGTCCTCCATGCCTTCTTCTTCTCGCAACACCGGCAAGGCTCCTATCCGTTATGAAGAAGAAAGTGAGAATGAAGACACAAGTGAGGATGAAAGTGAAGATGGTGATGCCGACAAGGACGAAGAGGAGGGTGTTGCTACCGACGATGATGAAGAGGACAAGTGATCTTCTTGGGTTCGCGTAGCATCGCTCTTTTCCCTTTTTGGCGTTTCGATGCCAAAGGGGGAGAAATAGTTCTACTAGGTTCTCACCGTGGGATTTGCATGGGTCAGACACAAGCATGCTCTTTTATCATTTCTTTGGAGCTTGTGTCCATTTATCTTTGTTGTTGAACTTATTTGCTTTATATTCGTGTGAGACTATGTTGTTCTATGTATTGTGTGAGACATATGCTATTTGGATCTATCTATGGTTGAGACTACTCTATATTGTGCGGTGATATTATCTCTACACTCTTATGTACAAGGTATGATTTATATCCCAAAGTCTCAACTTGTTTCGGATATGTCTTGAGGTTATGCAATTTTATGTTGTTTCCTTTTTATTTGTGGAGTTCCTTTAAACCTATATGGTGTGCATTTGTATTCCAATGCAAACTACTTATATGCACACATTTAGGGGGAGCCTCTCCTCTTTGTTTTGGAAACATATTATTATTTTGTTGAATCTTTATTGCAAATCCTAGTGTTGTCATCTAACACAAAAAAGGGGGAGATTGAAAGAACATCTCTTATTGTTTTGTGTGTTAGGCAACAATACTAGGATTACACTAATTTGTTGCCAAGTGATGCAGGAGTTAAAAGATATATTTATACATTGCATCAAAACTTTAGCGAGGGAAAAGGTTGCTGGAGATTGTCTCAGACCGGAGTCTCTGGTGCCAGAAGGCCGGAGTCTCCGGTGTCTCAACCCGGTGTCTCCGCACTCAGGACACCGGAGTGTCCGCCCTCTCGTTTTGGAGAGCAAAGTCCCGGAGGACGGCGCTCTCTGTATAGGGACCGGAAGTGCCCCGGAAGTGGCCCGGAGACTTTCAGTGTCTCCGGCTTGGCCGGAGTCTCCGCCCCATTGAAGACCGGAGTCTCCGCCCGGACCGGAGTCTCCGGCCTCCGTAGAGCGGAGTCTCCGGAGTTATTTTTCTGCAACGGCTACATTTTGTGAAGGGGTATAAATACCCCTCCACCTACCTCCAGCCAGCTAGCTCGTCTAGAATTCATTGCCCCCCATTGTTGCAAGCTCAAAGCTCATAGATCTCCCAATCCCTCCACCCAAACTCGCTCATACTTGGAGGATTGAAGGAGAAGGCCCGGATCTACAACTTCACTGAAGCGTTCTTCATTTCCCCCTCATTCACTTGAGGGATTTGAGCCTAGGGTTTCCACTAGGAAAACCTAGGCATCTTGTTGTACTTACTTGCTTGCTACTTTTGTGTAGCAGATTCGTGGTGCTTGGGAGCTCCCAATCCAGTTGTGGGTTGTGCCCAAGTTGTTGTAAGGGCTCCGGATTCCGCCTTGAAGGATTCCGATAGTGGAAGGTGAACTGAACTTTTGGGCGAGATTCATCGGAGAATAGGGTGAGGCCATTTGTGACGCTTGAGTTTGAAACTCACACCCCTCCAACGAGACGTTCTCCCCTCAAAAGGAGGAACTTGGGAATACATCCTTGTCTCCGCGTGCTTCCCATTCGGTTATTCCTTACTCACTAGTTGTTACTTGTATCTTATCTTGTTTAGGGTTAACTTGTCATATAGGTAAATTCACCATAGTTGCATATCTAGAGAATTTACCTTTGTGTCAAGCCTTAATCGAAAAAGAATTAAAATTTGGAGTAGCACCTATTCCCCCCCCCCCCCTCTAGGTGGCCATACGATCCTTTCAGAGGTTGGCTGGAAAAAAGGTCTTAGTCCGAAGACTTGAGACTTGAGTGCATGCGCGTATAGCCTTTCCAAACGAAAATGTAGAGCTGGTGTCAATAGTTTTAATTATGGGAAAAAAATCTCTTTACAAACACTTTATATCGCTATTTCATATGAATTGCTTGCAATTATGTGTCGTAAATTGTATACCCTTGCTCTTACACTTGATCTTATCAAGTTTTCTCTTTCTATGACTCACATCCTTCATAATTTGTTTGAGCACTCCCTTATCGTTTCAGTTATTGTATATGCTGTTATAGTCTTTGAAGCATCAGTTTTAATATAGAATCTCTCTGATTATATTTGTTGCTCCAGTTATCCGGTGCACCAAGTTTTTTATTGAAAAAAGGGAGTGCACCAAGTTTCAAATTGTGATATCATCTCTTAAACCTATTCTAAGTATATAGATGGCTGAACTTTAATCAGAATAAAATTTATAAACTCCAATGCACCTCCTCTATAGTCGAATATCTTGATCCTTTTAAGGAGACGAGAATATTGTGTACTCAAGTACCACCTCTTGGAACGTAGCCATGATTGAAAATGAAAGCAATAGAAAACAAAACAAATGGCATCATTGGATATTTGAACAACGGATCGACGAGCTGACGAGATCCGATATGCAGGTTTGTCACCTCTCGATCGCCCGAGAGAAAGATAAGAGCATAGACGTGGTTCAAGATATTGGGTTCTAGAGGTGGTGGAATATGGGCGCATGTGGGCTTGCCGGGCCGACCGGCCGGACCACCGTTGGCAGCCGGATAGCCCGTGACTGCGCGCGCTCGCCCGCGAGCTCCCTGCTGCCCGTGCGTGCGGGCCAGCCCTGTCGGCCCCTCCACAACCCAATCGATCTATCCACTGCATGCATCTCGGGTGGAGTAAAAAGCAACCGCCGCTTGTTGCTTTGCTAGCACCGCACTACTGTTTGTGATGTCATGTTTCGTCAAGATGCGATGCCCCTCTGATATTTTTACTGGGGCCAAGATGAGTGTGCCTGACTGACTCCATGCTAAGACCTGCCAGACTTGTCTGAAAAATAACTAGCCTCTACTATACTCTAGTGTTAAGAGAAACTAGCTCAGCTCCATGAAGAAACTCCAAGGAAACTTGGCTGTTACGGAGTACTTGTTCTTTTCGGGAGATTCTCGTCCTTGCCAGTTGCCGCCGTCCCGTCCTCCGTCTGCACGTTGCACATTGCCGTTTGCACGATTGTCTCACTGTCTCCTCCTCGCTGTTCAGCTGAACTGAGGTTTGAGAACTTGCCTTGCTTCGTTTGGCACGAAAGCTGGATTATCTTATGAGACACCCGAATGAAGAAGCAAGTGTGTCCTGTTCAAAAAAAAAACACACACACACACACACACAAAAACACACGACCCTATGGACCAAATGTCATGTTCGCCGAATGTGATCACTGACAGTCAGGCCACCGGCATCAAAGAGAAATAACTAGTTAAGCAATACTCGTAAAAAGGAAAAGGGAGGTACGAATGAACTGGGGTGGTTATGTGCATCATTTTTTGCAGAGGCTGGGATCCGCACCCTATTTTCTAAAAAAAAAGTATGAATGAACTCATTCATCGGCTTAAGCCTATATATCCATCAGCTGATCAGCATGATCACAGCTAAGAGTATCATTTTCTATTTATTTTTCCTGCTTCAATCCTAGCTAGGCCATGAAAGTTTGACCGGACTGCAAATGGGGTGGTTGAGCTCAGGTCTCAAGCATTGAACTCGAACGTACCGCCAGAACAGAGCTACATAGTTTTTTTTTAACGGGAGCTAGATAGCTTGTTTGGTTCAAGGAAAAGTGATATAGAAAAAAAAATCGGGTGACACTATGCATCCGTTTAATTTAAATGAATGAAATAAAGGAATAACACACAATTTGTTTCTTTGTCTTCGCTGTAAGAGAACATAGGAAGTTTACAATCTACTTAGACCTCTTTTCCAAATTTCTTCGCATGAAACAACGAGATACGAACCTTTAGTGAAGATTCTAATTTTAGTGGCTAATAAGATTCTAATCATACATTCTAATGTCGTTTGACTTTATTTGACCATGTTTTTAAGCTTCTTCTTTTTTTTGTTATTTCTGTGAACCGAACACTCAACCTTACAGAATTTCTGTGTTTTCCTTACTCTCTTTTGCACATGCATTTTATCATATTCTTGTGTTTTTGGTTCTACGAACCAAACATGATTCATGCAGAAGATAATAGTACTCCCTCTGTTCGAAACATAGATATCTTGCCTTGTACTTCAAGCATCTCTATAGGGTTGGTCAGATTAAGGTGTCAAGTGGGATCCTGCCAATATGCTGCTTCTAATTCATTTGGACATTTTTAGTTTAAATACCGAGACCAAAATTTGAACTAGGAATATTCAAATGAAATAGAAGCGGGATATTGGCGGGATCATGTTTGCATTTCTAGGTCAGATCAATAAAACAAGGCATGCGATAGGCGTCATCCGGCTGTAGCTACAACCGGTTTGATAGCCTGCCACATGCAAATGCATGAGCTAATCCCCCTCATTTCTACATAATGTTGGTCATGATTGCAAAAAAAAACGAGCGTAATATTTTTTGTCTGTCTACGTAGCATTTCCAAAAACCGCTCGCAATATTTTTTCTCGGTTGTTTTACAACGTGTAGCAAAGTAGCAAAAGTCAACAGCGTATATTTGTTTGGGACAAAAAGTCGGCAAAGTGTGTCACCTTTGAAATAAAATAAATCAACCACATCCAACATATATGCCCACCTCATCCAACATCGCCGAAAAACCCGTATGCAAATCTTGGAGAGATCCCACTACGCATGCTCACATAAATCGTTGTAACATTTTACCCATGCACATAACCAAAATGTTACACAAATAACATCGCCATCCCCCCCCCCCCCCCCCAAAAAACGACCTCCATCATTGACCATGGAGGAACCTCCATATGCGATTCGAGCTTGCCGGCGAGAAATACGCCATGCGGAGGTCCACTGAGCCAGATCGAGTGAATCTCGGACCCATCCACTTCAACCTCTCTGGCCCGACGGACTGTGGAGGGCTAGCCATCTATGGCAAGCTCTACCACGACGTCCATGGTGAGCTCGTCATCCTTCACCCGAGGCCCTACATTAGGAGCACCTTTTAAAAAAATAAAGGGCACTACGCCAAGCCTCTGCATATTAAGTATACACACAGTCACAACACATTGAAAATAGAAGACACAGGCGAAATACAAATAAATGACATTGTAAAACGCCTGTGTATCGGGAGACCAATCCAAAAATCACACGGCCATCCATGTCAGGTAAACATATCCCTCACCGTTTCTTCTAGTCGTGCAAACACTTCTATAAGAATGTCTCGATTTTCCACACGTTGTATTGGGACCACGAACAGAGTAAACTTGTGCATCGGTGCACTACCTGCATGAGAGAATATTTTTTTATCATTAAAAACCTTGTCATTTCTATAAATTCATAGCGACCATATTACGGCTAGCGCTCCCACCTTAATGAGAGTTTTAACTTGATATCAATACCATGTAACCAATTGGCAAAAAAATTACAACAGATCTTGTTGGATACAAGTTAAAATCTACTTGGATGGCTGACTAAATAAAACGGGCAAACTTACACGGGAAGAATAAGTGATTGATCTTCACAGGGGGTGCACCTAGCGAGCTGGAGATGGCCGGGCAAAGCTTCCTGGCGGGGCGTGAACTTGGTGGTGTGGCGCGTCGCCGGCTTGACTTCCCGCGATAAGCTTGGGGTCACTCGCGGGGACACGGGGCTGTGTTGTTCGGAGGAGGAGGGGATGGTGTGGATGCTCGCCTTCGGCCATGGCCATGGAGAGGTGGGAGAGAGATAGGAGAGGAGTGTTAACGACGTGGACGACCAGACAGGTTGTAGTTACAACCGGCTGCGTAAAAGCTTTTTCCATAAAACAACAAAATATGAATGAGGGTTCTATACTTTTCACATGCCTCTTATAGGTCAATATATGTTTTGAGAACCGGCAGGAGATATGTCCGTTTCTATATTAAGTTTGTATATAGGTCAATATATTATGTAATAAGTTTGAAAATTATTGGTTTTGGTTTGATATATATGGATCCTCCATGAAAATACTATGTTACGATACCAATTAAAACTTCCATAGCTACGAGGAATCGCATACTCGCATGGACATTGTCAGTGCCACTGTTTTCGCGGAGAAAGACAGGAGGGATTTTTTTTAGCTAGTTGCTATTTATTTCCCCATAGAAAGACAGGATCACCTTATCCGCTGCCTGCGTGTTCCGATGGGCCAAATCGACAAAATTGACCTCGAGGCAAAACTTCAATCCAAAATGAACCCTCTTTGAATTTTCAGCCGAATCTAACCCTTTTCATTACCGCTCAACATGCTGGCGGTAGGCTTAACGTATTACCGTCAGAATAGCTGGCGGTAGGCTTCTTGGTCCACGGATACGCGTCAAATCTTGACTACGCTGACGTGGCCGGATACCGCCAGAGCATGGGGCGGTAGACCTCCAAGCGCAACGCCGCTAGAGCTGGCGGTACGTGAGTCAGAAGTTGCTTCCGTGCATGTGATGGCCTGTGCGTGCTAGCTGCTGGTGTGCGTGTGTATGGTGGAGCCACTCGACTGGCTGCCTAGCAACTGTTGCCACTCTTTTTACATGGAAATTAAATATACATATAAGAGGAAATGGAATAGATCTTATAAACGCCAAGTCAGTTTTCAAAAATATATACTATGTAAAAGAAAATCCAAAAAAATTTAAGAAATGAAAAACAAGTATATTGCCTAGGAAAATAGTTTTTATAAAATTATTTTGTTTACTAAAGGATTTATAGGTCTGTAATAAATTACCAAAGTTATTTGCGGAGTTTATTAAATCCTATTTCATTTTCAAAAAGATAAATGTATAGCTAAAGTTTAAATAAGATCAAATAGAATAATTCCACACATGTTTCTATTTACTTGAAAAATGTTATTTTTCCCTCTCATTGACATCCTAAATTTGACTCAATTTCAGAATGTTAAAACTATCATAGCTGATTGCTTAAACTCTCAAGTTAAGTACTACTCTCTCATCATATATCTTTCCGTGTGACACAACTGTATTTCTTGTAGCGGTTTTGCTCATTACTCGATATACAAAAGTACGCTACACTTTAATTCAAAATGCTTGCTTTTTTTACAAGACAATTGACGTGGGGTTACCACGGAAATACCCATCGATGATGGTATTAGAGATTCGAGGAGAGGAAACGTGTGCACCGGTGGTATCGTCGGCTAACATGGGGAAAGATTTACCCAGGTTCAGGCCCCCGGAGGGTAACACCCTACTCCTGCTTGTCTGATCTTTATTGATGATGAAGGTTACAATGTCGCCGAGATAGCTATGGTGATGAGATTCGATCTAGCTTAGGTCCCCCTCTCGGCGGACCCTCCCAGCCTTTATATCGGAGGCTGGGTCTCAGGTGCTCGTGACCGAGTAGGCTACATGGTTGGTGGAAACTTATGGTTTCCTAATCTCTGATGGTAAATCTTGCATCGTACTCCAGGAGATATCGTAGCAGGTACGTACACAGCCTTTGGGCTTTGTAGGCTTTGTTGGGCCACCAGGTGGGCCTTTAGCTGGACCACACCAGGTATACCAATGGTGGTGTACCCCAAGGGTATACCAAGGTCAACAATGTTGTAAACAAATAAACTTCTTTTGGTTAAAAATTCAGTTGGATATTTTCACCCCAATGAAGACGAATAAATATGTCCATCCACATTAGAGACAAATCACTAATCCGCAAGAAGCAGTGGACAAGTCTAACACTAGGCCACGACATAACATTGCACTCTATTTTAGCTTAATGAGAAGAAAAGAGTGCTTTAGTAGTGTCATGAGTGAGCCTCAGAGCGGAGGCCCTCTCGAGGGTGCTGGACATGGGGCGGACATGGCCTCCGACAGGTCTGGCCCGCCCGTCATACTCACAGTCGGGCGTGCCGGTGCAGTATTCCGAATTTCTTGCCATTTATCGGGAAATTCGTGATGGAACAATGCATATGCAGCTGCACAATGACCTCGTGACGCACTTGTGGGCTATCAAAGCAACTCAGCCGACGTCGGTTTGATATGTCATGTTTTAAACTTGAATTCGTATTTGAACTTTACATTCGAATTTGAACTTTGTGTTGTAATAATTTATACTTCTCTATCTTCAATTCGTATTGAAAATTTGAAATGCAAGAACAACCGTCGATGTGGTTTAATGAATAAAAATTGGAGTGCCTGTTTGGGGGACGCCGCTATGGGCGGCTTCCAAAACTTGGCCGGACATGTGTCTGGCACCCCCCAATTGGGCCTCAATTGGGGGGTGCCGGACACCCCATTGGAGGGTGCCGGTGGAGATGCTCTTACTTCTTCATGATCAAACTATACCTTGATTACATAAATACCTTGATTACTATTTTGATAGTAATATTTGCTTTATTTTTTTAGCACAAGCTGTAATATTTTATTTGTGAGACACGGCGAATTCTTCCCAAGTTAGATGAGTATCTTTTAAAAAACATCTTGAAGACAATTTTCATAATATCATTTCTAGAAGTTCCATTATTAATTATTATCCGTACATGAATATTTAGTTGACATACATAAATAATTTTCATACATTATAGAACTTATTTATAGATTTCTCTAGATACATAAATTTTATCCAGTAAAGTAATTTGTCGCGTACATATGTCTGTCTTTTGAGTTTAGAGTAAAATGGGTACCGAGACAGTTAAACTTTCTTTCCGGCATCTGGTGGATGTATGGGTTCTATAGTTTAGTACTCCCTCCGTTTATAAAAGGATGTCTCAATTTTGTCTAAATTTGCATGTATCTAGACATGATTTAGTATGTAGATACATGCACATTTAGGCAAAGTTGAGACATCCTTTTATGGACGGAGGAAGTAGTATAGTTATGTACGTACAGTGCAAAGGTAGCATGCCATTATGGACTTGTCTTCCTCACGCTATATGCCTATATACCTAGTACTACACCCCAATTAACCTACACCACATAATTAGGCTTGATGAATCACAGGAGGATGGCTACGAGGGGTACCGCCAGCTCTATCGGCGTTGCGCTTGGAGGTCTACCGCCCCATGCTCTGGCGGTATCCGGCCACGTCAGCATACTCAAGATTTGACGCGTATCCGTGGACCAAGAAGCCTACCGCCAGCTATTCTGACGGTAGTATGCTAAGCCTACTGCCAGCATGTTGAGCGGTAATGAAAAGGGTTAGATTTGGCTGAAAATTCGAAGAGGGTTCATTTTGGGCTGAAGTTTTGCCTTGAGGTCAATTTGGTCGATTTGGCCGTTCCGATGCAGGATCCATCTTATCACAAACACAAGCACGAGGCATTACATATGCATTCATCATTATTCATATGCAAGCTGCATCATTCAAATTTCAAAAGGAGACAGATGGAATCATGCGTGCGTGCCTTGAGTTGAGGTGCACGTACACTTCTGGTGTCACAAGAACAGAGAAGCTAAGGAACGAACGCAATTATGGAAGAAATAAAAGCAAATGTAATTACTCCTCCTTCAAAAAAAAAAAAGGACCGACATGGGTTAGTTGTGCACTGTACTTGCAAACTTTGGGATTCTGCAATGCTTTGTATATTTCTTAATCACGTTGATAAGATAGTACATTTTTAAAACTGGGTGTCTCTTCAGCTGTAACGACCGACATGCTAGTTTTGTCTCCGATTTGATCAGGCCAAGTTGGTGAATCTGAACCTTTCATGTACGACAGCATTAATTTATATACTCGATAAGGAAATTAAGCATCTAGGTAACTGTACTTCTACTCCATCAGGTGAACTTACGAGTAACTGATTTCAGTAAACAAACTTGTAAAATTAGGAGGTACGCCTACTATAGAAACCCAGCATAAGTGCTAGCAGCCCTCGAATTTATTCTTTCATAATCATAATAGCAAGCCTAGAGGGTAAATTCAAAGTTAATATATATTTTCAGTTCTTTATTATTTTCAGCGAGAACTTCAAATCTATGTACTACAACTGTAGTGCACAACGTTCTTTTTGCGCACAATGTTATTACACGGACTAGTAGCTAGCAACATATATTAACCACGATATCGCAAAAAAAACATAATTAACATCGAGAATGCTTATACTGAAGCAACAGAGTGGTTTCATAAGCTTCGGCAGCAGGAACAACATCATCGATCATCATTACTCTTGTTGAACAAAAGAGAAGCAGAAGATGTCTATCAATGAGTTGAGATGGTTCATATATGGAATCGATCGAATCAGGTATCTGCAAGCAAAACCAAGAGCAATGTTCCAAGCCAGGAGACGCTTGAATGGACTCACCACTCATTGTCGATCTACAGGCCAGTAACTGAAGTGCAATCATGGATGGCAACCTATTTTCTTCAGTGCTAAAACTTGCTAGCTATAAAGTTCAAAAATTCAAATCATGGCATCTTCTACACGCAGATATACGGCTTCCACGCGTCCGCAAATCCTGCAGAATATAGTTTTAGCTAAGTCCCATGTGACTAAAACCTGCCCGAGACAAGCGTGGTAATGAAGATAATGTTGGCCGTATCCAGGTAGATCCATGGTCAATTACAAGTAGCGATCTAATCGTGCCCAAAAAGTATAGTAAACAAACTCTCCCGATGTAAACCCACTTTTTTCTGAAGAAATAAGAAGGAGAAGTGGACTCTTGACAAGCTTTTCGAAATATAAATAAAACTATAGATACCATAATACTATGTACTTAGTAAGCGCAATAAATAAATAAAATCTCCAAAACTTTTCCCATATTTCTCATCACAGAACTAAGGAAAGAAAAGGAAGAAGAAATGAACTGTTATGAACCCACTATATTATCTCAGAGGAATTGTAGTTGCGGTAGCGGATTACAAGGATCTGGATACAAGGATCAAGCGATCCTGAAGTTCCGTGCAAGGAACATGGAACTAGAGTCTAATCTGTTCAACCTTTCCCCTGCCGTGATCGACTAGCCTATGTAGCTGGAGACGACGACCGGGTACGTTCAGCAAGTTGATGGGCTTGGGCCTCACCCCGGGCTGGGCTTGCTGGGCTTCTGCTGGGTAGTCGTGACATCCCTCCCTCCATGAGAACTGGCTTGACCCCAAGCCAGTGTACCAGGGAACCGGTGCTCCATCGCGGCAGCATCTTCCCAGGTGACAGAGGATGCTGGAAGACCATGCCAACGCACCAGAACTTGATTGACACGATCACCACCACGCCAAATGCAACGACGATCGAGCACAAGAGCAGGCTGCAGAATGGCGAAATCGTCAAGGCATAAAAGAGCACTGTCATCGCTAACCTGCTGAGTAGCTGGCAGGCGTTGCGAGACATGAACGACATTGTGAATTTTGCTTGTTGGAGGCAGGTCCAGTTTGTACGCCACAACACCCACACGAGCAGTGATCTTGTATGGTCCAAAAAATTTGAATGCAAGCTTCTGGCTACTGCGAGGCGCTAAGGAGGTCTGCACATAAGGTTGTAGCTTAAGGAAAACCTCATCACCCACTGCAAAGCTGCGTTCCATCCGATGCTTGTCAGCTTGTTTTTTCATGCGCTGTTGGCACGGAACAAATGTTGCCGCAACAGCGATGTCATAAACTCACGCTCTTGTAGCCAGTGTTCCAAATCTAGCACAGCACACGCGGCATTAGCAGAAATGCCAAAATGTCTCAGAGGATGTCCATACAGAGCCTCAAATGGTGCACGGCTAATAGCAGAGTGGAACGCTGTGTTATACCAAAATTCAGCCAAAGGACGCCATTTGAACTATTTTGATGGGCAGGCATGTACAGTGCATCTCAGGAACGTTTCCAGGCACTGGTTAAGGCGTTCTGTCTGGCCGTCCGTCTGGGGATGGTAAGCAGAACTCATCATCAATTGCGTATCAGTGAGCCGGAACAGTTCTTGCCAAAGGTTGCTTGTGAAAATCTTGTCACGGTCAGATATGATGCACTGAGGTAAACTGTGCAACTTATAGATGTTGTTGACAAAAATCTCAGCCACTTGGAACGCCGTGAAGGGATGCTTGAGTGGAATGAAGTGAGCATATTTGGTAAGTTTATCCACCACCACTAAAATCACATCATATCCATTGGATTTAGGAAGGCCTTCCACAAAATCAAGGCTAATGGTATGCCATGCCTCTGGTGGAACAGGCAGAGGTTGCAGTAACCCTGGCAACTTGGTGTGTTCTGTTTTTGCACGCTGACAAGTGTCACACTGCTGGACAAAAGTTTCCACAGTTTGCTTGAGGTGTGGCCAAGCAAAGAGTTTCTTGATACGATGATAGGTGGCTAACACACCAGAGTGGCCTCCAATCCCACTGTCATGAAGCGCTTGCAGGATATGTTGTTGTGCTAGGGAATTTCCCCCACCCAGATTTTGTCATGCTTCTTAATAACCCCCTTGTCCAAAGCAAAACCATCCTTGTTAGTACCCGAGACACTGAGTTCAGTCCACAGTTGCTTAGTGTCTGGATCATCCATGTAACCAGCCACCAATTTGTCCAACCACGACGGCACTGCCGAAGAAATAGCCATGAGGTCAGGGTCTGGTATTCTTCTGGACAATGCGTCTGTAGCTGCGTTTGTAATGCCCTTTTTGTACTGGATGGTGTAACGCAGGCCCATGAGCTTAACAAAAGCTTTGTGTTGGATGCCCGTGCCCAAGCGTTGTTCAGTCAAGTGTAAGAGACTCTTTTGGTCAGTCTGAATTGTGAATTGCTGTTGTTGAAGGTATGGGCGCCATTTATCCACTGCCATAAGGATAGCAAGACATTCCTTCTCATATGTCGACAATGCCTGATTCTTGGTGCTCAAAGCCTTACTGAGATAAGCGATGGGGTGTCCTTGTTGCATCAAGACGGCACCCACTCCATATTGGCATGCATCAGTTTCAATCACAAACGGCTGACTGAAATCGGGGAGGGCTAACACTGGCGCAGTTGTTAGAGCAGTTTTTAAAGCTTGAAAAGCTTCTTCAGCAGTTGGAGTCCATTGGCACACCACTCCTTTTTTCAACAGATTGGTCAGTGGGCGACAGATGATGCCATAATTCTCAATAAACCGGCGGTAGTACCCAGTAAGACCCAAAATGCCTCTTAACTCCTTCAGAGACATAGGCCGAGGCCAATCTTGTACTCCCTCCATCCCAAAATACAAGGCGCCCTTTAATTTCGCTGGTCAAAGGCGTGTAACTTTGACCACGATTTGTACTTATAGTATTTCCACAAAATTAGTATAATGATATATGAAACGAAATAATTTTGCAAGACGAATCCAAC
Source organism: Poa pratensis (assembly GCA_947311845.1). Classification (NCBI taxonomy): domain Eukaryota; kingdom Viridiplantae; phylum Streptophyta; class Magnoliopsida; order Poales; family Poaceae; genus Poa; species Poa pratensis. The sequence goes on along the minus strand of CAMZMU010000104.1, from coordinate 9,656,366 downwards.
GGTACCATTTATACATTCTCAATCCGTATAATTTAGTATATATTAGTGGTCAAAGTTGAATCTCAAAGACCAGCACAAAAATAGCGCGCCTTATATTTTGAAACGGAGGGAGTACAGTTTTTACTTTGGATGGGTCTGTGGCAACACCCGCAGTACCAATAATATGTCCAAGATACTCCAAGTTCTGCTGAGCAAACAAACACTTAGACTTCTTGAGAGTGAAGTTGTTTTTAGCCAGAATACTGAAAACTTCAGTCAACAGCTGTTTATGCTGCTCCAGGGTTTCGGTGTAAATTAGGATATCATCCATAAACACCAAGACTCCTTTCCGAAGAAGATCAACAAAAATTGTATTCATCACATTCTGAAAAGTTGCAGGGGCATTGGTGAGCCCAAATGGCATAACCAAGAACTCATATAATCCTTGATGAGTACGAAAGGCTGTTTTGTACTCCTCCCCTTCTGCTACTCTCATTTGATGATAGCCAGAAGACAGGTCTAACTTAGTAAACCAACGGGCACCAGCCAATTCATCTAATAGCTCTTCAACCACTGGCATTGGTTCTTTGTGTTTGACAGTCAGGGAATTCAGCTGACGATAGTCAATGCAAAAACGCCATTCGCCATCTTTCTTGCGGACCAACGGGACTGGGGAAGCAAAAGGACTAGTGCTCTAGCGGATAATCCCCTGTTCAAGCATTTTATGTATTTGCCGCTCGATCTCATCCTTCTGATAAGGTGCATACCGATATGGTCTGACATTGACTGGTTGGGCACCCGGTGTCAGAGGGATTTTGTGGTCTTGAGGGCGCCTTGGTGGTAGTGTTTCCAATTCAGAAGGCACCGTATCAGTGGGTGTTGAGTCCATACTATGGAGACTGTCATGCTGGTGAATAGGGAGAACTTGCACACATTGCGCCACAGCTCCACGACGAAGGAGTCCACGGAACTCGCCAGGTGTCATGGGTTTACCAACAGATGCATCATCCTGAATACCTTGCAGTGTAATTTCCTGTCCTGCATGCACGAAACGCATACGGCGATGTCGCCAGTGCACCCACATCGGGCTGTGCTCCTCGAGCCAGTCACCACCCAGAATGATGTCATATGTAGTCAATGGAAGGATCTTCATGTCTTGGACAAAATTATGGTTCTGCACTCTCCATGGTAACTGCAGAACCTTGCGATCACTGACCATAGTCTCACCATTGGCGACCACAAATCGTGATGGTTCACATTGCTGAGTTGGTGCGTTGAGCTTGGCTACTAATGCTTCATCAACAAACGTAGCTCCACTGCCAGAATCCACAAGAATGAGTACTTCATGAGGGCCAACCTTGCCATGCAGGCGAATGGTGCGACGTCTAGCCGGAGCAGTTGGAGATGCAGCAGCAAGATCAACACACATCAGATCTTCATCAGAACTCGCATCACCCAGGTCCTTTGCATCTGACGCAGGAAGAACATCAAGCAGCTCTTCGAGAACATGCAGTGGTATTTGAGCTGGGCATTTGTGTGTGCGACTGTATTTTTTCCCGCAGGTAAAACAGAGTCCCTTGGCCTTGCGAAAAGCTCGAAGCTCTTCAAGTTTGGCATCCCAACGAGGGGTGTCGCCCTTCTTGGTGTCATCAGCACGAGATGTGGGGTTGGCCTTGTCCAGAGCAGTATTAGCGCGATAAGTTGAGCGCGACTGCAAGCGAGAAATACGCATAGCTTCCTGCTCCGTTTCCTGCATTTGAGCAAGCACACTAGCAGTATCCACATCTCCAGGTAATTGAAGCATTACAAAGGAACGCAACTCATCAGCCAAACCTGCTACATATCGTTCTACCAAGAACACATCACTAGTACTAGGATCATGCATCAGAATTTGGTGTTGCAGGTGTTTAAATTTTGTAGTGTAACCCTCTACAATATCTACTTGCTTAAGGGCTAAGATCTGGCGCATGTAGAGATTAAACTTGTTCTTTCCCCCAATAAGCCTCAACTGGCAGAGCCAGATCATGCCACAGCACAATTTGGTGCTTGGCTTGCAGGGTTTTCAGCCAAAGTGCTGCATCCCCCACAAAATTTAGCATAGCAAATTTTACTTTCATGGTTTCAGAGATGCCATAAATCTCGAAATACATCTCACAATTATCCCTCCAAACTGACGGATCCGTGCCATCGAATTTGGGAAAATCCATCTTCGGCGTAGACTGATAACGATGGTGATGCAGAGGTCTATCGTAATGATCATCATCTCCATAGTTGGGGTGATAGTGGGGCGGGATTTGCGTACCATGAGCTGGGGGCAATCGTTGAGATCCGAGGATCTCATTGACTGGCCCCCCGTGAGGTGTTGTCGATGCCGTGCCCCTCGGGCCGTCGCGCCGCCGCGCCCGTGTGCGACGTTGTAGAGAGCGTCGCGGGCGAATCGGGTTGGGGAGGCGGTCGCGACTCGATGGCGCCCAACCGCGCCGCCGTGTCCTCGGCGTGGAGTTTGAGAGTCGCCGCCGTGGCCGTGAGGCCCGTGACGGCGGTCTCCACCGTATTCATCCAGCCGGAGAGCTTGTCGAACTTGGACATGAGCGAGTCGAGCTTCTCGTTTGTGGCTTCAGCTTGCTCGTTGGCGGTCGCCATGGTTTCAACGAGCTTCCATTCGGCCGCCGTAGGCCGCTTGGGTGCCAGCTCGCCGTCGAGATCCACCGATCTCACCGATGCGCGGGATCACGGCTGCAGATCGAGATCCGCTGCCCACCGTGCTTCAGAATAACGAATCGGAAAAAATCGTGGCAGGGAAGAGGGTGGCTTCTGATACCAAGTGTTATGAACCCGCTATATTATCTCAGAGGAATTGTAGTTGCGGTAGCGGATTACAAGGATCTGGATACAAGGATCAAGCGATCCTGAAGTTCCGTGCAAGGAACATGGAACTAGAGTCTAATTTGTTCAACCTTTCCCCCGCCGTGATCGACTAGCCTATGTAGCTGGAGACGACGACCGGGTACGTTCAGCAAATTGATGGGCTTGGGCCTCACCCCGGGCTGGGCTTGCTGGGCTTCTGCTGGGTAGTCGTAGGCCGTGTCGTGACATGAACACTTGAAACAGGCATTTTCAAATACTATACCATGTGTGTTATGACTATTGAAAGCATTTACCGACAATTAGGAGCATCTGCATCGAGAGAATCAGCACGTACAATTCCCTGAGGATTGCAAGGGAGATGTCGAGGCAAAGCACTTCATTCGCCTGCACCTCCTCTCTGGTGAGCTGTAGTTCCGACCGCGAAATAGTACTCGGAATTATGGAGACCCAGTCACCCGGAGTTTCTTCAAATCTCAATCCGCAATGATAGCTTTCCCTCCGAAGATCGATACAGTACTACCCAGGAGCAGTTCTATGAAACATTGTTGAACTGAATGAGCATTGCTTATGTTAGCACGCATCATACAATGCTGCTTCGTATACAGATGGATGACATATCAGGTGCAGTACATAATATGATGAGGAACTCAAAGGGAATTCCTGGTGCTATACAGGAAAACTCAAAGCAATACAGTAAAAACAAATTTCGGAACAACAGCAAAAATTACCTTCTCGAGATGAAGAAATAGTCATTTGCATGTGACTCAGGAAATGCCAGGCTCTGAAATCTGAAATTTAGAAAGTCACAGTTCTTCCCTTGCGAACCAACAGTAGAAAGGTCCTCAACTTTGCAAGTCCAAGTCGGACGTCATCCCTAATCTCCCTAACCCACCCTCGCTCCCGTCCCTAACCCTAGCCGCCGCCACCCCGACCCCCTCGCCGCCGGCCTCTCCTCCTCTCGCCGTCCTCCGCTCCCGTGCGGCCGCGCCTGGGCCGCACCAGGGCGCCCTCATGCCCTCTCTCGCCAGGCCGCCGCACGCCCATTCCTCCTCTCGCCGCCGCCGGAGGCGTCGCCTCGGCAAAGCCCAGAAGGCGCGGCGGCGGCGGGATCTTCCCGGCACCGATCTGAGGCGGGGCGGCGGCGCCTTCTCCGGCCTCTTACGGTGGGAACAGCGGGACAACATCGACCGGGAGTGGATCGTTAGGTCGGTGGCGGCGCTGGCTCGAGCTGATCCGGTCCATGGCCGGGGTGGCTCCTGCCGACGGCCACGCGGTGTGGCTACCTGCGTTTCGAGGACGCCGGGGCAGCGGCCCCGGGCTAGGTGGCGGCGACATCACTCCCCTAGGGGTGCTGGTCAGGAGGTGGCTTCGGGCGGCGGCGACGTGGCACGGCGGATCGCGGGATCCCGTGCCTAGGCGTCTGGTACTGGCTATGGTGCGCTCTTGCGGCGTCCATGCGACGGGGATTCGACTGTCGGTGAAAACCGTGCCCTGACTTCGGTCACGGCGGACGATGGCGGCGCCTCATGGCGTCGTTACTTTGTTGAAGGCATCGTCGATGCAGTTCTCGTCTCCTTGTTGAAGGCTCGGGAAACTCCGGGGGAAACCCTAGATCTGGATCTTCCAGATCAGACGATGACGACACTACGGTGACGTTCTCCCTCTTGAGGGCTTCGTTTTGGAGTTTGTGCTAGCTGGAGGGGCTTAGAGGTGGAGCGGTGTTGCATCTTCCGCATCTTCGACGGCGAGTCTCGGCTGCGTGGCGCAGCGGAGTATCGGCATCAAACGCGTGATGATGGACGCGCGCAGGGCGGAGGCGCCGTCTGGCGTCGTGGAGACGTCGATGGCAGGCCTGGCAAGGGTCTTCGCCTCAGTCAACATGTTGGAGATGGGCTAGTGAAAGATGGCGGCGGCGACTTCCGGTGCGTGCGCACAAGGCGCTACCTCTGGAGTTGGCCAGGGAACCGGCGATGGGCGTGGCCGGGGCATAAGGCCCCGTTTGTTTACTCTATCATTCGTGTTAGTTATGGTGCTGTTTGGTAGCTTCGACTTGTATGATCGTGATTTGTAAGGCTTTTTGCCAGCTTATGTTGAATAAATGAAATAAAGGCCGTATGCATCTCTTCGATGCAGAGGCCGGGGCTCCCCGTTTCGAAAAAAAAAACAGTTCTTCCCTTGCGCTCCTCTCAACAAGGAATTTACTCCAATCCATGTGTTCAGTTTGTCTCAATCATAAGGCACGCAGGTTTAGCCAATTCTCTGAACCAAAAGAAAAAACACACTAGTGCCAAGCAGTGGTTGCTTAGCCTCTAGTAGAATTCAGTTTGCACACCCAAAGCCTGCAGGTTCATGTGAGTTGTCCTGAAAGGAAGCGACAGGTATTTAAGTTGCTGAAATAATGACGTGGCGAGGGCCCATCAGTGCTGCGTGTTGGGACAGCAGGAAATGCTTGCTGCAGCACGAAATGAAGCCCTTAAAAAAATGAAAAATTGATCATCATTGTTGAAGCCTGGATGGACATAAATGTTGCTTCCGCAGTTCAGTGCTATCAATGTACAAAAATGTTGGTTTTGCATTTAGCAGCTAGTCCTTTATGATCGTTAATGACCTTCAACGACGTACTACCCCCTTTTAAGAATATGAGGACTTATAATTTTTTAATCTTTCAAAAGAATTTAGTTGATCATCTATAATTGAGAAAAAATCCGGTTGAAATAGTTCATGGAAGAACATGCTTCCTGGATAGACGGTAAAATAGCAACAAAAAAAGGAAATTTTTACAAAAACCTTTTTTACACCTATTTAAAAACGTCTCATATTTCATATAAATTTCATGCAAAAAAGATTTTTTCTCCTGAAGAGAACACAAACTTTGTGGAATATGACTTTGACCCAGGTGACTTAGACAATGCCCGCCGGGTAAGGCCCGCGGGCCGGCATGGCTTGTTTATTTTTCTTAGATTTTTCTGGTTTTTTTGCCCATATGGCCAAAAAGGCCCAATAGGCTGAAATGGGGCTGCCCGTTAAACATCTGTGTCGTGTCTAGGCCACTTCTTGGCGTTATTTCTCTCTCTCTCAAGGTTTCTACTCGCTCAAGCATAGCCTTAGTCACTGGTCAAAGACTTGAGCCTATATATAGTCCACCTAAAGTATGGATATCTTGTAAATATTATCTCTTCGTCTATATGAAAAGGCAGTGCGCCCGCCGGAGCCTCTCTAGGCATGTAACTGCTCCCGCTCGAATCAAAACTTATTCACAAAGGATTTTTGGAGGATTTAATCATATAGGAAATTTTCCTTTCTTACTTGTTTGATTTGTAGGATTTGATCCTATAGGAATTTTTCCTTAGCAATCATTTGTACTACTTTCCATAGGAATTCTAGAATCTACTCCAACCTCTTTTTACAATTCATTTAGTGAAATCAAACAAACATTGGTACAAATCAAATCATATAGGATTGGAGTGTGCATGTCATAACAATCAATGTTTTTTCTATTCTTACATCTTTCCTATCCTATGAATCAAACAGAGTGCGGGTGTTGGGATGTGAGGGACTGTTACGACTCGGGTCGTCGAGAGAAGGATAACATTGGAAGTGGCTGCGTCTATGGACGTCATACAACTACACAGGCCAATCACTTCTCTCGCCGAAAGACTTTTGAATGCACGAGTTGACCGAATCTATTTTAAAAATGTCGACGTGTCAACTTTGTCACGTAGATAGTGAGCTTTCCTATATGGCCCATGTACACACCCATACTAACATAACATCGCGACTACTGGGCTAGACTACTCTCTCCACAACGACAATGGTACATTTTTGCTTACACCGAACTTGTTTTTTATTTTTTAGCACATGCCTTGATATGTTTAAAGACAGAAAACTTGTTTTTCTAACACATGCACATGGCGATTCAAACAAGTTAGGAAATACAAATATGCATTCTTTCTATTCGGCGGCCTGTTCGAACCATCAACTAACTTAGGGGCTATGTGAAACTCACTCCAATACTAGTATATATAAAAGATGAAAAGGTTTACCCCCCATCCCGCTGTCCACGTCGCCCCATATTCCTGGCCGTCCGATCGACGCCATCCGACGGTCCAGAACCCTCCACGTCGCCCCCCGCGCGCGGCACTGGTAGCTATCTACAGTGCCCGCGAATTTCTTCCAATAGGAGCCCGCCACGCGTCCCGGTCACCGGCCGGCCGCCCCGGTCGCAGCCGGTTACCCCGTGCGCACGATTTTTGCCGCAAAATAATTGCAGAACAGCCCCTCCGAAGGACTGGTTTGCAATTTCGGAAACCTCCAGGGACTTCCGTGCAAAACCGTCACGGATCCATCCCCTCCCCTCTCTCTCTCCTGCGACCCGGAGGTCGCCGCCGGCCGCCGATGCCTCGCCACGCCGCTCCGCTCCTCCCCGCACGCATCCGTGCACACGGAGAGCTGCGTCGTCGCCGCCTCTCCCTCCTCGTCCACTCTCGCCAGCCGGGACGCCGCGAGGTCGCCGGAATCGACGCCGCCGCGCCCGCAGGCGTCCGCACTCCGCCGCGGCCGCTCCGGCGACCAATACGCGGCGGCGCCGCCACCTGCGGGTAGCGCGCGTCCGCGCGCGTCGTACGCGCCCTCGCGCGCGTCCCGACTCGCCGTCGCGCGACGCCGGCGTGGTCGACGCCGCCGCGGGAGGCTGCGGCCAGATTCGGCCACTGGTCATGGGCCCAAGATGTCAGTTTTTTTTTTTTTTGCCATTTTTTTAATTTTTTTTTGATAAATGCTGGAAAATCAATAACATTAAATATATCCAGCATAAAAGTACAATAAATATGTCAAAGTGGCCACATAAAAATAAATGCTCCCTATTTATGTCATATGATCGAAATTCAAATTCGAATATTTCAAATTTTTAAGTACTCGCGAAATTTGCCCATTTCGTAAACGTTGAAGAATTCAAATCTGGATAACTTCCCAATTTGAACAATTTTCAAAATCTTTGCATTTCAATAATTTCTAACTCCGCGCAATTTTTAAATGTGGACATTTCCAAAATTAAATTTAGCGGCCTGGAAAAATATGACAAATATATCGACATGGACACAAAAATAACCGTCGCCTATTTATGGCATACGATCAAATTCCACATTTAAATATTTTAAATTCCAGATACATTTGAAATGTGATCATTTAATAAACGCAAAAAAAAATTCAAATACGACAACCGTACGAATGCAATCACACAAAAAACGCTGGCTACTTACGCCGCCTGATTAATTTCCATATTTGAATGTTCCAAAATTTTGAATTCCTTTCGAATCTGAGCATTTAGAGAACGTACGCATAATTAAAATGTGGAAAACTTCCCAATTGTACTCCCTCCGTCTCAAAATAAGTGTCTCAAGTTTGCCAAAAAATAAACGTATCTAGACATGTTTTATGTATAGATACATCCACTTTTGGTCAAACGTGAGACACTTATTTTTGGACGGAGGGAGTACCAATTTTTGAAATTCGAACAACTTACAAATACAAACATTCCATTAAATTCCAACAAATTTAAATCCGAAAAATATTTGAACGCAGGCATTTACAAATTTGAATTCTTTACCCCGCGGTAATTACAAATACGACCAACAAAAAACAGCATGACTACAAAAAAAAAACGCTGACTATTTATAGCACATGATCAAAATTCAAACTTGAATATTTCAAAAAACAGATGCCTTTCAAATCTAAGCATTCAACAAACGTAAAGAAAATTCAAATATGAACAGCTTCCCAACTTTAGCAACCTTTCAAACTTAAACAACTTATAAGTGCAAACTTTTTTTTAAGTTCCAACAAAATTAAATCTACATAATTTTTGAATGCGAACATTTACAAATTCAACTTTTTCGGTATTTTTCCTTCAGACGCCGCGCTAAGTTGACTAGTATAAACATATGGGCATCTGGATTCCGGGGTCCAAAGATTGCTATCCATTTGTTAGTTAATCTCATCAATGAAGCTCTCCTTTCGCACAAAAAAAACAGTGAAGCTCTCGAATCAACAAGCTACCATGCTGAGTGCTTAACCTTTTTTTTCTAGTATTTGAGAATCCCATGAGGCAATGAGTTTTCTTTTCTTCATACTCTATTTTTTAGGGTACATGAGGCGATGAGTGAAGCTTTTCCAGGAGAAAGAAACAACCAAGAAACATGTTCTATTCAGCAGCTGCCCATAATGCGACATAATCATGCGTGCAAGCAAATCAGCATATAGGTAGCTTTTCCTCCAAAAATAAAAGAAAGGATAAGCAGCAGTCCTTCACAGGTACAATGTCAGTGTGCAAGGGTAGTGATCCGACGATCGCATTACAGATTCAACATTCTTCGTCAGGTGAGTAATCCCACTCCAGTCTAGGTTAACCTGTTCATGTCTCTTATACATCGCTAGGCGTCATGGAATTGTCCTTTTGTGCTTCTCCTCCAAGTCAAGTCTACTGATTGAGCCTGTATCCTCTTCCTCTGAAGGCACTGGGGCCGGTGTTGGCTGGCCGGACAGGAGTGTTTGCCTGCACGCCTAACCTGAATCGAGCAACAATCTTGTGTCTGTTCAAGTGCAGTAGGTTAAGGAACCAAGGAGCATTTATCACTGAGGATGAAGCAGCAATATTACAGGAACGGCACTAAACAATGTAGGAGGTAACAATGACTTAGGAAAAAAAATGCTTTGGCCATTAGCCGTAAGGATACACCCATATCGGAGTCTTGAGGTAGTTCTTTCCGCTGGCTAGCGGATGCAACACTGAAAAGAAGTAGTACAAATGTCCAACCAAAATGCCCAAAAGGCCAGGCAGTATTTGGGAGCCAAATATCACATCCAATCCAAGCATAGCCCATGGTAGATAAAAGGACTGCACAAATAGCAATTACATTAAAAACATAAGTATATTCAATCTAGGGCATTTCTTTAAAACAGTCATTTCGCACTTGACAATAGTATGAGAACAAAGCATACCCTCAATTGGACAAGGCCATACATGCTTATCTGAGAGTTTGGGTACTCTCTGCTCCAGACATAAAGAAGCATGCTAACCATAGGGACACCCAAGAAATTAGTCTGGAGAAAAGGAATAGCTGATAGTACCTGATCCAATCATTATAGATACAAATATAAGTATAAGAGTTCAATGTTTCTTGTGATTTGAGATTTCATTAATACGTTTGCAACACATAAAAACTAGCAGTGTCACAAACCAGTAGTGAGATTGCACCAAATATCATCATCCACAAGAAATCTGCAGTCCGATTCTCAAATGAACCCTTCTCCAACTGCACACCATATCTTGCTCTATATGCCAACATACAGAAACCAATATTAATCAACATCTGCCAGTTTATCTTTATCATGTTCTAGAAGTAACAGTGTTTAGATTAATAGGTATCCAACAAGACTTACATCATCAGAAGGCGAATACCAAAGTTGATGGAGAACTTTCCCAAGAAAAAGAAGCTTGTAACTAGCCTCCATATCTGTGAGGTCCAGAAACAATTCGCTAAATAACAAAGGCGCAGGGCCAGAGTAATACAAGATTATTGTACAATCTCGAATCATTAGCAGAGAAGACTAGCAGAGGATAGACTGCAGTGCTGATCACACCGAACGAAATCTTCTAACTGATCTACACAGCACCAAGCAGGTTCATAATGTGCTTGTGATAAATAACTAATGCTTGGAATAGGAAAAAATACAAATAACTAACGCCATCAGAGAGGAGGGGGTTGAAGACCAACAGATCCCCACCCCTCCTAATATACACTTCAAACTTTTAGCAGGAAACCAGACGAACAGTATTTCATACCATTGCTATATAAGTGAGGAACTAAACTGTATACATATGGTGCAATCAGCAGAAGAGAGAGAGAAAACATAAACAGATGCTGACCTCAAAATTCTTGAACACATCGGGATAAGATAAGTAAAGAAGGCCCGGGTCCAGTATTTGGATCTGAACCAGCACTGTGGTAAAGAAACACAATGTCCCAAATGCCTTGCTTATTGGTGGAAGTGAATTGTAGTACCTGAAATAGGAAAGTAGGACCTTAAATTTTCTAAATTAGCTGCACATGGCAATAAAATATATATGCTCGTCCTCTTAACATTGGACCTCTATTTTTGTATCGCCAATCTACTGACCCATTTTGTGCAAAAGATACAAATATTTCCCAGCATGTTAGTATCTACAGTTTCATAATTTTGACTGCATGGATTCTAAAATGACAAGTAAAGGAGAACAGAGGGACTAACAAGTAGGCTACCCAACTGCGTTGATCTGTTGCTCGTAATAACGAGGAACTACAGCCAAGGAGGTCTCATAAGAATCAATTGGTAGAACCATCAATTCAGGGACCAATTTTCCTTGAATAGAAAAGGTGGACATAAACTCCTACTCCAACTTCAGAGACTAGCTCCCCCTGAAGCCTTTACATGTCTCGTCTATAACCCTACAGCAAGAAACAGATCAGACCAACAACACGGAACAAATAGTGCTAATTCTCCAATTAAGTTCCAACCTCGAACCCTAGGAGGCCAATTAACACCACTAAATTCGCCGCGAAAACATTAAACATCACAAAAATACACTAAAGCGAATCCCGCCTCACCCGCCCCTCACCCCCATGCAGCACCGGCACATGTCCAACCCAAATTTGGCCGAGCATACGAAACTAGCCTTCTATCTGTACAATATTACTCAAGTTCCGCCTGTAATCCCCCCACCCAAGAGCATCCGATCCGAAAAAAAGGCATCCGCGCGCAGGAATTTGAGATTTGAGTAACAGACGAGGCGAAACCACCGTAGGATTCGAGAGGACTCACTCTCCGGGGGAAGACATCTCGTTGCGCGGGGCGATCGATTCGGAGCCTCCAAGCCTCGTGTCGCCTTCCTTCTCCTCGTCGTCGGTCTCGAGCGAGCACCGTGGAGAAGAAGAAGTGGAATAAAGTTGGGGAGGTCGCCGGGCGAGACTTCCAGATGGTTCCGACACGTTGGCGTGGGCGCTATGGCGCACGCGATTGGCCGGGAACGTGTCCGGGTGCTGAGGTGGTTCGATGACGTAGCGATGCTCTAAGAACCGTTGGATCAGTGGATCTGACGGTGGTTGATGATAAGTTTTTTTAAAGGTAAAATCATGGTTAGAGTGGGCCGTAAGGGTTTATGATCTCTCAGGTTCCCCCATGGGCCAAAATGGCATTGCTCCAGGAGGCCAGAGATGCCATGCTTTGTATCTGTTTGGCCTGGGCAATATCGGATATCGAGTGTTATATAAAACTTTTTTTTTTAACTAGGAAACGTGTCCGTGCGTTGCAACGGGAGAAATAAATCTCATCGCCGCTAGCGACCCACCCGCGATACCACATCTCCGCTTTGCCGCCATCGAAGACTGTGTTCACGTTCTCCACCTATTTATTATGAACCTGATAATCGACGGACCATATGTTGCCACAAATTGATATTTACGGGACCTAGATTGTAGCACATATGCCCTGTAAGTTGATATGGAGAAAAATGGCATGCATTCAAATTAGTAGGATTACATGTATCTGAAAAATCACGTACAGTTCATTGAAAATTAGTCTTTATCAAGATACGTGGGGACATGAATGAAATTTTTAACCAGTCATCCTGTAGTTTAATTTGGAGGCGTGAAATTAAAAAATGATTAAAAACATATACATATATACTATTAGAATTAGGATAATAAACTTGAAGTAGCAGTAGAGAAGCTTTATTTCTTCTTGATATACTACAAGTGAACGTAGAACAAGTTTACATCTTTTGTAGCCTGAATGGATTTTTTTGGACCAAAATTGGATTTTAAATTTCTCTTTACATTTCCACATCTGTTAATATTTGGTCACCTAAGAGTCTCTGTTATAATCTTCCGAATAATCATCTGCAGTTTTAGATAAACATATCAGTGTGAAACTTAAATTGACATCAACTTTTTATCGAAAAAAGCCATGACATCAACTACACAAACATAATTTTATTTGCAGCAATGTAAGGTTCATTAAACATACATTTTTTCTAATTGATCTGCGTTGCTAGAACCTACATATTTAGGGAGAGCACCATTCTTACTGATATTTTGGATATTGTGGCAACCCAAGTACCTGAATGTACTGTACCGTCAATTTGGAAGACTTAACTGTTAAGATATTTCATGGGGAAGCAAATAAACCAGTTGTCCCATTAAAGGCAAGAAGTCTACCGCTTATGCCTCATCCCATCAGGCAAGGACAGTCAGGGTATCTCCATCACGCTTGACAAGTTTGAGCACTGCAGCACTGGTATAGCAAGTAGTCGGTTAGGATGCAACTTCCTCAAAATTTCAGGCCGTATCTTCACATTAACTTTCATACGGACAACATCCACTCGTTGAGCTGCTCCTTACCTTCAAGCTGATAACATGGGTGAGAAGACAGTGAAGAAGATCAATCCAGTGCAGGTTCAGAGTCACCTGCATCAGTACGCTCATATTTGTGAGCATCACCATAACGTGAGTTGTCCATCGATGCTGAACAGAACAGCGTAGCACTGAAGGACTGGGTGACATGGCGGTGGATAACATACGGTGTGGGCTCGCACAGAGCGCAGCGCATATAGCAGCTGAATTCACAGTGACAAATCTTGCCTTGTCCTGTCGGGAACTTGCGGCAGAGGAGCAGGGCGGAGGGACGCTGGACGAAAGTGGCAGCGACGTGGTCTCTGACCACAGCCATCGGATGGGAGGGCACCAGAATCGGACTCCAGCCCGACCTCCTGCCCAAGCGCCATGGCCAGCACCAGAAGGAGGAGAAGCTCGGGACCCGGGTCTGAAAGAATCGGGGCGGGCCGATGGATCCGAAGCCTTGGGCCCCTCCCACAACCTTGATCTCAGGGGAGGTACTGAAGACAGGTCTACGCCATGCGCGGACGCAGAGAGATCGACAAAGGATCGGGCTCTTCAACCATGGGGACATCTCCTCCAGCCGATGGAGCTAGCCTCAGATCAATGGAGCACACATCGGAACTGAGCTCAAAGACCCGTCCTACCTCTCCACTCCAGCCGCCTCGGATGAGATCAGAAGGTGCGTGGGGCGGCCCAGCCGGTGGTGCTTGCCGATGGGGTCGGGCGCAGCTGCTTTGGCCTCGCGGCGACCGGCAGTGCGCGGCCGCCATGGCCTCGAATATTTGACGAGAAGCTCGGGCATCTGCCCCCGCACTCGCCCGTGGCTCCGGATCCACCGTCGAGCGGCCGCATCCGGCCGTGGCTGGTCGTTGGGGACCTGGTCGGCGGAGGCGCTGCCTGCCGGCGCATCGCCTGCATCGAGGTGGCCCTGACGGGCAGCAGTCGCGGGTGGAGAAGAAACAGAGGCGACGGTGCGAACGGTTAGTTTACTTGGCGGTGGCAGATACCGTAATATTTCCAACTCTGTAAGGGCATAATCGGTCAAAAAAATGACGTACCACAAGAAACCTTAATGCTTTTATATTATTATTATTATTATAGGTATTAGGAAAAATGTCCGTGCGTTGCAACGGATTCAAAATAAATCAAACATAGTCGGACTTTGAAAGTGTCATCCTCTATCTAAGTACCATTAGTCATCTCATTATAAGAATACCATCTCTTTCTTGATGAGTTTATTATGCAAAAAGAAAAGTGGACCATCATATATAGCTCTAACAAAACCTACACCATCCAATGGCCTATGTCAAGCATGAATAACGAACAACATAAGGAAACATTGTCATGTCAAATATTGAGTGTAATATGGTGAGCATAACTGAATTGGACTAAAATAGGCAAATAGCCTGCTGCAAAATTTCATCGATGAAGGGCATTATTGCTCCATCGACTACTATCTTCATATTCTCTCTGTGATTAAAGACTATCCTACGGGACCAATATTTTTTCTCGGTTGAAAAATCTATGTTTAAATGCTCAAATGGATATCTTAGAAATACAGGCACAAACCAAAATAAATTTGTTGTAGTATAAGTTAATTGGTACCTAGTTATTTCCAAAAAATGGCTACGGTTATGAAGATTATTCAAGATAATAGATAGGTTGCTAAGCAATATTAATGAAGCCAATTCCTGCAGAACACCATATCAATAGAAATCTATACGCTAAAGACGCATCTTTTGCAACGGAGTATATGGATCACAAATCATAGCGACATAACAAAAATAGAGAAGAAATTTAGGAACATCAAGCAGGCGAAAATAAGATTGATACCTCTGATATGAACAGCTCTCGCCGGCGCACATAATCTGGTCAGCATGCTTGAAGGCGTCGTCGGGCCAGAGACATAGCTGCAACAGCCTAATGCTAATCCATGTCCGACGGCGGGAACGCGGGCACACGCCCGTAGCTTCCATGGCGCATGACTGTGAGTATAATTGACACCTGATGCGGGCATGGCTCAGCAGCGACCTGGGCTGGTCTGATCTGGGTATAGCCAAATTGTAATCCATCAGAAAGTAGAGCAAAAAAACACGCCTACTTAATCACGCGCGTGAAATCATCGAGGTAAACATGACATGTAGCTCCCTTTGTTCAGATGAACAAAGCATCAGACTTCTTCCACCGAAATTAACGTATCGCTTTATAAAACTGAAGCAAAAAATTGACATATCGCCCACCTATGTTCAGAACCATAGTCATTGAAATAGATCAATAAATCAGTAGCATGAACCATGAGAAATCATCACGCGTGCACCAGAAAAAAAATCGAGAAGTGGAGGAAGGCGACGCATCAAGACGCCGGTCGGGGGCATCTCCTGCGCGATTATATCAGCTCATTAACTGGAATTCAGCTCCGGCGGACGGAGTTCCGACGAAGCTGTAAGAACGACGAGACTGCCACAATGCCGAGGTCGAGGCCTCGGGGGCATCTCTTGTGCGATTATATCATCCCATTAACTGGAGTTTAGCTCCGGCGGACGGAGCTCCGACGAAGCTGTAAGAACGACGAGAGTGCCACAATGTCGAGGTCGAGGCGTCGAGCACGCACGGAACTTGAGCGCTTGTCCGACTCCAATCTTTCATCATCCTCGTATATTCATAATCGTTGTCGCTTGCCATCGCGAGCCGCCGGCGGCGCGACCTCCTCGATCAGCCCGGCGTGGTCCTCGTATGGCTCCAATCCCTACTCGTTCTCATCTTCTTAGTCGTTATCGTTGGTCATGGCGAGTCGCGGACAGTGTGGCCTCCTGGAGCAGCTCGCCGTCGTCCTCGTCCCGCTCCAATCTCTCCCCGTCATCGTCTTAATCCAAGTAGCCGTAGCACTCATTGTCGCTGGCCATGGCGAGCTGCCGGCTGGGTGTTTGATCGATCACGCGTGGCGGCTATTTGAGGACTATATCGATCGTGTTGGCGTCGGACTCTTTTGCCGTGTCTGGCCAGGACGGTCCACGCCTGCTCCATCGTCTCCAGCTTGGTTGTTTAGGCCACCATCCAGATTGGTTGCCTGTTTGAGATGTGTACGGGACAAACGAAGAAAGAGGTCAGGGACTCTTTGAACTCAAAGGTTAATTTCAACGACGTACGAGAAGAAGACTTAATGTTTTTATTATTAGGTATAGATATAGACTAGCAAATGTGCCGTGCGTTGCAACGGAAGATTAAAAAAAAATCTACCTCATAGAGGCATTTTGGGTACAGCCCCGATCAGTCCAATTTTAAGAAGATGCTCCTCTCGACCAGGCAACGATTGCTGCCGCACTTGTAGACGATGGGGTTAAATACGAAATATTTCACCTACTTAAACTCTCGACCGGGCAACGATTGCCGCTGCTAAATGCAATAGTTCTCTTAGCGCTGAGAGTTGCCGCTGCTAAATGCATTATGCATCTATTTTAAACTTTGGAACATTTATAACTTACGTGGTCAAATCGAAACCGCTTAGCCAAGAGCATTCATAACTTAGGCACTTAGGGAAAAGCAATGCAACTACATTTTTTTCTTACAGGTGAAAGAACGCTGTGCAATCAGCAAGCAAGAAAACAGCAAAACCACTGCCGGTAATACAAATAAAAACTGAAGTAGACCAACTGTCGATATGACACAGAAAATGAGCTCAATAAACTGAAACTGTACCTCTGGAAAAACCTTAGCAACAGCACCCGTAAGCAGGAAACAGTGAACCAATTAGGTCATGGACACAGCTTCCTCAGGAGTTGGCCAGGCGGCTTTCAGCCTGGACCAGAGAAGCCTTTGCCTTGTCATCGTGGCCTAGACCACTGCTTCTGCCGCTTTTCCCTACCGTGATTGATGTCCCTCTACACATACACGGGTAGCGTGGCATTGCCGGAAGCCCAGAACCGCCTCCAACCACGATCGATCTATCCCGCCACAAATGTAAATACAGACATGCCGTGAGATGTTCAGAAGCATGACAAGAGATCTGTTTCGATACCATGGCTTCGAACATGCGGCCCATCACGATCGGCTCCGACACCTGCGGGAGGAGTCAGGTGGCGCTGTGTCGTAGGAGCACGGCGGAGGGGCGGAGCCGTTCAGGAGCACGCACCAGATCGGCGGCCGACCCGCTGGCAGTTGTGCGGGCAGCGGCGGAGCCGAGGCTCGACGCCGACTGTTCGGGCTGGATTTTATTTGCTTGCCTACCCAGAAAGAAGGAAAACGGACAAAGGAAAAAAAGAGACGACCACAACTACGGACAAAACAAATTCCAAACCGTTTTTTTAACTTACCTGTGGCACAGGTGGGTAATTATTTACAACTTTAGGGGCAAATTCAATGACCTACCAAACCAAACGGCGGAAGCCTTAGCGTTTTTATTATTAGGTATAGATAGACTTGGTGTTATACAAAGTTTTTTTTTTGCAAGGGGTGCTATACAAAGCTGACATAGTCATATCGGAGAAAAATGGGTCCGTATTTTCTATACCTTTAATCGGAAATGGTTGACTGATACGTCTCAAACGTATCTATAATTTTTGATGTTCCATGCTTTTTTTATAACAATGACACATGTGTTTATTATGTTTTTATATCATTTTGGCACATTTATTGGACTAACCTATTAACCCAGTGCCCAGTGCCAGTTTCTGTTTATTATGTCTTTGCATTGCAGAAAATGTCCGAAATCCAAAGTGCTGAGAAAAATCCGAAAAAATTACGGAAATTCTTTTTTGCCAGAAGACCCCGGGAGCCAGAAGGGGAGCTGCAAGGAGGGGCCCATAGCTCCCAGACGACCCCAGGCGTGGCCCAGGCTGGGGCGGGCCTGGGTACCACCTGGACACCTCGTCCACGCCTTATGTCGTCTCTTCGCCATAAATACCTCACTGACCTAAAAACTACGCACGCCGAAAGATTTTCCCCGAAACACATCAGAGCTCCGCCGCCATCCGAAACCCTACTTCGGGGGTCAGAAGTTCCTGTTCCGGCACCCTGCCGGGACGGGAAGAGACCCCGGAGCCATCTTCTTCGACGCCGCCACCTCCACGATGCTCTGTGAGTAGTTCCCCCATGGACTACGGGTTCTAGCAGTAGCTAGTTGGTACTCTTTCTCCCATGTACTTCAATACAATGATCTCATGAGCTGCTGACGAGGTATACCCTCATCAAATCCCATGGTTAAGGACCTAGGGTTGAGATTATGGGGAGAGAACGTGGTAATACTGGTAGTTTCGTCGGCTGACAAGCAGAGGCAAAGATTTACCCAGGTTCAGGCCCTCGGGTGGAGGTAAAGACCCTACTTCCTGCTTGTCTGGTATTGATTGTGTGGATTATGCGATTACAGGGGAGCTCCGGCGAGGTATCGATCTCGCTAGAGCTTTTGGTGGTTCGAGTATGGCTTGTCCTAGATCGGCACCCCTCCCAGCCCTTAAATAGGCTGGGTCCCGGGAGTTTGTAACCGACCTAGTTTACACATAAGGAAAGTACAAACCGACTATGTCTATGTCTAAACTTGGAGGGTACTCCATCTTGTTGGGCCTCCTGTCTTGGGCTTCGAGTTGTCTCTTCGCTATTGGGCCTTTAGTCGTCACGTGCACCAGGTACCCTCACGGTAGGGTACCCGAGATGTATACCCTTGTCAGTAGCCCCCGAGTACTTGTCTGACTCGAAGAATCGGGCATGGACTCGTTCGTAAGTGCACGTCATATGCTTTGTATTCTGTATATTATAATTGGAATTCCTGTATGAATAGCACATGTTGGCTATGTCGAGTATTTCATCGACTGTGGTTTTTGCTTATGATGATCAAGGGATAATAGCTTAGCAGGCCCAGTACACTCGACGGATCGGGACTGGTTAACTACACATTCGGGTAAAACCTTACTAGCTTTCAATCAAACTCGAGTCCCCGGACTCGAATCTGGAACAAACTGGTCAGATTCGACTAGGCCGCTGAGGTCTTACTGAGTCGATCTGCAGTATAACTTTGAATTTTACCCAACGCGTCCGTCGGGATTTTTCATCATGTCTGCTGACACGGAAAGTATAAGGATTGACGTTGCTGGAACGGTCCTTAGCCCAGCTCGAAAGTTCGGCGGGTCTTACCTTTGCACTATGCGTGCAGCATCCGAGGTATTTGCGACGGACGCAACTCGGGAATGTTTCGAGTATGATTTCGTATATGAACGGAGTCGATATATTTGTCGACTGACCTTTTGACGTTTATTCTATCGGGTGCGCGACAGCGCTCCCGATGGGAGTAGCCCCCGAGATTGTGCTTTATTACTTGTAATGGAGGATAATCTCAAAATCATTGTCTTGAGCATCTTTAGTCGAAGAAATTTTTGATACGCTCCCGATGGGAGTAATATGGAATCAGCCGAAGGAACGGTCGAGTGACCAATTTTGCCTTATCATTGCTTTTCACACCCGAACCAAACAAGGCAATCGAGTGACCAATACGCGTTGAGCGGACTCGAATGTATTTCTGATCAAAGTTCTTGTGACGACGTCATGGATGACGTTTTGTGGCGACTGCGCCGTCTGACACGCGTGGCGTGCGTTATGCTGCGATGGATGGGACGTGACACATAGGTGGGCCCATTTGTGCAGAGCTGACCGAACGACGGTGCAGTTTGGACTTGATTTGACCACTCGGGCCCACTTTTTCCGGAGAGGTGATTATGGCTCCTCTTTTTGCGTGCGTAGTGGGCGGAGTGGCCGGCGACGGTTGCCCTCCGCGTTTGCCACGTGTACGGTGAGATTGCGTGCGTAGCGCACGGTTTAGGATCTGAATGGCTGTGATTGCCTTTGATTTGAGGTAAATAGGGGAAACGGCGCTGGCATTGTTTTTTACTAGCCATTTGCTCTGCGCGCCGCCCCTGTTCCATCTTCTTCCTCGCGCTCCTGCTCCATTGTTTCTTGCGCCCAAGCTCTTGCTCTCCCTAGCCACCACCGCCATGGCGCCAAAGAGGAAAGCCTCTGCCACCGACGCGCCCGCGACTGACGCGGCCGCTCTGAAGGGGAAGAAAGCTGCGGCTGGCGCATCTGCGGCCGCCGTCGACCTCAAGAAGAGCGACGGTGACTGGATGAAGTCCACAATCAAGGCAGCCCACCTCGAGAAGTTCCGCGAGGACGGATTGCTGCCGCCGGCGGACCAGCTTACCGTCCGCGCGCCATCGAAAGAGGTACTCCCCGAGCCTCGCGCAAACGAGCGCGTATGTTTTGCGGAGTTCTTGCCTAGGGGTCTATCTTTTCCCCTCCACGATTTCGTTCGTGGTTTGTTGTACGCCTATGGGGTGCAGATCCATGATCTCACCCCGAACGGCATTATGCACATTGCCTGCTTCATGGTATTGTGCGAGTGTTTCCTGGGAGTTGCTCCCAGCTGGGCTCTTTGGAAATCCATCTTCATGGTCAGGCCCAACAACCGAGGCGGCCGAACCTACCCAGTTGGAGGCCTTCAGATCCAAGTACGCAGCGACACCCGATACTTTGCCCTGAAGCCAGTCGACTCGGCGCAAGGGTGGAGGAAAAGGTGGTTCTATGTGCTAGTCGACCAGGAAGGGGCCCCAGCATTTTCGACTGCTGGTATAGCCGCTAGGACGAAGGCCTGGGACCATGAGCTTTCGACTGAAGAAGTGGCGGAAGCGGCGCCTCTGCTGGAGACGATTGGAGGACTGCTTAACAGCGTCACTGGTGTGCATCTAATTGCCACCTTTGTGAAGATGCGGGTGTGGCCGCTCCGCGCGCGCTCACCCTATGTGGCAGTATGAAGGCCCTCTCGACTCCACTCGGATGAACAAGGAGGAGCTGTCTAGGAGCGAGCTGGTGGCACATGTGCGGTCCATCACCAGCACAAAATCCAGCGAGCCCTGCAACGTCGACTGCCCCGTCGCTCCTTATACGGCTGAAAAGCCTTTGCCAGAGGTTAGTGAATCTATCAAGTTTATGATCTCCTGTTTTTGTTATTCTGCTATGCATCTTTGTGACTTCGACTGCTGTATTTTGTATGCAGGGCCACTCGACCGCCTCAACCCTTCCTCCTCTTCCCGAAGATGGCCCAACTCATGAAACAGAGGTGACGGTAGAAGCGAAGGGAGGAGATGAATCGCCTCTTCCTTCGGCTACTACTTCTCCCACAGAAGAGGTTGAAGAGGAAGGGGTTGAAGAGGCACAGGACAAGGAGCTTGTGACGACTGATGATGTGAGCGAGGTCCCTACTCGCAAGCGCCATCGGGCGGCACAAGTTGCGTCTTCCTCTATGAGCTCACCCGCAAAAGAGGATGAGCTGAGGGATGATGAAGATTCGACCTCCTCACTTCTGCCAAGGCCGCTCCTCTGGATGTGAGTCCATTGTGCTCAGCTCCTCCTCCCAAGTCGGGTGAGGAGCTGCAGTTTGGAGGCCCAATGTTTGACGACCCGACAGCGAGGAGGAAGAAGAGCACAGGTTTGCGTCTGAACGTTTTGTACTTAAATTTCTGCTTGTTGATAGTCTTGCTTATGCTGTATTTCCTCTGTCGCTCGCAGTGCTGAGACTGTGCGACCTCCAACTCCTCCAACCGAGAGAGCTTCGACTCCAGATCAGCCAGAAGCTTCCCCTGTTGCGGCTGAGGTTGTGAGAACAGTAGCCACGGCTACTACCCTTGAGGCCGCCAAGATCGCGAGTGCGTCAACTCCGCAAATTGGGACTTCTGCTGCCAAGCCTGCGCCTTGGGTTGAACACGTAAGTGTCGTTTGTCGAGTCCTCACTCTGGGACTATTTGTGTATAGCTTATGCTGTTCCATGTGCATGCAGCCCTTCTACCTCAACCTGGTGGAATCAGGCAAGGCGTTTGTCCAGGTTGAACAGGAGAGGGACAATCTGCGCGCTATCATGGAGCAACTCAGCCGTAAGTGTGTTTGACTTCTGTATGTCTTTGCTTTGTCGATTGTGAATGACATCTGTCCATCTATCTCAGGTGACAAGGCAACGCTGAGTCCCGGGTTAAAGAGCTAGAAGACGCACTCGCCAAACAGCGCGCTGAGTCGAAGAAGGCCTTGGATGATGCCAAGAACTCCGCTGCTTGCGCGAGAAAAATTATGCTGAGCGCTTGGCGAGCCTCACCCGAGACGTAGGCGGTGAGTTGAATTTTCACTTTTTGTCTACTTCTTTTTGCCACTGAATGTTGTGTAAAATTTTCTGTTCTTTCTGCTTTTTTGAAGGAGCTGTTGGCGCACCGGCACCTGTAGACCAGTCGAGTGGCGATTTGTCCCTTGACCGCGCGATCGGCGACCTGGATGTCGTCTCCACCCAAGCCAAGGATGCACTCGCCAAGTCTACGAGCACGCTCGGCGCCGTGTACAAGGACGTGTTCCCGTCTAGCCAACCTCCTTCGACTGTGGATGGCTTCGCCGACGTCCTGGGCCCGGGAACTTCGACTATGACGAACTTTGCTCGCGCTTTGACGGTACGCGGCTCAGAGACCACCCTCAAACTCCTTTTAGGTCATGGGATAGAGGGTGACTTCAAAGCCGCTCTGTCTGACTTCCTCGCAAGCCGGGCGGGAAGCTGGTGTCCCTAAAGCATGTGAACGAGCCAGCCGCGAAGTTGGCTGAAATATTTATGGCTACCATGGAGCGCCGGGCAGCAGAGGTCGCCGCCCGTGCGAGTAGGGCTAGGTCGGAGTCGATGTCTGAGAAGTAGGGCAGCCGCGCCTTTTTATGCCTTGTAATTAAACTTATGACCATGCGAGTATGCATGTGCTTTTGCTACCTTTGTATGAATTTATTTTCCTCGTTATGATCTGCTTGTAAGGCTGTGTGTTGTTACTCGCCTAAGCTTTGTGATGAGTTTCTTATGAAACTTTTATGATGTTTGGAACAGAAACAGCCAGCCGCCACTGTATCCAGCTCGTCGCGGCATCGTGCCCCTACTCGATCTCGAGCTCAGGTGGCAAACGATGCCGCAGTAATACGTTATATGAAGGCCCGACTCGCGAAACTGGAGCAAGAGCTGGGGAGTGCCCGAAGTGAGCTGGATAGGATGAGGGCGAGGCCTGCCCTACCCACTCAACGGGAGGAGTATGTGCTTGGCGAAATGGAGATCGTGAACAGACAGCTCGAGTGTAAGCATGACTGCCTTGATTTTTTGGAGAGTTCATAGTCTGTCCTTTTTGTTGATCCAACGTGTGTTGTTGCAGGTTTTGTTCCAGATTTCCAGGCGGAGCAGGCTCGTGTAGAGGAGCAGTTGAACCATGCGACTGACGAACCCACGACTGGCCGTCAGCACTTTCGCTTGGATAGCACCGAGCACGCATACTCGCGACTCTGCAGGATCGGTGTGGCGGAGCACTATGCTGCTTGAGTTATGCAGGTCGGCCTTCAGTCGAATCAACCAGACGCTTTTCCCGACTGGGCCGCAACCTCAAGGAATCCACGCTTTGCTCGGGCTTTTCCGGAGTGCAGGTCCCATTCGAGATTTTATCGCCCAGAAGCTTGTGGATGGGGCCAACGCAACGATGGCATACATCCGAAGTCAGCGCCCGAATTTGCAGCTACGTACACCCGTGCCTGGATCGTCCTTGTCCCAATCGCATCTGGACGATACAGTCGAACATGCGAGGGTGTTGGTTGAGTGTTATAACGCTCAACTTATGGGCCCCGTTCTCCCAGTCAAGGACGAACCAGAAGATTAGGTATTTATGTATAGGGAACAGCCCCCGAGTGTAAATTTTGCCATTGTACTTGGTACATATTTGTTCACTTGTATGTATGCAGCCCCCGAGTGTATCGAGTGGGGTTTATGAAAAACACTTTTATAGACATTTACAGCCCCCGAGTGCTCGAGTGAGGCTGTGAATTTTTGCGATGTTTGAAGCTTCAACTCATGTTATTGAGCACTTTGGTTTATGTATGATTTTTACGACCCAGCCCCCGAGTATTCGAGTGCGCTGGGTATTATGTTTGAAGGAGCGAGAGCTCACGTTTTGAAGTAGCGCAGCCCCCGAGCTCGGGTGAGGCTAAGGTTGTGCGAGTAGTAAACAGGGAGAAATATGAGGAATTTATTGACTATATTCCATTTATGAATGTTAGGCTGCAGGCCGCCTCATTAAAAACCTTCCAGTCCCCTTAGGTACCCTGGTAAGGAAAAGAGCGCGTCTGAAACCTGCAGCCATCCGACATATGTGCCTATTACATTATGCGACTGAGCAATCTAAGCATAGAAACGGCGCAGCTGCGCAACGTTCCAAGGATTGTGGAGAGTTCGCCGGTCTTCGCGTGCTTCAGTCTGTATGCTCCACCACCAATGACCTCGGTGATGATGAAGGGTCCTTCCCATGGAGAAGCAAGTTTATGCACCTTCTTTTGCTTCAGTCGAAGTACCAAGTCGCCAACCTCGAAGGACCTGGTACGCAGTCGACGGCTGTGATAGTTGCGTAGATCTTGCTGGTAGACAGCTGTGCGTGCTAGCGCCGTGTTGCGTGCTTCTTCGAGCAAGTCGACTGCATCTTCGAGTGCTTCATCTGCATCGTCTTCATTGTATGCTTCGACCCTTGGTGCGTTGAACCTTACGTCTGATGGCAGGATTGCCTCTGCGCCGTAGACCATGAAGAATGGAGTGAATTGCGTTGAGGCGTTGGGTGTTGTGCGTAGGCTCCATAGCACAGACGGGAGCTCTTCTACCCAAGCACCCGCGGCCCTTTTGAGTGGCACCAGGAGGCGTTTCTTGATTCCGCTTGTCACAAGTCCATTGGCCTTTTCGACTTGGCCATTAGATTGCGGGTGTGCCACAGATGCATAATTGAGCGTGATATCTTGCTCTTTGCAGAAGGATTTGAATTCCTCAGCCGTGAAGTTTGTACCGTTGTCAGTGATGATGCTACTTGGCACACCAAAGCGGTATATGATGGATTTTATGAAATTGACTGCTGTAGTGGCAGTCGAACTTGTGATAGGTACTGCTTCAATCCACTTGGTGAACTTGTCGACCGCCACCAGAAGGTGAGTATGCCCTCCATGGGAGGATTTTTTGAGTGGCCCAACCATATCGAGCCCCCACTGGGCGAAGGGCCAGGCCAATGGTATTGTCTTCAACGCCGATGCGGGTGCGTGCGGCTTTGTGGCGAATTTTTGACAGCCGATGCACCTTTTGACTATGTCCTCCGCGTCTTTGAGTGCTGTGGGCCAGTAGAAGCCTGCGCGAAAGGCTTTGGCTACGAGTGATCGACTGCTGGCGTGATGCCCGCAGGTACCTGCATGAATATCACGAAGGATGGCTTGGCCATCTTCAAATGCTATGCAACGTTGGAACATACCTGATATGCTGCGTTTGTAAAGTTCACCGTTGATGACAGTGTATGCTTTAGATCGTCGAGTGACGCGTCTTGACTCTGTGATGTCTTCGGGTACCTCGCCGCGGAGTATGTATGCGAGGAAAGGTTGAGTCCAAGTTGGCTCGATGAGGAGTACCTCGACTGGTGGGTCCTCTGTGCTAGGTGCTTTGCTCTTGGCTGGTGCGGCTGATGTAGGAGTTGCTCGCTTCTTTTTGATGGATCTGTGCTCGATGCGCTCGAAGAAGACACCAGGTGGCACTGGTGCTTTGGTCGCACCAATGTTGGCTAACTTATCTGCTTCTTCATTGCTCTCACGCCCTATGTGCCGCAACTCGCAGCCTTCGAAGCTGCCCTCCATGATGTTGTACAGGTCACGGTAGGCGATCATGTTATCTGCGATTGCATCACAGGCCTTCATTGTTTGCTGTACCACAAGATTCGAGTCACCGTAGATCATCAGTCGAGTGCACCCGAGGGCTTTGGCCATCCTCATGCCATGGATCAGAGCCTCATATTCTGCTTCGTTATTGGACGGGAACTCGAACCCCATTTGTAGGATGTAGCGGAGCTTGTCGCCTTTTGGTGATATGAGGATAACACCTGCGCCTGCGCCTTCGTTTTTCTTTGAGCCGTCGAAGTACATAGTCCATGAGTTGGACACATCTGGTGCTCCTGGGAGCTGAGCTTCAATCCACTCGGTGTGGAAGTCAGGTAAAACTTGTGCTTTGATGGCCTTCGGGTAATCATACTTGATGTCTCTTGGTGCTAGCTCGATGAGCCATTTTGCTACTCGCCCAGTTGCGTTGGGGTTTGTGAGGATGTCCCCGATCCCTGAGGTGCTGATTACAGTGATCGGGTGCTCGGAGAAGTAATGCGTCAGCTTCCTTGAGGACATGAACACGGCGTAGGCCAGCTTCTGATAGTGCGGGTACCGCTGCTTTGATGTGGAGAGCACTTCACTCAAGTAATAGACTGGACGTTGTATGCTTTGGGCGTGTCCCTCCTCCCTTCGTTCGACTACCAGTACGGTGCTTACCACCCTGTTAGTTGCAGAGACATATAGGTACAATGGCTCGCGTTCCCTTGGTGCGACGAGGATTGGAGGGCTTGTGAGGACTCGCTTGAGATCCGTAAAGGCTGCTTCAGCTTCTGGCGTCCACTCGAATTTATCTGCTTTCTTCATCAGTCGATAGAACGGGAGTGCTTTTTCGCCTAGCTTGCTGATGAATCGACTGAGCGCTGCCACTCGACCCGCTAACTTTTGCACGTCATGGAGCTTTGAAGGCCTTTGCATCGTCAAGATGGCCTGTATTTTCTCCGGGTCTGCCTCGATTCCTCGAGCTGAGACTAGATACCCGAGGAGTTGCCCGGCTGGCACGCCGAACGTGCACTTCTTCGGGTTGAGCTTGATGTGGAAGCGTTTGAGGTTTGCGAATGTCTCTCGCAAGTCATCGAGTAGTGTGTTTTCCTCTCTTGTGGTGATGACGATGTCATCTACATAGACCTGGACGTTTCGCCCAATTTGCTTCTTGAGGCAATCTTGCATCATGCGCTGGTAGGTTGCGCCTGCGTTCTTGAGCCCGAAAGGCATTGTGGTGTAGCAGTAGACCCCGAGTGGGGTTATGAACGCCGTTTTCTCTTCATCCTCTTCCTTCATCCTTATCTGGTGGTAACCCGAGTAAGCATCCAGGAAGGACAAGCGAGCGCACCCGGCGGTGGAGTCGACGATCTGGTCGATTCGAGGTAGTGGAAAGTGATCCTTTGGACAGCATTTATTGAGTGCTGTGAAATCTACGCACATCCGAAGGATATCTGTGTGCTTCTTCTCTACGAGTACGGGGTTGGCCACCCATTGTGATTTCTTGATCTCTCTGATGAATCCTGCTGCGAGTAGCCTGTCGACTTCGGCTTCGACTGCAGTTCTTTTTGGGCCGGATATGCGGCGCATTGTTTGCTTGACTGGTTTAGCATCTGGAAATAACTGGAGAGAGTGCTCGGCGAATTCCCTGGGAATACCTGGCATGTCGGCTGGACACCATGCAAATATATCCCAGTTCTCACGGAGGAATTCGACGAGCGCGCTTTCCTATGCGATAGGCAGACTCGACGAGACATTGACTGTCTTGGTCGGGTCAGTCGGGTGCACCTGATGCGATCTTGTGTCATTGGTGGCATTGAATGCTCTGTCGACTGCCACCTTTTTGTGTTCTGGCATAAGTGTTCGATCGTTGGAGACCGCTAGATCAGCGAGTGTTGCTTCCATGCCAAACATCTCAGAGATTTTGCTGAATTCTCGGTCACAAGAGTCAGACTTTTGGAAGTTCCCTTGACTGTGATTACTCCTTTTGGTCCAGGCATCTTCAGCTGGAGGTATGCGTAATGTGGCACCGCCATGAATCGAGCGAACGTCGGGCGTCCAAGTATAGCATGGTATTGTGACTTCCAGTCGACAACTTCGAACTCAATCGATTCTGTCCTGAAGTGGTTCTTGTCCCCGAACGTTACGTCGAGTTGTATGGTGCCTTCTGGGCTTATTGCTTTGCCTGGGACGATACCGTGAAAGGTATTTGAGACCTTGGCAGGTTTTCGACTGACCTGTTCATTTTGCGGAGCGTATCTGCGAAGATGATGTTTATGCCGCTGCCACCATCCATGAATACCTTGGACATGGCGTAGCCTCCAATTTGCGCGTCGAGTACCAGAGCAGAGTGCCCTGGACGAACAACCGACGGAGGGTGGTCCTCTCTGCTGAAGCTTATTGTGGTTTCAGAACCCTTCAAGAATTCAGTTACAGCGGGAGGTGACATGACCGCCATGTTTACTTGTCGAGTGCGAAGTTTTTGCTCCCTGTTGGAAGGTCGACCTTTCTGTATCATGTACATCTGCCCTTGGGGCGGAGGGTACTGTGGCTCGTCCACCCGAGGTATGTGCTGTATGGCACCCGCGAGATTTCCGCCTGCAGCAGGCTGTGGTGGTGGAGGTGGTGCCATCAGAACAGGCACATTGTTTGGCTGAGGCACGGGTGCAGGTGCTTGTGTGGCTGCTGCCTTTCTGAGATTTACGTAATCAGTCGCCATTTGGTCGAACTCCCTGCAGTTTCTCATCGAGTGATTGGAGCGCAGTTTTCCGTCGTCCCCCTTGTACAGGTGGAATCTGCAATCAGCATCCATCTTTTCTTCGAATGATCGCTCAGATTGTGCCCGTGACTTGCGCCAGTCCTTCCTCTTGTAGCTATCACTGCGTTGGCCGCGGTCTCGACTGTCCCGACGATCATCTCGACTGTCTCGCCGATCATCTCGACTGTCTCGCCGATCTTCCGACCGTCGGTCGCTTCTGTCCTGGTCATTGCGGGGTGTGGAGAACCCAGCCGCCATGAATTCGGGTCTGTCATCGTCGTAGTGACGTTTTGAACGTTTGCGCCTTCGGTCGTCTCTGTACGAGTCTCTGCGGCTTCGACTGCCGCTTTCATGATTGTCACGGGGTGAGGACCCGCGTGTGGTGCGCGCCATGTCTCTCCGTCTGCCCACTCAGTCGCGGTCATCAAGAGGTTAGCCACAGAGGTTGGCTTTTTGCGACCGAGTGCTTCTTTGAGGTCCCGCCTGGCGAGTCCCATTATGAAAGCATCCATGGCCATATCTTCTGAAATTACTCCGACTGAGTTGCGTATCTCAGTCCATCGTCTGATGTATGACCTCAGCGTTTCGTCTGAACGTTGCACGCAGGCCCGCAGTTCCTCGAACGTTTTTGGGCGCTCACATAGAGGCTCGAAGTTTTTGATGAAGTCATCGCGGAAGTGATCCCACGAGTCGTACTTTGATGGAGGTAGGGCCTTGAGCCAGTCGCGGGCTGTGCCTTCGAGCATGAGTCGTATGTATTGCATGCCGTGGTGTTTGTACCTCGCTGGCACGCGACAGCCAGCCTGTAGTCTTCCAGCCACCCAGAAGGTTCCTGTCGACCCGTGTACTTGGGCTGTTCAGATGTGAGTTTGAACCCTTTGGGCATCCGTGTCTCGCGGACGCGTCGAGTGAAGCACAGAGCTCCATGTGGCTCAGGCTCTCGATCAGAGTATGAGTCGCTACTGTAAGATCTGCGTGATCTGCTCCTGGACCTGCGCCTGCGCGAGCCGCTTCTTTCCTTCGAGTGGTGGCGGTGACCACTGTGATTATGCTCTTCCCGACGTGCGTCGACTAGGGCACGGTCTCGACTCCCACCTGGAGTTCTTGGAGTTTGGCGTATGGCCTTCGCCGCTAAGGCGAGTGATTTGATTTGCTGGCGATGCAGTTTTGCATTGGGGTCATCAGCTGGAGGCTTGATTGCTTCTAGGTATGCTGCAGCGGTGAAGAGGGCACCCGCAGCTGTTTTGCGTACTGGCACTCTTATACGTCTCCAACGTATCTATAATTTCTGATATTCCATGCTTATATTATACCATTTGCTACATGTTTTATATACACTTCATATCACTTTTATGCATTTTCTGGGACTAACCTATTAACAAGATGCCGAAGTGCCAGTTCCCTGTTTTCTGCTGTTTTTGGTTCCAGAAAAGTACTTCTGCGAATATTCTCGGAATTGCACGAAACAAAAGGCCACGTCCCTATTTTTCCAGCACCGTCACGGAGTCCGAAGGAGAGACGAAGGAGGGCACCGAGGTGCCAAACCACCTGCTCGCGCGGCTGGGCCCACAGCCGCGCCGACCTATGGTGTGGGCCCTCGGGCCTCCACCGACGTCGCCCCTTCGCCTATATATTGCCTCAGACGCGAAAACCCTAAAACGAAGTCATATTTCCAGAAGAGTTCCGCAGCGCCGCCGCCATCGACGACAAGTTTCGGGGGACAGAAGTCTCTGTTCCGGCACGCTGCCGGGACGGGGAATTGCCCCCGGAGTCATCTCCATCGACACCACCGCCATCTTCATCGCCGCTGCTGACTCCCATGATGAGGAGGGAGTAGTTCTCCCCCGAGGCTGAGGGCTCTACCGGTAGCTATGTGGTTCATCTCTCTCTCCATGGTGTGATCTTTATGTGATCATGTGTATTGCTAGTATCGCTGAATACATTAATAATGTTTATGCTACTCAAGTGATTTTGTCTAGTTTCTGGAGTCATTGTGACAACACGGTATCAAGGTGACAGTGTGGGTACTTGTGTGACTCTATGAATAATTTAGACATTTATCATGGCTTATTCTTGGGAATTGTGGTGTTTGTTTACTCAGACTTTGAGGTGTGCTTTTGCAGCCCTACGTAGTACTCTTGCTTCATCAAGAAGGAGAATAATCCCGAGCAGTATTTACTTGTGTTCAGTTGTGCTAATCTAGTTGAATATGTAGATGTTACTCTTTATCTATTATGCACTCTATAGGTTACTTTAATATGAACTCCGGTACTCTCCACGGTGTAAAGGTGACAGTGTGTGCACCGTGTGTGATTCCTTTATGACGTTGTGGCGCTTGTTTACTCCGGCTTGAGGTGTGCTTTTGTAGCCCTACACAATGAATGGTGTTTGTTATCCAACAAGAGAGTGTTTAAGAGTAGCTTTTACTTATTCAGTTATGAGATCATTGTTGAGAGTGTCCACTAGTGAAAGTATGATCCCTAGGCCTTGTTTCTAAGCATTGAAACACCGTTTACAACAAGTTCTGCTACATGTTTGCTTGCTGCCATCTTTATTTCAGATTGCAGTTACTACTTATAATCATCCTATACTTGTATTTCACTATCTCTTCGCCGAACTAGTGCACCTATACATCTGACAAGTGTATTGGGTGTGTTGGGGACACAAGAGACTTCTTGTATCTTAATTGCAGGGTTGCTTGAGAGGATATCTTTGACCTCTACCTCCCTGAGTTCGATAAACCTTGGGTGATTCACTTAAGGGAAACTTGCTGCTGTTCTACAAACCTCTGCTCTTGGAGGCCCAACACTGTCTACAAGAATAGAAGCACGTAGACATCAAGCTATTTTCTGGCGCCGTTGCCGGGGAGGTAAGGTAAAAGGTATTCACATCCTCTGGCTACTAAGCTATTTTCTAGTATTGTTGCTAGTGTGTGAGTGCTCGAAGTTATTTCCTTTAGATTCTGCAATTATATCTTTTTGTTTCTTGTTTTTATTTTCACTAGTTAGGCTTAATGGAAAACAACAAAAAAATTAGAGATCTTTATGAACTTTATATTGAATTAGGACATGATGCTTTTGAAGAGAAAATTAAAAAACCTATGGAGGCTTGTTTGCATGATGGTAGCAATGGTATTACTATAAATTCTTTGAACACCATTATTGCCAATGCTATGGAAAAGTCTAAGCTTGGGGAAGCTGGTTGTGATGAATATGATATTTTTAGTCCCCCAAGCTTTAAGGAGGAAATTTGCTTTGATAATACTTTGCCTCCAATATATGATGATTATAATCATTGTGATATTTTCAGTCCACCTACTATTGAGGATATAGTTTATGTTGATTATGATATGCCTCCTATATATGATGTTTACAATGATGAATATGATATTCTCAGTCCATCTACTATTGAGGATAAAAATCATTTTGATTATTCTATGCCTCCTATTTATGATGATTACAATGATGGATGTGATACTTTTACTCTCACTATTACTAATGATAATGTTCATGCTTATGTGGAGAGTAATGATACTTTTATGCATGTGGATCATGATAAGAATGCTTATGTGATAGCTATATTGTTGAGTTTATTCATGATGCCGCTGAAAATTATTTTGAGAGAGGAAAGTATGGTTATAGAAATCTTCATGTTACTAAACTCTCTTTATGATGAAGTTTTGAGCTTTCTCTTGATTTGCTTTTATTTGCTGGGTACTTTAAGACCTACTGGTCCTTATGAGAGGGAGACACGATTTCATATATCACAATAATATTAAGTCTCTCTCTTTATGTTGAAATTTTTGAAGTTGCACTTGTTTTGCTTTCTATGCTAGTCACTTTGCTTTATTGATTTTTTTCTTACAAGACTCCTTGCATAGAAGTGTTAGATTTAAATGTGTTTTATTTGCTTTTGATGCTCTCTTATATTCAACTCTTATACATATGAGAGCATTATCAAAATCACTATGCCTAGCTAAAAGGCTTTAAAGAAAAGCGCTTATGGGAGACAACCCATTGTTTTTATTTTCTGTTATTTTTGCTTTTTTTTTGTTTTGAGTCAAGGTGTTGTTACTTCTGTAGCAACTCCTTTGTATCTTTATTTTATTGCATTGTTGTGCCAAGTAAAGTTTTATTGAAAGTTGATGCAAGATTTGGATTTCTGCGCAGAACAGATTTTTAGCTGTCACGATTTGAGCTTCTCCTGAGAAAATTCGAAAAATTCTGTAAAAAATCACGCATCTTCCTCAGATATGTACGCAACTTTCATTAAATTGGACCAGTTCCATCTGAGCAACTTAAGTGCCTCGAAAAAATTCGTCTTCACAGACTGTTCTGTTTTTGACAGATTCTGCCTTTTGTTTTGCATTCGCTCTTTTACGATGTTTGTGTGGATTTCTTTGCTCCACAAAGCATTGGTGGCTGTAGCTAATGTCCAGAAGCTTTTAATGATTGTATCATACAGAATATGAGAATTTTTGATTATGCACTAACCCTCTAATGAGAACTGTTTCGAGTTTGGTGTGAAGGAAGTTTTCAAGGATCAAGAGAAGGGTGATATTATGTGATCAAGAAGAGTGAAAAGCCTAAGCTTGGGGATGCCCCCGTGGTTCATCCCAACCATATTCAGAGAGACTCAAGCGTCTAAGCTTGGGGATGCCCAAGGCATCCCCTTCTTCATCAACAACTTATCAGGTCATCTCTAGTGAAACTATATTTTAATTCTTTCACATCTTATGCGCTTTACTTGGAGCGTCTGTGTGCTTTTTTTTTGTTTTGTTTGAATAAATTCGGATCCTAGCAATCCTTGTGTGGGAGAGAGACACGCTCCGCTTTTTCATGTGAATACTCATGTTCTTCACTTATATTTGTTGAGTATTCTTAACTAGCTACTGCAGTGCTTTTAGCTCCTGTTTTTCATGCATCTCTTCGAGCTGTTAGCACTTGTTTATAAATACTCTCTTGCTGCATTATATTATCATTTGGAGAGTTTATGTTTAAATAAATTGATTGGTGTTTGTTTGGAAGAAAGAAAATGCTACATGTGTAGTTGGTATTGGAAAAGACATATGCATTCTTGTAGATCATTGTCTTGTTTCGATTTGATACTTTGCAATTGTTTTGAGCTCTCAAGTAGATCATGTTTAAGCTCTTGCATCATGTAGTTAAAGCCTAGTAGTGGAGAACTACCGTAGAGCTTGTTGAGACTTGGGATGCATATTTGTTCTCTCTAAGGTCTAGATATTTTCTGGTAAAATGTTTGAGCAACAAGGAAGACAGTGTAGAGTCTTATAATACTTGCAATATGTTTTTATGTGATTCTTGCTGTACCGGTTTATACTTGTGTTTGCTTCAAACAACCTTGCTAGCCTAAACTCTGTACTGAGAGGGAATGCTTCTCGTGCATCCAAAACTTGAGCCAAAACCCATGCCATTTGTGTCCACCATACCTACCTACTATGTGGTATTTCCTGCCATTCCAAGTAAAATTTCATGTGCTACCTTTAAACTATTCAAAACTTTATTACTCCTTATTTGTGTCAATGTTTTATAGCTCATGAGGAAGTATGTGGTGTTTTATCTTTCAATCTTGTCATTTACTTCTGACAGACTTTCACCAATGGACTAGTGGCATATACATCCGCTTATCCAATAATTTGCAAAAAGAGCTGGCAACGGGGTGCCCAGCCCCAATTAATTACAACTTTCATTAATAATTCTCTTCACATGTTTTGCCCTGATTTATCAGTAAGCAACTTAATTTGCAAATAGACACTCCTCCATGGTATGTGAATGTTGGAAGGCACCCGAGGATTCGGTTAGCCATGGCTTGTGTAAGCAAAAGGTTGGGAGGAGTGTCATCTATAAAGAAACTAAAATACATGTGTAAACAAAAGAGAAGAGGGATGATCTACCTTGCTGGTAGAGATAACGTCCTTCATGGGAGCCGCTCTTGAAAGTCTGGTTGACAAGGGGGTTAGAGTGCCCACTACCATTCGTTGACAACAACAAACACCTCTCAAATACTTATTTTGTGCTCTCTATATGCTTTCGAAAACTTAAAAAGCTCTAGCACATGATTTAATCCCTGCTTCCCTCTGCGAAGGGCCTATCTTTTACTTTATGTTGAGTCAGTTTACCTACTCCTTTCTATCTTAGAAGCAAACACTTGTGTCAACTTTGTGTGCATTGATTCTTACATGTTTACTTATTGCACTTGTTATATTGCTTTATGTTGACAACTATCCATGAGATATACATGTTACAAGTTGAAAGCAATTGCTGAAACTTAATCATCCTTTGTGTTGCTTCAATGCCTTTTACTTTGAATCTATTGCTTTATGAGTTACCTCTTATGCAAAACTTTTTGATGCTTGTCTTGAAAGTACTATTCATGAAAAGTTTTTGCTTATATGATTCATTGTTTACTCTTTATCTATTTGTTAGCAAACTATAGACCATTGCTTTGAGTCACTTCATTCATGACATGAGCCTTGCAATATATTGATCAAGATTGTGTGAAAGCATGTCTCCTCAGAAATTATTTGTTGTTATCGTTTTACCTACTCGAGGACGAGTAGAACTAAGCTTGGGGATGCTTGATACGTCTCCAACGTATCCATAATTTCTGATGTTCCATGCTTATATTATACCATTTGCTACATGTTTTATATACACTTCATATCACTTTTATGCATTTTCTGGGACTAACCTATTAACAAGATGCCAAGTGCCAGTTCCCTGTTTTCTGCTGTTTTTGGTTCAGAAAAGTACTTCTGCGAATATTCTCGGAATTGCACGAAACAAAAGGCCACGTCCCTATTTTTCCAGCACGTCACGGAGTCCGAAGGAGAGACGAAGGAGGGCACCGAGGTGGCCAAACCACCTCGCGCGGCTGGGCCCCGCCGCGCCGCCTATGGTGTGGGCCCCTCGGGCTCCACCGACGTCGCCCCTTCGCCTATATTGCCTCAGACGCGAAAACCCTAAAACAAGTCATATTTCCAGAAGAGTTCCGCAGCGCCGCCGCCATCGACGACAAGTTTCGGGGGACAGAAGTCTCTGTTCCGGCACGCTGCCGGGACGGGGAATTGCCCCCGGAGTCATCTCCATCGACACCACCGCCATCTTCATCGCCGCTGCTGACTCCCATGATGAGGAGGGAGTAGTTCTCCCCCGAGGCTGAGGGCTCTACCGGTAGCTATGTGGTTCATCTCTCTCTCCCATGGTGTGATCTTTATGTGATCATGTGTATTGCTAGTATCGCTGAATACATTAATAATGTTTATGCTACTCAAGTGATTTTGTCTAGTTTCTGGAGTCATTGTGACAACACGGTATCAAGGTGACAGTGTGGGTACTTGTGTGACTCTATGAATAATTTAGACATTTATCATGGCTTATTCTTGGGAATTGTGGTGTTTGTTTACTCAGACTTTGAGGTGTGCTTTTGCAGCCCTACGCATAGTACTCTTGCTTCATCAAGAAGGAGAATAATCCCGAGCAGTATTTACTTGTGTTCAGTTGTGCTAATCTAGTTGAATATGTAGATGTTACTCTTTATCTATTATGCACTCTATAGGTTACTTTAATATGAACTCCGGTACTCTCCACGGTGTAAAGGTGACAGTGTGTGCACCGTGTGTGATTCCTTTATGACGTTGTGGCGCTTGTTTACTCCGGCTTGAGGTGTGCTTTTGTAGCCCTACACAATGAATGGTGTTTGTTATCCAACAAGAGAGTGTTTAAGAGTAGCTTTTACTTATTCAGTTATGAGATCATTGTTGAGAGTGTCCACTAGTGAAAGTATGATCCCTAGGCCTTGTTTCTAAGCATTGAAACACCGTTTACATCAAGTTCTGCTACATGTTTGCTTGCTGCCATCTTTATTTCAGATTGCAGTTACTACTTATAATCATCCCTATCACTTGTATTTCACTATCTCTTCGCCGAACTAGTGCACCTATACATCTGACAAGTGTATTGGGTGTGTTGGGGACACAAGAGACTTCTTGTATCTTAATTGCAGGGTTGCTTGAGAGGATATCTTTGACCTCTACCTCCCTGAGTTCGATAAACCTTGGGTGATTCACTTAAGGGAAACTTGCTGCTGTTCTACAAACCTCTGCTCTTGGAGGCCCAACACTGTCTACAAGAATAGAAGCACACGTAGACATCACACTCCCTCTTCGTCGTATGTCATGAAAGAGTTGCCTAAGTTGCGGGTGAGTGCCGCCCTTTCGTCTGGCGAGAGGTGTGACAACCTTGATCTGGGTCTTGTGTCTGCTCGCCCGGTGGAGCTCAGGGAGAGCTGTCTTCTTCGCGCACTCGACAAGCTAGCTTGCTTTTTGCGTTCTTCGAGTGTTGCTCTGACCTGCCACAGTCGAAGTGATTCCTGCCAGCTGAAGTACTGGAAGGTTAACATCTCCTCTTGTGTTGCGTCTGCTGGCATCATTGTGCACTCCTTGATGACTTTATCTGCTTTTGCTGCCATCTCAGCAGTGATTGTGAGAGTTGTGACTCCGTCCAGCATAGTAACTGTGCACGGGAATTCTGTAGGCCTGCGGCTGGTCGCAGCGTCTGATGATTCTGCGGCGATGGCGACGTAGACCTACTGGGGTATCACCCGAGGATATGTATGTGTGTCTTCGAGTCCTGTCATGGACTCGACATCGTCATCAAGGCTCATGTCGGAGTCGATACACCCATCGAGTGGTCCGTCTGGACCAATCTTGCTGTTGATGCCTTCATCGCCTATGCTCATCTCGGCGTCGATGAAGTTGTTATGAATCTCAGAGTCAAGGTTGTTGTTATTGGTGCATATCTCGGAGTCGACGTAGTTGTCGATATGAGTTTCGAGTTGGTCGAAGTCGCTGAAGGAGATCCCGCAGTCGAAACTGTCCTCGAGTGAGAGATCGAGCTCGGGATTGTTTGTGCGGTATGCTGATTCGGCCTCCTCGCCCTGAAGTTCTTCGATGAGCTCGTGCATCTCTCGTGTGGACATGGTTGTTGCGGACGAGCAAGCTTGGAGGATCGACGATGGTATGGACGCGGTTGAGGGATCCGCAGTCGAAGGAACCGCAACCGATGGAGCCTCGGGTGCGGAAGTCGCGAGTTGGCGTGGATCCGTGAAGTCCTGCACGCCAAGCTTGTTGACGAAAAAATTGAACGAACCAACGGTTTAAACCCAAACCTGACTCGAGATCGGAGAAGGCCTCCTGGAATCCTGGCGAGTGTGGCTCGAAATTCATCAGAGGATCCGATGCGCTTTTTGCAGGTGAAGCTGGCGTGTTGCCGTTTGTCGAGTGAGCCGGCGAGTTGCCGTGTGCTGCCTGAGTTGGCGAGTTCTGGTTTGTCGATGCAGCCGGTGAGTTGCCGTTTGTAGATCTGATCGGCGAGTCGCCGTTTTCCGATGGAACCAAAGAAACCGCGAGTCCAGCACTATTCTTTCCCACAGACGGCGCCAATTGACGAGGTGTAC
The DNA here is from genome assembly GCA_947311845.1 of Poa pratensis. Classification (NCBI taxonomy): domain Eukaryota; kingdom Viridiplantae; phylum Streptophyta; class Magnoliopsida; order Poales; family Poaceae; genus Poa; species Poa pratensis. Next base: position 9,618,164 of record CAMZMU010000104.1, on the reverse strand, counting down.
CCTCATCAAATCCCATGGTTAAGGACCTAGGGTTGAGATTATGGGGAGAGAACATGGTAGTACTGGTAGTTTCGTCGGCTGAGAAGCAGGGGCAAAGATTTACCCAGGTTCAGGCCCCTTAGGTGGAGGTAAAGACCCTACTTCCTGCTTGTCTGGTATTGATTGTGTGGATTATGCGATTACAGGGGAGCTCCGGCGTGGTATCGATCTCGCTAGAGCTTTTGGTGGTTCGAGTATGGCTTGTCCTAGATCGGCACCCCTCCCAGCCCTTAAATAGGCTGGGTCCCGGGAATTTGTAACCGACCTAGTTTACACATAAGGAAAGTACAAACCGACTATGTCTATGTCTAAACTTGGAGGGTACTCCATCTTGTTGGGCCTCCTGTCTTGGGCTTCGAGTTGTCTCTTCGCTATTGGGCTTTTAGTCGTCACGTGCACCAGGTACCCTCACGGTAGAGTACCCGAGATGTATACCCTTGTCAGCTGCCTTACATGATTGAGATCCATCTGATGTAATCGGTGTTGTGTTTGTTGGGATCCGATGAATTGTTACATTATGATCAGTCTATCCATGATGTTTATGAATTATTGTTGCTGCAATCTTGTTGTGTTCATTGCTTGTCACTAGTGCACGGGTGGCATGATCCTAGATTTAAAGTATAATTGTTGCTTTAGATTGTATCTACAAGTTGTTGCACCTGCTGTTGTCCGGAACCCGAGGCCCCAATGTGACAACAATTGGGACAACCAAAGGGATGGCTGTGACTTGAGGATCACATGTTTTCATTAAGTGTTAATGCTTTGCTCCGGTGCTCTGTAAAAGGAGTACCTTAATTACCAGTTAGGTTCCTGGATCAGCCCCGTTGAAACAGGATGGTTGGACAAAAGATGTCGTGCAAGTTTCTTGTTTCAAGCACGTATGACTATAGATGGAAAACATGCCTACGTATGATTTATAAACTAGATGTCTATCATGAGTTAGTTGCACTTTGTCAATTGCCCAACTGTAATTTGTTCACCCAACACTTGTTATTTATTTTGAAGAGTTACCTCTAGTGAAGATAGCTGGGAACCCCGGTCCATATACACGCCACCAACTATTTTCTGCGCCATTGCCTCCGTTGTTACTTTTGCTGCTGCTACTTTATTGTTACTATTGCTCTCATATTACTGCTGCTTTCACGTCGCTCTTGTTGTTAGTGTTGTCCCAGGTGTGGTGGAATTGACAACTCCGCTGCTAAGACTTTATTGTTACTATTGCTCTCATATTCTTTGACTCCCCTTGTGTCGAATCAATAAATTTAGGTTTTACTACCCTCGAAGACTGCCTCGATCCCTACACTTGTGGGTTATCAAGACTATTTTCTGGCGCCGTTGCCGAGGAGCATAGCTCTACTTATAAGTTCACTTGGGGAGTACACTCTACCTCTCCCTCTGTTTCGGTTTTATTTTATTTTGCTTAGTTTACTTTTGCTTAGTTTTGTTTTGTTTAATTTTCTTTTGTCTAGTTTATTTTTGTTTAGTTTTATTTTTCTTACATACCCGAAAATCCATAAAAATTTAAAAACCGAAAATCTAAAAAAAGTTTGCTATGGTTTTATTTTATCTAACTAGATCTTATTTGTTAGGTGGGTTCACTAAGGATAAACTAAATAATTTAAATGAACACCACTCGTCTCAAAAAGGGAAACATTTATCGTTACAAATAATTAAATTGAATAGTTTTGCTATAAACTTGTGCTCTACATATGATGAATCTTGGTGCTTTAATGAATCTCGTTGCTATAGGAAGTGTAAACACCTCCCTTTCCAATGTGATTATAATGATAATAAAATTTTATCTTTCTATAATAGAGGAAATTATGACTTTGATAATCTTGAACAAATTGAAGAATTTGTTGTTTTTATGGGTGCCAATGAAATTGCTGGTTTGCTTCAAGATGATGATGCTTCTTACAAATCTGAGAATTTTGAGATACTTGGCTATTGCCTTGAATATTACAATGATAATCCTTATATTACTGAATTTCTTGAGAAAACTTACTCTCAAGAAGAACTTGTTACCTTTCACGGACCTGTGGAAGAAGAAATTGCTGAAGCTGAAAACTCATTGGATGAAAAAGAGGAAGAGAGTGATGAACAAAAGGAGGAAGAATGGATCTACCCATGCCTACCTTCTAATGATAGTAACTCTTTAACTCTTACATTATTTGATCACCCTCCATGCTTACTAAAGGAGGATGAATGCTATGTTCCTTTGAATTCTCTTGAAAAATCCCTTTTTGATGACAATGATCTTTTTAGTTCCCCGGTTTTGGAGGAGAAAATTTGCTTTGATGACAATTTGCCTCCAATTTATGATGATTACAATGATTGTGATATTTTCAGTCCACCTACTATTGTGGATATAGTTTATGTTGATTATGATATGCCTCCTATATATGATGTTTACAACGATGAATATGATATTTCCAGTCCGTCTACTATTGAGGATAAAGTTCATTATGATTATACTATGCCTCCAATTTATGATGATTACAATGATGGTTGTGCTAGTTTTACTCCCACTGTTACAAATGAAATTGATTATGCTTGTGTGGAGAGTAATGATACTTTTATGCATGTGGATCATGATAATAATGCTTTATGTGATAACTATATTGTTGAGTCTATTCATGATGCCACTGAAAATTATTTTGAGAGAGGAAAATATGGTTATAGAAATCTTCATGTTATTAAATTTCCTCTCTTTATGATGAAAGTTCTGAGCTTTCTCTTGTGTTGCTTTTATATGCTGGTTGCTTTAAGACCGAATGGTCATTATGAGAGAGGGAGACACGGTTTCATATATCTCAATAATATTAAGTCTCCTCTCTTTATGTTGAAAGTTTTGAAGTTGCACTTGTTTTGCCTTCCTATGCTAGTCACCTTGTGCTTCATTGATTTGTTTTCTTACAAGACTCCTATGCATAGGAAGTGTGTTAGATTTAAACATGTTTTATTTATGCTTCTTGATGCTCTCTTTTATGTTTCAACTCTTATCCTTATGTGAGCATCATAAAAATTACTATGCCTAGCTAAAAGGCGTTAAAGAAAAGCGCTTATGGGAGACAACCCATTGTTTTTACTTTCAGTTTGTTTTTGTTTTTCTTTGAGTCAAGTGTAACATCCCAAAATTATTAATCAGTAATATTATTCCAAAAATGAGAGCCAACAAAACTTTTGCTAAATTATTATGTGTTGATTGTAAATTGTTGCTTGTGATAATTAATTCTTGTTGCTTGTGTGTTGCTTGCTCTAAATAAAAACATGAAGAAAAGAAGAGAAATAAAATAACAAGCAAAGCAAGAAAAATATGTGACAAGTGTCACATAAATGTCCCAAGTGAGAAACTAAAAATAGTTTCAAACCAAAAATCAGTGGAGTGGTTATATAAACACTCCCATTTTTATTCCTACAACTTTTCCCTCTAAAAATTTAATTTAAAAATCTAAATTTAAATTCTATTACTTTCTTTATTAAATTCAAATCACAAAATGTGCTATGTTGCACTTGACAAATAAAATGCAACACAGCACCACAAAGCCATATACACATTTGTGAAGCAAAGTATGAAATCAAATTTCAGAAATTCAAATTTAGAAATGGTGCACACATTTTGTCGAACACATGGTGAACACCACTGTGTTCATCTCCAATTCAATTTCAACCCGAGATCAATTGATCAAATTCGAGGTTTATTCTTCGAATTGGCGCCTGCATCCTCTCCCTCTCACCTCACTAGCCTCGCCGCGCCCAAGAAATTGAAGAAATGAGGTCAGGGAGGAGGAGGAGCGTCAAGGGCAGCAGCGTGCGCCGTGCGCCATGGCCTTCGCCGTGGCAACGGTGTTGTCGACACCACAGCAGCCCAACACCGTGCCCCCCCTCTCTCCCTTGCTCCTCTGCTCTCTCCCAGCGCCGCAGCCAGCCCAGAGGGGACCCCCACCCGCCGTATCATGCCACGCCGTGCGCGCCGCGCACCGCCCAAACGTTCCCAGGCCGTCCCACTCTCGAGCAAGCCCAGCTCGTCGCCACGCCGCCAAGCTAGGCCTCGGCACCTCGAACACCACAGCCGCCCCCTACGGCGAGCTCTCCACCTCTCTGGAGCTCTCCTGCACCCGAGCCACCATGGACCGAGCGCGGCCGATAAATACCCCACCCCGCACCGTGCACTCCCCTCACTCCACCCCGGCCTCTCCCACTCACTCCACCACCTCTGTGCACCGCTAGGAGAGCGGGCACGCAGTAGCAGCGAAGCTCTGCCGTGGTTGCGCACGGTTGAGTTCGCCGCACCCGAGGTAGGAGACGACACGGCCAGGCCGTGCTGCTCTGTCCCTTACTCTTCCTTGGCCTTCCCTCGCGTCTCCATTATCACCGCACTCACCCGCGACGTTTTCCTCTCTGTTTCGTGCCCCAGAGCCCCCGTAGGATCTCGCCGGAGTTGGAGCACGACCGCGGAGAAGCAGGAGATCGTCGCCGACGCCAGGAGCTTCCTCATCAAGCTCCACTCGCCTCCCAAGCTTCCCCGCGACCTCCGCCGTCGAACGCCGTCCTCTCCACCGTCCCTAGACCACCCAGGTACCCCCTCTGGCCACCCTCGCCGTCGCCGGAGCTCCGGCGACGCCATTATTAAGTCGTCGCCGATGCTTTTGCTCCTGGCCGTTGGATCTTCCAACAACGGCCGCGTACCGTTTCGAGTAGAACAGCCACTGACGAGCGGGCCCCGCCCGTCAGATATTTAAACATTCCCGCGCGCGAGATATTTTCTCCTGTGCCGCTGACGTGTAGGCCCCCCATGTCAGAAATCTGAACATTATCCAATACAGAGAGATTTCTAATTTAAATCTCTCTGAAAATTCAGTACTGGAACCATTTTAGAAATTCAATAACTTGAGATCTAGACATCCAAATAAATCAAATCCAATTGTTCTGGAAAGCTTATGAAAATTTTTAACCAACCCAATTGGATTCATTTCATTTAGATAAATAATAAAAATGTATTATTAAAAATACTACAGAAGGTTTAAATTCTAAACTTGTTTGTTTCTGATACTCTGTTAGTCCAAATAATTCCAAACCAATTTTTCTAGATTAGTACTGCCATGTATTAGCTTCCCTAATTTTGGTAGAATTATTTGTGCAGTGTTAATTGTTTAGTATAAAGTTGAAGTTTGAACACACTTCTGAACTAAAATATTTAAATATGTTTAATGGTTAACCCAAATGATTTAGGACCAATTTTGTTAGGTCACATTTAGTTAAGGTTAGTTACCCCTAAAAGGATTTAATTTGTGAATAAAATTAACTTGAGTTGTAGCAAAAACTTGATTAATAACTTACTGGATTAAAACAATTATGTAGGGAGTTTGATAACTCCAATTAATCCAAATCAAATTGGGTTGCCTTCTACACATCAGTAGCTTTGTGTAGAAATTATTTTGTATTTTTGTGACCAACAGAACTCAAGTTGTGGAATTAAACATGTTCAACAAGTTTCTGCCATAATTTAGACCTAAATAAATAATGTTTAGTTCAATTAATTTGAAACCAAATTGTATTGTTTGATGTGTGCAGTAGCTATTTGTGATGTTTATGATTGTTATGTTGAGATGATTGCTTGAGTAGTTTAGTGATTGTTTGTATTTGTTTGTTTATTAATTAGACGAGAACGCTGTCGGATTTATCGAGGAAGGAGAGTTTGTTGAACCTGAAGATCAAGACCAAGGCCACTTTGCCGAGCAAGGCAAGCTACTCTCTGAGCTTGCACCCCAAATATATGCATCTACTTTAATAACATATTTTACTCTTAAGTCAAAAATTTATAAAACCCTTTTCAAAAGTATATGAAAATTATTTTGCCACCCTATGTAGAGATATAAGATAGATATGCCAAAATTATAGGATGGGAAAAACAAATATTTTCTATTCAAACTCCTTTGAAAATATTTGTGTGATTATGGAATACCGAGATGTCGGTGTTGAAATGGAGAATGGAGATGTTTATGAAAAATGCACAGTGTGTCCTTGTACTTACGTCAACCAGCCGATACCCTGTGCGACCACATTTACCCACATATGGGAAAAGGGCTTAGTCATATAATTTGCTCATATTAGTATGGGATGCCTCATCGACGGAGATGACTCCGTTATACATGAGGGGAGAGTGTGCTGATCTACCCCTGACCCGGGTCCTCGCTCAAACTCTATGAGAAGAAGATAAGGAGGAGGATTGAAGGTTCCACCATAAACCGCTGGGCAAAACCTATGAGTCCTCACACTTAGATTCCGACGGGCTGGGTTAAGTGTTGATGGAAGTGTCATATGGGCAGGGTCCTATACTAGCATGAGCAAAGGACAGGCTAGGGTCGGTGGCTTACTTCGCATACACCCTGTATGACGAGACGTGGCGGACACGATGAGCTGTCGGATGGATGTGGGAAAAGCGTGCTAACTCTGCAGAGTGTAAAACTATTCGAATAGCCAAGTCCTCGGATATGGACAGTTGGGAGGCCCTACTTTGACCATGTGCAATTTTTTGAAAGACTTTGAGTTTTAAAAAGAAAATGAAGTGGAGAATGTTCCTTACACCTATACCAACGGATCGGTATGATGTTGTTGGAGGAAGTGGACCATGACGGGCTATGGTCGGAAAAAGGAGGAGTTTTGGAGAAACAGATAAAAATGGTGATTTCTTTAAAGATAGTTATAAAACTCTTCTTACCTTTTTCAATAAAGATATAGAGATGTTTTAAATAAATAAAAGTTGTAAATTAAAATAAAGCTAGTGCATACTCATGTTGGGGTAGTTTGCGAGTACATTCAAATGTACTCATATTGGTTTCGTCCCTGGCTATTGTCCTAGCCAGACTACGAGGAGGAGCCCTACGCCGAGCAGGAGTATGGCGACTTCTACGCGAACTAAGGATCTCCACAAGTCAGCTGCCTGTCGGGTCGTCGTCGTTAGAATATGATGTCTACTACGCCGTAGCTTCCGCTGATATTTTGGTTTGGCCCATGAAGGCACCTATGTAAGACTTGGTCTAAATGACCATTTATGTAAGACTTTTAATTCGGTATTGTAATGGATGTAAACTTTGGTATCCAATTCGGATTATGTGCAACGGCAGACTGATCACGGGATCGTTGTGTTAAGCATAATCGGGTATTTCGGACAGCTAGTCCGGGAAACCCACATCAAGGTAGTTGTTGCTTCTATAGCACTTCCTTTGTATCCTTTTATTTTCGTTTTGTGTGCCAAGAATAGACTCTAATGAGAGGAATGTAGAATTTTGAGTTTGCTGCCTAGAAACAGATTTATGTTCGTCACCGTACGAAAATCCAAAAACTCATAGAACGTGATCTGGTTCTTGATACGTCTCCAACGTATCTATAATTTCTTATGTTCCATGCTTATATTATACCAATTGCTACATGTTTTATTCACACTTTATAGCATTTTTATGCATTTTCTAGGACAGATGCCACAGTGTCAGTTCCTGTTTTCTGCTGTTTTTATTCCAGAAAAGCTGTTCTGGAAATATTCTCGAAATTGGACGAAACAAAAGCCCAGTGCCCTATTTTTCTGTCACGTACACGGAGTCCGGAGGAGAAACGAAGACGGGCATCGAGGCGGCCTCACCACGTGGCAGCGCGGCCCCACCTTCTGCCTCGCCGTGACGTGGTGAGGGCCCCTCGGGTGCCCACCGACGTCGTCCTTTGGCCTATATATTGCTCCTGCCCCGAAAACCCTAGAAGAATCGACGATTTCTCCAGAAGAGTTCCCTAGCTCCGCCGCCACCAAAAACCCTAATTCTGGGGACAGAAGTCTCTGTTTCGGCACCCTGCCGGGACGGGGAATTGCCTCCGAAGCCATCTCCATCGACTCCACCGCCATTTTCATCGTCGTTGCTGCCTCCCATGATGAGGAGGGAGTAGTTCTCCCCCGAGGCTGAGGGCTCTACCGGTAGCTATGTGGTTTACCTCTCTCTCCCACGGTGTGATCTTTATGTGATCATGAGCATTGCTAGTATCGCTGAATTCATATGTAATGTTTATGCTACTCAAGTGATTTTATCTAGTTTCCGGAGTCATTGTGACAACACGGTATCAAGGTGACAGTGTGGGTATTTGTGTGTGACTCTATAAATAATTTAGATATTATCATGGCTTATTCTTTGTGGAATTGTGGTGTTTGTTTACTCAGACTTTGAGGTGTGCTTTTGTAGCCCTACGCATAGTACTCTTGTTTCACCAAGAAGGAGAATAATCCCGAGTAGCACTTACTTGCGTTCAGTTGTGCTAAAATGTTGAAAGTATGACCCCTAGGCCTTGTTTCTAAGCATTGAAACACCGTTTACAACAAGTTCTGCTACATGTTTGCTTGCTGCCATTTTTATTTCAGATTGCAATTACTACTTATAATCATCCATATTACTTGTATTTCACTATCTCTTCGCCGAACTAGTGCACGTATACATCTGACAAGTGTATTAGGTGTGTTGGGGACACAAGAGACTTCTTGTATCTTAATTGCAGGGTTGCTTGAGAGGGATATCTTTGACCTCTACCTCCCTGAGTTCGATAAACCTTGGGTGATTCACTTAAGGGAAACTTGCTGCTGTTCTACAAACCTCTGCACTTGGAGGCCCAACACTGTCTACAAGAATAGAAGCGTGCGTAGACATCAAGCTATTTTCTGGCGCCGTTGCCGGGGAGGTAAGTGTTGGAAGGTATCTCCTTTAGATTCTGCAATTATTTCTTTTTGTTTCTTGTTTTTATTTTCACTAGTTAGGCTTAATGGAAAACAAAAAAAAATAGAGATCTTTATGAACTTTATATTGAATTAGGACATGATGCTTTTGAAGAGAAAATTAAGAAAGCGATGGAAGTTTGTCTGCATAATAGTGGTAGTAATGTTATTAGCATGAATTTCTTGAACACCATTATTTCTAATGCTATGGAAAAGTCTAAGCTTGGGGAAGCTAGTTTTTATGAAAATGATCTTTTTAATCCCCCAAGCTTTAAGGAGGAAATTTGCTTTGATGATACTTTGCCTCCAATATATGATGATTATAATGATTGTGATATTTTTGTCCACCTACTATTGAGGATATATTTTATGTTGATTATGATATGCCTCCTATTTATGATGATTACAATGATGGATGTGATAGTTTTACTCCCACTATTAATAATGAAACTGTTTTTACTTATGTGGAGAGTAATGATATTTTTGTGTTTGTAGATCATGAAAATCATGCTTTATGTGATAGTTATATTGTTGAGTTTGTTCATGATGCTACTGAAAGTTATTATGAGAGAGGAAAATCTGGTTGTAAAAGTGTTCAAGTCACTAAAACACCTCTCTCTTAATGTTGAAAGTTTTGAAGTTGCATTTGATTCATCTTCCTATGCTTGTTGCTTTTTGCTTCAGTAATATATTTTATTACAAGATTCCTTTGCATAGGAAGTGGGTTAGACTTAAATATGTTTGATATTTGCCTCTTGATGCTCTCTTCGGTTTTCAACTCTTATTTTTATGAGAGCATCATAAAAATCTCCTAGCCTAGCTGAAAGGCGTTAAAGAAAAGCGCTTATGGGAGACAACCCATCATTTTATTTCCTGTTATTTTTATTTTATTTGAGTCAAGGAGTGTGCTTACTTCTGTAACAACTCCTTTGTATCTTTATTTTATTGCATTGTTGTGCCAAGTAAAGTCTCTAGTAGAAAGTTGATGCTAGATTTGGATTTCTGCACAGGGACAGATTTTTGCTGTCCACGGTTTTGAGCTTTATTCACTCCAGAAAAATTGAAAACTTCTGAAAAAAATCGTGCGTGATCCTCAGATATGTACGCAACTTTCATTAGTTTTGAGTTTTCCGATCTGAGTAACTTAAGTGCTCGAAAAAATTCGTCTTTACGGACTGTTCTGTTTTGACAGATTCTGCATTTTATTTTGCATTGCTCTTTTACTATGTTTGATTGGATTTCTTTGCTCCATAAAACATCAGTGGCTGTAGCTAATGTCCAGAAGTATTGGTGATGTTTGTGTCACTGTAGAACATGTGAATTTTTGATTATGCACTAACCCTCTAATGAGAATTACTTTGAGTTTGGTGTGGCGGAAGTTTTCAAGGATCAAGCGAGAAGGATGATATGATGTGATCAAGAAGAGTGAAAAGCCTAAGCTTGGGGATGCCCCCGTGGGTCACCCAAGCATATTTCAAGAAGACTCAAGCGTCTAAGCTTGGGGATGCCCAAGGCATCCCCTTCTTCATGAACAACTTATCAGGTCATCTCTAGTGAAACTATATTTTAATTCTTCCACATCTTATGTACTTTACTTGGAGCGTCTGTGTGCTTTTATTTTCGCATTGTTATTTTTACTTTCTGAATAAATTGGATCCTAGCATTCTTGTGTGGGAGAGAGACACGCTCCGCTTTTTCATGTGAATACTCATATTCTTCACTTATACTTGTTGAGTATTCTTATCTAGCTACTGCTATGCTTTTAGCTCCTGTTTTTCATGCATCTCTTATTCAGAGCTGTTGTTCTTGTAGAGTAATACTCTCTTGTTTCATTTGTAAATTATTTGGAGAGTTTTTGTTGAAATAAGTTGATTGGTGTTTGGTTGGAAACAGAAAATGCAACATGTGGTAGATGGTATATCGAAAAGACACACATATAGATCATTGTCTTGGATAATTCGATACTTGGCAATTGTTTTGAGCTCTCAAGTATTTCATGTTTAAGCTCTTGCATCATGTAGTTAAAAACCTATTAGTAAAGAACTACCGTAGAGCTTGTTGAAATTTGGTTTGCATGTTTGCTATCTCTAAGGTCTAGATATTTTCTGGTAAAAGTGTTTGAGCAACAAGGAAGACAGTGTAGAGTCTTATAATGCTTGCAATATGTTTTCATGTAAGTCTTGTTGTACCGGTTGATATCTTGTGTTTGCTTCAAACAACCTTGCTAGCCTAAACTCTGTACTGAGAGGGAATGCTTCTCGTGCATCCAAATCCTTGAGCCAAAACCCATGCCATTTGTGTCCACCATAACTATCTATTATGTGGTATTTTCTGCCATTCCAAGTAAATACTTCATGTGCTACCTTTAAACTATTCAAAAGCTATTATCCCTTATTTGTGTCAATGTTTTATAGCTCATGAGGAAGTTTGTGGTGTTTTATCTTTCAACCTTGTCATTTACTCCTGACAGACTTTCACCAATGGACTAGTGGCATATACATCCGCTTATCCAATAATTTTGCAAAAAGAGCTGGCAAATGGGGTGCCCAGTCCCAATTAATTACAACTTTCACCTTTAATTCTCTTCACATGTTTTGCCCTGATTTATCAGTAAGCAATTTAAAAAGTTGATCATTTAAAATAGACACTCCTCCATGGTATGTGATTGTTGGAAGGCACCCGAGGATTCGGTTAGCCATGGCTTGTGTAAGCAAAGGTTGGGAGGAGTGTCACCAAATTAAAGTACATGTGTAAACAAAAGAGAAGAGGGATGATCTGCCTTTGGGTAGAAATAACGTCCTTCATGGGAGCCGCTCTTGAAAGTCTGGTTGACAAGGGGGTTAGAGTGCCCACTACCATTCGTTGACAACAACAAACACCTCTCAAAACTTTATTTTTATGCTCTCTATATGATTTCAAAACTTAAAAAGCTCTAGCACATGATTTAATCCCTGCTTCCCTCTGCGAAGGGCCTTTCTTTTACTTTAGGTTGAGTCAGTTTACCTACTCCTTTCTATCTCAGAAGCAAACACTTGTGTCAACTTTGTGTGCAACAATTTTTATATGCTTACTTATTGCACTTATTATATTGCTTTGTGTTGACAATTATCCATGAGATATACAAGTTGAAAGTTGAAAGCAATTGCTGAAACTTAAATCTTCCTTTGTGTTGCTTCAATGCCTTTTACTTAGAATCTATTGCTTTATGAGTTAACTCTTATGCAAAACTTTTTGATGCTTGTCTTGAAAGTACTATTTATGAAAAGTTTTTGCTTATATGATTCAGTTGTTTACTCATTATCTATTTGTTAGCAAACTATAGACCATTGCCTTGAGTCACTTCATTCATAACATATGCTTTACAATATTATTTGATCATGATTATGTGGTAGCATGTCACCTAAGAAATTATTTGTTGTTATCGTTTACCTACTCGAGGACGAGTAGAACTAAGCTTGGGGATGCTTGATACGTCTCCAACGTATCTATAATTTATTATGTTCCATGCTTTATTATACCAATTGCTACATGTTTTATTCACACTTTATAGCATTTTTATGCATTTTCTGGGACTAACCTATTAACAAGATGCCACAGTGCCAGTTCCTGTTTTCTGCTGTTTTTTATTCCAGAAAAGCTGTTCTGGAAATATTCTCGGAATTGGACGAAACAAAAGCCCAGTGCCCTATTTTTCTGTCACGTACACGGAGTCCGGAGGAGAAACGAAGACGGGCACCGAGGCGGCCTCACCACGTGGCGGCGCGGCCCCACCTTCTGCCGCGCCGTGACGTGGTGAGGGCCCCTCGGGTGCCCACCGACGTCGCCCTTTGGCCTATATATTGCTCCTGCCCCGAAAACCCTAGAATTATCGACGATTTCTCCAGGAGAGTTCCGTAGCTCCGCCGACACCAAAAACCCTAATTCGGGGGACAGAAGTCTCTGTTTCGGCACCCTGTCGTGACGGGGAATTGGCCCCGGAGCCATCTCCATCGACTCCACCGCCATCTTCATCGCCGTTGCTGCCTCCCATGATGAGGAGGGAGTAGTTCTCCCCCGAGGCTGAGGGCTCTACCGGCAGCTATGTGGTTTACCTCTCTCTCCCATGGTGTGATCTTTATGTGATCATGAGCATTGCTAGTATCGCTGAATTCATATGTAATGTTTATGCTACTCAAGTGATTTTATCTAGTTTCCGGAGTCATTGTGACAACACGGTATCAAGGTGACAGTGTGGGTATTTGTGTGTGACTCTATAAATAATTTAGATATTATCATGGCTTATTCTTTGTGGAATTGTGGTGTTTGTTTACTCAGACTTTGAGGTGTGCTTTTGTAGCCCTATGCATAGTACTCTTGTTTCACCAAGAAGGAGAATAATCCCGAGTAGCACTTACTTGCGTTCAGTTGTGCTAAAATGTTGAGAGATACCACTAGTGAAAGTATGACCCTAGGCCTTGTTTCTAAGCATTGAAACACCGTTTACAACAAGTTCTGCTACATGTTTGCTTGCTGCCATTTTTATTTAAGATTGCAATTACTACTTATAATCATCCATATTACTTGTATTTCACTATCTCTTCGCCGAACTAGTGCACCTATACATCTGACAAGTGTATTAGGTGTGTTGGGGACACAAGAGACTTCTTGTATCTTAATTGCAGGGTTGCTTGAGAGGGATATCTTTGACCTCTACCTCCCTGAGTTCGATAAACCTTGGGTGATTCAATTAAGGGAAACTTGATGCTGTTCTACAAACCTCTACACTTGGAGGCCCAACACTGTCTACAAGAATAGAAGCGTGCGTAGACATCAGTTCTGCAAATTTTTGACAGCAAGCATCTGGGTTCTGTATAACTTTAATTAGTTTTGAGTTTTCTGATTCGAGGTGTCCTAGTATCTCGAAAAAAATCATCTTTGCGTTATGTTCTGTTTTTGACAGATTCTGTCCAAGATTTGCATTGTGTCTTTTACAAGTGTTGAGTTGGATTCTTTTAATCCAGTAGCACTACTTAAAGCTTTGTGACCGTAGCTAATGTTAAAACAAGTTCCTGGAATTTGTCAAGTGAGAACTGAAGGTGGATTATTTTGTTTGAGTACTAACCCCTCTAAGAAGTTTATGAGAAGTTTTGTGTGAATGATGTTTACAAGTGTTGAGAGAACGAGGTGATGAAAGAAGATCAAGAAGGGATTAAAACTCAAGCTTGGGGAGGCTCCCCTGAACCTCCACCAAAATTCAAAAAGTCTCAAGCGTCTAAGCTTGGGGATGCCCAAGGCATTCCCTTCTTCATCATCAATTAATCAGGTCGATCCCATGACACTATATTTTTATTCTTTTACATAATATGCGTTGTTCTTGGAGCGTCGTTTTGTTTTTCTTTCAGTTTATTTTTGTTTTGTTCTCTGATCATATCAATATTGGATCCTATTATTCTTGTTTGGGAGAGAGACACGCTCCGCTTTTTCGTAGAATACTCCTGTGCTTCACTTATATTTGTTGAGTATTCAGTTTTCGTTCTGTTAGCTTCTAGCTCTCGTTTTTCATGTATCTCTTGTTCAGAGCTATTAGTTCTTTTAAAAGAAAGTACTCTCTTGCTTCACTTATATTTGTTTGGAGAGTTGATTGGCGTTTGGTTGGATCAGAAAATGCTATCATGTAGAAAATGGTAAAGAAAAAGCTTACATAATCTTATAGATCACTGTCTTGAATAATTTGATACTTTTCAATTGTTTTGAGATATGAACTGGATTAATGCTTAAACTTGTGGATCATTTACTTAAGAATGGATTAGTGGATAAATACCATAAAGCTTAGAATTATGATGCTTGTTCTGATTGTTATTTCTCAAAGTCTATATATTCTTTTTGCAATGGTTGTTTGGTTGACAAGGGAGACAGTGTGGAGTCTAATAGTTATGCCTAATGTATATCTTGTGGTCATTCGTGTACTGGGTTGATGATATGTGTTTGCTTGACACCTTACTAAGCCTAAAAACTCTGTACTGAGAGGGAATGCTTCTCGTGCATCCAAAACCCTGAACCAAATATCCATGCCATTCTCGTGTCCACCATACTTACCTACATGTGGTATTTCCAAGCCACTCCAAGTAAATTTTTCGTGTGCTACCTTTAAATATTCAAAATGTTATTACTTCCTTTTTGTGCCACTACTACTAAGCTCACGAGGAAGTAGTGGGTGGTCTTTATTGCATTTGTTGGACAGACTTCTTTCAGGACTTGTATGCTTCATCTACTTGTCCATTAATTTTGTAAAAAGAACTGGCAACGGGGTGCCCATCCCCATAAAAGATAAATTATAACTTTCACCAAAAACTCTCCTCACATTTTGTTCCTGTGAATTCAGTAAAACATCTGCATGTGTAAACAAAAAAGATAAAGAGGAATGATCTGCTTGCTGCAGAAATAACGTTCCTCTTGGGAGCCGCTCTTATAAGTCTGTCTAGCAAATGTAGTAATGCATTGCTCACTATCATTGGTTGACCATAGTATGCACCTCTCAAAAATTATTTTTATGTCTCTATATGCTTTCAAAAACTAAAAAGCTCTAGCACACGATTAATCTCTGCTTCCCTCTGTGAAGGGCCTTTCTTTTACTTTTATGTTGAGTCAGTTTTCCTTTCCAATCTTTATCTCTCAAGTAAATGCATAGTATCAATTGAGGTACAAGTCTACTACATGCTATCTTTATGTTTAAATGTGAAAGCTTTATATTGACGTTATCATGAGATAAGTATGTTACAAGTTGAAGCTTCTGCTGAAAACTTAAATCTTCCTTTGTGTTGGTTGAACACCTTTGCCGAAAGTATATTGATTTGTGAACTATCAAGCATGACGAGTCTTATAATTTTCAAGTCTCCAAAGTACTATCCATGAAATATTCTTGCTTAGATGTTACACATGGTTAATCATTGTTTGCTTTATGTCAACTATAGACCATTGCCTTCGATCACTTCATTCAGTTCATATGCCTTACATTATTACTTGATCAAGATTGTGTTGGTAGCATGTCACTTCAAAAATTATTTTGTTATAATTTACCTACTCGAGGACGAGCATGAATTAAGCTTGGGGATGCTGATACGTCTCAAACGTATCTATAATTTTTGATGTTCCATGCTTGTTTTATAACAATGCCACATGTGTTTATTATGTTTTTATATCATTTTGGCACATTTTATTGGACTAACCTATTAACCCAGTGCCCAGTGCCAGTTTCTGTTTATTATGTCTGTGCATTGCAGAAAATGTCCGAAATCCAAAGTGATGAGAAAAATCTGAAAAATTACAGAAATTCTTTTTCGCCAGAAGACCTCGGGAGCCAGAAGGGGAGCTGTAGGAGGGGCCCACAGCTCCCAGACGACCCCTAGGCGCGGCCCAGGCTGGGGCGGGCCTGGGTACCACCTGGACGCCTCGTCCACCGCGTTACGTCGCCTCTTCGCCCATAAATACCTCCCTGGCCTAAAAACTCCGCACGCCGAACGATTTTCCCCGAAACACATCAGAGCTCCGCCGCCATCCGAAACACTACTTCAGGTGTCAGAAGTTCCTGTTCTGGCACCCTGCCGGAACGGGGAGAGACCCCCGGAGCCATCTCCTTCGACGCCGCCGCCTCCACGATGCTCCGTGAGTAGTTTCCCCATGGACTACGGGTTCTAGCAGTAGCTAGTTGGTACTCTCTCTCCCATGTATTTCAATACAATGTTCTCATGAGCTGTCTTACATGATTGAGATCCATCTGATGTAATCGGTGTTGTGTTTGTTGGGATCCGATGATTTGTTATATTATGATCAGTCTATCCATGATGTTTATGAATTATTGTTGCTGCAATCTTATTGTGTTCATTGCTTGTCACTAGTGCACGAGTGGCATGATCTTAGATTTAAAGTATAATTGTTGCATTAGATTGTATCTACAAGCATAGTTTAAAAAACCGGACCGGACCGGCGGTTCAACCGGAAAAAACCGGAACCAGGGCCTCTGCCGGTTCTATAAGCGCACTGGACCGGACGCGCCAGCGGACCGGAATAAACCGGGTAAACCGCGGTCTAACCGCCGGTTTTCGCACTAAACCGGGTCAGCCGGGTCAGCGGTCCGACCGGTTCAGTCGCCGACTGTTCTATAAATATTGCGCGTGCGCGGGGATCGAACCTGGCACCTAACATGCATGCGCGCAGCTAAGGCGCCCTAACCAGTATCGCTGTTGCAGCTTTACGTTCAAACTCGATACATATTAGTATACTACTATTATCAACAAGCTAGCACAAAAGACTGTACTAACTTTGCTATTTTTTTTTCACAAGTAACACGGCCAATGCAAAGTCATTGTAGCTTTGTGATTGCTATGTATATGGTGACTTGTGCTGTGATTGCTTTGTACATGGTTACCTCACCTGGATTGCTCTACGTACACATAGTAGAGACATTTTGCTGCTTTGTACCTTCCGATGCATTCAAAATGCAAGTAATAGCTCATGTTGACTACTTAATTATATTATTATCATGCCAAATTGCTAGTCTGATTTTTTTGCGTACAGAATTATTTATTTATTAGAACATATATAACTAAATATATATATATTTATATCTTAAAAAACCGAACAGTGAACCGGTGAACCAGCGGTCCGACCGGTAAAAACCTGAACCGACAGCCTCACCGGTTCGATCACCGGTCCGGTTTTTAAAACTATGTCTACAAGTTGTTGCACATGTTGCTGTCCGGAACCCGAGGCCCCAATGTGACAACAATTGGGACAACCAAAGGGGATGGTCGTGACTTGAGGATCACATGTTTTCATTAAGTGTTAATGCTTTACTCCGGTGCTATGTAAAAGGAGTACCTTAATTACCAGTTAGGTTCCTGGATCGGCCCCGTTGAAACGGGATGGTTGGACAAAAGATGTCATGCAAGTTTCTTGTTTCAAGCACGTATGACTATATATGGAAAACATGCTTAAGTATGATTTATAAACTAGATGTCTATCATGATTTAGTTGCACTTTATCAATTTCCCAATTGTAATTTGTTCACCCAACACTTGTTATTTATTTTGGAGAGTTACCTCTAGTGAAGATAGCTGGGAACCTCGGTCCATATACACGCCACCAACTATTTTCTGCGCCATTGCCTCCGTTGTTACTTTTGCTGCTGCTACTTTATCGTTACTATTGCTCTCATATTACTGCTGCTTTCACGTCGCTCTTGTTGTTAGTGCTGTCCCAGGTGTGGTGGAATTGACAACTCCGCTGCTAAAACTTATAAGTATTCTTTTGCTCCCCTTGTGTCGAATCAATAAATTTGGGTTTTACTACCCTCGAAGACTGCCTCGATCCCCTACACTTGTGGGTTATCATTGACCCGGATTTTTTCTAATATGGATGTATCTATACACTAAAATACATCTAGATAATCCTTATTTAGATAAATATGTGTCAACCATTTCCGATCGGAGGTACTTCCTCCGTCCACAAATACTCCTTCCGTTCCTAAATGTAAGATGTGTTAGGCTTTTCTAGACCACACATATGTAGACATGTTTAAGTGCAAGATTTATGTGAACCTTACACTAAAACATGTGTAGTTACCCGTGGGCCAACAAAAGGTAAAACATCTACATTTAGAAACGGGGGAGTATAAGTCTAGATACATTTGAATCAAGAAAATTAAAATGATAGGTCCAATGATTTATATTAGTGAACGGAGGGAGTAGTAATTATTATTGTTGAAACATGACTTGTAAGTAAAAGAAAATAAATTATGTTAGTTTTGTAGCATAACAAATATATGATTTCAAGTTTGTTGACTAGTCAACTGAATTCCACTCGTGTTAAGGTTTCTTATTTAGCCGGTCCTTGCACTACGTGGATCTTTTAGTAATTAATCGGCAATAGTTGGTTCATGTGTATATATATAATTTGTTGAAATTGTAAATACCTAATTTCATCGCAAACAACTTTTTGAGAAAGAATCATTCTCATCTGCATAGTGGTATATGTTCGTGGACATATATGGTCAAATTGCAAGCTATACATTGGGGCATCGATGGAGCGACGGGAGCTTGAGATTCATATGAACTTGTACAATTTTGTTGAAACTACATTGTATTTTTTCTACACAAAAATGTAGCTCTAAGAAGACATTAACAATATCTTCACATTTCTCATTTTTGTGTAGTTTTGTGTAGGACATATATGAAAACAAAATTTTATAAAATAAATATGGATATAATAAACATTTGTATGTACTAAAACGGCTGATATTATGGAACAGGCTGATACTTGGTTTTTTCTTCAGAATTTTCTTAGATGAAAACAATGGAGTTTTTGGATTCTTCAAAATTCGGGCTTACTGGAGTCCGAGCTCCTTTTGGAGTTTCTGCATGTGGAAAGCTATGTGTGCTTTGAGTTAGCATATATATACGATCTAGATTTTTTTTAGAATTTTGGAGCAAGAGAAAGAGACGACAAAAGGTAAGCAGGGCCAGATCCAGTGAGAAACCTACTGCTACGTGTACATCAAGCCATACCTAAGTTTTTCTCATTTTATTTTCACATAGGCCTCAGTGATGAGCATAGTTTAAAAAACCGGACCGGACCGGTAGTTCAACCGAAAAAACCGGAATCAGGGCCTCTGCTGGTTCTATAAGCGCACTGGACCGGACGCGCCAGCGGACCGGAATAAACCAGGTAAACCGCGGTCTACTGCCGGTTTTCGCACTAAACCGGGTCAGCGGTCCGACCGGTTCAGTCGCCGACTGTTCTAAAAATATTGCGCGTGCGCGGGGATCGAACCTGGCAGCTAACATGCATGCGCGCAGCTAAGGCGCCCTAACCAGTATCGCTGTTGCAACTTTACGCTCAAACTCGATACATATTAGTATACTACTATTATCAACAAGCTAGCACAAAAGACTGTACTAACTTTGCTATTTTTTTTCACAAGTAACACAGGCCAATGCAAAGTCATTGTAGCTTTGTGATTGCTTTGTATATGGTGACCTGTGCTGTGATTGCTTTGTACATGGTTACCTCACCTGGATTGCTTTACGTACACATAGTAGAGACATTTTGCTGCTTTGTACCTTCCGATGCATTCAAAATGCAAGTAATAGCTCATGTTGACTACTTAATTATATTATTATCATGCCAAATTGCTAGTCTGATTTTTTTGCGTACAGAATTATTTATTTATTAGAACATATATAACTATATATATAAATTTATATCTTAAAAAACCGAACAGTGAACCGGTGAACCAGCGGTCCGACCGATAAAAATCTGAACCGACAGCCTCACCGGTTCGATCACCGGTCCGGTTTTTTAAACTATGGTGATGAGGCTATGAGAAGGACCCCGGACGCATGTGCCAGAGTACGTAACCGTATATTTTCAGTTTTGATCGTGCCGTGCTGCGGGCGTGTCCTCATCCCACGTGATCGCACCAGTGCATACCTTGTGATCATCTGTCTGACTCACCTCGATCTTATCCTAATCTCCGTGCGAGTGCGACCGTACCCAGCCGGCAGCTAGCAGACTTGCAACGCCAGTACCAAAATTTTGCAAAAACTGCACATCCAGCCCCCGGTTTGCTCCCACATCATATCCAGGAACGTCACTCTTTTTTGTTTTTTTAAGAATAAATAACTCTTTTTGACATTGTACTCCCGTAGGCATACATTACTTATATAAAAATACGGATACAAAGATGACACGAATACAAGCAACATAAAACTAGGAGAAAACAAGCGATTAAACTGTTGCAAATCGTCATCGCCGCAACTATCAAGCATACACGTCTTCCGCCGTCGCCGGAGAAGAAGAACACCGGCAGTTGGTCCATATCTTGACGCTAGAGAGCCACCAAAATTACAACCTTTGACACGTTAATTCTTTTTACAGCCTTTAAAATCGGCATGAGCGCCCTTCATAATATTTTGAAGACAGAAAAATTATCAAAAATGAGCGTACCCACTAGTCATTGGATGCTTCTTTATTTCCCAATTTCCAACCTAGCTCAATTGCACAAACGAGTGAGCTGAAAATATTCTTCAGCGCCACAAGTTTGATGGATTGGCGCGGCCTGCAAAAGTTGGCTTGTTTACAAATATGGAGGACGAGAAGGTTAATATAGAGGGAGCTCCAAAAATTATGGCGATGCTATGCCGGATGACAGAGCATGGTGACTTTTTGGCTCAATTTTTTTAGATTTATTATGGAGTTTAGATGTTTTGGCGACTCTGCTAGAGCTGATCTTAGAGGTCGGCTATGCATGTAAAGGATTTTCTTGCATGAATATATACTTGTAAGTTGGTCGATATAATTGTTCATTTCAGTCCACATTTATAGTCGTCTGGTAAAAGATGATGTTTGTTTGAAAATGTGTAGCGTGTTAATTAGAGCTTAAGCCAGCATAAAAGAGTACTTCAAAAGATACCGCCAAAATATATCCGTTGTTACATATTCCACGGGATTTGATTGTGTTTATTGTGCTTTAACTTTATCTTCATACTCCCTCCGTTCCAAAAGGATGTCTCAACCTAATCCAAATTTGCATGTTGCAAATTTGGATTAGGTTGAGACATCCTTTTTGTGAACGGAGTGAGTACATACCAGAAAAGTCTAGATACAACACTTATAAGTTACGTTGTGCAACAATTATAGCCCCAATCACCATTATATGTTTGGTAGCCATGTTGTGCCCTTTCTGTGTTTAGCATTCATACTCAGGCTCCAAGTATCTTCAGAAAATATACAAGTTTCCAGACTCTAGCAATTTTGTTTAACAAGGAAGATTGTACTATGCACTTAGCAACCAACAATATTAACAATTAGCATATCTAGAGTTCTGGACTAAACAAGCAGAAAGAAGTAGACATGAATTTTTTGATATGAAAATTAGTAAAAGAATGGACAAATAAAAAACACAAAACATAGCCGAAATCAATCATCATGTGGACAGGACAAAAACAAAACGTGAGAAAATCGAGACTATTAAACAATAAATAACTTTGTGTTCTATCTTTTTGTTTTGAGATAAAAAGATTGTGGCTTATCTCTTTGTTTTGAGACAAAAATGATTGTGGTTTATCTTTTTTTTTTTGGTCTATCTTCTTTTAGAAGAAAGCACTATGGTTTATCTTGCGCATGTTATTATTTGCATGGTTGACCAAGTCAATCGTATTCCTCCCCCATAAATAAACCCACCAAGGCACCCCAAAAGCCTGCACCCAGAAAACAGGCACCAGCGAAACAAACAGAGCCGAATAGTAGTTTCATTTCTCGTTGCTAGTAGATCTTCTCGCAGGAAGGGGAAAGTCCGGCGATGGACGGCGGGAAGAAGAGCCGGGACGCGTACAAGCAGCCGCAGGAGCGCAGGGAGCGTAAATCCTGCTCCGGGATGAGCGGCGACGCCAAGAAGGGCGGCCGCGGCGGCAAGTTCACCTGGGAGGGCACCGACGGCTACACCGACGAGGATCTCGACCTCATCGGCAACAAGGACGCGGGGGCCGGCGCCTCCGACAACAAGAAGTCTTAGGCAGTGCCTCCTTCGCCGCCGCACGCCCGCACGTCGCCTTCCGCCCCAATCGATCTTCTCCTTAGCTTCTCGTGTCAGTTCTTGAATAAATTTGTTAGGGTCGTCAGTCGTGGGCATGTAGATATGATCTATCATCTTGTTGACATTCTAATGCCGGATGAATTCTGGATCTCGCACTTTGGTTCAGTCTGGTGTTTGTCTTTCTGTTATCTTGATTTTTATTCTGCCGTGATTTCTGCTCTACTTGCGAATTGATCTGCGGAATCGTCGGCAGACAGTTGATGTTGTTTCATCACTGTTCACCTCAGATTTTACACAAGCTCGACACGATCAGTTCTCGTTATAATACGATTTCCTTAATCGCCTGACAAGAAGATCCATCGAACTATTGTGGATACGTTTCTTCTTTCTTCCTTCTCTGCCTAGCTAGCGGTCTTGCATAAGATTTAAGATGAAAACAAAACAAATTAGGCACTACAAAGTCTTAATGGTTGCTCTCGCCATCCTGGCCCACGAAGCAAATGGTTCATCATCATCCAACAAAATGATTTATAATGTCTTTGGTGGTCCATACATTATCCTTGCACACATTTCTTAATAACTAGCTAAATGCCCGTGCGTTGCAACGGGACAATAAATAAATTATTTTACATACGTGCAATACGTCGATTGATTCCATCGGAATCGATCCATTTTATTATGTTGGCCCGTTTCTTTTACTGGTTGGACGTACTGAAAACAACCGGGGACATAAATATTTTAACAGTTGAACAACCATTGTGTCAAACAACATTTATATCCTCATGCATAAACATTGACTGTAGGATTTCGTTTTGGGGCGAGATACTATTACAACCTAAAATATTGTCCGGTTTACAATCTTTTAGATTTCAGTTTGGAGTCAAAAATGAATTTCCAAGCCTGTGGGCAAAGTTAGCATGAAAGCTAAAGCAGTGTTTGGTCTAGGAGCAACTTGCACTACATGAGAAAGCTACTTTCGATACATGAACTTCTCTATGAGCACCCTGCAGAACAACCAACAAGAACATGTCAGAAAATAAATAAACAGGCGGGCTCGGGAGAAGAGGATGGCCGGCGGAGCTTCTGGCGGAGGTGAGGCGCGGTGGGCGCCATCGAAGCCGAGGAGCTCGCCTGGGCGGCGCTCGCGCTCGAGGCCCGGGCCTCGCTGGGCTCGATCTGGGCCTGGCGGGCCCGGCGGGTGGCGAGCTGGCTGTGGCGATGGGGTCTTCTGCGGAGCGTTTGGGTGCTGAGGCGCAGCTCAGCGCGCGGCGGCGGCAGCTCTGCCGTGGGGAGGTCAGGATGTGCTGCGTGTGGTGGAGCTGCGGGGAGGAGGAGATGAGTTGCAGGCTGTTTGTTGGGGAGGTCGGGGCGCTTGTCGTCCTGCCTCGTTCGGCCGTGGCGTGGTCCCGGGGAAGAGGAAGCCGGGGCGGCGGCCCCGGATAGTGGCTACTCCGGCGGAGCGGCTGAAGCGGGCATGGCCATGGCAGCGGCCATGGAAGGTGGTGTCGCGGCTGCTGCGGCATGCGGTGGAGCTCGGTGGTTGACGGCATGGTCGGGATGCCATCCTGCTGCTCCCGAAGCTTTGCGGTCGGGTTGAACTCCGGGCGAAAGCTCGCATGGACCTCGGTCTGTGCCGACGACGGCGGCGCCCTCGGGCGTCGTTCCCTTTCTTGTTTGCGTCGTCGTGGAGCTTTTCGACCTCGTCTAACGCGAGGTGGTTCCAAGTTCTCCGGGTGAAAACCTTAGCTCCTTCGTGAGCGGGCGGCGGTGACGGTCTCGTCACTACCTTGTTAGAGGCGCCGCTTTGGAGCCCTTGGCCAGAGCGGTGCAACGGTTTCGCGACGGATGTGCAGAATGGCGTGTGGTCGTGGGCGGTGGATGTCGGGGCGGCGGCTCCTAGAGGTGGTGGTGCATCGAGGCGGCGGCCTCGATCTAACACGCTACGACGGTTCTATGAGGCAGAACCGTTGTTTAGTGTGGGTTTGAGTGGCGACCTGGATGAAGACTGCTTGGGCAGAGGGTTCGTCGACCCGACTGGATCGTCTTCGGGCAATGCAAAGGTCGATCTGGTTGCTACTCCGGGGCGGCGGCCCCGGAACAAGTGGTTTTGGTGGCAACCTGGATGAAAACTGCGTGGGCAGAGGGTTCGTCGACCATGACTGGATCACTTTCGGGCAATGCGAAGGTCGATTTGGTTGTTTTGCCGGGCGGCGGCCCCGGAGCAGGTGGTGTGTGTTTGTGGCGTTTGTCGACTTGGGTCGTGTGGGCGGCGGGTCGCTTTGTTTGTGTCATTCTTTTGTACAGATTGTATGGTTTTTGGACCCGGTTTTCCCTATAAACTGGGTCAACTCTTTCTATCTATTCGGGCGGCGGATACAACCACTTTATAGCTCAAAAAAATAAATAAACAGGTACTATATTGATAAAAAAAAATCTATGATTTCAAACCTAAGAGAGTTAGAGACGATTTTGTCTTTTAAGAAGTAAGATAGAATGAAGTGTATTCAAAACTATTTCTTACCATGAGAGATAGATGCGAATTTCACGATTTAGCCGTCATGTGTGCTTTCTGAAACTAAGACCCTATTATCATTGACACAACACATTTTTGAGGCCATATACGAATGAAAATTAAAATTATGGCCATATTAAAATTATGTTATGCAATTTACCCTCATAGATATGCAACAATGACACAATAATTTCAATTCGTATATATTCAGGGTCTCAAATACAATTTGACCTGATGTAAAAGCTCATGCCATATCTATTCACTATCCACTCAAATCCAATCATTCACTCTAGAAAGTAGAAACACAGATTTCAATTCAGAGGTCGGGTGTTCTATAAATTTATTTATTTCTGCTGCTTCCATACTAAAGAGGATCACGTCAGATTGGTACTACTCATTGCAGGAAAATAACAACAGTACTTGTTTCAGCCGGCACATCTCCTTTGCATGAAAACTGAAAATCCTCTTCCACGTTCCTGCTTTCAAAGAGGAACAAAATAACAACACTACTTGTTTCAGCCGGCACATCTCCTTTGCATGAAAACTGAAAATCCTCTTCCACGTTCCTGCTTTTAAAGAGGAACAAAATAACAACACTACTTGTTTCAGCCGTCACATCTCCTTTGCATGAAAACTGAAAATCCTCTTCCACGTTCCTGCTTTCAAAGAGGAACTTGACATGGTTACATCGAGGGTAAGAAGAAAGCTGGCAATACTAAGACTTTGAAGCATGGGATGTTTCCTACATGTGAGATCTTAATTATCCAAAGTTATTACTCTGCCCTCCTGATCAAGTTCTGTTCTGCCAGTTCCCTATTGGACAGGGATTGGTTTTATCTATGAGTGCAATAAAAGCACAAACAAAACCATGTTATAACCGACCTTGCACCAACTTTTCGTTGCACAAACCAAAATCTTACTGTGGGCAAGTAGTCCATGGCTCCTGCTTGCTCACCATCTTTAGCTCAATAAGAACTGAGTTTAGATGCACAATTTTGCGACTATTTTACGACATAAAGGTGTACTGCACATTAGATTTCCATAGTTACAGTTTGACACATAATGACAGCGTTTAGATGCAATAGCAAAACTGAGTTTTTTTTAGACAAAGTTATCTCCTAAATCTCAATGCGTCGCACTACAGAAATAAAAAATATATGAGTAGGACCAATCTGGTATTTATTGTACTAGTGGTTGTGCACGTGCAACGCACGTTTCATAATTTATTACAGTATAAACACGTTTTTGAATCAATATTTGTTTCATTGAGTTATTTTACCAAGCCAGTTAAATTTGTTTCATGATACAAAATTGAAATCGGACCAAATACCTCATGTGAAGTACTTCATTGTCTCATTCCAGTTAGCAATGATGTTATAGGAAGAGGGTGTTTGTTGGTTTTTGGGATTGTTGATATAACTTACCTTTTGATCTCTTGTGACATATGTAAACTACACAGAAAAGAGCATAATAACCTACAAAATAAATAATATAATCAAAATATTCAGATTCACCATGGGTCCATGGCATCGAGCCATCGACGACCATAGTCTTGACTTGAATCTGTTCACGTGGAAACCTTGGGAAGCCCAGCTCTAGCTAGCTAGGAGCCGTCGTGTAGCCACGGGAGCAGCGGGGAGTGGAGGACGACGCCATCGTGCTGCAGCGCGTCGGGGACGTCCACGACGACGTCCTGCACGGTGAATCGGTGATGCCCTGCAGCGGCTCAACGACTCGTGTTGCACCTGCAGCTCCAGCGACTGGAGCGATCGCATCAGCCTCGCCGGTATGTACGGGGTATCCCGCGGCCGTTAGCACGTGCATCGCCGCCGCGTACCGCCCCACCATCCTCAACTCCCATGTCTCATTAGCATCAGGCAGCATTTACACAAACAATAGATATTTAGCACATTATCTAGTGAAACAGACACAAAACCAGTGCTCCTTTTGTACTGCACACAATGAAGCAATCTAATCACAGTAGAAGGAGAGAGTACCTAGCTAATGAACTGTCATACGGCAAGTACCAGCAGGAATCTATGGATTGAGAGGTGAGACTCTACATGCAAATACGTACATGTTAAATCTTTTGTTGCATGAATACACATATGAAGATAAGAGTTTGGCCTTCAGTGAAGTGGCCATCAAGACGTTTTCACTTACCAACGTTTATCGTAGGTGTGAGAGGCCCAGCTTTATTGTTCTTAGCCTTTGATTGAGAAGTCTTTACAATTTTCCAGAGACCAGAGTGAGTAGCGGATTGACTTCAGGGGTGATAATCATACGGTCGCTTGATTCAGAATCAGCAGCATTATGGCCCACATAGTTTTCCCAGTGCCAAACCTCATGTACAAGTCGAGGGACATAACTTCTCATCCAGTTTCAAAAAACAAAAGAAGACAAGATTATTTCAGATTTAATTTCAGTCGTCTTCTTGAAGCCTGACGTTGAGCCTCCTTAGCCAGATGGAGTGCAGGATCATGTGGAAGACATACGCATGCTCGTCCAGTCCATCGCTCTTAAAAGACAAAACTGGAGTAGGCAGCGAGCATGGATCCTTCATAGGCTGTGCGAAGAGCAGGGGCAGCTTGTGCACGACGCCCTGCACCATGACGGCCCGGAAGAGGAGCAGGTGGTGAGGAGCGGCCGGAGACCATCAAGGCTGACCAGTCCGTGCTCCCCAGTTCGAGCAAAGGCGACGTGTAGGCCGGCTCCTCCCTCGTCGTCGCCGGCGGCCGCCGCTCCTACCTCGTCGACACCGTACGCATTGCTGACGCCATGGATGTTAGCCAGGATCCATCCAGCGATGCGCCTGATCCCATCTTGCATCCCACGGTTGAGGTGGTGCGCAGCAGGATGCGGGTGACGGCGCCGGAATCTACGGTGCTAGCGTTCGTGGCCGGGCGGAAAGACACGACGATGATGCTCGACCTGACGACCGAGCTCGCCCTCCACGGTGCCGTCCGGCCGGCCGTTCCTAGGCCACTCCCAGCATCCATCCAGGGGGATGGAGTCCGGCCAGCGGCGTGTCACGCACGGTTGTCTCTGGCAGCGCCGGTCGGGCAGGCGTCGCGCGCGGTCGTCGGGAACCGCCGGTCGGGCGCGTCGGGCGGGGATGGAGGGTGGCCGGCGGCGGGACGGTGCGTCGGGCTGGTCGTGCACGCACCGCATTGTTCTGTTTTTAAATTTCTTTTAGCGGTGGCAAATCTCGTAATTATCACGAAACGAAATAAAACGAACCAGTACTATGTCATTAGCAGTATTATGTGATTTGGTGGGAGGGTAAAACGGGCAAAAGTGGATTTGTGTTGAGTTGTCAAACATTGGAGCGATCTGGACCGTTGGCCAAATATTGAAGGGCTCAGATTCAATGTATCAACACAAGTTTGCTTTTTTAATAGTAGTATAGACTACAAGGGACCAAGAGTAAGCTCAGTAAAAGAAATATTATTTGTGCAAAAAACATTAGGATAAAAAATCTTACAAGCTACACCCTCCGTCCAAAAATAACTGTCTTAGATTTGTCAAAAAGTGGATGTATCTAGACATTAAACATGTATACATTCACTTTTGTGCAAACTTGAGACACTTATAGCATCTCTAACAGAGCCCTTAAAAGGGCCAAACCCGTAAAAGTCCGGCGACTTTACGGGCCGAGGCCGTTTTTTGGGCCATAGCAGAGCCCGTAAACGTCGGGCGGCCCGTAAACGGGATAAGCGCGCCCGGGAATGCGCACCGCCGACCGCTATTTATGCTGGGCGAGCCACATTTCGCGGGTAGAAACCCTTCAATCCCCACCGCCGCCGACGAGCAATCCACCCAGCGCCGCCGACGCCTCCGACGCTCGATTCAGACGCCGCCGCCGCAGATCCACCACCGCCGCCGCGCTAGGATAGCCCCGAAGAGGGAGAACTCGCCGCCGCTGCCGGGCGACGATAGATTCGGAGGTGACTACCCCGACGAATGGCGGAAGGACACTACTACAAAACGACACATCGGATACCCCACTATGGAAACGGCACGAGTTAGGCGACAGAGAATCGCGATTTTAGCGTTGCGGACGAGGCCTGGCAGAGGCTGGTTCGTCAACATTGGTTACGGAGAATTTTATATCTCCGTTACCAAAAGTATTGGCAACGGTCATAAATTTGTCTCCGTTTCCAATATGTATCTCTATGGCTACGGTTGTTTATGTATATCCGTTTGCGATGTGATTGGGAAATTGCAGTTGCAATCTGAAAGCGCGCCTGTTCAATGCGGCTTAATTCACGAGGGATTGGAACCGCCTGATCGACGCTAATAAAATGTGACTGGAACCGCGCGAAGCCAGGCAGGTCCCGCATTCTCCCCTTCGTTCTCTCCCACATTATCTACCACACTAGCACAACCGCCATGGAGGAACCCTGGTGGCAGAACGAGGAAGTCCCGAGCGACGACGCGAGCGCGGAAGACCGCAGTGAAGTTCCATGGTGGGATCAAGACGGGCCGCCGGACTCGGACCCCGACGACTCGGACCCGCCATCTTCACGCTCTGTAGAAGACGACTCCGACGACTCGGACCCGCCGTCTTCACGCGAAGGAGAAGACGACTCCGAAGAGGACGAGTCGCCGGAGGAAGAGGAGCCGGAGGACCCGTCGGAGCCGTATTATTCTAGCCAGGAAGAATACGACGCCGCCGCCGACGACGACGACGACGAGGAGGCGTCGGGGGAGGCGCCGGAGGAGGAGGCATCGGAGGAGGCGTCGGAGGAGGACGCGCCGGAGGAGGACGCGCCGCAGAAGGAGGATCACGCTCCGGAGAAGGAGGCGCGAGAGGAGGATTCGCCGGAGAAGGACGCACGGCCGGAGAAGGAGGAGCACGAGCCGGAGGAGGAGGAGGAGCACGCGCCTGAGGAAAAGGCAACCGGCAAGAAGCGACGCCGCGCCGCGGATGACAATGGCGCGGAGGCAGGGCGTAAGCAGAACAAGTAGAGTAGATAGTTAGTTCAATTACTCTATCGATCCTTTGTAAGTAGGCCCAGTGTGTCAGTGAAGAAATTAGAGGAAACGGTTGTTTATCGCCTCCGTTTGCGATGTTATATGCTATAAATGTGCCACTGCGGCAACCCTAACGCTCTCGCTCTCGCTCTCACTCTCACTCTCACTCCACAGTCATAGTGTGTCGGCGGCTCCAGACCTAACCCTTATCTCGCAGATCTGAGCGGCGCGTCCGGCCGGCATCGCCGCCGTGCATCTTCCCCCAGCGGCGCGTCGGCGCATCTTCCCCCAGCGGCGCGTCGTGAGCCGCCGCGCATCCCCCCCAGCGGCTCGTCGGCGAGCCGCCGCGCATCTTCCCCGAGTATGTCGCCGACGCGGATCTACTGGTCTATTGCCGTGCATCTTCCCCGGGTATGTAGCCGACTAGATCTTACATTTTGTTTAAACTAGCACAGAAAACTTGTCTAGTATTTGAAGTCTAGTATTGTGTTCTGTCTAGTGCCGATGATGAATACACCCCTCGACACTAGATCTTACATTTTATTTAAAGTAGCATCTACCGATCTAGTATTGTAGTACTGTCTAGTATTTTAGTATTGTGTTCTGTCTAGTATTGTAGTACTGCCGATGATGAATACACCCCTCAACACTAGATCTTACATTTTTTTTAAAGTAGCATATAAAACTTGTCTAGTATTTGAAGTCTAGTATTGTGTTGTGTTTGTTTTTAGTACTGCCGATGATGAATACATTACCTTCAACTTGTCTAGTATTTGAAGTCTAGTATTGTGTTGTGTTTGTTTTTAGTATTTGAAGTCTAATAGATTAATTTCAACCCTTTGTCAATGTGCTAATCCTCGTTATGGTTTTGTGTAGCTAGTGTATGAAGTAATAGTATATTTCGGCGACAATGCATAAAAATGGTGAGGCAATTGAAGGTAACATCACCTTCAAGTTCTGCCTCCAAATCGTTTCGATCGGACAGCAAGCACACGGATATAGGCGCTTAAGGTGTAAACTGTTTTCATCTTAAATTGTATTTATGTCATGTAGCATCATATTTGGCTCTTTTCTAACTAGACATCCATGTATTTTATATGCAGAAGCGCCATGCAGATCCAAACAAGCTTTAAAAGAGCTAAATACAAAGTGGGATCATATCCGTGAACCGTCGCTGTTGTGACGTTTCGCTGCACTGTTCAAAACACTTTTTTAATTAAGAGTGTCTTGGACAGTGTGGCCGAAATGTCACAGCGGTGACGTTATTATATTTCGGCGACACCGTCCAAGATGGAGCAAGCCTCGCTACGAAGAATTTGGCAAGATTAATTTGCTAAGGAGGCTTGCGAGCTCGGTGTGGTTTCTTGTTTTTAGTTTCTCCATCTATTTTGTGTATGTGTGTAGCAATTTGGCTGCAGATGTGATTTGGAGAAGCATGAAACCGCTACTCGAGTCTTTTGCTAGGTCGAATTCCGTTTTCGGCGCTTCGGAACTGAGGAAGAAGGTGGAGCTGGAGAAGAGTGGAGTGTCATAAAAGTTAAGTTTAGGGAGGCATGAGAATGATAGGATTAGCGAGGCATGTGTAACTCATCTTTTGATGCTATGTAATGATGACAATTCTTATATACGTTATGAATGGATTTGGTAGCAACTTTGTGCTTCTGCTGTGAGATTTTGAATGTAATTTGGCAACCGAATTGCTCCTGTAGGCTTCTGAAAGAACCTCAATGCAAACGAGTAAAATAGAATCTCCGTTACTGATGCACCGATACATCGGAAACGGAGATGGGTCCGCAACCGTAGCCAACTTATGCCTCATCGGTGACGGTTTTTTGCCTCCGTTACCGATGAAGGCCTTCACATCAGTGACAGGGTCGGGGACACGGACCCTTTCTCCGTTGCCGAAGGGGTTTTTGGACCGTTTCCGATGTGTCGTTCTGTACTAGTGGGAGGTGGTCCGCAGCGACGGCGCGTGGAAGCGGTGCTCGCGCAAGTGGACGAACGACCACTTGCCGGTGCCGCAGCCGCTCCGCTACCGCGCCGTGGAGGAGTTTGACCGCCTCCGATGGGAGCGCGAGCAGGAGCGCCGCCGACGCGCGCGGGTCCTCAATGGCGGCGACGGAAGCTCCTCCGGCGGCGCGAGCAGCTCCACCGCGCCACCTGCTCTTCCTCCGCCGGAAGAGTACGAAGCCGCCGCCTTCGGGTCCTCCGTGGCGGTGGAGGATTTCGTCCCCGACGAGCTTCTTGAGTCCATCGTGGCTCAAGTGAAGCTCCGTTCCGTGGCGGAGGCGGCGGAGAAGGCGGCGCAGGTCGACCGCGAGGAGGAGATCGACAAGATCTTCCTCCACCAGGGGCTCGAGCAAGACCGCGTCGCCGCGGAGAAGAAGGCCTACTGGGAGGCCTACGCGGAGGACGTCGTCGACCTCGTCTCCGACGAGGACTAAAGCTCCAACGCCTCCGCCTCGACCTCGTCGCCGCCGCACCCGAGGCTCCGGTGAGCCGCATTTTGGTTCTAGGGTTAGGGCGGCGACGATTAAGACTAGTTTAGCTTTTGGTTAGTGTAGGTTTTATGTAAAAATCTGTATGAATCGATGATGAACAAGTGTATGCAATGCATCGATGAAGAACAAGTGTTTGTTCCCGCCAAAATTGCCAAAAAATGCAGTTTCGTTTAAGGTTTCTGCTATGTGCCGCTCGTATTTGTGAGTAGAATTGCCAAAAAACGCGAACCGTAAACCGTGTTTGAGGTTTCGCGTTTGAGGGCTCTATTAGAGATGCTCTTATTTTAGGACGGAGTATAACTCAACTGAACCAAACTTTCACAATCATTAGCACCATCCTTGGGACTTGTGAAATCTGAACAGTAACTACTTACTCCCAGCAAAGCTTTAGCAAGTCGCGTGGCTACAGTTGGGAAGCACGACAGTGCTGTTCAGCTCCATGCAGATTCCGGACTCCTCGTCTATCTAGGCATCGACCGGCCTCTTGCTCTCCTCCTTTACCCCTGTGAGCAGACCGCCATTCGCCAGCCTCGCTGATCCTATCCAGCAGTTGCATGAGGAAAATAGCACAAGCTGCAATGTGTATCAGTATCACAATTCACAAGCATAAAAACCAGATGATCCTAAATGAAGCAATCCACTGTTTAATCCAGAGGTTCAGGTTGGATCAATTGAGAACGCAGGGGAAATCGCCAGAGGACATGATCAATTTTAAAACGAAACCACACAAACAGAAGGCCCCGGCGAGGCTGCAGTCGGTCCACGAGGAAGAGGACGAAGTGCGCGGCAGGGCAGTACGACATGCGCATCTGCAGGGAGGTCCCGTCGTGGTCCTTGGAAGAGCGGATGCGGGGCTCACAGCGGCGGCCTGGTGGTGAGAGGATTTAGGGCCGCGGTGGATCTTGAGAAGAAGAGGGCATTCGCTGCTGCAGGTCAGAGGGCGGGGCTGCCGGGTGCCGGCGGCCTGGTGGTGAGAGGATTTAGGGCCGCGGTGGATCTTGAGGAGAAGAGGGTATTCGCTGCTGCAGGTCAGAGGGCGAAGCTGCCGGGTGCCGGCGGCGGTGGTGTTGGACGACGCCAAGGGCCTCCGCGGAAAGGAAGAGATCGATTGTCTCCCCGGCCAACAACTTGCTGTGTGCGGGAGGAGGCAGGCAGTGAGCGGGAGCATGGGGCTGCGGCAGAGAGAATTTGGGCGGCGGCGGCGCGGGTATTGAGGGTTACGGACGACCTTCGATGTTAGAGGAAAGGGACGACGTAGGAGAGGAACAAAATCTTTCTTTTACTCCCTCCGTTCATAAAAAGATGTCTCAACTTTATCAAAATTTGGATGTATCTACACACTAAAGTATGTCTACATACATACAAATCTAGAAAAGATTGAGACATCCTTTTGTGAACGAAGGGAGTAGATAGGAGAGATACTGCTCTCCCTGTTTCACAATATAGATCTTTTTAGAAAACTAAACTAGTTTGTTAAAAAAACTTACATTGTAGAGACAACTGTATGAGACATCTAAATTGCATCAACAATGTCATAAAAATAAATTAGAACCAGAGTGGCAAGATTTATGTCAATGTATTTCTGAGAACGGAAGAAAATGGTACTACATGTCTTAGAGCATCTTCACCGGTGCTCCCAATAGAGCATCCGGCAACGGTGTTGGACACATGCTATTGGGAGTATCGACACACGTTGCTGTCTATTGGGAGCGACTCGCACTACATGCCGATCCCAATAGAACAATATTATTTACAAATATAGAACAAAAATAAATTAAAATAGGAAATTACTCGCCGCCCTCCTCCGATGGTGGTAGTGGAGTAGCTGGCACATACTCCTCCGGTAGAGATCGTGGAGATCCCGGCTGGATTGCAGGCGCCGCTAGAGCTGCCCATGGTGGTGCAAAACACCGAGGGTCTGTACGGTGCGTCGGCTTGTCAGACTCCCATGGTGACCAAGGTTCTCACGCGGTACAAGATGGTTGTGGCGGAGTTGTCGGCTCATCATGCTCCTGCTCCGGATGCGGCCCTTCGGCCTCCTACTTCGGAAGTGCCACCTCCTTCTCCTCCAGCACCAGCAACACCGCCTCCTTCTCCGACAATGACATTGCAGGAAGGCGAGGGGCACTAGGAGATGGAATGTGGCGGTGCGGTACGTGAGGAGACACCGGTTTAAAAGCACAGGCGAGGAGGCGAGCGACTGCAACGCCTCTCCCCAAGCGACGCACCACCTCCTAATCATAATGCCGACGCACTTTTCTCAAGCGACACACACTATACTTGATGTGTCGCCGACGTGTCGGCCCCGTGCGTCAGCTCCAACGTGGCGTGCTTTGTCGCATTTGCTGGTGCGCCCACTTGCCTTTGTATAAACAACGCGCGAAATGTGTTTGTCGGACACTCTACTGAGCCGCGTCGCCAACTCATAACCTATTGGGCTCGATGCTGGGACCGATTTCGTGCAGGCTGGGAGGCACCGTACCGTATGTATGCGAATTTCACATGACTTCCACCTTTTATTTTTCTGCAAATGTCAGGTCAACATTATTCAAAATAACAAGCATGTTAACGGATAAAGTAGCTTCGTACTAAAAAAAAGTTCCCGCATGATGAAATAGTGAAAATGAGGATATCGGCTGGCTGTGACTTCAAATCTTTCATCTGGCAACCAGGAAAAAAATTGTTTTATCCGCAAATGGAATAGACCATTTGCAAAAAATTCCAAGTGATCGTGGGCTTCCGGCGGTGGCGTGGGCTTAGTTTAAGGTACCATAGCAAAGGCCTCTTCAGAAAAACATGGTGGAATAGGCCGATCTGGGTCAGACTCATATTTATTCTTAAGAGAAAAAAAATCTTATCTTGAGTAGTAGGGCAAATTCAATGCGGTATGCACATCCATTTCTATCCGCATGGCTAAAAACTACGGCCCAACGCTACGATGCAAACAGATCTATGTCCATTTTTCTATCCGCGAGCATCCATTTCCAACCTAAATTTGGGTTGGGTTCGACGGCCCTGCCGCCGAAACCGTTGGCGACTGTTCCATGACCACGGCTGACACCGCCCACAAGTTGTTACGCCGTTTGCCCGACGTGTTTGTGAGGCACAAATTCACCACTTCCTCATAGCGGATAGCTCGGATAAAAGGTACTTTTACAACATCTTGTGTTCATCCTCGTCTACAGAATTGTCCGACGATGAGAGTGTTTTGATTGCTACACTTTTCGTCAATGACAGATTACGAGGCAACAACCATTGTTCAGGGATTGGGCTGCGGCCATGCATCGGCGTTGGATTGTAACATAGAAGGGGGCCATGTCCAACTCTTCAAAGATTACTTCCATCGCACAATTCCAATATACACTGCCACCTATATCCAGCGACGCTTCCAGATGGTAAGACACGTGTTTAACTGCATTCGGGAGGGAGTGATGTGTTATGATGATTACTTCATATGCAAGACAAATGCCCTTGGTAAGACTGGCTTCTCCTCTTATAAAAATGCAATGCAAATGTTCGGATACTTGCATATGGAGCTGGTGGTGATCTTGTTGATTAGTACATGCTCGTGAGTGAGTCTACATGCCTAGAGCCAATGTACAAATTCTGCAAAGTTGTGATTCTTGTGCTTCGCCCAGAGTATTTGAGAGAGCCAAATGTTGTTCGACACTGCCCGAATTTTGTCGATTAATGAGTTAAGAGGATTTCCTAACATGCTCGGAAGCATATGTTGCATTCATTGGTTGTGAAAGAACTGTCCGACCTTCTTAGCACTCTCTTATTTTTTGGCAAGCCTAGCGTTCTTCTCTCTAACGGGATTGCAGATTGTGTGTACAAATGTAGACCACTGATGATACATACAATCAGCTAGCTAGGTACTATCCCTTGGTAGATGGGTGGACATTGATCTCATATAGTTAATCTGTGGAAATTTCCCTCAAAATCCTAGAGAACATCGGAGAACGCTAAAGCACGTTGATGTCATTTTTAGAACCTGCCATGACGAAAAAAAGAGTGCCAAATCCAGAGATCTTGTGATGTCACAGTTTCAAATATGAATGTGCCTTCACCAACATGTCCCTTATATTGCCCCTGAGTGTTTTTGGTGTGCTCCAATCTCGGTGGCTACTATTCGACACTTTTCTAACATATGGAGCATCGACATTACGTGGGAGGTAATAGCTGCTTGTGTGATCATGTACAACATGATCGTAAATGATGAGCGTGATGAAACTATGACCATGATTGGCAGTTGCATGGTAATTTGGTTTAGCCCAGGGTGGAGCGGCAATGTTTCATTATATCTCCAATTTCATCATGAAATGCGTGATCCAACAATTCACTTGCAATTTTAAAATGATTTGGCTGACCATATGTGGACTAAAGTAGGAAACCAATAGTTTTATCTTCCCATTTTCTTCCAGTTTATTTGCTATAATTTTCTAATTCATTTGTTTGTAATAAATTATGTGATTTTATTTATTTGGTTGTAAACTATGTGACTTACTTGTTTATTCTTGTGTAATATTTAGTTTGCCCCGATCAACAATGTATAGAATGGCCAAAATGCTGAAATGAAAAAAACAAATAGCGCGGACCATATAGGTCGGCCCGTTGGGTGTAGTAGTAAGGAAAGTCGGATAGGGGCCGGACGCCTATCCGCGTGGCGACATAGACGTAAGCATACATATTTCACGGAACTTTGGAGCTGCCCTTACTCTTTATTTGCTATCTCTCTCCCAATCTCCTTGCTAAATATTAGCTATAAAATACTGAGAAAATAATTAATAAACAGGCTGGGCAAATTTAGACATACAGCTGATACACAAACTGATTTCGTAAAAAAAGATACATTATCGAGGAATCGTTCTACTCCATGAAATTGTACATGAGATTCGACATGAAAAACTGTCCTCTGTCATGTACTATCTCCGTTCACAAAAAGATGTCTCAACTTAGACCAAATTTACATGTATCTAGATATGATTTAGTGTGTGATAAATGCAAATTTGGTTTAGATTGAGACATCATTTTGTGGATGGAGGGAGTACAAAATAGATTTGAAAGTCCTATCACAAAGTTTGCTCACGGGGCAGTGCCCGATTTTTCTGCAGAGGGACATTCAGGACAAATTATACCAAGAACGCTAGTCAACTTATCGCGACTGAAAACTCAAAAACTTATCGCGACTACAGTGGGCCCGTCAACGCGGTGCAAATCTCGCTGAGCGTCTTCTTGCCCACTGACTTCTTGACTTTGTTGTACCATACTGAAGTAGCCAGCTCGCTGCTTGCTGCTGTAGTGCTGTGTCCACTTTGTCACAAGATCTTGTCGTGTTATACAGAGAGTAAACATCGATTAATTATTAAGTTTTGTCCGAGTATCTTTTATTGTTTCTACAAATGCAGCCTTCCATGGGATCATATTGCAGTGTTTCCTGTCATTTTCCCGATTTGCCCAACAGAGCACAAAACAAATTGATAAGGGGTTGCCCGATCTTCTCAGTGAGCCGATGATGGATGGATGATGGATATGTAGATAATTCGCGAGATGCTCTCGAACTCTCCGGCTGCTCCCCTGTTGCCAATGCAACAGCTCTTCAACCCAATGGATATTCGCAACACCACACGCTTGCGCAACGTAGCCGCCGACCACGAGCGGTTCTGCAATCTCCCAATTCCCAGTGGAACGACAGATCACACTCAAATTTCGGTAACAATAATCTCCAGAGCGCAACACAGTGGAGAGGTTGAATTCCTGAGCGCAACACAGAGGAAATCGAATATAGATGAATGCTTACAGCAATCCAATCTAGGGTTTATCTTAAACGTGGTCGCCCTTTTACAATTGCGGTACAGCCAAATATATATGCGTGCGTGCGTGGCCTCTAAGGGCATCTCCAGCCGTGCCCTCCAGGAGCCCCCCATGCCACTTTTTGTGCCAAATAGCCCCAAATAGCGCCAAAATCTCCCAGTCAGCCCCCCAGGACCTCAAATAGCGCCGTTTTAGCGCCGGCGCACCCAGGCCAAACCCAGGGCGCTGGGTTGCGCCTGGGGGGGGGGGGGCGATTGCATGCAAAACGCCCACAGTCAGCCTCACAACTGCCCCTCTCTCCTCTCTTTTGCCCAGGCCCACCACGTGCAACCCTCCCTTTTTTCTCTCTCCTCTCTCCTCTCCCCATTTTTCCCCACCTACCCACGGAAGAAGGCCTCCACCGCCGGCCAGCTCTGCTCCTCCTCGAGCTCGCCGGGATGGCCCCGGGCGCGAGTAGCAGGCCGCCGCCGAGCTCGCGCCGCCCCTCCTCGAGCTCGCCATCCGCGGCAGGTCGCCTCGCTCACTCGCGCCTGCAGGCCTCCACGAGATGGGGAAGAACGGAGCTTGGGCTTCGTCGCGAGCTTGGGCGCTGGAGAGCTTCGTCGCGAGCTTGGGCATCCCTGGGGTGGGTGGCCGCCGTGCTGTGCCCCTCCGCCCTCGTCGAGATCGCGCGCCCTGCTCCGCATCCTCGATCTCGTGCGCGAGATGGGACTGGACGATGGCCTCGCCGCCCTGCTCGAGCTCGCCGCGCACGAAATGGCCTCGGGCGGCGCCGCGCCCTCTTCTTCTTCCCCACCAGGGGCTGCTGCGAACCGCCGAGGCAGAGCTCTGGTCAACGACGTCACTCGCGTCGCGGGCCAGGGAGAAGGCGCGCGCGAGCGCGGCCGAGGACGACGCAGACAAGCTCGGCGCGGCGCGGCGTTCCTGGACTCCGGCAGGGTGATGGCCACGAGCCGGAAGGACGGAGTGTTCGCGTCTATCAGCAACATCGCCGAAAGGCGGAGGGAGTTGAGGTTGCCGGAGCTGCCAAGCTCCTTCATCTTTTTTTTAGTGGAGTCCATCTCATCTTTTCAGCTTGGGGTGAGGACACGGCTAGGAAATCATGCCCCCCAGAAATCAGAATAGCGCCGGCGGCGCAAAATCTGGCTGAAAAAGGAGGAAAAAGGCCTCCTGGGTTTGCGCCACGGCTGGAGATGCCCTAAGAGTCCAAGCCTAACACGACTGCTAACTACCTTAAATAAAATATCCTAATTGATTTTGCTAATTCAGATCAAATAAATCTGCACGCACATGCATGTGGACCTACCCTATTCCTTTCTTTGGAAATATTGTGCGTGCTTGCTCCTTGACCAGCATGCATGCAACGCACATGCATGGCAGAGCTGGGTCCCACGTCCTTGAATTCTTGAGGTGCATACACCGATCGTACCACATGGCTGGGTCCCACCTTAATTGCATTACGTGAATGCCTAAGAACATGCATATAGTTTCTTGCTGAATTAGTAGTGCCAACTTCACGTGTCTTGTTGTCGCCGAGGTCGCCGTCCTCATGTGTCCTTTGGTCGCCGTCCTCCCTCTCCTTCCACTGGCGCCATTTCGACGGATACATCTAATCAAATAATTATACAATGATTTAGGTAGCACATAATTCTCATATATCAAAGTACTATTTTTAGATAGGAATAAATTCACTTGATAATAATCATCAATTAGGCTTAATATTTCCTTCTAGTTCAAACATGTACAATCACCATAATTTATGGATATATCCTCATCACAAATTGTTAGAATACTAATATGGATGGACAAAGAAGATCTGATCCTACATGAATAAGTGTAAAAAAGATGTTTGAGTGGCTGGAGAATTTGAGTGGTTTGAGATGAATGCAATCCACATGTATTTGGACGGGACCATTCCTTTAGCCAAAAAGACATCTATCCATTTTTTGGTCAAAATCCTCCAATCCATGGTTAGTATCCGCTTAGTTTCAAAACCCCGCATATTCTCAAATAGCTAGTCTTGTAACATAAGTGAGAAATTTTAGTCCCATAAATTATCAAATAATCTCGTAACATAAGTGGGAAATATGATGAGAACGGACGTCCTTGCTCCGAGGAATATTGAGTTGCCATTAGTGAACTCTTTTACTCCCTCCATTCCATATTACTTGACACTAAAATGGATGTATCTAGACTTATTTTAGTGCTAGATACATCCATTTGAAAGTCAAGTAATATGGAACGGAGTGAGTAGAAGACAATGCCACAAAAACCTGTTAGCCAAAAGAAACAGAGGCGGAACTAGAGAAAATTACAAGTGGGGGCGGATCAAGTGACTGGCGGCATTCCTTGTATAAATAAAATCTGTTTTTTTTCAGATATGAACACATACTATGGAATTCAAAATTTACCCCCATTTGTAATTATTACATTGGTTACACTTGATCCCATAGAAAATCACGAGTGGGGCAGAACAGAACTTGGTTCTCCCTGCCAAAGGATAAAATAATGAGAGTCGGTTAGACAATTGTTTTTCGTGGTTGTCACGACAATATAAATCTAGAGTGTTTGACAAAACAAAAACAAAATTAGATTCAAATTAATTTGAAATTTCCAAAAACTCTAAATCTTCTGTGGTGGGATTTCCTTGGAAAATCAGTTCACACGAGCAAGAAAAACGTCACCGTAGGAGCTTTGGAGTCTTGCACAACAACACAACATCAAATTTTGACATCAAACACGTGTTACCCGAGACTATTTTTTTGACGGAGTTTGACAAAAGAAAAACGAATTTGCATTGAACCTAATTTAAAATTTCCAAAAACTCTAAATTTCCAGTGGTGGGACTTCCGTAGTAGCCCTCCGCGTAGTTTCAAAACCCCGCATATTATCAAATAGCTAGTCTTGTAACATAATTGAGAAATATTGAGTCCCCAAAATTATGAAACAATCTTGTAATACAAGTGAGAAATATGAAGAGAACCTACGTGCTTGATCTAAAGAATATTCAGGTACCATTACTAAACTATGTTAGCAAAATTGTGCTACAAAAAATTGTTAACCTCAAGGCCTTGTTTGGCACAGGAGTTTTTGGGTGTTTTCTAGTGTATATTACCTAGTGTTTTGGGTGAAAACACTTCTCACACCCAAAACACTCCAACCCCTCCCAATCCCCTTCTCCACCAAAAACCCCCACCAGTTCTAGTCGTTTGGTACACAGGTTTTGCAGACAAGTGTTTAGCAATAAAATCTCATCTTTTTTTCATAGGACACACAATTACAACACGTGAGCACAATTTCAACAATACTTCTGATTTGAGGTCATCAATAAAAACTTTTCACAGCACGTGACCACAGTTTCAACAGTCATATATTATTCCCAGGTTTATCACATGAATAACATCGATAAAATTATTTCATCAAATCATCTCTCGCATCGTCGTAGGATCAAATAATCTCACGCATCATCGCAGGAACAAATCAGAGAACAAGATCTGACGCAGCGTTACAGGAACAAAAACGAGCAACAACGGCTCATGCAGGTTTCAACGGTCCTATATATCTCAGGTTTATCACAAGAACAACATCAGGTTTATCGCATCGTCGCAGGATCAAATCATCTCACGCATCGCCGCGGGAACAAATCACTGTTTCAGGAGCAAGATCTGGAACTTGAAAGCTTGCATGAGAGGAACCTGGCACAATGTAGACATTTTAGACAGCATGTTAAAGCATTGGAGAGAAACAGAGCAAGTGATATGCAAGAACTAATAAATGATTCATGACACTAAAAAATCTCTGCATATGCTAGTTACAATCATGGTGCAGTACGTTCAGGTTCTGAAATATGTACAGATCAGGTGCTGCTAATTTGTGAAATACTCGTACAGATGAGGTTGGTGACATGAAGTACTAATACATAGTAAAGAAATCATCCTGTTTACAGGTTCATAGCACAATTTTCTAAAACTAGAACTCCAAAATCAGCCAGGCATGATAGAAATTACAGATTACTCATTTTGTCACTCTTTACTAGTACAAAAACGTCAGACATTAGTCCTGCTAGTACCAGACAGTCAGTAGCTACCCTGTTATGTTGATCTCTACAAAAAAAGAAGCAACCCTGTTCTGAG
The DNA here is from genome assembly GCA_947311845.1 of Poa pratensis. NCBI lineage: Eukaryota > Viridiplantae > Streptophyta > Magnoliopsida > Poales > Poaceae > Poa > Poa pratensis. The sequence continues at coordinate 9,575,869 of CAMZMU010000104.1, read as the reverse complement.
AAAGAACAGACAAAGTCTAGCTTTTCCATTTCCATTTCATTTCAGGAACATACTACATAAATCATACAACCACCACTAAAACCTAAACAACAAGAAGTAGAAATAGATGGCACTGATCCAGTCGTTCTTGCTCCTTTTCATTCTGTGAACAACTAAAAACACTATAACTCATCTAGCCAAATTTGTTCACTGATTAAATCAACGAATCAGTAGTAAGACAAACGCTAGTCTACTCAGATCACATACATCTCTCCTAAACCTGGGAGTTAGCACAACACCAACGAATCGGACCACTTGGCTTCCCTCTGGACCAAGAACAAGAAGAGCATAGTACCCCAGATTCCTCTCATATACAAGAACTGGATCTCATCGGAATCAACAAGAACCCTAGAACCTAGCTAGGTCATTCAGCTATCAGTACACGGGAGAGGAGGGGAAGACGTACCTGATAGAATTCCCGAAGAAGTGCGACGGAGAAGGAAAGCTGCGGCGGCGTCAGGAGCAGAGACAGCGGCGGGATCCAAGAACTCGTCGCCGGCGTGAGGGAGGGAGGCGCCAGGAGCGTAGGGAGGGAGGCTTCGGCGTCGGGGGAGGCTTCGGCGACGGCGACGGCGGACGGGACGAGCTACGGCGGAGGGGATGAGCGACGGCGGGGCGCTGCGCTGCGCCGCTAGAGCTCGAGACACGCAAGAAACGCGAGTACCCCCACGCGTCTTCGATCCCGTCCAACCCGACGTGGTTCCACGAGTCTTACTGGGTTTGCCCTGCCGAGCCCGGCCTGCCGAACAGTATTGGGGTGTTTTCTGGTGTTTTTAGATGGGCCCGTAAATTACACGCAAAAACCGGTCGATGCTCTCCTGCCGAACAAGGCCGATAATATAGACACGAGTTGGTTAGACAGTTTTTTCCATGATTGTTCTTGCCGGATGGTTTAATTTTGACGTCAAACACGCATAGCATAAGTCTATAATTATGACGGAGTTTGACAAAACAAAAGGAAATTTAGATTGAACTTAATTTGAAATTTCTATAAACTCCAAATCTGCTGATGTGGGACTTCCTTGGAGATCAGTTCACATGTGAGCAAGAAAAACGTCACCGTAGGAGATTTGGATTCTTGCACACCAACACAACCTCAAATCTCAGTTCTAGTTGTCGTTGATCTCAGGAGTCAGGAGCACCAGCCAACACGAGAAGAAAGACAACAAATTAATCAATCAAACAGCTGGCGCATGGACTTGCGCGCACCATCCCCTTCCTTGGCTCCTCCCCAACACTCTCGCTAGATTCGGGGATCACACACCGACACTGACACACACACATTCTCTCTCCGTCGTCACGAGAACTCAGTGAGGGAAGAACATTTTCATCCTCTCGCAATGCTCCATGTACATGCCGTCGCCGTCATCTTGCTGCTGCTTCTATCCTCCTCCTCCCCTACATCGCAGCTCAGCTTCGGTGCCACATTTGGCCCCTGGATCAATGGTGCCGCGCCACCACCGTCTGCTCCCAGCTCCCCGTCGATGCAGAGCCAGATCGGTGGCGGGGGGCAAGAATATAAGGCGCTGCAGGCGCTGAAGGCGGCCATCTCCAGTGACCCCGGCGGCGCGCTGTCGTCGTGGCAGGGGCCCAATGTCTGCGCCTACAAGGGCGTCTACTGCTCCGCGCCGCCCCCCGGCGAGGCGGCGGCGGGCGCAGTGGTCGCGGGCATTGACCTCAACCACGCCAGCCTGAAGGGCACGCTCCCTGCCGCCATCTCCCTCCTCGCCCACCTCACGTTCATCCACCTGAACAGCAACCGCCTCGCCGGCGCCGTTCCGGACACGCTTGGGGACCTGCAGTACCTCACCGAGCTCGACCTCAGCAACAACCTCTTCTCCGGGCCCTTCCCCGCGGCCACATTGCTGATACCGTCGTTAGTCTACCTCGACCTGCGGTTTAACGGCTTCTCGGCGAGCTGCCCGACGAGGTCTTCGCCAAGAATCTGGACGCGCTCTTCCTCAACAACAATCAGTTCGAGGGCCAGATCCCGGAGACGCTGTGGTCGTCGCCGGCGACGGTGATCACCCTGGCGAACAACGGCCTGACCGGCCCCGTACCGACGGCCTACAGCTACGGCGGCGCCGGTGGCCGGCTCCGGGAGCTGCTGTTCCTGAACAACAAGCTGACCGGCTGCGTCCCGGAGGCGCTGGGGTTCCTGCCGAGCATCCAGGTGCTGGACCTGAGCAGCAACCTGCTGTCGGGCCACCTGCCGAGCACGCTGTCGTGCCTGTCGGGCATCGAGGTGCTCAACATCGCGCACAACCAGCTCACGGGGGAGCTCCCGGAGCTGGTGTGCGACCTGAGGCGGATCACGAACCTGTCCGTCGCCTTCAACTTCTTCTCCGGGATCAGCCAGGACTGCGACCGGCTGGCCGGGCGGAGCATGTTCGACTTCTCCGGGAACTGCGTGCCGGGGCGGGGCATGCAGCGGCCGCAGCCCGAGTGCGACGGCGCGCCGGGGGACGCCGGGCTCAGCTGCCTGCGCATCCCGGGGTCGAGCCCCGCAGCGTGCGCCCATGCGGCCGTGTCATTGGGCGTCGGCGTCACCTTAGGGGGCGCGCTGACCTTCGGCGGCGGCGCCGAGGTCACGGTCACCGTTCCATGATCGAACGGATCGGGGTCCGGCATGTACCTTCTTTTCGGGTGAAATTAATTAGCCTCCTTTGTTGGCAGTGCCAGTGCGCATGGATCATTACGTGATGATTGTGACTGTCGTCTGGTTAATTCGTCCTGTTGCATGCCTAATTAACCATGCAGATGCCAAGCACAAACTGATTCCCTAGCGTACAGATGGTCTAAACCCGTGATGCTTTTGCTCGAATTAGCAGTGACGAGACTGAGGCTGCAGTGTGCTCTGTGCTGTTCTTGCGAGCTTGCTTTCAGCTGGATGAGGAGGGATTTGATTTGAGAGCGAGGTGAGAGATCGGAATTAATTGGCACCTCCATGAATGCAAGGCCGGTAGATGCAACCACCTGCAGCGAGGCAAGATGGGCCATGGCCGGCCGTGCAGGGTGCTCCCATCCGGGCCATGTGAGGTGCTGCGTTGCTAGCTGCCCTTCTCTTTCTAGTGCGCTCGTACCGCGTACTACAGTACCATTTTTATCGGATCATCTGTTTCACTTCACAAGTTCACGCCAGTAGCACTGTCCCGTGTGCTTCGGGTTCCGTTTCCCAACTATTTCGATGGTTTGATCATGCACAACGAGAGTAAAAAATATGGATGTGACTCTCAGTCGAATCTAATGAGAATTAGTTTAATTTTCAGTCATGTGCCAAGGGCGCCCTTGGATGTCGTTCCCCTTTCTTGCCAGCGTAGTTGCGGAACGCCAGCCCCTACATTGCACCAAGACTTCGAGTCTCCGGGTGAAAACCCAGTTTTGGCTTTTGCCAAAGCGCGTGACAGCGTCGTCTTCGCCGCTTCCCTGCTAAGGGTGTCGCCTTGGAGACCTAGCCCTCGTATGTTTCCGAGTTTGTGCTGTCGCGGTGATTTGTCGGTGCGAGGCGGGAGACGTCGAGGGGGCGCCTCGAGTTTTGGTTGTTGCAAGTCAGGGCGGCGGCCCCACACTAGGCTGCGGACAATGGCTTCATGAGGTTTAGGGTTTCAACACACACGGTGTGGGCGACGATCTTGTGCTACTTGGGTGGCAGGTCTGGTTGGCTCGACATATTCAACCCTTGCGGCTTGTTTCAGCTTGTACATCGGGGTGGCGACTCCGGGTTTGGCGCTGCGGCCTTGGTCTGCGAGCGGATTTTTATGGCATGGCTGGGCTACGGCCTGTCCTGGGTCGTGAGGCGTTGCCGCTTGCATGCGAGCGAAGAATGTTGAGGAGGCAGCCCACGAGGACGGTGTTGGTGGGCTGTACGGCGCATAACAGTTGGCTGGATGCCAGGGTGGCGGCCCCAGGTTTGAGGTGGTCGTCGACGTGTCGCAGCTGCAGACTTAGCGGCCTTCTTGTGGCACACTGCTCCACTTCCGATGGTTGGGCGGCTCAATGCTCCTCCCACAAGATTGGCTTCACTCTCCTTCATCCGCGGTAGTGTTTACATGTTGTGCGTGGCAGGGGTGTTTTGTTTGTGGTTTCGGTCGCCTCGTCGCCCGGTGGGGGTCCTGTGCCCTTTGTAGCTGGTTCTCTTGGTTTTACCTAATAAACCGGGCAACTCTCTTATTTTTTATGAGTAGACAGTGCTCCTCTCCCGTTTCACAAAACAAAACTGTAGTTACAACATGGTTGCAACATATGCCTATCATGAATCAAGAAAAAATAATCAACTATCTAGGTACAATTGAAAAAAATCACAATTACAACCTAATTTGTAAGTTGTAACTCATAGTTGCACGAATCACGATAAAAATTCGGTGGTGTAGCCTCTAATTTAAGAATTAACAAAACCAAAAACATATGAGCGTGGCTAGATCTCGGACCACTAAGAATTAAATAATTCTCTGCCGGCCATCTTAGCTACTATACCCATTTTCTCGTATCTTCACTCCAATCTAGGCTTGTGTTTTTTTTTTGGGCCGACCCAACATGTGTGTGTCTATTGTTTTTTTGCTGGGTTTAGCTGGGTTAGACTTGGGCTGTGTGCTTGGTTTTGCCTTCTAACTTGGCTTGACTGAAATTTTCCAATTTCAGTTTTAGACAATGATAGCATCGACAGTTTATCTTCGACGTATATTCAGGCATTCAGCACCTTTTAGCAGCTAGCTTTGTCATGTTACCCATGCTGATCTTGCTTGTCAGGAGGCCAGTATTGGTATGGCCATCTTGTCTCTTCGGACTGAGTAGCTGAAGTTCCCTGTGCCACATGGCAGAAACAATTTAAGAATATGAGCATCTAGAATGTTCCAGAATGTCTTGAACGATTAAAAGAACATTAATTTAGTGTCAATCGGGTATTGACCGTAATCATAAGACTCTCCAAATATTGCACCTTCAAAACGATGTACATTTATAGTACTCTACCGACAAATGTAACTACCGAAATAAGAGACGACTAGTAATCCAAAAATATTTGTTCGGCGTGGTTTCAAAAGAAAAAAGCCGTGTTGTTCTGTTTACTCTTTTCACAGTTTAAAGTGTCAACACTAGAGTATAAGTTTGGGGAAAAAAGGCTATTTATGTTCAAATGGATTTTTTCAGAGAAGTGCAAACAAAGAAAAATAATAAGTATCATCTGTACAATGTTGCATAAATAACTACTAACCACGTGCATACTTGAGCGAGAGTAACATAACAGAAGACCATTGAGCAACCTCGGAAGATATATAGCAGAAAGCTTACTTCTTTTGTACTTGCTGATTGGCAGGCCATTATCAGTCCTAAGCCAGCAGGCATGTGGTGAAATTTGCGTTGCTGTTGCTCCCTCCCCTCTTTTTGATTATTCATCTTGACATGGAATGACAAAATTACATTACGAAGAGAAAGAGAAGGCAATGGAGTGAATGACAATTACAAAGAATTCTGATCATCAGAGCATTTCATTTAGAGTATACAATATTGGCATTGCTACATATATATACCACATCCTTTACATGAGTTGAGTACTGAAGAAACAAGAAATCTGACGTGAGTTTTCACAAGCTCTATTGAACCGAATTTCGGGCGGTATAGAGTTTGATTGGTACTCGCGTCCCCCTCATGGCCGCTCCGGAGGCATTCTACTAGGCGTCAGGACTGATACCATGGAAGTGTTGGATGTTACGGATGGCGATTTTCATATCAAAATGCACATCCGTAATAAGACCGACAATTTCATTTGGAGTCTTGTAGCTGTGTATGGGCCGGCTCAGGAGGTGGCTAAGACTGCTTTTCTCTGTGAAATGGTAAATGTGGCAAAAGATAACCCTCACCCTCTTATCATCGGTGGGGACTTCAATCTGCTACGTTTTCCGTTTGAGAAAAGCAAGGGTCGGTTCGACAACCGTTGGCCTCTGTTGTTCAACGCAGTCATTGACAGCCTGAACTTACAAGAGATCACAATGGTGGGGAGACAGTTTACTTGGGCTAATTCTCTCCCCGAACCCACATACGAGAAAATAGACCGTGTCCTGATGGATACTGATTGGGAATCTAGGTTCCCGTTGGTGTCGGTACGGGCTCTAGAACGTATTGAGGGTTTGTCGGATCATGCTCCCATTCTTTTGACCACTGGAGAGCCTAGACCGCAGTGTAAACCTCGGTTCAAGTTTGAGCTTGGTTGGTTACACCGCGAGGGTTTTCATGAGATGGTTAAAAGAATCTGGGAAAGCCCAGTTGCGGGTGATACGCCTATCCAGCGATGGAACAATAAGATACGTGCTGTTCGCACTCACCTCGTTGGTTGGGCTCGTCATACTGCTGGTTTACTTAAAAAAGAAAAAATACGACTTTCCTCGATTATCGATGCTCTAGAAGCATTAGCAGAAGTTCGGTTACTGTCCGCGCAAGAGATTGAGTTAAAGAGCCAATCCAATGCACAGATAGCGAAACTACTGCGTGAGGAGGAGTTAAAATGGTATCAACGTTCTAAAGCACAATTCATTCTAGAAGGAGACTCGAATACTCGCTATTTCCATAGTATTGCCAATGGCAGACATAGGAAAAAGCGTATTCATTCTCTGGTCCAGGATGAAGGAACGATCGAGGGCCATGAACAACTAAAGTCGTATATTACAAATTACTATAAAGGCCTGTTCGGTGCCCCAGAGGAAGGCAATTTCTCTTTGGATGAGTCTCGAACAGATGATATACCCCAGGTTTCAGATGATGAGAATAGCCTACTTACTAAACCCTATTCAGAGGAGGAAGTAAGAAAGGCGGTTTTCCAAATGAAACATAATACAGCACCTGGACCTGATGGTTTCCCTGCCGAGTTCTATCAGAACTTTTGGGATGTTATCAAGGTCGATTTGCTTCAACTGTTCGCCAGTCTTCACAATAGACAACTAGAGTTGTTTCGTCTCAATTTTGGGGAGATAATTTTATTACCTAAGATTAACGAGGCAGAAAGGATCCAACAGTTTAGACCCATATGCCTCCTTAATGTTAGTTTTAAAATTTTCACCAAAGTGGCTACGATTCGACTGAACAGTGTGGCAGATCATGTGGTTCGTCCGTCTCAGACGGCTTTTATGCAAGGTCGCAACATCCTTGATGGAGTAGCGGTCCTACATGAAACTGTTCACGAACTACATAGGAAAAAGTTGAACGGGGTAATTCTTAAAATTGATTTTGAGAAAGCTTATGATAAAGTTAAGTGGTCTTTCATCCAGCAGACCCTCAGGATGAAAGGTTTTTCTACTGAGTGGCGCGCGTTAATTGATAGCTTTGTTTCCGGAGGAAGTGTAGCCATTAAGGTCAATGATGACACGGGCAAATACTTTCAAACAAAAAAAGGCCTCAGACAGGGTGACCCGTTATCGCCAATTCTATTTAATATAGTGGCTGATATGCTGGCTATCTTGATCGAACGCGCTAAAACTGAGGGTCAAATTGAAGGCGTGATCCCTCACCTTGTTGATGGTGGATTATCGATTCTTCAATATGCTGATGATACAATTCTTTTTATGGATCATGATATCGAAAAAGCTCGCAACCTAAAGTTGATTTTGTCAGCTTTCGAGCAACTTTCGGGTCTTAAGATTAATTTCCATAAAAGTGAATTGTTTTGCTTTGGTGAGGCTCGAGAAAACGCCGCCTTGTATGCTGAGATTTTTGGCTGTGAGCAAGGACAATTTCCTATCAACTATTTGGGTATTCCGATTCATTATCGGAGACTTACAAATGCTGAATGGAAAAGGGTGGAGGAAAGGCTTCAACTACGTTTAAATAGCTGGAAAGGCAAGCTCTTATCCCTGGGTGGAAGATTGGTTCTCATAAACTCGGTACTAACGAACATGGTACTGTATATGATTTCATTTTTCCAATTGCCTAAAGGAGTCTTAAAAAGATTGGATTATTTCGATCTAGATTCTTTTGGCAAGGGGATTGTGAGAAGAAAAAATATCGACTGACTAAATGGAGTGTGGTTTGCTGCCCTAAAGACCAAGGAGGGCTCGGAGTTCATGACCTTGAGGTCAAGAATAGAGCCTTGCTAGGTAAGTGGCTATTTAAACTTCTGTCTGAAGACGGAGTTTGGCAAACCCTCCTCAGGAGAAAGTATGTGGGAGATCAAGCTGTTTCTCAGGTTCTTTGGAAACCTGGCGATTCACACTTCTGGGCAGGCCTTATGGCTACAAAGAAGTTCTTTTTTCCACATGGATCGTTCTCAATTAGGGATGGATCGGAAATTCGCTTCTGGGAGGATAAATGGCTAGGCCATTCTACCCTCAAAGAACAATATCCGGCTCTTTATTCTATTGTACGAAACAAAAGCGACACCATCGCGAAGGTGTTGGGTACTTACCCACCAGATGTTTCGTTTAGGAGAAGTTTACTTGGAACAAACAAGCATCCTGGAATGCTTTGCTCATTCGATTGGATTCAGTTCAATTGTCGGATGGTCCAGATAAATTTCAATGGAATCTTACGAAGAATGGTAAATTCTCGGTTGATTCCATGTATAGAGCACTAATTCTACCCGAAGTTCCAGTCGATAGTAGGAATAATAACAAAATTTGGCACATGAAGATACCGCTAAAAACCAAAGTGTTTGCGTGGTATCTTCGCCGAGGTGTAATTCTTACAAAAGACAACCTTGCCAAGCGCAATTGGCATGGAAGTAAAAAGTGTGTATTCTGTTCCCATGACGAGACTATTACACACTTATTCTTTCAATGCGAGTTCGCCAGGTCTATATGGTCAGCCATCCAGATAGGTTCTACCTTACATCCACCGCGCACTGTTGCAAACATTTTTGGCAACTGGTTAAATGGAGTGGATCCTAGGTTTAAACTCTTCTGTAGGGTGGGAGCGATTGCTGTTATTTGGTCGCTGTGGCTATGTAGGAATGACAAGATTTTTAATGATATAAATGCTTCTGTTATGCAGGTTATCTATCGGTGTACAGCTACGCTACGAGCATGGTCGGCCCTGCAGCGTGTGGAGCACCGGGACTTATTTTTGGAGGTGGCGTCGAGGCTGGAGGCTGCGGCCAGGGAGTTAATTTCCCGGCATGGATGGCAACATAGACTCCGGATAGACCTACCAGCTTCTTAGGCGGATCTACAATTTCTCATTTTGATATGTAATTCGCCTTTTATTTCTTGTCGAATTGAGTACTGTTGAACTTGTGGCTGTGTGCATCTTAGCTATGCAGAGCCCGGGTGTAATGCTTAAAACTCTTGAGTAATAAAAACCCTTTATCTAAAAAAAAGAGTGTTTTCAGCAAAGGGGCAAAATTAAATAAGGACTGGAAAAATCACCTGAAGATTTTCATTTTGATGTAGCATTGCAGGAGAGTGTAGCTGGCTGTTGAGGACGAATGAGGTATGCTGAATTGCAGGCGACGCTATGGTTGGTACCAGGTTCGCCGGCTCACCAGTAAAAGGGCACGTGGCAGATATAGGCACCGCTTGCGAATTAGGGCTGACAATATGGCTTTGAGATGGCATATAGCGGTGGTCTTGCTGTTCTCCTTCTTGATCAGCCACCGGATGGTCTGCACCAACCTGCAGGTATGTCATGCATGTAAAAGTCAATTCATGAATCATTGAATTTTTTATGTGCCGTAAAACATATTCATGGAAAATGAATTGGGACTTGGGAGCCATGGCATTAAATAATTGTTGAACTAGAAAAGAAACTTCCTGGTACAGTCTTTGCTTTCATGGTAGATGGACACAATATTTTCTTCCATCGGTTGCTTCTTTCTTGTGTTCTGAGTAAAATTGATGTCAAGCTGCAACTAACAGGGTTCATATCCCTGTGTTGTATGTTCTTCCTTAGCTTTTCATATAGTATTTGTCTGTTCATACAAGGGAACTTTCCAATAGGCTAGTAGCAAGTATACTACTGCACTCGATTAGTTAATGAGAATGTTTCGAATTTACTTTTTCTACAACTAATGACAATTAAACCCTGAGTTATTCAATAATTTACTCCATCTATAATGAACTATATGAATTATGAAGTGAGTACAGCAAGCTAGCTAACTTACCTCATCATCTTGCTTCGGCAATTCTCGCTGCATCTGGACGGCAGCCGCGGCGGCCAACGAATAGGCAGTGAGCCCAAACTGCATTGACCTTGGCGTCTCTACATTCCTGTCGCTGTCCCTCGCACGCTCATCCTGTTCCACCACCGTGGTGGCAACGACGCTTTGCCGTGGCTGAGTCTGGTAGAAGACCTTCGAGACTATCAGCTGCCCCTCCTTCTCGTCCTCCAAGTCGCCGAGGTGGTACTGGTGCATCACCCAGTTGGTCTTCTCGGGCTTCCGGGGCTTGCCCAAGTTGATGTACAGGACTAGGATCTTCTTGCACCCCTTCTGCCGTCCGTCCACCATCAGCGGCCGCGTCTTGCCGGTTTTGTGCCACCGTGTCTCGGCACCATTTCTGCTGTTGGGTAGGTCATGCTCTGCCTGGATCTTTCTTCTCTTCCTCGTGCCGGTGGTGTAGGCCTTGGATGGTCTGTGGAAGAAGTGTTTGCTCTGGCCATTTCGTGTTACACCTGGTGAATCAAGTAAATAGAGATTTGGGATCACAACCTACAAGAGACTAGAGTTCTAGCTCGATTTAATCATACTGCAAACATGTTTTTTTTTGGTACTGCATGGCTACGTATGGTTATATGTGTTTGGCAGATTCTAAAGTGTGGAAAAATAATAATTTGTAGTCTCCTTTTTGGAATTTTTAGATACCGGGAATATCTAAAAGAAACAAAGGTGTAAGTACACCCCAGCTTTAGAAACTCCTCTATTTATTAAGCAAAGTAGTGACTGAGCCCCCCATGTGTAGGTACACTAACTGACTTTGTGTAAATGTAGTGACATTACAATTTTAAGAAAAATACAGAAGTCAAGCGTCTAGCCATGCAATGCAAACTATACAATGTGGCAAAAATAATCGCATAAAAAAGAACAAGTGGTTGCAAATATACAGGAATATAAATTCATAGAATTGTATCTTTTTCTATTTATTGCAAACGGCACAACATTTCAGTACGAAAATTCACAGGTCAACATAAGTTAAGTACTAAGTTGTGTGGATTTTTTGACTTTTTTTTTTGAAGAATTACGGCAGGTGCTCTGCCAAATCAATTAAGAGGGGAGAAAATGTTCAAGTTACAAGCTAGAGAGGAACTAGCCCAAATACAGAGAAAAACATAATTAACTGAAAGAACAAGAGAAACTAAGCAGACTACTCGCCATCGTCATCCTCGTTAATTGTGTGGATTTTTTTACTGTTTGGTGCACCCGAAATATGTAAAAAGGAGAGGGTGTAGGTACAACTCGTCTCAATTAATTAAACCTTTGTGAGAGAGACAAGAGTGACTGCAAGTTGGAGACATCAGAAGCATCTCCTCATCATGAGGGCTAGGCACAACTTTACGTAAACAATGAGTACCTTTGCACATCCCAATCAACGTGGAGAACACCAAGGAAAACACGGCAGATGCAATACACCAAGATCATGGAAAATAACTACGTACCAGAATCGACCTCGTTGCCGAATGTCGGGGTGTTTGCACGGTACATATTTTTGGGCACTCGGCAACAACTAGGGTATGCCAAGCACCGGAAAACCCCAGTTTGGCATAACATGTTCTTATTTTTCTTGGAAACAAAACATATAAAACATTTGAGATTCGAATAACTACAATAACTACTGGTGATAGAGCCAGAACACGGCGCCAACAAACAATAGAAACAGACTTAGAGTTAAAACTCAGTAGTATGCTAGTAACCAGTAGTTGATGGATAGATGCATGCATGTACTTGTGCAGGGCGGCAGGATCATAAGATGTATATATGGTTACTCACCTGGGAGATTCTCAGGATGTGTGTAGCAAATGCCATCTTCTCCTTGTAAGGTGGGTATGTAGTCATCTATGAGAGGGTGAGCCCTAGAACCTCCCTCCATTACCTTGGACTCCAGGTGCTCGATCAGCTCCTGGTCCGTGGGATCAAACTTGACGCCAGCAGGAAGCCCGACTATGTCCTTCTTGTGGAAGCAAAAGACAATCGCCCAAAAAATGAACATCACGTAAAGAGATCTAATTTTGTCGTTGCACCCAAGAGAGTTACTGTAGTAAATGTACCGGCGTGCATTCTAGCGCATAGCCGCAGCTGGGACAGCGCCGGGAAGCGGAGATCGGGTGATCCTGGAGCTTGTCGTCGATCATGGAGTACCCTGGTTGGCCCTTATTCATGCTTGCTATTCATAGATCATGTGCTAATTGATGTCAGTAACAAATTATCACAAATCAACAAACATGAGACATTTAAGAATCAAGAGTAACAAAACGTGATCAAGCTTAAGAGAGCTCCGTACAGACAGTGAGGAGGACAGCTGCACACATATAGAATGTAAAGGCAGTGCATGCAAGTTTCGGAGTAGTATTTGAATTACAGGAGATGGAGATCGATCCTTTAACTCCTCTCCAGCTCTCCTATATCTATATGTTTGTGAGCTCACCGATCACCTTAAATCGGAGTTTGCACAGAGCCTAGCTAATTCCTTGTTTAATTCCACACACACAATAATTCATTCAGACTAGATAATTCATTGTTTTCTTATAAAATTAATCAAATCAATGATAGTTCGAGACTAGCCAAGCCATTATATAAAACTCAAAATTCAGCAGGAGGAACCACACGTACTCGTGGTAACAAAACCATCAGGCAGTAAATAGTTCCTGCTTACTAGGGTCTAAGGGCAACCTTTTTTGCACGGCATCTGAAGCAAATCATGTTTGAACTTCTCCAGTATTTTTCAGAAGAAAACTTTTGGGCAGAGTGTGAAACAAAAAACAAAACCGTCGAAACAGGAGCACCGACTGCAGTAGCAAGGAATCAAGGATCGAAGGCTATTTCTCCATCGTGCTTAACAGCCTCGCGGGACGTAATGGTGGCCAGGACAGACCGCATATCAGATCTGCCGCGGATTGATCTAAGCAAAGCGAATGGAAAATTCGAGTGGGGGAGAAGCGCGTTCTCACATGGTTGGGTGGGTGGTCGGTCGGTTCTCGAAGTGGCCCGCCGCTCTGCGCTGCGCCGCCGGTGGGTCGATGCGGGAGATGGAGAACAAGAGGGAGAGAGAAGGAACGGGAAGCAGCTTTGCTGCCTTGCTTGTTGGTACGGCGAAGAAGAGGAAGAAGAGATGATGGGGGCACTGGTCTTCCTTGCAATGCAAGGCAGCGCAGGGTGGAGCGGCAGGAGAATCTGGTGGGCCCCCCACGGCAGGGCGTACAAGTGGGAGGAAGGGGACGGCGTGGGAAGCAGCAGCACGGTGTTGTCACGTGTAGCTTGAATTCCCTTGCAACGCTGCTAGCTCCAACTCCAAGCCTCGTTGCCAACTTTTTTTTTCGGGCACGCTAGGCCAGGACAAATCAACGGTCTTCTCCACCTAGATTTACTTCACATGTGGTAGGATGGTTAGCAGGGTGGTTGTACCCCTAACCCACCAGAGTTCAAACCACAAGTTTGACGCTGTTGTTTCTCAATTAGGCGGAGTATTATTCTTCAGTGGGAGGCGACGTTCCCGTCGACAGCGAGGCGTCCGTGGTGACTTCGTCAATCTCAAGACTTGATCGGCGGATTCAGTCTCTCGGAGGTGCTCATAGGGGTAGGGTGTGCGTGCGTGCGTTCATAGAGGTGAGTGTATGGGCGTGTATGTGAGCGTCTGCGTTGAACTGTGTTTCACAAAAAAAAAAGAATCTCAATTGTCCGTTTTATATTACAACATTGTTGCAGCAAATCTCTCCGCAATCCCAGAAAAAATCATCCATATTCGTGGCAATACTGGAATATGTCCATGCAACAAAAAAAATCTTGGTATGCAATATATCCTCGTTGGTTGCATCAAAACACTTGAAAGTGTGTCACACCATATGAAAACCAAACGCATGCAACTTATGTGATGCGGGTAGGTCCCGATTTTCACGGATTTGGACGGAGGGAAGGATGAACACGAAGAACACGCGAAGAACGAAGAACACAAAAGAGGGGAAATCAAACACACAAGGGTAAATAGCAAGTAGCAACCCGGCAAGACTCGATTGGTAACAAATCCCCGAGGGCAGCCCCCAATCCTCCTCTCCCAAGCACACCTTACTCTTAGGATTGTTTGTCCAATTGGTCAATCCAACCAACCCGATAGAATCACCGTAAGATGAAAGATCGGTAAGTAATCGCAGCTACAAGCGGAGCCTTGGTATCCACGCAGGGATCTTCTCCTCAAGAGGAGGCCTTGGTTCATCTCCACATGTGGAGGTCTTGATTCATCTCCATAGGAGGAAAGAGACACTTTGAGAAGAAGGAGCAAGGCTCTACTTTAGTTCTCAAATCATTGTCTAACCCTAGATCTAGTCCAAGGAGTGCTATTTATAGTCTAGATCCGAAGAAGGACGAATGGATAAGGCTTCACGGCAGATCTGGCGAGCAGGCTCCCGCACTGGCGGTAGTACCGCTGGGATAGCCGGTGGTACCGCCAGCGCGGGCGAGCTTCGATTCATCCCACGCCCCCGGTACCGTCCAGTACCGCCGCCGGTACCGCTGGCGGTACCGGGTAAGGGGTCCGACAGGGGGTTTTGGCGGTAGCGGCTGTGGTACCACTCTGCGGCTTCCCACGTCCCCGGTACCGAGCGGTACCGCTGCCGCGGTAGCTGGAGGTACCGCTGGCGTGGGGCGTGTTCTTGCTTCTGGAGCCAGGGGCGGTAGTACCGCTTATCCCAGCGGTAGTACCGCCGCCTGGGGATTCCTTCTCCCTTCTTGTCTTCTTCTTCCTCATCGTCTTGGCGCTTCCTCCTCCTCTTCCATGCGTACACCTTGGATGAACTTGAGTCTTGGGCTTCCTTGGCATCTTCCCGGTTGTCCGTACTCGTCGTATCAAACCTAGTATAACAAAAGGGTAGATGCTCAAGTAGTATACCATCCAAAGGGACACGAAATGAGATCTTGTAGAGGAAAGAGTTCACCTTTGAGCTCAATGACGACGTGGGATATGTTGGGTTGCTTAGGGTAGGTTGCACTACATCATCTCCCCTCCCTTTAAAAAGAGTCGTCCTCGACTCTTGCTCTTCATCACCATGTAAAGGAGGTATATGTGTTGTCGAAGAATTGGAATTCACCATGCCTACAAACACTAAAGACCAAGCACACCATGTGTGTGCAAGAAATAGGAGCATATCAACAATGACATGTCCATTCTTTATCATAGCATCGTTAGCACAACACAAGAATATGAAAAGGTAGTGCACGTGCAAGTTCAAAGTGCAAGCAATCCAATGGACCATCTTCAAAAAGTGTAAACACAAAAACTCCATAAAAATATGATGATGCCATCGAGGTATCTCATTTGGAATCATATGATCATTATTGCACACAAGGCATTGGAAAGAACAATTTATCATCATCCTTGATGCAATAAGCGAAGAGTTTGGCAAAAACACACAATGAAGATGTCCAAAATATCATTATGGGTGCAAACAAGGCACATGAAAGAGCAAGTTTTCAACATATTTGTTGCAACACCAAATTGGTAGAAACCAATAAACTCATGACAAGACATGCTCAAAATGTCATTATGGTTGCACACAAGCCAAGTAAAAGAACAATTGTTCATCATATTTGTGGCAACGCATAAATCATTCATATGAAAGATGGGAAAATTTGTCTTGCCATAGGAGAAACCAACATCACAAACATGTTTGCAAACAAACCAAATGCAAGAGAAATTGGTCAACTTGTTTGATGCAAAACATGGGAAAGGTATTAGAGCCGGGTTCGATCCACGACTCAAGTGTATGCTCTCAAGAGCTCGCATTGTCAACTCATGCTCAATGGCGGTTGACATTATTATGCGCTTACCGGCACACACAAGACACCATGTGAAGAAATGATGTGCACGGTATATGAATACGTCATCCATCATGACGCGTCTCTTCATTTGCACAACACCAACCACACCAAAATCAAATGGAAAATATGACATATGTGGATGGTTACTATGCAAATTGAAGGATGGAACAAGGTCCATAAAAGATAATGAAAAGTCTCCACAAGGTGAGAAAGCTATGGGGGCAATCTCATAAGCCAATATATCAACATTATTGCAAACCAAGCATTTAAAAGAACAATTGTTCAATATTTTGGATGCAACAATGGGAAAGTAGCGCAAACATCGATTGCAAAACATGGGTATGGCAAAGTCATCACAAATAGGTGTTCCACATGATCAACATTGGAAGTATCACATGGAAATAAAAATGTATCATATGATGGGGCAAGGAAATCATCCATAGCATGTAAGCAATCAATTCATCATGTCCATAGAGGGAACATGGTCACATCAACACCCATACCTTGATAGTCCCGCTCATGTGAAGTAGGTGTTGAAGTAGTAGTCGCTTCCATGTAGCCGACTTGATCATTTTGAAATAAACATGGGGTGGCATCGACATCCTCCATGTACATCGTCTCCATGTGAGGCATCATTGTGTCGAAGAGGGGCGTCTCATCGTTCATGGAACCTAGCACACAATGAGCGAACACACTAGAGGTAGAGGGTAAGTTGTTAGAAAGCAAATGGTCTCACAAGACCTATCAACTACCTCTCTCAACTCATGTGGTGTATCACTCATTCCCTCAAAAGAAACACTCAAACTCACATATGGTGGAGGCACTCAACTCACTCTCACACAAGTGGGCTAAGTGGCTCTCATTCTCACATGGGATTGGTGTTATCTCATCATTCAAGCACATGAGGGTAGGCTCGGTTTCCTCATCTCCACACGCCTCCAAGGTTGAAGGGCAACTCCCATGCTCAACCTTCTCGAGCTCATCGCCTCCAAAGATGCATGCCATAGTTTGGCCATCCTCATTCAACGCATCCACCAATGTGATAGCATTGCTCATGCTCGCCTCCGTGGTCGAAGGGAGAATCCCATTCTCGACCATCTTCTTGTCGCCCTCATCTCCATTTGGGCACTCCCACATCATGTGACCATTGCCATCGCATATTGGACACGAGAGATTGGGACATTCTCGTGGACCATGGTCTTGGCCTTGGCAATTGTCGCATATGCGTTCTTCCTCATGCCATATGGGAGTCCAAGTGTCTCGGCGATCTCTAGGGTGAGGTGGTGGCGAAGGAGTGCGTTCATGGCGTCCACCATTTGAGCGATGAAGCTCTTGATGTTCATTCTTTTGGTACGCTCGAGGTGAGTGTTGACGTTCTTGTCGAGGTTCATGACGTCCATGACGATCGCGTTGTTGTGGTGGTGGTGATGGTAGGCGGTCATGATGTTCCCCATTTGGGCGTTGACGCTCTTGAGCGCGTTGGCATTGTTCACGCTAGGAGAACGTGGATGTTCCACGTGAAGACGATGTCGTTCATGACCGTCGCGCCTTGGGTTATCTTGAAGATCTTGTTGTGGTTCACCTTGACAAGGACCATGACGCGTATGCCTTGATTGTGACGACCTTGAAGTGTGCCTTGTGCGGCGCGAGCTTGGAGAAGAGCGATGTTGCACAAGGTTGTTGATAGCTTCGGTCACTCGCTCCATAGACGCTTCTTGCGCATGCATGCGGTTGTTGAAGTTGGCTTCTATAGCTTGACGACGTCGTTCATAGTGGCATAAGCCATCACAAGAAGTTGTCCAATACCAACGAACTCGTCAAGTGTAACATAGGCATGATCACCTTGAACTTCACCATGGATTTCCTCTTCCGAGCTTGAGCTTCCGTTTGTACTTCCCCTAAACATTTTCTCAAGATCAAGTGAGATATGTGGTAAAGAAAAACCAAGACAAACTATATCCAAGTATAATGTGGCTTGAGAGGAGAGTATCCGGTTCTAACACCCAACCACACACTTATGAGGATAGGAAGGTATGAAGTGGCAAACGAAACAAGCAAACCCGCCGACAAGTATATTGTCAAAGGTAGAGAAAATCCACAATGATCAAATTACCAAAGAAACTCCAACCACAAATAATGAAGAAACACACACAAAAGCGAATGATGGGGTTGGGCGACCAAAGGGCGAGCACTCGAAGATAGACAACCTAACGAAGACTACGTGCTCAAATGTCACCCAACACAAGAAGGACGCTAGCTCAATTGCTTTTTGTGGGCAACGGATTTGCACAAGAGTTAACACTCACACTCACTTTGGCGGTCTTAGCTTTGTCGCAACCTACAAGAGATGAAACTTGGCACCACTTGATTCTTTTCTTTTCTCTCTTTTTTTTGATTTTTGCTTTTTGATGATGATTCCTTCTCTTTTGCTAGTGCCAAGCTCTCTAACGATACACACTCGCCAATACTTTGAAGACAAACACTCAACACGTGCAATGCCTCGCAATATCACCGAGCTAGTCCAATAGGTTAAGTTGCGCGAAAGGAAGAAGGGCTCACAACGGAAATGATGGTGGGGGAATGTCGAGTTCTTGGTGGCGTCGTCGCTTGGCGTTGAAGATGCGGTGCTGCGGAAGCTTGTCGATGTCGTAGACGTAGGGCACACCAAGAAAGGACTCAAACAACAAAGGAGAATTGCCAAAACGAACCGAGGAAAAGAAAAATTTCTGAAAAATTTGGCCCTGGCGGTAGTACCGCTTAAGCTGGCGGTAGTACCGCTGTCGACTTTTCTGCTCGAATTTTGTGCGATTTTGGGCTCCAAAACTTCCTCGAATCCGTGGGAAAATGGCAAAATTAAGGCTAGGGAACGCAAACAAAGGTGGAGGGGGTCCTAAAGCAACAGATCCATGGACAAAAACTACCAAAAACACAACGAATCGACAGATCGGCTCGAATCAAGGCAAGGCTATTTTTGGTGGAAATTTTTGAATTTCTCAAAAACAAAGAAAAATTTGGTGGATTTTGGTGGAAACACAAAACAAATCCGTGTCAACCTAGAGCTCTGATACCATATGATGCGGGTAGGTCCCGATTTTCACGGATTTGGACGGAGGGAAGGATGAACACGAAGAACACGCGAAAAACGAAGAACACAAAAGAGGGGAAATCAAACACACAAGGGTAAATAACAAGTAGCAACCCGACAAGACTCGATTGGTAACAAATCCCCGAGGGCAGCCCCCAATCCTCCTCTCCCAAGCACACCTTACTCTTAGGATTGTTTGTCCAATTGGTCAATCCAACCAACCCGATAGAATCACCGTAAGATGAAAGATCGGCAAGTAATCGCAACTACAAGCGGAGCCTTGGTATCCACGCAGGGATCTTCTCCTCAAGAGGAGGCCTTGGTTCATCTCCACATGTGGAGGTCTTGATTCATCTCCATAGGAGGAAAGAGACACTTTGAGAAGAAGGAGCAAGGCTCTACTTTAGTTCCCAAATCATTGTCTAACCCTAGATCTAGTCCAAGGAGTGCTATTTATAGTCTAGATCCGAAGAAGGACGAATGGATAAGGCTTCACGGCAGATCTGGCGAGCAGGCTCCCGCACTGGCGGTAGTACCGCTGGGATAGCCGGTGGTACCGCCAGCGCGGGCGAGCTTCGATTCATCCCACGCCCCCGGTACCATCCAGTACCGCCGCCGGTACCGCTGGCGGTACCGGGTAAGGGGTCCGACAGGGGGTTTTGGCGGTAGCGGCCGCGGTAGCACTCTGCGGCTTCCCACGTCCCCGGTACCGAGCGGTACCGCTGCTGCGGTAGCTGGAGGTACCGCTGGCGTGGGGCGTGTTCTTGCTTCTGGAGCCAGGGGCGGTAGTACCGCTTATCCCAGCGGTAGTACCGCCGCCTGGGGATTCCTTCTCCCTTCTTGTCTTCTTCTTCCTCATCGTCTTGGCGCTTCCTCCTCCTCTTCCATGCGTACACCTTGGATGAACTTGAGTCTTGGGCTTCCTTGGCATCTTCCCGGTTGTCCGTACTCGTCGTATCAAACCTAGCATAACAAAAGGGTAGATGCTCAAGTAGTATACCATCCAAAGGGACACGAAATGGGATCTTGTAGAGGAAAGAGTTCACCTTTGAGCTCAATGACGACGTGGGATATGTTGGGTTGCTTAGGGTAGGTTGCACTACATCATTATGTTACCAACAAACGCAACGATACAGAAAAACATTTGCAACATGAGAAAATCCCCTTGAAGCATACACAACGAATATTTGCAACATGCCATTCATAGCTACACCACAAACACCATAGACACTTGTACTGTGTCGAATCAATCGTGTGCAACATCCGAAATCTCTAATTCGCTGGCCCCTCGCCATCAACGCTGGAAGCACCGCCCTTAGCCAGAATTGGGCTCGTGGACATGAATCTATCTCTCCAAAGCCCGGTTGTAGCAAGATCAAGCTACATCAACCACTTTCCCCTTGTGGCGTCATGTTTTTTGGTAAGTCCTTGTTGCTAGTAACCGCCCATACACTTTTGCGTTGCATGTTTCTTCTAGCGTCGGTACTGCTAATAGTTACCTCACTATTTTTTAAATGTCAAGAAAACACATAGCATCAGATCGACGAAACTAAAACATAAACGAACAACAAAAAACATTGACGAACTCTGAAATCGTCATCTGAACGCCAAATGCATGTTGATGTTCTCTATACACCCAATAAAGAAACACAGAAAAATATACTGTTACAAGCTTGATTGGCCTTCAAGTTTTTGATTTGTAACAGGAGCCGCCACTACAAGCGTGACACTCTTATACGATTGGGCATGCCTGAAAGACCACCTATATTAACTAGAGTGAGGTGAATGGATGATGATCAAAACTTTACATGGAAGTTGTAGCTTTAAAAAAATAAACACACCCTACGCATGCAGTTTTATAAGGATAAAACTTGCGGAAAGTAGATTTTAAGGAAGTAAAAACGAAGATATATTCCAAGGTTTGGATAGTTTGCTCTATCCTAAACGTCCTCATTGCAGAAGGATAGGACACAAAGTTCAAACGACGTAAAGTCCTTAGTCACC
This sequence comes from Poa pratensis, assembly GCA_947311845.1. Classification (NCBI taxonomy): domain Eukaryota; kingdom Viridiplantae; phylum Streptophyta; class Magnoliopsida; order Poales; family Poaceae; genus Poa; species Poa pratensis. Next base: position 9,554,801 of record CAMZMU010000104.1, on the reverse strand, counting down.
AAGACCAACCTACTTCTTCTTGAGTTAGGACACCAAGTTCATACCCAACCACTAAGATATGATCTTCACACGTAGTAGGGGATCACCGGCCTTACAAACTTCTTGGCTCTGTCACAACACACCACAGAGGTTTCAAGTGACTCTCTAGTTCGCTAGAAGGCGCATACTGTCAAAGATGTAACATCACTTGGCTAGCACTTAGATCTTGAAGCCCTCACTTATATGTCACAAAGATTGGGTTCTCAAAGCACCATGCATGGAGGTTTAGCGTTTGTGTAAGAGAGAAAGAGGTGAAGATCTCTAGGAATGGTAACGGTGTGGAACATACCCTAGGCCAATTAGGTTACTAGGTAGGCGTGAGCTAAATGATTGCTTACACGATGCAGTGCCTCCCTACGTGTTGGCACTGGTCGCCTCTGATTGTAAGAACGTCTCTACTTAATCAATAAAGCCTGCCGTTTACCCTAAAAAAAGAGGTGAAGATATAAGCAGACAAGGGTTCTCTCTTCTCTAAAAAAAGTGTCCTAAAAGTTTTCGCTTTTCCATGGGGTTAGTGGAGATATTTATATGCAAAGTCAAATATCTGTCAGTTACAGGAAAATTTGATCGAAAGTACTGGATGGTGAGAAGACCTATGAGCGGACGACCAATGATGGCGGCGGTTAGTATGGAACCGGCGACGTGGTGTGAGGCAACAATGCACAATCGATTCTTGATGGATTATTTGGATGGTTCAATAAGTTGCGAATAAGACAACTTGTGGTACAATATGATGGAGGAAAAGCCGGACGACATGAGTTCGCACTTCGCAGGTTGGTTCATGAGATCCGGTGAGCCCAAATTTAAAAACAAATATACAAGTTTTGAAACAATTTCCATGGATAGACACGGAGATCAACATATCTGAAAATTGTTTGTTAAATAGTAAGTTATATCTTGATCTATGAAAAAAAAGTTCAAAAAATGCACAAACATGATTTGGCTCCTTACATTTGTTTTCTGCGTGTAGATCAGGGATGAAATTTGTTTAATGTAATCAAGATGTAGAGAGACAGATGATCGAACTGTTGATTTTATTGATGATGGCAAAGCCACATCTATCCAAACATACGCGAATAAGTGATGGTCCCGTTCATGACAGACGGGAAGGGATATGAAGCTTGCACGAACCACAACCGCTATTCAGATTACAAACGGGGATTAATCCCTTAATTAACATAACTAATCAAATGTTAACACTCTAATCAATGCTTATCCTTGCGAATGTTCATCATCTCTTTCAAATAATCTCCTCCAAAAGCCATGTGGGAAAATATGAGTGGTGTATGAGATGCTGATAAAACTTCAAATCCAGTGGACGGGCAACCACCACAACTCAGCTCAACAGTTTACTCTATTATGATGTCGGATGATTGAAATACCTAAAGTCAGTCCTGGTAGAGAATTAGAAATGTGCACTAAGGATAAACAAGATTTCACCAATTATATGGATTCTAGAGAATCATATAGCCAAAGTCTACAAACATTTCTCCACCGTGAAAAAAAGATTTTCACCAATTATATAGATTCTAGACAATCATATAGCAAAGTCTACAATTGTCGACAAACTTTTCTCCACTATGATCGCAAATAATCTTCACAATAATCCAGATCCAAAGATAATGGCAGTTATTCTGAAAAATGCTTGCCCAGACTCGACCCGGTCGAAGAATGCAATCCAAATAGAAATAGCCTCGTTCACAAATGGGAAGGTATTCACAAACTAATACATACTCTTCCAGATGGATTACAGGGTTCAATGGGCTTTGTTCTTGAAACATAATGAGAACAACAAGGTGATGAGAAAGTAAAGGTTTCCATACATGACCGAGCTTCCACAAAGACCCCTTACCTATCCTCCAGACACGAGTGAAATCGTTTTCAGTAGGAGTACCTTATATCATTAGCAATAGAAAATCATTGATATATGCCGCTTGTACATGTAGTGACCACATATCCTTTTGGGTCAGTAGATTCATGCATATATGGTTTCTAATAGAATCTTAATTTCGAATTGAAACGGAAAATACAAAGTCGCTATGTGGCTTAAGCGTAGCCAGTACGAATTGCTACAACTAGTTCATTATACAAAAGATTACTCCTACAATGATGATTGCCCATGCGTACTCGTCAAGAGATCCCCAATAGGGTTTTGCATTTTCTCAATGTATGTGTATGATCTAAACATACACACTGGCAACGTACATGATATTGACAAAGCTCATAAATAACTCAAAAGAAAATTCGGAGATGAAGGACTTGGGTAATACAAGTATTAAGCGTGTTGTATTCAATCAAGATGTAGAGACAACTGATCGGTTTTTTAATTCTTCCATGATGGTAAAGTCGTTCATACTATCCAAACGTTGTCGGTTGCACAAACTGCAACCCCCATCCAGATTACAAGCACAGATTAACCTAACAAAAAGTAACGACGATGAAAATTAATGCTCCCTCCGTTTCTAAATATAAAATGTTCTAGGCTTTGTCCACATTCACATGTATACAAATGTATCTAGGCATGTTTTAGTGTGCATGTTCACTCATTTTAGTATGCATCTAATCAACATGTGAAACATCTAAAACATCTTACATCTAAAAACGCAGGGAATAGGTATGTACTAGACATGTACATACACCATACTTCTTCAGACTTTTTAAAAATTTGGAATTCATTTCTATATATTTTTCAAATACCGAGCTCTAAGGAGCTTGAGATCTACTTTTGTTATCCGGGGACAACGACATCCCAGACCATGAATGTGGGTGAGGGGTGATCAATCTTTGCCACTAGAACTTTTTCATACCACCAAGAATAGAAGGCGACTGTCAACGAAAATAAAAACTACTAACCACTAAATGTAGTCCCAAACTTTGATTTCATATGTAGATTTAACGATGGACATGGATTATACAAAATTCATGTATCAGGGTTGCCTTTAAAAAATTGTAATTATTATACTAGCTAGCATTTCCTCTGTTCTGAATTATAAGATATTTTAGATATTTAAATGTGGACTATATATGGGCTGAAATGAGTGAACAGACGCAGCTAAAACGCGTCTAGACACATCCCATTCAGAAAAAGGTAGAACATCTTATAATTCGGAATATAGTACATCTTAACATAAGCTAAATTCTAATGGTGAAGTCCGAATACCATGAAAAGCCGAACAAATGGATTCCATCAAAGTACAGCTTTCAAAATGGGAACAACTTGAAGTTCACTTTTCCGTGAAACAAAATGATCAAACATGGGAAGGATAACTGACCAGATGTTTGATCATTGTTATGTAACGTCAATGGGTCAATGCTAGGAGGTTGTCAGTCAATGTCTTTCCACATATCGCTTTACAACAGGTGAGACATTCCAGTCATTATGTGACACAACAGTACAAGGCACTCTGCCATGAAACTATGAAGGCTTCAGATCACCAGTAGGGCAGACAGCGCATTGTGATGTTTTCTCTGAAAACATAAAGACCAGCACCCCTAGTCCCCTAGGGATTTACCTGTGCCTGAAAGGAGAACGCCAATCATCAGTTGGTCAGGATTATAACAGTTCTTTCATTGAAAGGCAAACAATACACCAGCAAATGCATAAAGGGATCATGAATTAAGAAGAATGACAGAAATTGAATTGATAACCAAAAAAAATCTCCGAGGAAAGATTAAAATTAGAACCAAAAACCACAATAGTGTTACAGTTCACAGCATGCATTATGGACTTGAACAAACCTATTTCAGGATGGTGCCCACAAATATTATCAAGTCCTTCAATGTTACCAGCAAACATAGAGCGAATACAATTATATTACCAGCACAATGCTATCATGCAAGCAAATAATGGAAAACAATGCAGTGCACGTTAACTATAGCTTTCCAGGAATTGAATTATCTATGACTCATTCAATATAAGGAAACTGGGTATAGAGTTTCTGGATAGATCATCTTTCGTCCAAAATTTACAAGACAGGGTTCAAACTTCAAACAGCTATCATGTCTAAATTGCATTAACTATAAAAAATAGTAATCACAACAGCAGGATAAAATGAGAGAACAATTGTACCTCAGGACTCTACAGCCATTGGAGTCGGCAGAGAGGCTCCATCTACCGATACTTCAGCCACAGCATCAGAATGGCTGTTATTTAACACTGGCATCTCCTTCTCCCTCCAAATTGCATGAACTTCATCAGTTCGGAATCTTTGAGTAAATGTCGACTCCTCCACGGGAGTGGTTACACCATGTGCATATGCCAGTAAACCAGTGTATGCAATCATTGCCCCATTGTCTATACAATATCGATCATCAGTTGCGAACAGCCTGCCCCCTCTCTCTGAGCACATAATCCTCATCATCTCTTGCAAACGTTCATTGCATCCAACACCACCAACAATAAGAACATCCTTTGAATCACAATGTGCCATGGCACGCTCAGTAATTTCAACAAGCATAGCAAAGAGAGTTTCCTGGATATGGCCAACAAATATCTTAATTAAAATCTATACAACTTATCTTCACTAAGAGTAAGCACAATCCTTTGCTGTACATGGGTACACTAAATGTGTTCAACAATACAAATCTACCTGCAATGAGTAGCATAGGTCTGCAGGTGTGCACTCGTTATTTTTAAGCTTCTCAATCGCTGCAGCTTCGATGAAGCTCAATATGCCACTAAATGACACATCCATACCTTTTACAGCATAAGGGAGATCGATGAACTTCTCTCCCTTCTTTGCAAGCTGAAAAAGGGAAACACATGGTAGACTGAATAAATATGCCACTGGGAAAGAGAAAGACTGCATCGTATCGCATAACCATACATCTGTTGAACGAATGAAAATAGCCTTTTCTTTCAAAAAGAAGGAAAGGAATGGAGAGGCCATCTTATAAGATGGAAGCCACAGACCTTGTATTGCATAACTATTTTTAGTGCTTCAAGATACTTTCCTAGTATCCCTTGCAGAAACAAATAAAATAATTAGACTGTATATTTGTTAACAAGGTTAACTTTGAAGTGAGAAGTCTACTTTTATTTACTCCCACTTTTTAAACCTTTCATTTCATCTTCTCAATGCATTAAAGTAGGAAATGACTTCCACTGTTTAAACCAACCTCATCGAAAGATTTCTGTACATCATACAATGACTTAACTTGATCAAGATTTCTTTGAGCCTGATGGCTGGATTGTCCAACAATTTTCAGGATAGGATTCAAGATCTTTAAAAGTGCTAACAAAGAAAGGCATCTAATGTTTATAACTCGAGCAAAGTTAACAATTAGGAAACTTAGGTCTGGGCCTACTGATGTGAACAGAATCTTTGTAAAACACAACTATGATATTCTAGTCATGGCTACTAAGGAATCTAAATTAGTTGACTCTGCAATCTAGACTGTACCTTCATAATCTCGAATTTAAACTAAAGCGATAGGAAAATTGTCCAGGAATAATATAGCAACAACTTCACAGATCTGTAAAGAAAATTATCTACACGGATATCATGCACTGAACTCTGATGTAGCCCAGGTTTCGTAATACTTTAAAAATAGCCACACTAACCTATTCAATTAAAGCCACATCCCTTAATCTAATCTTAACTCACTGTGGTTCAACTTTTCAAGCCAATCTTATTTCAACTAATTGACTCAAGGCCCATGCAGTTAATGGAAATAGGCAAATAGCTGTACCAGGATAGCCGAATTGGCAGGAAATATAGGATTGGAGAACAGGACTTACATTTTTGGGGCATGAATAGGGAAATAGACTAGGTTGATTGACTCTTTAGCATTGCCTGATTGGCAATAGATATGTGCCTCTCTTTATCTAGAAATGGCTTATTTCGGACTCAATAATATCTTATCATTTTGGAATGTATACAATCTCTAATTCGAAGGATACTAATTCAATATCAATCTCTAATGTTATATTTTTCTAGTTAAACAATATTCCATGGATATGCACATAATTAGGCATTATTATGTGTAAACAGAGAAATTATTTAGTTAAAATAGAGATAAGCTTAGAGTTAAAGATCAGCTTAGTTTTTTTAACTAGAGATTAGGGTTTCATAGAGATAAGATGTTGGGTTTCGCCGACGGATCGATCACATCAAACTATCACGAACACGACACACTGAAAATCTTATCGCCAAGGGCTCTAAATATATCTCGGTACAAGCTTCAACGTTACAGGACCTGTGCATATATATGCAGCAGCAGCCAACCCAAACCAATTAAACCTACTCGTGCTTGACACGGCTAACCAAACCGAGTCAAACTCAGCTAACTAGTACTACTACCAAAACAGAACACTATTCCTAACTAGACACGTACTAGGTTGATACAAACTAGTACTACTCTTTCCTACCATCTTCATGTAGGACACGACCAGACTCATGCATGATGGAGTACTAGGAAACTAACCCAAACTTACCAAGTAAGATTATTTTCCAACATAAGATACTACTTGAGAAGTATATAGGCATCTCTATACAAAGAGAGCCCAATATGCGTTATCATTATCAATCAAACAAATAATAAATGTGGCATCCTGCCCATATATGTCTCCAGACCTACGTTATAGTCCTCCAATCCCCTTGCATCATGTGGCCATCCTCATGACTACTGTTATTCTGCAATGACCCACCGATCATTACACTTAATCAGCCATATTTGCACCTCTAAGGATACATGACGGATGATGGAATCCATCCATAACATAAACGAATCAAATTATCGTGATGGGCAATTGGGTAGTGTAGCTAAAATTTGTAGGTTGGCAATAATGGGGGTTTGCTTAGTTGCACCACATGAGATTTATGGTGCATATAATAAGCAACATAATCAGGGCGAAAATAAATAAGAACATGTGTTCATATGTACCGCTTAGCAAGGAGTCCACAAGATTATGGCACTTGGACATGTTATGTGTACATGCGAACTTGTTCAATATTAATAGACAAACAATTGTTGTCATCCTTTGTAATACATAAGTATCCTTCTATATATTGTACAGTGCAAACGGAATCATATACAGTCTAGCACTATATCTTTTCGTTATGTTTTTGAAATTCACAGGTATAAAAACCATAGGGAAACGACGGTTACCTGCTGAATGTTATACCCAGGACTTGGGTCATTCGAAAGCTCAAGGATCCTAGCGAAGCGGTCGAGGCAGTTCCCAACGGCAATATCGATTGTCTCCCCGAAGATCCTGTACCTCCCTTCGCTGTACGCTATGACCTGCGTGTTGCCGCCTGATACGTAGAGCACCACGGGGTCGACGGCGCCGGTGACCACGCGTCCCATCTCAATGTGCGCTACACAGTGATTGACGGCGACGAGCGGTTTGCCCCATAGGAGCGACAGAGCCCGGGCCGATGCGGCGGCAACCTGGAGCGGCCCGCCCATGCCGGGGCCCATGGTGTAGCAGATGCAGGCGAGGTCGGCAGGGGAGACATCGGCCTCGGAGAGCGCGGCGCGGAGGAGCGGGAGAAGGTGGACGAGGTGGTGTTGCGCGGTCTCACGGGGCAGGAAGCCGTGACCCGGCGGGGTGATGTAGGTATGGCGCGGGTTGGACAGGATTTCCCCGGACATCGAGACGACGCCGATTCCGATCTTGTTAGCCGAGGACTCCAAGCCCAGAGCTAGCGGGCCCGGTGGCCGGCGACTCGCCGGAGACGTGGACGAGGACATGGCGGCGGCGGCGGCAGCAGCGAGCCGGTAGGGTTTTGGGGAGGGCCAGCGGGGAGGAGGGAATGGGACAATGGGTCGTGCTCGTGCGGTATGAATTGGAAACAGTAGAGTACCTAGGCCCATAAGCCCACCTGTGTCTGGCCGTGGCGCGAACCACTCGCACTTTGAGGGAAAAACCCTAGCCGCCGTCTCCTCCTATTCCTCCTCGACGTTGCCTGATCCTCTCCGACGCCCGTATCTCACGCCGTCCCCATCGTCGTCCCCATCGCTGCCGCCCACCCAAGATTGGTTTGTACTACGAAGAGCAAGTAGACGTCAGTTTAGTACCCCAAATGTGTTATTTTTCTTTGCTAACCGTCCGATTATTCAGAAGCAGATGCGACTGTATTTATATGCTTAGAGACATCGATTTAAAACCGGAAGTAAAGCCGATATAGAGCTGAAATTCCCGAAGACTGAAATTTTGAACTGGATCCATTACACTCTAGTTCAGTCGGTGCAGGTTTGTCGCAAAATGGTAGATTCAGAATGTACTGCTCGAATGAAAACTGTGATATATTATGTAACGGACAATGTGGAGAACGAACATAGCTTAGTGTTTCAGTCTGCTATCTACTGATTCTTTCTTCGTTTTGTGTAGTTTGTCTCCCCGTTTGTAGCCTAGTGGTGTTAGTTTTCCAGGTAGTGAATTCTTCATTCTGCTCGGTCTTTCTTGTCATTTCGGTGAATTTTTTTACACTCTTATCTGACGCACAATGTTCATTTTCGTAGAAAACTTTGCCTATTCTTGAATGAATTTCCTTTATTTTTGAATATTTGTTTATTGTTTCCTTCAGTCACTTGGATGAAATTAACCTGTGTTCCGGAATTCCTCGTGAATAATTTTCAGCAGCAGAAACACATTTATGTTGTTTGCTTTCCAAGGAGCACACTAATGAGTATTTGTTTCATTCTCGGATTACTTGCCATTACGGGAGCCTTGATTTGCCTCCCGGGATACCCATAGCCTATCTTCAAAATTCGAAAAACATATTTATAAGTTTCAAAGAATATTTATAAAAAAATCCACGTATATTTATAGATGTGCTCTACATATCTGTAAGTTGATGCTTCCACTCAACTCGTCAAGTAAGTTGATGCTTCCATATAATTTGGGAAATCCACCAAGCGATAACGTATTTACAGTTGAAGTGATAACGTGTATTGAGAACTGTTATCACTTCAACTCGTCAAGTAAGTTGATGCTTCCATATAATTTTCCAAGTGATGTTTGTATTCTTTTCTTATGTCAAACATCATGCTGACATATCACTGTTATGTGTTAGGAATGGAGAGATACTTTAAACCTATAAACAAAGCTGTTAGCTCTGGAGGCAATTTATTACATGATGACAGTACTACCTCCGAGCCAGGAAATAAACCATGTGTATGTGTTGTGCTGAATCTGGATGATATTGTTGTGGACCCAGGGCTCCGAAAACAAATTTATGAGTATGATGTAGGAATTAGGGATCAAGTGAGAAGGAAGTTTCTTCTGATGGATCCATGTCAGCCAGCTAGTCACAATTTTCCTAGAAAACAACATGGAAATTGTTCAGAGAGTTTTAACAAAGCATGGTTCAAGAAGTTTGATTGGCTGGAATACAGTGTGGCGAAAGATGCAGCCTATTGTTTCTATTGTTATCTTTTTGGACAGACAAGGGCCAATAAAGTTGGAAGCCATCTCAATTCTGTATCTGGGTTTAGCAACTGGAGTAATGCACTAGAAACTTTTAGTAGGCATGTTACTGGAGTTAATTGTAGTCACAACATTGCAAGACAACACTTTGAGGATTTCCAAACTCATACAAAAATCATGACTTTTGTTTCACAAGGTCATGCCTTTTGTTTACTTGATGAATCTCCCAGTTCTGAAAATAAAGGAAACTTTGTGGAGATGTTGAACTGCTACATCAATGATTTCAAGTCCTCTGGCTCGCTGATTATTGAAAATTCTATTGGCTATGATGAACTAACTTCTCCAGATACGCAGAAAGATCTGGTGAAATCTTGTGCAGAAGTGACCGTACGGAGAATTGTTGGTGAGATCGGAGTTAGTTATTTCACTTTACTTGTTGATGAGCCTCATGATAAAGTGATGCTAGATAAAATTTCTGTAATTGTGAGGTTTGTGAACAAGCATGGGCAGGTAATCGAACGATTACTTGGTATCGAATATACAACTCTTGATACAGCCCCTTCAATGAAAGAAGCTTTGTATGGTTTGTTGTCTCGTCGTGGTTTATCTATTTCTAAACTAAGAGGGGTAGGATGTAATTTAGTTTCAAACATGACAGTCGAATATGATGAGCTGAAGTCACTAATTCTGAAGGAGAATCCATACGCCCATCATGTACACTATTTTGCCAACCAGTTTCAGTCAGTCATCGTTTCTGTTGCAAAGACCATTAAAGCTATTAGAGATTTCTTCTTTCATGTGGACAGAATTGTTGAGACTGTTGGTGATTCTTGTGGAACAAATGATGTGTTGCTTCAAGAGCACTATGCAAGGATTGTGGAAAAAATGGACAGAGGTGTGACTCTACCAGGCAAAGGAAAGCAACAAGAAAGTGATCTTGCTGCTTGGCCCGCTCATACAAAGTGGGGCTCATACTGTAAAACCTTACTTCATCTGATTACAACGTGGCCTGGAGTGCTAAAAGCACTAGAGGATGCACAAAGTGAGCGAATTCGTCTTTTTCAAGTGAGGGCAGCATCAAATTTCATAGATGAACAAAGAGAAATTCGGCCACCACCGGCAGATTTGATAGAAACAATGGAGACATTTGAATTTGTATTTATCTTGCATTTGATGGTCCGAGTGTTGAGCTGGACTGGAGATTTGTCATTTCTCTTGGATCAGGAAGGTAAAAACATTGTCAAAGCAATAGATTTGATTGAGCCTGTCAAAAATGTTCTGCGAAACTTGCATAAGAACCAGTGGGATGAGTTATTTGAAGAAGTAAAGAATTTTTGTGTTGCAATGTTTGTTCCAGTGCCAAGCATGGATGATAGTATGCCAGTTAGGGGTGTTTCACGGCTTATGAGGCAATTTGTTAATTGTTATCATCACTATCATGTTGCGATTTTTACTTCTTTGATCGACTCAATTACTACTGTAACAGTCGGTTCAGTAAAACATCTGTGGAGATATTAAGATGCATGGCTTGCCTCGATCCAAGTGACTCTTTTTCCAAATTCGATCATGGCATGCTTCTTCGACTTACTGAGACTTACTCTTATGATTTCTCTAAAGCAGACTGTGAAATCCTCAAAGAACAACTTCACATGTTCATTCATTACCTGACAAGTACCTCTGAATTTTCCAGCTGCCATGATCTCGCGACTCTCGCTATGATGATGGTAAAAACTGAGGCACATTTGACTTTTCCACTGGTCTATCGGCTCATAGAGTTGTTGTTGGTTCTACCAGTAGCAACAGCAACAACTGAAAGAGCCTTCTCAGCACGGAACTTCGAATTTTGCAATGAGATAAGCGATGATTGGTGCAATGACATGATGTTATGTTATGTTGAGAAAGAGATTTTTAAGGGGATCGGCGATGAAAATATTTTGCAGTACTTTGAAAGCATGAGAAGCCAAAGGGTTCATCCATCATGAAGATTTAGTAGTAGGTATGCTTTATGTAATGTACATCGAACTATTGTCCAACTGTAGTATATTTATAATATTTGCCTTGTCGGTTGTTCTTTGGGTTTGCATTTCCGGTCTTTAACTCAATATTGTCAACACGAGGCACACTGATGTGCACACAATGTTGTTAGAGTTTCACGAAGAGAATCTGTGGACGCGAGTCAGTTCTCCCCGATTTACACATCATGTTAATGTTTTGTCCATTACCTGGAGTGTAACAACCTAGAGAAAACAATATCTGATTAATAACCCCAATGATATATCTAAACCTTCTTGTTTCGAAATTATTAATTTTATGTTAATTATGAGAGTTCTCCATGCAACTAGCTTTGGACTTTAGCACACACAATCACATTATCTACTTAACGCTAGGGATACCTTGCATTTATTCATATATTTTTTCTGAGGAATTTGTAGCTTGTGGTCATGAACCCATGATGCATTTTATACTTGCACGCACTTCAGTGCTGCAATTCTTGGTACTAGGACGTTGGCTCGAGCATTTTTTTCAATATCTATACCGCTTCATACCTGAAAAAGCATGACCACCTTGTCCTTAAACCTATAAACATTCTTCAACGAACCTGTGCTCTTCTGTCCCTTTGTACCAACAAGCGGTAGTAGATGTTCTCCATCACATGTTTAAATTCAAAACTGAAATATTGTCTGTCTAGAAAAATGACACCCGAGGAGAAACCATTAAGCGGCTGACATAATTTTCGCTTGTGGTGACAATATTAAGTATCTTGTTATCCTTGTTCCTGGAGTATTGTTGTAAAATTCACCAGGTACCCGCTTTTACAATACTTCTTCATGTAAGTCTGTTTTTGTCAGAAACACAGTTATATCTATGTTTTTTGTGGTTATTTAATTGGAAGAAAGAGTATCCTATGCCTACCGTTCTCCTCAAGGGCCAAGACATGACATGTCTACCATTTGTCGTCTCTCTTCAGTCAAAACCTTGAAACTGATATTTTAATTTCTTATTCTCCTTTCCAAAACACACATCAGTCAGCACTAGGAAATTTCTCTGCTGCCCTTGTCACGTAGTAAGATCATCTAAATACACATCAGGAGGTGGGGTTGTAGTCTGAAAAAGATGGTTCTTGATGTAGTATGATCTGGTTCAGTTAAGCTTCTTGCCCTTGTGCGCATGTCTCTCACAAACTTGCAAGCCACGTCTCTTATTTAAGCATAGGCACTAAAGTTTTACGAAGCTTACTTGCTTTTGCAAACCATGTCAGTTTGCTAGTTCAGCCAGCTTTAAGTCCCTGAAAATTTGAGCTTTCGTTGCTGACAGATGCGGTTCAGATATAGACCTCCTTTTGTTGATGACACTGTTTGTTGTTCGACATCCCATAATAGTAAATGCTTATTAGTAGATTTGAACACAACGTTGGCCATTTATTGTACCCAACTGACGAAAAAATGCAGTTCTTTTATGGTGAGCATGCAACCTAAGTGCTGATTCTTTTTGCCCTTTTTGTTTTGCAGTGGCACACACTGGATGCTCAAATTCTGAATTTTGCTGCTTGATCCGCTAGCAGAAGTGGTGCATCCATATTATTCGATGGCGTCTGGAGGTAGCTAAAGGTTGCACACTTAAATGTGTTATCAACGTCATGTTGTTCAATTTCATAGTGTTACTAGTAAACTGCTTGACTTCCAAACGGCATACAATATGCTTTTGGGATATATATTGTACTCCAGTAGTGTGTGTTTCCTGCCATCTCTTGTTCCATTGAGCATGTTTTTGTATAGTGTTGCCCCGGTACTTTCTGCATGAATTTTCTGCCAACTCGGAAATACTGCGACTTAAACTTATAAGGAGCACAAATAGCTCTGGTAGTTGATTATTAGTGACCTACATTCTGAATTTATTTTCTTCTCGATGGCCCAGTTGTGGCCTCTACCAAATGATAGCGTTACTCTGTTTTGAACACTGCTAATGAAAAAAAAGGACCACCAATAGTTTTACCGTGTCATTGCTCTATGACCTAGTTTTTTAGCAACCAGCACAAAACACCACTAAAAACCTGTTGTTCTCCCTTAGGCTGTGAAGCAGATAGCAGGCGATCTCGGGCGATCGTGGCGGCGGCCTAGGTTTCAACCCTAGCCGCCGCCGCCGGTGACATCTGTAGTTCCATTGTCGTCGCCGGCAAAAGATTCGACGGGTCCTCGCCTCCTCTAGATGCCGTTTTGGCACTAGGAGGGGTGGGGACCTCGGACCTGCGCACGGCGTTTTTTGAAGGTCCTTAATGTTAGAGCTTCGTTTTGGTCGTCATCATTTTCGTTAATGGAGATGGTCTCGTCTGTAATAAGCGATCTTTCACGCTTCGTTCGACGGCGAGATACCCTTCCCGACGTCAATGGTGGCTTTGGAAGATTAAGTCTGTCTAGGTATGATTCATTAGATCTTACTTCGCCAGATCAATCTTGGATTGTTTCTCATGGTTGTCGCGAGGAGATTTGTACTCGCAATATCTATCCCGGCTGCTACGTCTTCGGCATTGGTGATTCGTTCTCTCGGCTCCCAACGACGTCGACAAAGTGGTTCGGTTATTTGTCCCTGAAATATCAGTGGTGGTGCTCTTGCCGATGTTGCTTGATTAATTTAATGGCTGCGTGCGTGCACAAAGCCTTGGCATTGCGGCTCAAAATTAAAAAGGGAGAACCTTCTGTGGTATTCACAGGTCTGTGGTTTGTTGGTTTCGGCGTTGTTCCACGGCTGCCTTCAGAAAAGTACAAGATTGTGTCATGGATGAAGAAAAGGCTTGAAGATCTCATAGATTTGCTAGTCTCTTTTAGTTTAGTTTTTGTAATCGATATAATCGTGTACTCTTTGCTGGTTTAATATATGTGGAAAAATTCAAAAAAAAAGTCGCACCGAAAGTGGTGCAGAGACATTGAAGTGAGCAAACCATTGTCTGTAGCTTGAAATAACATTTCCTTAGCTAGCCATAAAAGTATGTCATTGCCAGTCATATGGAACAGTGTCTAATGTGATCTCTTAATACCTTATTTTGTGTCACATTGTTTCAATCGTTGCTTTTGGAACTATTATTTGAAATGACCATGGGTTCACTCTTGTGTCATCAAGACCTTGTTGTTTCTTTGTAACTTCTTAATGTTCCAACTTCTAAAGTTCAGTTGTGGAAAGTTGAAACACATGGATGGAGTTTCCATATGACCGAAAACCCTCATGGTTTGTACCTCGATATTCAATCTGCCTCCATTTCTATTGACCTGAATCTTGAGCATTGGAAAAACAATAGTACTGGCCGTTTTGCTCCCCCGGAATTTAGCACACCGATCAGAGCTCGACAGCATGTTTGAACTGGCCGTTTTTTCTGTGATTTTGGTTTCTGAGTTCAGGATACCTCGTGATTGTGACAACAGAAACCGGTCGGGAGCTTTCCATTTCTTCCGGTCTCGCGTCTCGTTTTTGACCATGTCATGTGACAGCATCAGGACCAGGGGAGGAGGAAGCAACCTGGGAAGGTTGGTGGTAGGATGACAAAGGAAAAATCGGATTCTGGTACTTCCATTGCAGATAATGCATGGTTGGTGGGCGAGGCGCCGGCGTTTTGCTGCAGTTGCCCTCCTACGGAGGCCCACCGGTTTAGAATTCTTGCTCACGCTTCGCCGTACATGATTTGGAGACGTACGACTGTACGAGGTTGGTTTGGTCGAGCAAATGCTGAATTTCATTTTCTGTATTCTCGGGGCCTATGGATGACCATAGTACTCCATGATTTACCGATTTCCTGAAATCAGGCACGATCAGATTCAGTAGAAAAGATAGTAGTGCGTAATTTCGAGTACCTCCACTTACTTTCGTAATACAAGCCTTTTTTTTTGAAAGAACTCTGGTGTATAGTTTCACATGAATAGCCATAACTACGTACTAAGAGTCTTTCGGAGTATATACCAACATTCCGGGCATGAATAGCCAACCTGGGCATGCTGCTGGTCCGCAGTACGAGGACACCGGGCAGCGACCCTGGACATGGAGGTGGCGTCCTCCTCCGGAGGTGGTCGGCCGGCTGGGGGGCGGTTGTGGTGGATCAATCCCGCACCGCATCCCGGTGGTGGCAAGCTGACGGTCCATACAGTTGCGGGTTCGGAGAGGCTGGACTGCCGGTGAAAACCAAGCTTCGATTCGGTAATGGCGGGCGATGGCAGCGTATATGTGACGTTATCTTGTTGAAGGCATTGTCGTTGTAGTCATCGTCTCAGCGCTCGTGATGCTAAGGAAAGGGGGACCTAGATCTGAATTTTCTGGATCAGACGATGGTGACGTGGTGTCGTTCTGCCTCTCGAGGGCATCATTTTGAAGCATATGATGGCTAGAGGACCAAGAGTGGAGCGGTGTTACATCTACCGAATCGATGACGACGGGTATCGGCGGCGGTGCATTGGTGTCTCGGCGATGAATGCGCGATGATGGATGATGATGGACGCGCAGGGCGGTGGCGTTGTCTGGCCTTGTGGCGATGTTGACGGACAAGTTCAATGCGTTGATTCCCCTACATGGATTGGCGCCTTGGCGGAAGAGGACAATAACGGCAGCGTGCGTACTGGGGTTTGCTGGACCATTTTGTGCTCGTTCATCGCCGTGGGCGGTTTGTAAGGCCTCCGAATTTAAATGGTGTGCGTAGGCGTGAGATCAGGACACACGAGGCACCCCTTTATCAAATTTGTAGGTGTAGCGACGGTTGTGGCCACGAACGTGGTTTCGGGTTGATAGATATTTTTATAATGCTTTGTTAAATAATATATGAAAAATGTTGTTTACATTGTTTTGATCCACATAGCCGGGGTTTTCAACCTCCTTTTCGATTTTCTTTTGCCTACATCTTATTTTACTAACTCGATCTTTCTATACAAAGAGCGTTGACGTCGGAAATCCAGCGAGTCGCTTTACTGGGTTTTATAGTCTACAATTGCTAAACTGTCTTGTGTCGAACATATTATATAATAATCTGATGTAAAAAACTAGTTACGGAAGCAAGCAAAGATGTATCAGTCAATGAAACAGTAAAATAGACTGAAACTGCTTAGACGGCTTAATTATTACTCCTACTTTAATCTACCACGGCGCCATATGATGTAAGAATCTAACAAGTTGATGCAATATAAGTAATCTACCACAAGTTCAATTCTTCTTCCCCCTACCGGGCACATCCGGTTCTCAAAATAGTTTAGGCGAAGACAAGGTTTGCTTCTCCCCTGAAGTAGTCAACTTGAAAATAGTACAAACGCCGTCTTGTACTGACACTCAATTTAGAAGGGAAGGCCACTTAATTAATTGGTCACACATAAGCCATCGAACGGTGGTTGTCCTCTACCGGACCCCTAATTAGTTTTTCAAGAAACTGTAAGAATTCAATTTTTTAGTTTGGATATAGTAATTGGTTGTATTTAGGAGAAAATTTCCACATTTTATCCCATATAAGAGCATCTCCAAGCGGAGGCCCCAAACCCGCCCTATACGTCCGGGCGGACGGTCCGGGCGGGATTTGGCCCAAAAAACGCCACCCAACCGTGGCCCCCATAACGGCCCCAAACGACCGGGCGGTCCGGCACACCCCAAACCCAGCCCAAATGTGGGGCGGGTTTGGGGCCGCCCGGACGCGACTGGACGCGACCGGATGCGTCCGCCCTCAGGTCGCTGACAAGTTGGGCCCGCGTGTCGGATGAAGGCTGACCGTCGGAGAACACTGACCGGCGGTGTCCACGCGTCGCCGGCGTGATAAAATCGGAGCCCCCGAGAAAACCCTAACCGCATTCCCCATTCCTCCTCATCTCCAATCCGCAATGTCGAGCGGCTCCGAGGACAGCAGCTTCTGGGATGAGCCGGCGGACGCGGAGAGCAAGGCGCCGCCGGCAGCGGTCGAGCAACGCGCGGAGGAGGAGGACCCCGACGACGACCTCGCTTACCGCGTCGCTGTCCTCCGGTCGCTGGAGGAAAAGGGGCACTCGAGCACGTCGGCGCGTGGATCGGGAGCGGGAGCGGCCAGTGGCCAATGCAGCCGCTGGTCGGCTCCGGCGCGTAGATCGGCGGCGCCGCCAAGCGTCAGCCGCAGGTCAGCTCCGGCGTCTGCGGCCGCGCCGCGTCGTCGTCTCCCTCCGGTCCAAGCCCCTCCTGGATGGAGGATCCTTCCCGATGGGGAGGGTGGAGGCTTCTGCCGGTGCCGCCGCCGCGGGCGCCGGAGACGGTGGGCAAAGTGTTCCGCCAGGCGAAGCGGGTGGGCCAGTCGCTGAGCATAGCGGCTGCCGTCGCCGGGGCTGACGCGGACCTCCCCCTCGATTTGGTGGCGCAGTCCTTCACCTCCGCCGAGACCGACGCCCGCCGCCGCCGCCGCCGCCGCAAGGACCAAGAAGCGCTGGAGGCGGCCATCGCGCTGTCGCAGGCGGAGGCGGAGGCGGAGGCAGAGAAGAAGAAGAAGGCGGCGGCCAATGCGCGCCGCCACGCGGAGGAGCAGGCCCGCGCCGTGCGGATCCTCACCGGCCAAGTCGACGAGGAAGACGAAGATCCATACTTCGCCTTCCGCAAGCGGTCCAAGGGCGGCGGCTCCGGCAAGGGCAAATCTCCGATGTGAGATTTGCCCATCTCTAATTTACTTTTGTAAGTATGTTTGTCAATCCGGCGACCTGCTGTCGGATGAACTATGTATCAACGTTCTATATATCTACGTTGATCAACTCTCCCTCCGACGTTGCATGGGTTTGTATGGATTTGGGGGTTTCTTTTTGAGGGGAACGGCTGGAGCGGCACGTTTTTGGGGGTCGTCCGGTCGTGTCCGCGGATGTGTCCGCGGACAGTTTGGGGGCCAAATTTGGCCATTGTGGTTGGAGATGCTCTAAGTCAACCAGTTTAACAAGGTAGACCGACATGTCAGAGAGTCGGCATGCCACTTGGCCATCTAAGGTGCACCATTCATGGTTATGTGCGCTGACGGGCACCAATCAATTCCATGGACATGGTTATGGCAAGGGCGGCTCGGCCCAGATCTGGGTCTGTTTGGGCCGGATTTGGGTTTGGCCCGCGGATCAACGGCCCCAGCCAGTGCATTTGCTCGAGCCTATTTGCAGGGTGGCAACACGCGACCTTGACACTGCAGCATGCGGCGGGGCTAGTCGGGGCTGATCTGGGTCTGACAGGCCCTGCCATTGCGTTCGGTCGGCGACCGCCTTTGGCCGTGGAGGATGGTTGATCTCCTCCTATCGGTTGCGGTTGCCGCCTCGCAGGCCTGACTTTGTCGTCGACCTAACTCACTCGACGCGTTGACCTCGTGATGCACGGGTGTCGTCCGCTTGGCTTGAGGTTGCGGACGTCGAGGCGGTGGCTCTGGAAGACTGCGCGTGCGTCTCTACGATGAGCAACGTTGCTGTGGTGATGGTGTGTCTCTTTGGCCATGTGATGGCGAGGAGCGGACAACGGGGGACCTGGGGTTGGCGGCGCTTCGGCTCCCATATCGTTTTCTGGAGTCCTGGCTCAGGGGCAGCGGACGGTCCACTACACCGGTCTGGTGTGAAGGTTGTTCCGGGCAAAAGCTCAGCACTTCGGTGCCAATGGCGGCCATGCATGCGGGTATGGTTATCCTCCTGGGGCGATGTTGTGGTTACCTTTGCATTAGGGCTCCGGGTGAAAACCCTTAACCGTTGGTCTTGACGACGGAGGCGTGGCGCGTCGTTACCCTTTTGGGGGCGTCGTCGTGGAGTTGCGGTATCTTTAGGCTCGTTCCGGTGCGTTTGGTGGCAGGCTCGGTGATCCATGTTTTCCTTTCTTATCTGTGATATGCTTTGTAAGAGGTCCCTCATCAGTTGTATCGGTTTGACCGTTGGGTTTATTTATAAAGCGGAGCGAAAGTATGTTTCAAGAGATCAATTCCATGGACGAGAGGATGAGACGGAAGAGGGAAATGCAGCGCTAGGCCCGGGTTGCCTTAGAGAGCCTAAACCCTCACGTGCAGAAATTCTTTTAATAAATGCATATAGGCATCATAATTTGCCTGACTTTTAGCCTGTTGATGCCTTATGTTCTTATGTTTCTTATTTTTTTCTTATAAGACCGATAAAAACGATATTTTGTAGTACTCGGTCGTGCGTACCGCACGTGCAGACACCGGCTCCGACTGGTTCTCGTGAACATTCAAAAGCTGACAGATTAATTTGGAGGCCTGTCATGTGGCAGTAACTGTGCTCCCTTCGTTGTAAAATATTTGACTTAGTTTTGTCTAAATACGAATGTGTACTTTGTAGGTATCTCTATATTTAGAAAAATCCACATTAAGTATTTTGGAAAAGTATTTTGAAATAGAGGAGTAGAAGAGCACTAGATGTCAAATGCGCAGTACGTACAACATCTTCCACATTTTTTTCATGCCCGGCAGTCCTCTTAATTTATTTCCAACGGTAGCTTATTTGACCGGATATTTGTGTTCTCAGTTGCAAAATGTCCACCCGATGGCTGCATGACACTGCGTCATTGACCCGATGGGCCCTCTGGGTACCGCTGGTGGCATATCCCAACAATCCTTTTTCCCGCACGTAGTCTCCGGTCAAAAGAAGTTTCTTTTGGCGGTTTATGACATTCGTGCGAAGATTTTTGACAGCTAAAGGATCGCTGTATACAAATTTCAGCAGGGAATCATAATTGCACTCTTGTGGCTTCTTAATGCAATTGCACTCTTGTGGGTCATAATTGCACTTTTGGTAGTTACATTTGTTTAAATTGTCTCAATTTCAGGAATTATCATGTCAGAAGAAGGAACTTGAGGCGCAGTCGTGTACCCCTTCGCGAGAGAGAGACGCAAGGGCGGCGTTTAGGGAGTCGGCGCCTTCGCAGCTCTGCTTCGCTCCTGTGGCCTTCGGACCATGGAGAGAGGGTGGATCTCGGCCCCGTCGGCGGGAGGGCTCCGTTCCCCTAGTTTTAGGGTTAAGATTTGGTGGGGCGGCGCTCAGGTGGTGGCGGGCGTCTTTTCAATAAAGTCTCCAGGCTTCAGCCCCATCTCGACGGTGAAGTTTGTGGGAGTGGTGTGGTTCTCGAGAACTTCTTCTGGCGGTGGCGTTCTTCAGATCATCATGGAGCTTCATCGGCGGCTCATCTTTCTTCTTTGGCTCCAGGACGGATGTGGTCTTCTTGACCCGTTCGGTGACTTCCCATCTGCACCAACAACGTCAAGCCGGCTCTGGGAGGAGCGGCAGCGGCGGCGCGTCGTCGACACGGTCTGCAGGTTGAAGATGAAATGCATGTAATTTCGTTTTTATTGAGGTGTTTTGTATTGTTCGGTCTTTCTTTTAATGTCAGGGTCCTTTTGCAAAAAAAGAAGAAGAAGGAACTTGAGAGGGAGACACAGAAGGTAAATGGAAGAGGAAATTTCAGCTACAGTAACTAAGTTTGTCGCGATGTCTCATTATGGTCACTAACCTTCAAAACACTCAAATTACGGTCACTAATGTAGCTTAAGTGACTCAATACACTCACTATTTTGCAAACGTATTTGGCTCCGTATTGTGACACCTGGGCGCGGTCAGCATGGACACGTGGATAGCCGCTACATGGACCGGTGCGTCGACCGTATACATGGAGGTGGAGTTTTTTGTGTGCCAAAATTACAAGCGAAGACAACCTCTAGGTGGTTTGGTCAAACCCGTTGGTCGTCCTCATCATCGCCTCTATTCCGATAAGGCAATTCCCTAATTCACAAATCGTGCACTCGTCTCCATCGTCGCCGACCACCGTCGCGCCCCACAACATCCCCGATCGCCGTCCATGTCCTCATCGAGATCCATCCACACCGGCCCAAGCCACAACCGGATCTCGATAGGGTGCTGAAGATCGGGCAGACAGTCTCTTCGAGGGACAGTATCCCCTTGCGAAGCAGCAAGCTTCTTGTTGGGATACGATCTTGAGCTAGGAGCCATCCAAAGAAGTGAACTTTGGACGGGCGTGGTTTTCCCAGATGAAGGCGGTAAACGGCGCCACGACACCTCCGAAGTTACATAGTTTGTAGAGGAGACGACGGGAGTCCGCGATACCCACCCTCACAGTCTAGGCGACAAGGAGGGCGAGGAGCGAGTCTAGCTCTTGGGACGCGGCAGCGGAGAGCCGAGGGACGAGGCCGGCATCCAGTCCCTCCGAGAGGACTTGGATAAAATATGTTAAAATATATGTAAAGTTCTAACAAATTTGGATAAAATTTGTTAATATTTTGATGTAAAGTTCCACTTTGGGATGCGTCGCTCGGGCACCCGCACCCCATTGGGCCAAACATGTGTCGGCACCCCGGATAATGGAAACAATTTCAAATGTGCCGGACAGAATATCGGACCGTCTAGAGATGCTCTTAGTCATCCGAAAAATGAGTAGCACAATGGCCCAATCAGAAACAACGAACGAAACAACAACGTGAGAGTGAAGGAAGAAATTAAAACGGAGCTGAGAATCCGAGGGCGCATAGAACCCACGTGTACTCCGAACTCCGATTCCGAAGACGATACCGAGACAATGAGTCGGCGTCTTGGCAGTTGGCACTCGCCCAAAGCAACTATACACCGACAAGAACACAACTCAGCAACTATATATTGCCCGCCTCCTCCTCGCATCAACTCTGCACCGAGAAGAGCAAAGAGTTCGAGAATTAACGCTCCTCGATCCCTTTGCCCGGGCAATTCCCCGTTCCAGCCGTGCTGCAGATGGAGGCCTCTACTGTCGTCTTCGCTTCGGCTCCTGCGATCACAGCTAGCGTCCCGCAGCACAAGATTCTCGACCTGATGGTGATGCCGCTACGGCGCCTCGGGGCCGGCGATGACGAGGGTTAAATCGGCCACGAAGAAGCTGGCCGGGGGCTGCGGTGGGTACGTCCTCGAGGACGTGCCGCACCTCACCGATTTCCTCCCTCACCTCCAGAGCTACCCCAATCCCCTCCAAGACCATCCCGCCTACGCCGTCGTCAAGTAAGAATCCTCCCCCCTCTCGATCTCGATCGATTAATTGCGTAATTTCCTCAATTATGATTCTACTTTCGCTCTGCCGGATTCTAATTTTGTTCTGCCGTTTTACTCGATGTCTCAGGCAGTACTTCGTCAATGCGGACGACACGGTGTCCAAGAAGATCGTGGTGCACGAGAGCAGCACGCGTGGGACGCATTTCCGGCGCGCCGGGCCGCGCCAGCGCGTCTACTTCCAGCCGGACGAGGTGTCGGCGGCCATCGTCACCTGCGGCGGGCTGTGCCCGGGCTCAACACCGTCATCCGGGAGCTCGTCTGCGGCCTCCACGACATGTACGGCGTCACCAACGTCGTGGGCATCGAGGGCGGATACAAGGGTTTCTACGCGCGCAACACGGTGGAGCTCACGCCGCGCTCCGTCAACGGCATCCACAAGCGCGGCGGCACCGTGCTCGGCACCTCGCGCGGCGGCCAGGACACGGCCAAAATCGTCGACTGCATCCAGGACCGCGGCATCAACCAGGTGTACATCATCGGCGGCGACGGCACACAGAAGGGCGCCGCGCTGATCCACGAAGAGATCCAGCGGCGTGGCCTCAAGTGCGCGGTGGTCGGCGTGCCCAAGACCATCGACAATGACATCGCCGTCATCGACAAGTCTTTCGGGTTCGATACCACCGTCGAAGAGGCGCAGCGCGCCATCAATGCGGCGCACGTCGAAGCAGAGAGCACCGAGAACGGCATCGGTGTCGTCAAGCTCATGGGCCGCAACAGCGGCTTCATCGCCATGCACGCCACCCTCGCCAGCCGCGACGTCGACTGCTGCCTCATCCCGGAGTCCCCCTTCTTCCTCGATGGCAAGGACGGCCTCTTAGAGTTCGTTGAGAGGCGCCTCCGCGACAACGGCCACATGGTCATCGTCCTCGCTGAGGGCGCCGGCCAGGACCTCATCGCCAAGGGCATGGACCTCGCCGACACCCACGACGCCTCCGGCAACAAGCATCTCCTCGACGTCGGCCTCTGGCTCTCCCACAAGATCAAGGAGCACTTCAGGAAGAAGCCCAACTTCCCCATCACCCTCAAGTACATCGACCCGACCTACATGATCCGCGCCGTGCCGTCCAACGCCTCCGACAACGTCTACTGCTCGCTACTGGCGCACAGCGCCCTCCACGGCGCCATGGCCGGCTACACGGGCTTCGTCGTCGCGCCCGTCAACGGCAGACACGCCTACATCCCCTTCTATGTAAGTTGAACACACTGTCAATTTAACACATAATTTATAGATGCATTGAAATGCTCCTTGTGCTGATCATTGTGTTGTCAACTGCAGAGGATCACCGAGAAGCAGAACAAGGTGGTGATCACCGACCGGATGTGGGCAAGGGTGCTGTGCTCGACGAACCAGCCCTGCTTCCTGAGCCCCGAGGACGTCGAGAAGGCGAGGCAGCTGGACGAGGAGGAGCCACAAATGCCGCTCATCGAGGGCGAGAACTCGATCGTCAAGGCCTCGCCGATGTCAATGTGCAGCCGCCATGGCCATCTCTGCAGTGGCGCGGACTGAGGTGTAAAAGGGTTGACTTGTAGATGTAACTGTAACTGTAGATTTCTCTAGAATATTTTCCTCATTCATTCTCTGTTTTGCTGTTATAGAGCAAGGTTTTGCACGAGAGAAAATACATGTATTGTTTTGTGTGCTTCGAATTAAACATCTCTAGTTTGCAATTTCTTACATCTTTTAGTATTAAGTCATGCAGCAAAATACTACTAGTAAGGAAAAGCATGATGTTACAACATTTGTTGGTAAATAAGAAATTAAAATATTTACATCCCCTTTCGAACCAAAGGCTGACCCATTGTTTCTTGAGAATAACCAGAAGTCCAGAAGCAGCTAATAGCGTCCGGACAAGAATAACAGTTATTTGGGCATAGCATTCGGAAAGTCCTTTTTGACTCCAAGCTCACCGGAGTTTTTTTTTTTTTTGAAAATTACACTTTCAAATCTAAAAAATAAATATACGACTACATCTACATGCCTGATATGTACGACACAAGTTTCAGCAAAATATTATTATCCATCATCTACACAAAAAAAGGACAAATCTGGAGATCAAAAACAAGTTTTTTTTTCCTTTTAGAGCCGCAAAATTTGTCATTTTGTCTAGTCTAAATTTTTCAATAATTTCAATAAATCATATGAATATATATCCAAATACTGAAAACAGTAAATTTTTGAAACGTCTAAATACCATTTTATACTCA
Organism: Poa pratensis; assembly: GCA_947311845.1. Taxonomy (NCBI): domain Eukaryota; kingdom Viridiplantae; phylum Streptophyta; class Magnoliopsida; order Poales; family Poaceae; genus Poa; species Poa pratensis. The sequence goes on along the minus strand of CAMZMU010000104.1, from coordinate 9,530,150 downwards.
AAATACCGGGCTCCATGGAGCCCAGGTTTCAAAACGACGCTCTGCAACACTTGTAACACTTCGACCTCAGATGCCTATGAAGTTCCCTTTTCAAAAACACTGTCAAAAAAAGTTTCCCTTTCAAAACTATAATTAAAAAAACGCTTTGGACATGGAGAAGAAGTTGAAGAACGGTTATAGATAGCTTGCTAAGAGGATTATCATTGTTCGGTCCCTTACAATTACTTAAGAGAACATAGGAGATTTGGTTATGCTATTTTAACATGTCAAACATTTCAAAACTATGGCAACCATTCAACGGAATCTCTTACCATGCCATGGACAAACTTTTATCATCAATAAACCTCACGTCCAGGCTCCAGCTGGTGCACAACAGCGCCTGGCAACACACACATCTAGGGCTATCATAGGGCATGTACAACGCAAAGTGTTTAGAAAAATAAACCGTTTTTTAGCAAGTACTAGTGTTTCTTTGTGCAGAAGAAATGTTTAACTACTCACCTCTCAAATAAAAATAAGCATTGCTGCTTATGTATAATCTTACACCTCACTAAGCACCTTGCACTGTACATGACCTTACTTACGCGCCAACTCCATTTCAGGAGCTCCTATTTGCCGACATATGTGGAGCGATTCGCTCGTGCCCGCATCGTTTCTCCTAATGTGCCACTCTAAATGCGGCCCACTAACAAGAGTTGTATATCTTTTTTATCATCCTATTTGATGAGGACATCCCTAGTCCTTTACCATCTTTTCCTATTGATGATGCTGCTGCTCAAGACAAGCCCAATGAAGTGAGGAATGGTCCAATGACAAGAGCTCGTGCAAAGTTACTTGAGCAACAGGTGAACTCACTCTTAGTAGAAAATGATGTTTGTGTTAATGAGAATTTTATACTACCTAAATCTATGCACTTATGTATGATCAGGTTTGTTGATAACACAAGCATTGGAGGAGCAATGGAGCGCGTTGATGAGGATGGCAAGCACGAGGGAGGCGAGGGAGGAAGTGGAGCCATCAAGGACAAGATTTGCGGTTCGGAATGCCAGAAGTCCCGAATTTGAAACGGACGTGGTTTATTCATACGGATTCCAAATAATGCAAATAAGCACTTTCTGAAGAGGAAATTCCAAGAGCTTTCCAATGGGTCCGGCCCCATGCACCGGTTCAACTCGTACAGGGCGTGGTGATAGAAACAAGTCACGAGTCGTTTTCTGGACCTGCGTGTCCTTTTAGGCCGAACCCAACATGGGTCGGTTTGTATCAAGTTGAGTCCATACTTTGAGTCCAAACCGAGTTGGTTTAGTTGTGGGGCGCATTGGCTGCTGTGGCCGCACCCCCCTCCTCATAAATACCTCCAACCTGCGAGTTGAGAAGGTTAGACCACGTTTAAACAAAACCCTAGATTGAACTTGCTTTAAGCATTCATCTGAAATCGAGTTCCTCTTTGCTGCGATCAGGAATTCCCCTCTCCACTTTGTTGCGATCTGGAGAGTTTGCTACCAAAGTTTGAGTGTGATCTGTTGTTCCATTGGGAATTAGCAGATTGCAAAACCGCTTCGTGGTCGGCGGCTATGTTGCACCAGCGTGTGGTGTTGCGAATATCCATCGGGTTGAAGAGCTGTTGCATTGGCAACGGGGGAACAGCCGGAGAGTTCGAGAGCATCCGCGAGTTATCTACATCATCCACCAATTCCACCATCGACTCACTAAGAAGATCGGGCCTCCCCTTATCACTATTCCTTTTATTTTTAATACTTCCCTCCGTTCACTTTTATAAGGCACACTAGTTATCCCCACATGCATAACAAAATGAGTGAATCTAGACTAATTTTGTATGTATATTCACTCATTTTAGTATGTATGTGGTCGAAATGGAATAGATAGCTAGTGTGCCTTATAAAAGTGAATGGAGGGAGTAGTAAAAGAAGAGAACAATTTTGTTGTAAAAATAAATATTCACATATGTAAAAAATAAATAAAAAATATATTTATATTATTTGAAAGAATTTAAATATGAACATTTATGCTATTTGAACAAATTTTCAATTGTGAACAATTCTCTTATCTAAACGATTTTTCAAAAAGAACATTTATGTATTTGAACGACTTTTCACTGTGAACATTTATGTTATCTGAACGAGTTTTCTAACACGAATATTTATGTTATTTGAAAAAAAAATACTCTTATTTGAACAAGAGAAAAGAAACAAAAAATAAAACAGAAAAACATAAAATGGAAAACGTAAGTGAAAAAAGATAAAAAGGAAAGAAAGAGAAAACGAGAAAAAACGGGCAACACCTAAAAAACCCGCAAAACCTGAGACACCAACCTACTGGGTCGGCCCATGGAGGGTGCACGAGAGCAAATCGCTTCCACGTTACTCGGCAAATAGGAATTGCCTCCCTTTCGAGGGGAGTGCCTGTACACCACCTATGGCGCCCTGCCGCTTGAAGCATTCGCTTCATTTGCCACTAAAAATGCGGCCCAACAGAAAAATGTAATTTTTATTTTTAATAAAAGGTTATAATTTTCATTAAGTTACTATTAATTTACAAAAATTAGTTCAACGGTGTAATAATAAGAAAATCCATGAACATTTATGGAAAACAATTTTGTATCTAAAGATTGTTTAAATCTTAACCGTTTTAAAATCTGACCATCTTTTCATATATGAACCAATTTTTTAAATCTGAACATTTTCCAAATCTGAAATTTGTAAAAATATGAAAATTAAAAAACCTGAACATTTTTAAAAATATGTACATTTTTAAATTATGAACATTCTGAAAATCTGTACATTTTCAAAGATGAAGATTTTTAAAAGCTGAATATTTTTTAAATCTGAATATTGTTCAAAAGACTGAACATTATTCAAATCTGAAACACACATGAAAAAGAAGAATAAAAAAAACAGAAATGAAAAAAAAAGAAAACGAAAAACTGCGGAATGGGCCGGCCCGTAGCAGCAACGTGCTGTGCGGCGCGAGCCTCCCACGCCGCCAGTACTAAGCTTGGACAAAGCCCGTCCTGGACCTTAACTTGGGCTGCCCGCATGTGCAGTACGCTGCTTCCACAGCTTCCGATTTTGCCGATGCGTCGCACGAGCTGCTTTGAACGCTGTTGCTGCCGTACTTGCGCCTCCGGCTTATGCTGAATTGCTGATCCTTCCTCAATCGATCGATCTGATATGTCGCAGCCGATTCTTGCCCGGCTTACCATCGCACCAGCCACTTCGTTGAGATGCGTCGCTTGCAGTATGACCTTCAATCTCGATCTTGCAGCACCCCGTGATTTTCCGCTACGACTCTCTTTTCTCTCCGTCTCCGCACCCTCCTTTTGAGAGTCAGCCGCAGTGCCCAGATCCCGGCCCCTCTCGCCGCAGGCGTCCTCGCTGGTTTTTTTTTTTTTGAATTTTTCCACATATATTAAACCGACAAAGAGTACACGATTACATCGATTACAAAAACAAAACTAAAAAAGACGAGCAAATCTATGAGATCTTTAAGCTCTTTCTTCATCCAAGACACAATCTTGTACTTTTCTGAAGGCAGCCGTAGAACAACGCCGAAAACACCAAACCACATACCTGTGAATACCACCGAAGGTTCTCCCTTTTTAATTTTGAGCCGCAATGCCAAGGCTTTGTGCACGCACGCAGCCATTAAATTAATCAAGCAACATCGGCAAGAGCACCACCACTGATATTCCAGGGACAAATAACCATACCACTTTGTCGACGTCGTTGGGAGACGAGAGAACGAATCACCATTGCCGAAGACGTAGTAGCCGGGATAGATATTGCGAGGACAAACCTCCTCGCGGCAACCATGAGAAACAATCCAAGATTGATCTGGCGAAGCAAGATCTGAAGAACCATACCTAGACAAACTTAATCTTCCAAAGACACCATTGACGTCGAGAAGAAGATCTCGCCGTCGAACGAAGTGCGGAAGACCACTTATTGCAGACGATGCCATCTCCATTGACGAAGAAGACCAAGCTCTAACATTAAGGACCCTTGTGTAGTGCCCTGCGCAGGTCCGAGGTCCCCACCCCTGCTAGTGCCAGAACGCAACTAGAGGAGGCGAGGACCCATCAAATCCAAGACGAAGGCGACGATGAAGAAGTAGATCGGCGTCGGCGGCGGCTAGGGTTGAAACCCTAGGCCGCCGCCTCTATTCTTTCTTTTCCGTATCGAGCTGGTTGGTGTAGAGATGGCCTAGGAGTGCCGGCTCCTCTGTACAGCAGTAGTTTTAGGGTTAGGGTTGTTCTAGTTGTAGGTTTTGCCCAAGTGGCGTATCGGGTGCTTCTGGACCTCGCGAGCAGCGTCCGGAGATCTTCCTCGTCGAGTTCGTCGGGCCTCCGAGGTGGGGGACGGTGGCGGCGGACGAGGAAGAGAAAAGATCCTCAGGAATAAAGCTCGATCTTGCAGGTGGTGACGGTGATGCGCGGTTCCTGGATTCGTCGGCTTCTTCTCACTTCGGTGGTGAGAAGGACGAAGGATCTGGTGGCTCTGGCGGATTGCTGCTACCCTTGCCGCAGGGGAGAAGCTCCGCTTCTCTTGGGAGTGCTCCAACACCGGCGAAGGCGTCGTCGGCGTACTCTCTGGCCTCAAGGTGGCCCCTCCCCCCTCTTGCGTCGGCTACGGTGGTCGCCGGCTGGCGCCTGAAGGCGTTCAACCTCCACGCGCTCTGGTCGCAAAGGAGGCCCTTGGCTAGCTACGCAGCAAGCTCCCTTCTTACCGCCCCAAGTGGTTTCGTCCCCGGCGACGGTGAGAGCGGCTGCGCGGCGGCCGGCAATGGCGGTGGTCTTGGAGCTGTCCTTGATTGCTTTTTTCAAATTTCTGTTGAGGATGTTTGTGCAAAAAGTAGGGGCTTGAATGTAATTTTCTATTTTCTTGAGTCCCTTTTTGTAAGTTGTTTGACCACCGACGATGGATGAATGAAAGCTTCAGGGACCTTCGGGTCCCTTCCCCTGTTCAAAAAAAAAAAAAAGATTTTCCGCTTCTTTCTCTAGATCGAAGATCCATGATCTCCACTGCAATCGCATTGACCCGGCTTCCAATCGCACTGACGTTCAATCTTCTATGTTGCAGCACCCGTGATTTTCCGCTTCTATCTTGCAGTCCGAACTACCTGTGGGTCGTTTGATCGTACTAGTTGATACAGCTGCTCAATGACCTTCTTCAGAAAGGGGAGTAGAAGAAAATCCTAACAACCGCTCTTGGTGGTTGTGTGAGCGAGGAGAGGCCAGAACGTGGCTGTTATTATGAGAGAGTGAGAGAGCAGAGCAGAAAAGAGCACCCCAAAAATAGTATGACGAGAGGGAGAAGGAGAGATGATCTCTGCCAAAATTGGTAACCGGTTGTCTTGGAACTAGTGATAGCAGATTCAAACGTGTTTGGATTGGTCCATATATACTTGCTGAGATTATTGCTTAATTTGGATACTTCAATCTGTTTAGTCGCTTGAGTTTTGGGTCAGTGTAGTATCATATTCGAAAGCGGTTTCGTCAGGTCAGATTACATAGTTAGAGCAATTTCGGTAGGCGAAGATTTAGATAGGAAAATAATGTCAGGTTGAGGATTGAGCTCAAGTTTGGTGAGCATGTTGCTAACATATATGTCGAGTTGACTACCAAGTTTGGTGCAGTATGGATCAGTGGTTTGAGAACGCTGACATGCTTACCTAAGCGGACATAAACTGATGTTTACTTACTTTCCATGGTGGTGGTTGTTGGCGTTGCCACTTGGTAATTTACTAAACTGCGTTGTAAATATTCAGAAATTCTACTGAAGATTCCATACAGGGCTTGTTCATAGTGAAATTTGCGTGGACCCGTAGGTTCACATCCATGGTTTTTAATTTACCCCTCAAATTGACAAGGTTTTTTTGACGTAAATTCTTTCGCTACTTGTACATGTTGTTCTTCTATTTCTATTGTATATATTGGTTGAAACTATCCTCAAAGTTTGCTAGAGACATGGGGCTGTCCATTTCTCCCGCAAACATAGTTATCTTTGTAACTAGGGATGCATTACAGCTCTCACGGATCAAGCATAACCACCTTTCTTTATTATTCTTTTCTTTATCTTTTTTTTAGGAGTATTCTTTTCTTTATCAAAAGCAGTGAATACGTTGTCTTAGACATGGTTGTAGCTTTCAACTCTAGAGTTGGACTACAGGAGGCAGATCACTGCTTAGAGTAAGCTATAACTGAAGGAATATTGTCAGTACAAATAAAGTACTGTCACAAATAAGGTCATATGAAAAATTAAAGTGTTTAAAGGGGATACGAGTGTTTAAAGTACTTAGTATTTGGATAGAATTTTCGGTCAGAAGGACTGCAACTAGGATAATGACGAGCGATGTGATAAGATTGCTGCTCATGCTTGTTTCGGAGGGGCGCGGCTTCGCTGACTTCGCATGGCAAAGGCACGGGTACAGTACCCTGACTTGGGCTGTGCGCACCGTCGGATCGAAATCAGAAGGCCCAGATCGGAATCCGACTGTTCACGGAGTACTGTTCACGGAGACACTGTTTAGGTGACACTGTTCACAGACCCCCTGTAGCATCCGATCTGAGCCATCGGTTCGCGATCCGGTGGCCGAAAAGTGAGCAAAGGCAGCGGCACTGTAGCTTCGCTGACTTTGCTTCTCAACGTCAGCGAATCCGGAGCGGTTTCGGAGGGCTAGGCTCCTCTGCAGTTACAGTATTACTGTACGCCTACAGTACTTCGAAAATCGGCTGTCCAACGCAATCGAACGGACCTCCTTCCTTGCTCGGCCAACAGGACTTACAGAGGTAGCACTCACAACATTACTGTTGATTGCTCGTACAAGACCAGCACCGGCGGCAACAGCCGTCGACGAGGTTGACATTGCCGGCCGGCCGGCCAGCTAGCAGTGAACTTGCTCACCTGTACGTTGCCGGCCAGCGACCAACTTGCACTGAACCTTCTCAGCTGTAGGTGGGATAAGGCATCAAACAATGAAGGCAACACAGTCCAGAAAGTGCGCCGTGTTGCTGCCAGCGGCGAGGCTTCCCAGTCACGGCTGCCGGCGGCGAGGCGTTGTGTGCTGCCGTGTTTTCCATGGCCAGATTGATTCTCGATCTGTACTCTGTAGTCGGTAGACGGTAGTTAGTGCTCACGCAAGTATTTTGGCGCCATGACCATGATAGAAGATATGCTTGCTTTTCCCGCTGTTTCTCCTTTTTTTTCTCGAGATTGATCTGTTTCTCCTTAAACTGTCTCCTTAAACACAATAATTTTGTTTCTAATCAGTTGTGCACCGAGGAATGGAAGGAGGTCCATTCAATTAGATTGGACGGCAGATTTTCGATGTGCTGTATGACATACAGTAATACAAGAACTGCAGAGGAGCCAAGCCCGTTTCTAGAGTGCTTGTTAAGACGCTCCCGAGAATCAAGGGATGACGAGTCCCCGACCCGCTCGCTCGCCCTCCCGCGGGCGACGGCGAGCCCTAGCAGCCGCCGCCTCCTCCACCCCCCTCTCCCTCCCTCTCCCCTGCCGCCGCCGCCGGCATAGACCGCGGGCCTCTCCCTTGCAGGGCTGGCGGCGGCGGGACAGACTCTTCCCGCACGCACAAACGGAGGGCGGGAACTCCAGATGGCGGCGGTGCTCCTCGACTCGCGGCGGCCCGGCTCGGCGGCTTGAATCCCCGCGACCGGGTGGAGTGCGACGCGGCGGCGCGGCCGTTGGCCGCTGGGAGGCGCGGTAGTCTGCTCCGACCGGCTGGTTGCTGGAGGGCAGCCGGCGACGCCCTACCGCCCAGATCTGGGCCCTTTGAGGCCCATCTGGGCCTGGGCGGGCCGCGGCAGGCGTGGTGATGTCTCCTCCGGTGGACGACGAGCAAAGGCAGGGTGCTAGGGATGGTGGTGTCGGCGGTGCCCCAGCTGCAGTGCGGCGGCGGGACTTCACGAGCCCAATCGGGCTCGGCCGGGCCGGTGAGGGCCTGATTTGTCCTGCTGCTGCATCCGGTCGGCTACCGCCTCCCGGCGGTGGAGGCTTCCCTCCCGTGTGCCGTTGTACCGCTGACCCTCGCCGACGTTTTTGCTTCTCGTTTCTACGGGCCTCGTGTCGTGGGCCACGGTGAGACGGCGGTGATGATTGCAAGACCGTGGTGGTGTGTTGGTGGGTGGCAAGTTCGGTGGAGCGTCCCGGAGTGCCCGGGGATGTAGTTTTTTAGAGGTCGGGAGAAATCCCCGCCGTCTCGGCACCGACGCGGCGATGCCTGCGGGTGTCGCCTTCCTTCCTGAAGGGCGTCGGGTGTATCTCTTTCCCACCCTCGTGGCGAACCGGGGGAAACCCTAGGATGTGTACTGGGGCAACCCATGGAACCGTCCGGGCAGCAGCGTCGTAGTCGTCGCTTCCCTTATTGGAGGTGTTGCTTGGTTCGCGGCGTTCAGAGCGCTAGGATTGTGGTGGAAATTCTTCGGAGGCACAGCGGTTGCAAGTTATCACTGTTTTCGTCGAACCACCGGTGTTGGCATTGTTTTCTCTTTTTTTCCTCTTTGTTTCTTTTGGGCATGATCTGTGCTGTTTAGCCCCAGCGGTGGTTTCACAGTTGTATCGGTTGGTTGCTATATTAATATAGCGGGACGAAAGCCTGTTTCGAGAATCAAGGGATTATGACCTGAAATTGACAGATTGAGCTATTAAACTACTTGGGGCCTGCTCCTTGATTTGGAAACACAATTGCTGTTGGTACAGTTACAACTCTGTGTTTCAGGTCAATGAGTAAAGTGGAATATAAACTGTTACAAAAAATATTCTACTGGCTGGTTGCGGTTTATTCAACTAACTGCTTTCACGAAATCCTTTACTACCAGGAAAAGGAAAATTGGTTTCTGGCTCTTTTACTATTTTTGGTCTGGTACAAGGTTTGCAGATCACCATCAAATTATGCTTTGCCTATACTAATCCTCATTTCTTGATCAGTTCCATGATTGAGGGTGTACTATGCGTCGTGACTCGTGAACCGACGATCGTGCGCGCGCGGTGGCGGTGGTGATGCCGACTGAAAGCATCGTGGCATGGTGTGATGCAGACATTCACCGTGAAAATTCTTCTTCTTTAAGGTAGGCACACGGCAACATCTCCCTTTCGCTTTAGCAGCATCGTGCATGCCGTACTGATCTTGGTCTTTCTCTCAGTCTGCCGATTATTGTGTTTGCTTTCTCAGAGCATCTCCAACCGGAGGCCCCAAACCCACCCCAAACGTCCGGGCGGACAGCCCGGACAGGATTTGGCCCAAAAACCTCCACCCAACGGAGGCCCCCATAGCCATCCCAAACGACCGGGCGGTCCGGCACACCCCAAACCCAGCCCATATCTGGGGCGGGTTTGGGGCGGCCCGGACGCGCCCGGACGCGTCCGCCCCCCTGTCGCTGACATCGCGGACCTACATTTTCCACCATAAATCGGACGAACCCGGCCAGTAGATACTTTGCACACCCTTCTCCTAGCTCCGGCGCCGCCCCCTTCCTCCTCGCTCCCCAGCACCCCCGCCGTCGTCCGGCGCCCTCCAAGCTCCGGCGCCGCCGCTTTTGGTCACGAACCTTCCCCGGCCAGTTTTGCAGATCTGTCGCGGCCATTGTCGCGACGGATTTGGCCGCATTTGCGAGGGATTTGACCGCATTTGCAGAGACGGATTTCCGCCGCCGCGTCCGTCCATCCCACAGCATTCGCATCTTCTACGCCTTCTCAGCCCGCCCGGCTCCCCGATCTGTAAGTTCGTCCGAACCCAAGCTCCGCCCTCTACGTCGTGGTCCATTCCGGTCTCGGACATGATTCAATGGGACCAAGAGTCGGCCGGCTCCTACCCTCTATACGAGGAGGACAGCTCCTCCGACTCGGTATGTCCTAACTTTGAGCTCCCATTTAGAGTTTTCCCCATTATTGTGCAATGTGGTTGATTTGAGTTGGAAATATTTCAATTGTAGGATTCAAAATCATGTAGTTGCAATGTCCGTGGAGTGATATCCGAGTTGAACGAGTCCCTCCGAGGCAAGATGCGCATATTGGAGGATTTGAACTTCACAATTACGGAAAAGATTAAGATTGAAGAAAAGTTTGAAGAAGTTCAAGCTACTAACCGGAAGTTGGAGAGAAAATAAAGAGGATGAAAGAGGAGAAGAATAAGATGGAAGAAGAGATGAGAATGATGGAAGAAGAGAAGAACAAAATGAAAGAAATGAAGATGACTATGGAGTTGCAACTCGCGGACATCGTCGATGTTTACGAAAAAAAGATGGAGAAGGAGATGAAGAAGATGAAGAAATACAAACAACATGCCATCGAGAAGGAGATGCATCTCCATTATGCATTGGGAGCTATAACTATTTTAGTTATAATTATATTTGCCATGTATAGTATATACTAGATAGGTTTTACGTATGCAAAGAATGTAGCTGCATGTAATGCATGGATTTGGGGAGAGAAATATGAGGTTCATGATTGTAGAGCACCAATTTTGGGGGCTGTCCGGTCAGTGTCCGCGGACGCGTCCGGACGCGTCCGCGGACACTTTGGGGGCCGGATTTGGGGGCTCCGCTTGGAGATGCTCTCATGTCCATGATCGCATGATGGCCTGCTGGTATTCGATACCTTAGTAAACTTCATAATCTACATCGCTTTCCTCTGGGATCACCGCAGAGAATAGGTCTCTCCGGAAAACCGAGACGTAAATTGATGTGCGGAGATGATGCGAGACCTGATTTGTTTGTTTCCGTTGATGATTCGGCGCATCCACGATGGCTACACCTGACCTGAAAGAGAAATGGACCGGAGGGGGGTCATTTGACAGAAGAGGTCATTTGCCGCAAGGTACGAGAGGAGTTCCAGCTTTGGTCGATGGCGAGAAGACCTACAGAGAGACGGAGGAGTAGATGGTAGACCGAGCGGGTGTTGTGTGGGTTTCACGCTGTAAAGGGTTTCACGATGTAAACTACTTTCTATCTTAATGTCATGACATGCATATCTCTGCATGTTCTTGAAAAAAAAAAGAAATGGACCGGAGGCGTTGGAAGATATCAGCACCTCGCGGTCTCACCGGGAGACTGGGGAGCATGCTAGCCCTCTAGCTCTGCCACACATGGACGGACCAGGCTCGCCAACGCATGACGCCGACACGCCCTGGTCCATTTACAGTATTTCCTTTGCAGAATTCAGAGTGATTGGCTGAAAGCGACGGCCATGGACCCTCCTCCGGAGCTCCAACGGCTGCAAAGCCCTTCGATCCCGTCAGGTGACACCTGCATCTGCCGGTGCAGTTTTAGTAGTACTACACCACATCAATAATGCAGAGGATGGCGTACATTGGCATCCTGAAATTGTGTCGGGCTGTCGGGGTGCCGGATACATGTTGGGCCTAATGAGGGCGCTGCCCTAGCGTCACCTCCAAAACAAACCTCGAAAAATTGTGCATCTGTTTAAATGAATGTTGTATATTTCATTCAAATTTTGTTGATATTTTATAAGATTTCAAATGAAATTTAAACTACTCTAATCCTCACCCTAATCCTGGCCGTCGTACTCGTCGAAGTTGAACACTGTCTTCGTCGTCGTAGATGAGGTAGATGATGGAGGATGAACACTGTCTTCGTCGCGTGCACGGCGGTGGAGGAGGCGCCGGCGGTAGACGAGGAGGCCTCTGCCACAGAATCGGCGATGGCCTTCATCCACATGGGGTGTCCGCCTCGAGCTCAGTGACCGACACGAGGAAGCCGCGGAACTCACCGTCGATGTCGTTCCATAATGGTGAGGGAACGACGAACTCTGGCTGGACCTCCCGCAATGGCTTCGTCGATTGCCACCCGTAGAGAAAGAGGCGTCTGCGCCGTTGCGTTTGGATGCGGAGGATGGCGCTAAAACCTCCCCGCCGCAGTGGCGAGCACGGCTCCGTCTTGACGTCGCGGATGACCATGTTGCCTCCTTCCCGTGCTTTCTAGAACGGCTTTGGCTTCACGACGAGTACGGTGCTGCCTTCGTCCCCCCCGCCCCTCCCCCGCTGAGCTGGTTGCCACTGGAAAGGAATGGGGCCGACCCCGCGTGCGGCCTCGATGAAACTTTTGATTGTGTGGTCGGATGATGCTTTGAAAACGTATCGACAAATTTTGTACTCCCTACGTTTAGAAAAGGATGTCTCAACCAACTCCAAATTTGGATGTATCTAAACATAATTTAGTGTGTACATACATCCAAATTTGAATTTAGTTGAGACATCCTTTTGTGAAGTTTATTATGATATTTTCCTTAATATATGACATATTTGGTTTACTTATTTGGACTAACCTATTAATAGTTGCAAAAGTGCACAAGTTTTTTTTACATTTTAATGTGTAGGAATTAGTTGGAAATTGGTAAAAAAAAAGGCAAAAAGAGCGGTATGAAGGGAGACCAATTATCTTTATTTTATGGTTTGGTTTTACCTTAATAATGTATTTTTAGTAGTTGTGGATGCTTGCTAGAGAACATATAATCATAAGTACCTGAGCGCATGTTAGATGTGGTCTCTACTATGTTAAAAATTGCAATGGGGACAATCAACCTAGTAACCTGACTAATTGATTATGGAAATTCCACCACACATTTTACCACTATTTCACACTAATGATCTATTAATTTATGATTCTTTATTGCTGCATCAACTAAATTTTATTTTCTTATCCTTTATTATCTTGCGTACCTATCGTTTTATTCATGCTCAGTCTTTCTTTCTAGTTTTATTTCCAAGATGAACCAAATATTCAGTGTGCATAGAGTTGTATCAGTGGTTGATCACTGGGAGGATTTTCTGGGCCTATGCATCGCCGTTGTGTTATGTTTATTTATTTATATAGCCATAGAAAATCCCGTGAGTGGATCCAATGGCCTGGCCATTCTCAAGAGACCCACTCACGGAATTATCTGTGGCTAGATTTGCCCATGTGCCATATTTTTTGACCGGCTATGTAAATATTTTTTTCTAAAGAATCTGATAATTCGGCACTTATCCGGCCTGTTTCGGGGCATCGCTGGAGGCACCACCTTATATCATGTCGGACATGTATCCGACACTCCCAAACTAGACACAAACTGTGTCCGGTTTGGAAGTTCCGGTGGAGATGGTTTAAAGAAAGGTTCAGAGGAGAGGGAAAACGGGTGAGAGACCGGGTACGCACGGAGTGTGCTCGGCAAAAGAATAGGATTCAGCGAGAAATTGAGGGACGAGTGCGAGGATGTTGACACGCAGGCAGGTCCACGGGGTTCGATGACGTATGGTTTGGAGCTCTCTCTTAGGATGTGTTATATCCAGAAATTCACAGAAATTCACTTTGACTCCCAGGTGCATATCCTCCAGTTATGTTTATCAAAATTAAACAAATATGAAAACACTTCAAAAAAACTGAGAAATATTGAGTACAAATATATACAAGTTTGCAACATTCGTGCAAAAGTTCGGAAACAAATGACACTTTCTGGGGTCTGTGCAAAAAAGACAATATCTGTGGCCGAAATGAGATTTAAAAATACATTTTTCAAAGCAGAGATTTTGTCTTTTTTTGCACAAACCACATAAGTATTATTTCCTTCCGAAATTTTGCACGAGTGTTGAAAATTTGTATATGTTTGTGCCCAATTTTTTTCATATTTTTTTAATTTTGAAACATATAACAGGAGCATATGCACCCGGACAAAACGCCTCTCTATCATATCTTTAGGATTGTACGTTAGAAAAACAAGTTCTGTCAAAGCATCGGCTTGTAGTTTGTTTCTTTTCAGGGATCTGCATGCAAAATTAGGCTCCACGAAATTTAACTAGTGAATCAGAGTGACTCTAACGACCTTCCCATTTCAAAGGTGAAGCTAACTTATTTTCATGTCCGCGTACGTGTTCCAACCATTTGTCGATATCATCAATTTAGTCGTCTCCACTGCTTGCTGATATCAAGGTTGCCGGTAGATCACACTACACGAGATCTATCAAAGTCATCCTCTTATTTCTTTACACCATCTTTGCTTCCTCAAAGTGACTTAGATACTGGAACGTTCTGTTCGTTGCCTGCTCGGTCGGTTAGTTTATTTGTACCTAGATGTTGATCGACTGCGGAATATGGTTCTTTTTTCAAGAAAATACAGTACATTTCAACAGGCCAAACAAGGCCAACAAGAGCCGAGTTCCAAGTGTCGACGACTCAAAAAAACAGAACCCAAGACCTAAGACAAAACATCGGCTGTCGCCTATATTCTTTGCACCTGCAACGAACTACGACTTAAACTTCTGCCTAATGTCATCGGATAACATGTGGTGTTCATGATTGAAGATCCTTCCAATCTATATCTTCAGTCACTTAATTTGGACCTCATCTCGAAGCGTTAAAAATCTAGGAAATCCTTGAAACTTGACTGTTTTATACAATACTGATGCAGAATTGCTTCATGTCCTAGCATTCCACGCCCGGCTCATATTACCTAGCCAGTAGCCAGTGACAGGCTGACAGCACCTAGACGACCACTTTAACCAGTGGCGGAGCTGCGATAATACTGATCGGAGGGAGTTGTCAACCTCCACATCTAATTATGCATGCAACTTGCTGCATGGACTTTTGACAAATATAGCTTTTTTCATGCATGCAACCAGCCCATCTATTATGTTGATAAGGTGTTTTAGTTTTTTTTTTTCACATTCACATGTATCTAGACACTTTTCCACTGTCTGACAACATTATCCACTGGAAATAGATGGGCTGCACTGGATGCCGTTTGCCGTGCTAAAATGAAGACGATGAGTGACAACTGACTGACAACCTTATCCACTGGAAATCCTCAACTGCGTTTCATAGGACGGGGTCGCTGTCCCCTAGGAAGCAACAAACGGCAACGGACAAAAGGCAACGACGGAGTATTAATTCTTTTTTTTGCACCTCCTTAAGGATACAAGTTGTAGTATCTGATCAAACCCACAACTACACACCACACTCACACACACACACCCAAGCTATGAGCCTAATCACGATTTACAACCTATATCAAGTAAGCCTGGTATATGATTTTTTCCATCATGTGGTGTACAAGCGAACGGGAGGCACTTTATTGTCGAATACTGTTCACCGTGAACAGTACCGCTCCGCACTGTTCAAATGAACAGTGCCCCCGGGTGAGATACCCATAATTCGATCCGGGGATCGAACCTGGGTCGGCAGGGAGCTCACTAGCATCCCTTACCACTGCGCCACGCGCAGTTCTCACGGAGTATTAATTCTTTGATATTGTTCTTGAGATATCATTAGGACTCGTGACATCATACACAACTTACGTCGTAGACAAATGCAATTTGCATACATTATATACATACGTAAATGGCTTTCGCTAAGACTAGTCACAATGGATAGTATCATGTACTAGTATCATGCTATGTTACTAGTGCCACAATGGGTAGTAACATATGTATGGTATCATATACTACTGCATTTATTAGGTTGTAGACTCATCTTACATTGAAATCCGTTATGTTACGGTATCTACCTATGATACCACTATCACATCTCTCATCATTAATTACAGTGACTTGTCAGCTTTTTGCCAACATGGCATGCATGATACCACCTATGATACCCCCATTGTGACTAGTCTAAGATACATATTGCAGATATGATTTGGACTCGCTTGCCAAGAAATTTGTGGATCACTTCATTAGCCATGTTTATCTCCTCAAGACATTTCTTTAGCATTTTGCTATTGATTTGTAATTGTTCATGTCCCTGACCCTACCATGATGCAGTGGCGGAGCATGACCATCATGGTAGGAGGGGTCAAAAGAGATTACTCCCTCCGTTCCTATTAATAAGGCACACATGTTTTTTAAATTTATCTTCGATCAAAAGTTAAGTCTAAATATATGTGAAGTACTCCCTCCATTTCTAAATGTAAGATGTTTTAGTTGTTTCACATGTTGTTTAGATGTGGACTAAAATGAGTGAAAAAGTGTCTAGATACATGTGAATGTGAAAAAAAAAACTAAAACATCTTATATTTAGGAACGGAATGAGTAAATGATAAATGTTGATATCATTAGAATGAGTTTTTTAAAACGATATCAATTTGGTACCATATTATTCGGAGTTTGTTGCTCAATTTTTTGGTAAAAAGAAATCTTGAAAAACATGTGCGCCTTAATCATAAAAACGGAGGGAGTACATGAGAGCCAACCAAGTCAACTTGAAGTATTTTGTGTTCTTTATGGTCAAAAAGGGGTGAAAGAACGTAGTACTATTATGCAAGTTTTAATTGAGTTAGGGCCATGGCCCATGTTCGCCTCCACTAAGCTCTGCCAGCACCATGATGTCGTCGTACCCATTAACGCGTCGATTCTTTCATCTGAATGTGAGATATGGGGCTTAAGTTTAATAGGTCAGATTGGAGAACCAGAGGGTATCCAAGTGTGATTGTTTTCTTAGGACGAAGACTCTAGCCCGGCTTTAAAATGATAAAATTGTAAGCAACTAATAGTACAGACACCGAGGGATGATGGCACACTAGCTTACAAATATACCTCACAAAGGAGATCAAAACAATGGCCAAACAACATACATAACGACTACAACAAACAATAACTAATAGAAAAATTGACAGTCCAAGGGTAGAGGTCTTTATCCTCCGCCACCTATAGAGAGTACGTCATCGCCGGATCAAGCCTCAATCTTCACGAGGATACCCGTGGAGCCTTCTTATTGAGCCCACTACCACCAGCAACGAATACCACATGAATACCAAATGCAGTGCAAACACAAGGAAAATGATGTAGTTCAAGGCTCTCGAGTGAGGCCTCAAAGGAGGGGACGCCACCAAAATTTCTTAGTGGCCCGACCTGAAAGCTTCTAGGTTTTCACCCACTGCCACTGGGAATGGGACAGAAGCAAAGACTCCTCAACGACGCATCTAAGGAGGGGAATGCCACCCAAGGCTGTCATCATCGTTGGCACCAGACCTCAGGCAAGGCTTTCGCCCAATATATCTATCTCTCCAATCACAGCACCCTACCAAATGGATCACCATACGAGCCTCAACCGACATCCCTGTCCAAAGGCTAACCCTGACGCGGCAAATGAAGAGTTAGCAGGACTACTTGAGGCGAGGAATGAATGATGCAGAGGTTGGTGGTTCTCCACATTTATAGTTATTGCCACAACTTTTCTGTAATTTCTTCCTACAACAACTGACTTACACCTATAGAACATTGGCATTGATCCATTGATAGTCCTTCCATTATGAAATGTATCAACTACACAGGATCATTATATATTTATTCACTCTTGGTCATCTAAATGTATCACTTTGCTAGTGAAATTTGATTCACGATTTTGTCGCATGTATCCATGTTACTAATGTCTTTTCTTTTGACTGAGCCCATTCAGCCCTTTAAGTGACACTCGTACATGAAAATTCATAGTTTCGTATGTTTTCCCTTTGATATATTTACACATATGTAACTCTCAGTATTTTACACTTCATTTGATACTAAATTTCAAAAGGAATTGTCGAAGTTGTTATGTAGAGGCATTTTTTTTTACAAAACTATGAAAATGCTCTAAAATGAGCAATTAGAAAAGAGCGTAGTTCGTCTCCGATCACCCTGTTTGGGTAGATGCATCCACTTGTTGCACGAAAGCAAGCAAAAGCGGAGGTGACCTGTAGATCTACGAGACGCTCCTCCTCGTCCCTGCGGGTGAGGCAGAGGCGAAACCCTAGCCGCCTTCTCTCCCCCCACCTCCTTCTGCCCGCCCCCGCCGCCGCCAGCGGGAGCCGCTGGGCAAAGCCCACGCAGTCCCGGCGGCGGCGGCTCTTCTCTACCCGCGCGTCAGGGCGGCCTCGGGGGTGGCCGCGGCTGGCGGCGGTGCGGAATTGGCGAGGGTGTCGTCGCCATCCTAGCTTGTCCCGACGGTGGTGATGCCCTCATCCTCCTCGCGCGCGTACGGTGTATGGAGGCCGGGTGACCTAGCTCGGGCGCGGCTACGCGGTTATGGCGGCGACTCTGGAGATGCGGCGGCTCTTCGATCTAGAGAAGCCAACGTGTGGGGTGTGCTTGGAGGGGTCGCACGGGGCTGCGCAGCCGCAGACAAGGGGTTTCCGGCCGCCCCGCTGCCTCGGGCCAAGGAAGGGGCCCTGGGCCCGGAGCCCATCTGACCCTACACCTCCAGATCCGGCGATTCTGGCAGCCATGGGGGCTGTACGTCGCGGTTCCTCTCAGAGGGGCCCTCACACTCGGTCCTGCGTGGTGGCATGGGAGCGGTTTCTGATCAGGTCAGTTGTCTTCTCGTCGGTGCTCGGGGTGGCGGTGGTCGCCCTTCTCCTTCAGCTGTGCGGCGAGTAGAGTTTGGACACTGGGGTAGCAGCCCTGGATGGTGGGAGTCATGCTGGTGTGCGGGCGAGCCAGTGGCTATGGAGCTGGCCGGCACCATGGCCGTGTGGGCGGCATGGTGGCAGGCGAGCATCTTGCTTGGGCGGTGCTACGGTTGTCGCCTCGGCGGCGATTTGTGCATTGTGTGGTAGGCGGAGAGGTCATGCCAAGGGAAACCCTTGCCCAGCATTGCTGGGCCACGATGGCTACGTACATGGACGTCATTCCCTTCTTGAAGGTGTCGGTGCGGCTACTCTCAGCTCTCCTTGTACTCCGGGTGAAAACTCACGATCCTCGTATCGGGTGGTGGCGGCGCTTTCGCGTCGTGCTCTTCTTGAAGACCCCGCCTTGGAGCCCTCGGCATTTTGCTCTCCGAAGTCTGTGTGGCGTTCTTCGCATTGCTCTCTTCGGCAAAGCTTACAACTTGTTTTGCTCCTCCGGTGCTTCGTTGTTTGGTCTCTCTTAGTGATGGCGGTCAACTGCAGTGCGATGGTATCGACGGTGAGCTCACGGTGGCATTTCCTAGGAGGCTTTAGTTGGTGCGGTGGTGTGCAGTGTATGTTGGTGTGCCCTGCTCTAGGGTGAGCTCCGGCCCGACACTTCTGCCCGTCGTTCTTTTCTCCCTCTTCGGCGTTGTTTTCCTGTGGCTCTGTTTGTGATCCTTTTTGTTTTGTGTGGGTATGGGCAGTCCTATCTTATAAGCTGGGTTCAGCTCCTTGTTTCCCTTTCGCCGATATTGGCATTATTAATTTAATCTTGGACCTTTCGGCCTTTGTTCTAAAAAAAAAAGCAAGCAAGAGCGTTTCAACTAATTCTCGATCTAATCGCCAACTGCCTTTTCTCATCGCCATGCACGTCTCTGGTGACCCCACTTCATTATTTCCCTCACAAGAGCACCATGACTTTCTGGCTCACCAGCAGTCTGCCCTGGTCCTCGTACTGTTACAGCTTACAACTCGAAACTGTTGGCTCTCCGTGGTCGATCAAAATCGATATTGATCAGTTCCCTGTATCTGTGAGAATATCGATGGCAGCCTGAACTCATAACGGTAACTTGGTTTTTCTTCAATAAATTCTGACAAAAAATCCAAGTACATGTAGTTGTATAGTATGTACGTATAAAGCTTTATAAAATTATTATCATTTCATATGAGAACTACGCAAAAATTGACAAATGTGAAAAGACGAATTATTGTGTACATCAAAATACATCATATTTTAAATAAAATGTTACAAGTTATAGAAATCATCTCTAGTTTATCAAAAATAAATCATCTCTCTTTATATATGCAAAAAAATCGTTGAAAGTTTTAAATATCGATTTTTTAAATATAAAAACTGGGCTCATATCGTCCGCGAGAAGCGATAGGATATATAGGAAGCGTCCTCTAGATAACCATGGCAAGTTGCGTTTTGTGAACAACCATCAAGAGGTGGGGCAACCTTGACGAACTGCTCAAAGAGGCTGAGATGTGGCTAATAAAGACTTGCTTGCTGTCTCTGCTAACCCAGTAGATCTAAGACATCTTCTCCAATATTTGTAGCCCCCACCTTCTACTATAAGAATGGCATTAATTCAGAATAGGAAATATCTAACTAAGAGTTCCATGAATAAAAACGAGTTCCTCCTCTTCATGGGCCATGACGGGAGCCTCACATCAAAACGAAGTCTCATTTTTCTCCTACCTCAAGGGTTTCTTTGTTCAAAAGATTTTTAATGCAATTTTGCATGATCCTAATTCATACGTAGTAATTTTTATCTAGACTCCATTTAGTTCGAAGAATGAATCCTGCTTTCCAATAATCTCATAGGAGTTCTAGCATGAGGTTAGACCTCTTGGAAAAATTCTACTTTGTCGATGTTAGCTATGACATGTTCTCAATCTCTAAAAAAAATTCTCGCGTTTTTTCTGTGGTGTAACCAAATAACTCCTGTTACTTGTTCCCGTGGTTTCAGTTTATGCAGGATTTCATATGCCATGACGTTTTATTTCTGCACCTCTCCCGAACGGTCTTGAGTTTGGTTGGTTAATTTTTCGTGCTCGCCGTTCCGTATTCATGTCTTGGGCGGTCATATCTTTTAGTAACGGAGTATAACTTGCACCCACCAACTTCAACTTCAAAGATTTACTCCCTCCGATCCCTTAAAAGAGTCGTGACAAATGAACTGCGTACGTACAAATCCACAGCACAAGCTACGAACGATTTTTAGGATCAGAGGGAGTATTTTGTATAGAGCACCCAACGTTTTCCCCAACAAATCTGTCAATGGAAATCCGAAGCTCCATGTGCAGAACGTCAACAATAGAACTGTCACACGACTAGAACATGCACAGATGCAACAAGCTTAAG
Source organism: Poa pratensis (assembly GCA_947311845.1). Taxonomy (NCBI): domain Eukaryota; kingdom Viridiplantae; phylum Streptophyta; class Magnoliopsida; order Poales; family Poaceae; genus Poa; species Poa pratensis. Next base: position 9,509,393 of record CAMZMU010000104.1, on the reverse strand, counting down.
GTCGAAGTCATCTACTCCGTACGTAGTACTCCTAACTAATTAAAGCATGTAAGCCATGGTTAATTTTGTGCCGACACGAGACCAAGCACAGGCACTCTATAGTCTATAGTAATCGCAGCAGTGACACCTCGCAAAGGGAAATGGACGTCGCCGGGAAGGCGCCAACGGCTCCGACAGCTCCCTGTGCCAGAAGCAGACCACCTGTGATACCTCCTAACCACCATCACGTCTCGCATCATCATCCATCCGTCAAGTAGCACATCACGGTCAACACTCAACAGTGTCATCAACCTAGAATTGTAGATCCATAGAGATCGCAACTATTATCTTTTTTAGACCAAAGACCCTAGCCCAGCGTTAGATTAACGACGCCAATAACGGAAGATACAAAGTGCTGAACCAGTTTACAAACATCTCTATACACACAAACAAAACAAAGGATCAAGCCACAGGCTTATATAAGAAAAAAGTTATAGCAGAGCTACAAGAAAGCTAGGTCGACGGTGACACGAGGCAGACAACAGATAATGCTTGGAGAGCCGAAGACGCGGACGAGGTTGGACCTTCAACGTGGCCGGGAAGCGCCGCCCGGACAAGTCTTCGTCGATAATGGGACCCCTATCCCTGACCGACAACGGACACCGGCGTCGATGGAGTGGAGCTCACCTAGAGCTCGAGCCGATGCACCAACGGACGCTGCACCATGCCTCGAAGGGCTGAAACCAAACAGGAGACTCTGGCTGCCAAACAACACTGTCACTGCCACCACACTACCATCGGAAGAGAACACACCATGGGCTCCAAAGGCGACGCCTTCAGGGAGGACACGGCACTAAAGTTCCGCCACCCCCCGATCCGGAGGGATCAACGGCTTTCACCGAGAGCCTCAGGAGGAAAGGGAAGGGCCGCAACGACGCCTTCAAGAAGGAAACGGCGCCCAACGACGTCGCCGCCGTTGGCCAAGGCAACGCCAGGCAGATTTCCCCGGCACTACTCCCAATCTCCAACCCAAGAGTGGTCGGCCGCCGAGGTAGCTACCGAACCACTTCCACCGTACGTCTCTTCGCCGGACAACCCGCCGCCCGCGCGGCCAAGACCGGCAGCCAGCATCAGAGCCGTGACCCCCCGCCTCGGCGCCACGACTCCCACCGAGCAGGGCTGCCGCCCTGCAACCGAAGGAAGCCCACACACCCATCCATGAGGAAGATGGGCTGCTTGCGCGAGGCTGGGGCCCAGCCACCGCAACGACCACAACTCCACGGCCACCTACCCACGTCATCCTTCCGTCGCCCGCACCACGCTCCACCCCACCAAACGCCCCTGGAACAGGGGGAGCCCACCGGCCGGCGAGACAGCCCCGTGTGGGGCGTCCCCGATTGGATCTGGCCGCCAGACCTCGTTCTCGCTCAGGGAGCAGGATAACGCCGGGCAGCGCCAAGCACCGGCCCCCAAGCCATGCTGGAGCTCACCCAAGGCCGGGATCTGCCCGCCAAAGGCCCTAAACAGCCGGAGGAGCCACGTCAGGGCGGAGAGGGCCGGGATCAGGGAAGGGGAGAGAAGAGAGTAGGGTTGGAGAAGGAAGGGCGTGGAGCCCCGCCGGCAGTGCGGGGGAGAGAGCTGGAGGAGGAAGGAGCTAGCTAGGGTTTGGGGTCGCCCCACACGGGAGCGACACGGGAGCCGGGGGAGGAGTCTGAAACCGGATCAATTCACATGAATATCATCAAACCAAACTCGTAGGGTCACAAGTTTTCTCGAGGCAAATACATGATCTAAGATGAAGATAATGATGACATGTTGCTCTTAAAAAAGATGAGAAAAAAAGATGAACACGAGTTCAATTTAGGAAAATTAAGGCTATTGGAATCCTTATAGCAGTATAAACAGTACGTGGTACATGCTTTTTCACAAGCAGATCAATAGAACTTGAACAAAATATAGAACAATATGAAAATTACAGAAGAATACGTCGGTCCTGCATCTAAAAGATATAAACAGAAAGCGGAATGAGAAGTTGGATCATCGGCTGGCTGGTCTAGAACCAACCGACGCAAACAACAGGCAACTATGAAATGGTTATCAACTTGACGACGATCTGGAATGGCGGAATTGGACGCCGGTGCAGAGCCCTAGCACCGTCTTATTCACCGCCGTGGTGACTGGTGACCACCACCACCTCGCCATGCATGCTTCATCTCCACACACATCCGAAGCTTATACAAACGCTATGTACATGAGCGCACACACACTCAAAGCTTACTCTCCCATGGTGATTTGTTTTGGCATCTTCTCCTCCATCATCTACTTTGCCATGGCATCATCATATGAAACGAGAGCCCAAAACAAATCTGCCCATCTTGAACTTCCTCCCTAACCTCCCTTTCCAACCTCTTGATAATTTACATACGACGGAAGAAAATATGTACAAGGACTAGGAGAATCATATAAATGCGATTTTTTTCCCTATCTTCTCCTCTTCCTGCTTCCACTTAGTAACTGACTTACCATGGGTATTATAATTCACAAGAATCGTCGCTTATTTATCTTCACAAAATCATCGCTGACGAGTAACTGACCTGACCAGTGACCACCTTTGTCCTCCTGGCCTTGTGCGTCGGTTATTAATTGCGCCTATCAATTGATGAGATCGGAGACCCAGCCGACGTCCGGAGCCGCTGCGATCGGAACTCCGACAGTAGTGGCAGCGATGGGGTCGTTGCAGACGGCGGCTTCTTTGCTGAGCCTCTCGAACACCTTTGCGCGGAGGGCTCTGCCAGACTCCACCCTCTCGACGGGCTCCTTCTCCGCGATGAGCCCCAGGTCGATGGGCTCCACTGTCATGGTGGCGCCGCGGGCGGTGGGAACCGTGACAAGGGATGGTCTGGTTGGCGTGGAAGGGAGGCTGTACAGTCCGGCCGGGGATCTGGGAGATCCGTAAGCGTTGGAGTAGCCGGCCAAGAACGACCCGCCGGACGGGGCGGACCCCGGCGAGGCCAGACGGAGCTGCCGGAGCGAGGTCAGCACGTCGTTTACGGGCGACCCGACGCCCGGCCAGGAGCCGCGGCGGAGCGCGCCGGCGGCGTCCGGCGACACTGGCGGCGACTCGGACGGCGGCGACCTGGGCGGCGACACGAGGGTGCTGGTCGGCGAGGAGGACATGGCGCTCTTGCCGAGGTAGCTCTCGAACGCCTGGCGGCGCAGCGGCGAGCCGTCGTAGGACTCGGCGAGCGGCGAGGAGGCCACGCTCCTGGGGCTGGAGTTAGACCCCTGTCCCTGCTGCAGCTGCGGCACGGCGCGGAGCTGGTCCGGCGTGTGCGCGAAGAAGCAGACACGGCGGCGGCAGGCGGTGCCGTCCTTGCACGGCTGCGTCCGGTAGCGCGCCGGGTGGAGCCAGCACTCAAACACGCCGTGCGCGAACTCGCACGCGTCGCCGCGCTTGCAGCCGCCCTTGCGGAAGTCCGGGCAGGAGGCGCCGGAGTAGCAGTACCGCCTGGGGTCCCTCCGCCGCGCCTTCTCCCCCGGGTGCGCGAACGGGCAGTCGGTCCAGTCGTGGCTGCGGCCGCGCGCGCACCGCCGCACCTTGAACTCGTACATCCGGAACTCGTCGCACGCGTACGCGTCCACCGCCGCCACGGCGGCGTCTTCGTCGTCTTCGGCCGCGTTCGACGGCAGGTAACGACGCAGCGCGGACAGGAGGAAGGGCGACACGTCGTCCCCAGGTGCCGAGTAGCCGCCTGCCTCCGCGTGCTGCCACGGCGGCGCGTGCGCGCCCTCTCCCATCATCATCATGACGCTACCGCGCTCACCGTTCGCGTTGTTCCTCTTGTCGAGCGGTGGTTGTCTTTGGTCGAGATCTCGTGAACTCGGGAGGTAGACTATATCGGCCGTGGACGGGGAAGAAGAGGCGAAGCGGCGGTCGTTTATAAACTCGTAGACTTGTAACCCATGGGGCAAGGCTAGCCTTAACCCGCGTTCATAATAACCATGGTTAAGGTGAGGAGCGATGCGTGTCCTGGCGTTTCGTCTCGGTGTCCTTGCTTTGCGGCGGCGGGCAGGTAGGAGATAACCCTCTGTGGGGCCCAAGTGTAAGTGCTGCGTGGGGGTGAAGGGCATGGGAGGGCGGACACGCGGAGCGTGGTGAGGGGGTGGTACCGGACAAGCAGCGGCGCGCGTGTGCGTCCGCTCGCGGACACGTGGGAAGAAAGGGTTGCGCGGGGAAGGTCCATTCCTACAAGCAACATAGAAGCATCTCGAAATCTCTACTATATAATACTAGTTGAATGACCGAGCGTTGCTTCGGAATATAAAATATCTTTTGTCACGAAATACAAAATATGTTGAGAATTGATAAACAATATCATAATATTGTGTTCTGGCTATTATATTTAATTTCCGCCACTCTTACTTTCAGAGTGAACCTTAAATTGTGAATCCAGTTTGTCCAGCTCGCATCTAGACTCTAGAGTACAAGCAGGCTAGCTAGCAGCAGGCCGACATGCGCGTCCACGAGCGATGCATCCATGCGCCTGTGCCGCCGGCAGCTAGCAGCATGTTGGCAAGCGAGCGTCCAGAAGAGGCGCATGCTTTTCCTGTATGCATCCTAGCTAGTTGTGCATCGCGGCGGAGGCGGCCGAGCAGGGTTCCCGACATGTCCATGCTTCATGGTGTCCTTGCCGTGGGCACCATGACATCGCACTCCACGACCACGAAGATGGCGCGACACCGGCGGCGGCCTCGAGCCAACGCAGCGCAATGCGCATGGATGAGGCATGGCTCCAGCCAGGGTCCAGCAGCAATACGAGTGGTCTACTCGTCTGTACCTCCGATGGCACGGACTGGAACAGCCACAACATGATCGCTAAGAATTGTAGCATAGGAGCTCAAGCAAAGACATTAGTGGGTCGACCCTGATGACCCAACGGGCCACTCGGTGCCGGCTCTATTGACCCAAATTTCATTCGAGGCCGGCCCACATGACCCATTGGCCTCAATATTTTGGGTCGGGCCGGCAACCCGGCGGGTCGACCCGGCCCATTCCCATCCTGATTTGTAGTGTCCAAAAACATATACACACATGTTCTTTTCACCTGCAGAACGTTTGAAACATGTGTTGGTTCCTACCAATGACATATAATTATTTGTGGGACCTTGTACATCGAATAGTTGAGCAATGAAAAACGATGTTTTTTTTAAAAGTTGGCGTGAAACAAAATAGTGAAAATTGTAGAACTAATGTGTACTTCATAATTGCTTTGCAACATAGATTAAAAAAAATACTAAGCAAACTGATCGAACATTTGTAATGTAAAAAATGTGAGTTGATAAAAACCAATTCTCTCTCTTGCTTCTTTTAGTCGTTGTCGTCATTTCAAAACTTCGTCATCTCGCCTTACCATCCCTTTACCACATTTCTTAAACCGAAGTGATGTCGGTTTATTCAATGTCTGATTTACAAATGAAACGGTCCTCACATACATGGGCAGAGGATGTGGTACTAAATGTCTTATTTACAAATCAGGATCAAGGGCTGCAACGAGAATGTTTGTCTCTCCTAAATCCTCATTGACAACAAAGAGTAGACTTTTGTAAACCTAAGAAACATAAACAAAAACGATATTGTATATATAATTGAGAAAATCAAACTAAAAAAGCCCAATAACTAAATGCACCTGCCCCCTTCCTTATAGTTCTCCCATTTCATTGGACTGTGCACATCGTTGCACAATGATTTTCCTTGTACAAATTTAACTATAGTACCCTTAACTGAACACTTCACATGCAATTTCGCCCACTGTTTGCTGCTGCAGCTCCCCAAAATTGAAGGAATTCTTAGCCGTCGGAATTCTCCAGCTCCGTTAGCCATCAGATCATTTTCAGTAGTCCTTACTCAATTGATCCACAGACTATCTAAATGAATGAATAGCAATATTTATTTTTTATTGGCACAAATATTTTAAACTTTAAACAACTTCCAGGAGTATCAGCGCTGCTTTGATAGGACAAGCAAGGTTTGAAGAGCTCTTACGCGGAAAGTCTTTCGCTCTCTCTTATTCAGCAAACTGACCTAAGTTATTTGTAAAAATAAAATGGGATTTGCCAACTTGAATTTCCTATCTTCTTTTCCAGATCCATTTTTTACATTGAGCAGGGCCTTTATCTCCCTAGCTACACTCTCGTCTTGAATGGAACTTTCTCTAACAGCATTCCCGGGAAAGCTCTCCTCTTCCCTCCGCTATGGGGCTGCTGTTATTCCAAGAAGCAAGCCAAGCTAGTTCAAAGGGCTGTCCATTGACATTCCACAATTGAACTGGAAATTGACTTCAATTCGATTGATTCTTAACAAATTAGTATTTGCAATTCGGCGCGGATACAACGATCAAAACACTTCTTCTTGTGCCTTAATTAAATAGGGCGAGATCTGGTTGTAGTTGTTGTAGTTGCGGGTGAAAAGACAAATCAAGTAGCTGGAAGAGGTTTCCAAATTCATGCCCGGGTTGAAGCCCTATACCACGCGTCACTCGTCTTTCCTAGTTGCTCAATCAAACCTTGTTAATCTGTTATTCCGTGAAAAAACTCGTCTAGCTTAAGGAATAGCAATGAAAGAAAACGTTTACTGTAACCACCATGAAGATAAAGTTAAAATCATGGCATTCCCATCCATGTACACCACGTCTAGGTGCTTAAGGAAAAAAAAAGTAGTTTCATACCAGTGTGCGACCTAGAAACACAATCCGGAGTAAATAATAAGTCAAGTTGTTATATAACAATGTAGTGTCTTAATTGAACTGACTGCAACAAGAAAACAAGCTCTCACCACGCCATTCTTGGATCCAAACTCTTTTATGCTCGCGAATCACACGACCTGGATGGGCATAAATGAGATTTTGTATCATGTAATAATCATATCTTGTTGCCATGACTGCGACACGAGAAACTGGATTCTGATTTGCGAGTGAAAACGGTGAGACCATTCAGTTAGCTTCTGTCCATGTTAATTGTATGACTCAGTAAGCTAATAATTCTCAGAAAATTGTGACCTAAAGCACAAAAAAAGTCTAAATCTGCTCCTACAAATCGTTGGGTACAACATAACCATAGTTCTTTTTGCGGCGACCACATAACCATAGTTGGCCTACATACTCCAATGGATCTAATTTCAATGAAAGCTTACCTCTGTAGCATCAAAACGCTCAGCTCCTCGTTGTACTCAAGTGCGGACAGTTAAACAACTGCAACCAGAATCAGTAATGGATGTCACAACCTGTAACCAAACCAACTTCATGATATAAGAAAATAAAAAATAAGTTAATGACTACACCTTGAATCTAATATGGTGGACTTTTATTCAAGAGAAATTATGTGACAAAATAAAAATCATCCGAGTTGACTGCCCGTGCAAAGCTTCCAAAGTTTGACTCGTCTACAATACTACCCATTTTGTGTGAAGCAGCTCGCTCTTTCATCATGCTGATATCATTCATCAAAGAACCCTGTTGAAATGATAGGACTGAAACTTTTGCAAGTTTAACACATGCCGTACTCGTGAGCTCGTGGCCTGGGCAGTCAGCGTCCGCTAGGCCATCGGTTTGAAGAGCCCATCTGGGCAGAGCTGGTTGCAGAGTTCCATGTAGGTGGAGTAGAGGTGCTGCCTGGTACAGGCTAGGAGATGGTCTTCGGGGATCGCAACGGCGGCACTGAACCTTGCCCACGACGGTGTGGTGGTGATGCCGAGGGAAGAGAGGTGGGAGATGGGTTAGTGGATCTCCGTAGAGATGAAGGCCGCGCGGGCCATCATCCAGTGCTTGAGCGTCGAGGTTCACGGTGGCCGCCCCCACGGAGTACCGCGACGCCGGCAACGCCTGTGCAATGGTGATGTAGGACTCACCATCCATGGAAGGCATGCACGTTGCGGCAGCGCGGCGCCGCCTGTGCTCTCCATCTTCTGCCCCGACGACGAATCGTTGCCTCACAGGAGCAAATCTAGTGGTGTGACAGATGCAGATCGGGAGTACGTTCGTAGTCGGTAGATGTTGAGCAGCGAGACCGAGCAACACAGACCGAGTGTTGCAAAGAACGACAAGATAGGGTAGATTACTTTTGTTAGTTGAGAAAAGATAGGGATGAGCCCAAGAGAATTAACGAACATCCCATCTCGTGCTGGGTTCTTGAGTAAAAAAAAGAGAGAAAATTAGTTTGGACGAGAGATAAGAGGGCATGCGGAACTGAACGAGCGGTTTGGGCGCACGGGAGCGACGTTTAGTTCATTGTGCGCTGGTTGTTAGTGGTGGCTCTGATTGTTAGTTGTTGGGCGGGGTGGCATTTTGGTTGTAATTTGTTAGACGTGTGACACCAGGCATTCACCAAGCTGCCTTTAATAGTAAAGATGTCTTCAGGTGATGGTTGGTGTGTTTTTTAAATTGCCAATTTTACCCTCCCTATATTGTACAAATTACCCACCATGCCACCAATAAGTGAAAAAACGATTCGAATTAGTTTTTTGGTTGTTTTGCTGTATAGCCCCCCAGGTTATGTGAAATTAACCCGCACTCCAACTAAACTTCACGAAACGTTTTATTTTCACCAATAGAAAAAAAAGCCACGCATCTCCCTTTCCCCTCTCCGCCGCCGCCTGGCGATGGCTGACTCCTTCGGTGCCGTCCCTGCAGCCAATCTACCCGGCAACTGGGCTAGAAAGGAGGACGTCAGCCTCCCCATATTGCAATCACCCCGCTGCCGGAAGCCCCCACGCCCGTGTACTTTCCTCGCCCCAATCCAGCATCCCCGTAGCTGAGCGAGAGGGAGATCGAGGAGATGGAGGCTGGGCTGTGGTATGATTATGGCGGATGAGGAAGATGAGATCTGCGAGCGGTGGAGACTAAGGTGGGTCGACGACTCGACGCCGCCGGTCTCGTCGTGGAAGCAGCAGCAGTGCCACAAGCTGGAGGTGTACAGTCTGGAGATGCCGAGGTGCCTCCACGACGCTGGTGTCCCAGAGTAGTCCCCCTGGCTCGACGAAGAGAAAAAACACAGGAGGAGGAGGTCGAAGGAGGCGGGGTCCGATGAGAAGGCCTTGTATGTGAAGATGAACTGCTCGACGAAATGCCGATGAGGAGAAGGGAAGCGGAGTGCGCGTACGAAGATAGCACGCGCGGTGAAGGGGACGCGGACGGCGAGATGTGCAGCGATGGCGAAGCATTGGAGGAGGTGGGGATGGGGGTGGGGTCGGGAGGGGAAGAGGAGGAGGAGCGGGACGAGGAGGCTGGTGAGGTTGGGGTGGGAGGCGAGCAGGGGCAGCGCGAGGAGCAGGTGCAGCGGGCGGAGGAGGGAAACGAAGGGGAGAGGAGGGAGGGATCCTCGAGTGGGCGAGGCGAGGAGCGCGGCCGCGAGGCGGCGCGCGAGGGCATCGTCGGCCGGCGACTCGGGGCGGGGCGGAGAGTAGTCCGGGAATGGTCAGGGTGCAGAGGCTGTCGTGAGGGAACCGTCGGCAACCTACGGTGTGTGGCGCAGCCACTAGCCAGCATTCAGAAGCCATGAGTTACCTGATAACGAAGAAGCCCAGGAGTGAAGCTCCGTCTTCGGAAGAACAGCAGGAGAAGGTAAGAGCAAGCGTCGCCCTTCCTAGCAATCTTTCTATGTTAATCGCTGTCTGGCATGGTGTTTGCATCGATCTGTGTTTTCATATTTGACAGTTTGAGTTTTGTTATATTTGACAGTTTGAGTTTTTCTCATGTGAATGGAAATCAACCGAGTATTTCTAAGTCAAGGCTTAAAAACCATCTAATCTGAAGACTGTAATTCGGATAAGTATAAATGGATGACAGGAACTTTATCTAGCAGCTATAAGTACCGGCTTAAATAACTCTTTCCTAGCGAATTGCTAAATAATCTCTCGGTTAAATTTAATGGAAATATGGTTCCATAAACCATGCCTTTTACAGCCATCATCTGCGGAATTTGACGACGACTGAATCCGCTCAGCATCAGTACGTCTTCATGTGGATTGATTCAGATTTTGTGTTTTTGTTTGAAGTAACGGTGTAACATGATGGATGTGAACTTGGAGAGCACAGGCGGAGCTTCATGGGGGCCAACATGGGCCATGGCCCCCCCAACTTAATTAAAATTTGCATATTAGTACTATATATTTATCACTTTTGACCATATAAAACATAAAATACTTAAATCTGGCCCCCTCAGCTCTTATCTTATCTGTTTTGGCCCCTCCTAATATGTTGGTCAAGCTTCGCCACTGTTGGAGAGGGTGGAGGATGTGCTCAACTCGCAGAAGCGTCCACTGGAGTTGGGCAAGGAGGCGGCACACATCAATCGGGTGAGATCTTTCTTATGATGTAACCACATGATGGTTAGGAATGCAATTCAGTCTCAGATTGCCCCCAATGCAATTGCTCTAAAAATTTAATCCTCCTTGGTTATATGGTATGAGTAATAGGTGTGTGCTGATCACATCTTGTTGGTCTCAATAGGTTGTGGATTCAGATGTCAAAGGTGATGCCTCAAGTGCGAGCTATTTTTGGCTGGCACTGCAATCACTGAAGGAACTGTGACTGCCCAAGGTTACGTCACCACCAGTTTGCAGCTACAATTATACTTTCCGTTTTTACCATTTGGTTAAGCATACTTTCAGTACAGTATAACATAATCAAAGATATACTGTTGTGAACCCAACATGCTTTAAGTGGACATTCATTCATGTATCTATATAACTACAGTACTTTAAGTGCCTTTTCTTCTGCTGTCTTCTCCCTGATGATGCTTAATATTGCAGGGTGATTTGAAATTTGCAGAGGTACCTTGAAATCGTGGTAGCGAAGGTTACTTACGCCTTAGCTTTAAATTTTCAATTTTGTATTTTTTTAATGCACAAATAACTTTCTATGAGGCAGGTCCTGAAGGATAAAAAATATTCTTCCTCTTGATTTGCAGAGATTTGTTTCCCTTTGGATTGGGGAACAGTATATGCTGTTTGAGAATATCTATCTTTTGAACAAAATATTTGTTTCTTCTACTTGTATTCTCACCAGAGGTAACCTTTCCAATTTAATGAGGGTATAAACAATTTGGTATTATCCTAGCTCATCCAGATTTGAATTTCTAAATTCGAATCTACGATTCATTTCTATTAAGGTCTCTAGATCACAGATCTGTAGAGATGTGCCTACTGTGGTGCGTTGTCTTACACTAAGTGATTCAGTGTGTCATTAAGACTGCGAGGTTACAATGGTGAAAGCATGACAATTAGTTTGATTAACACAAACTGCTTGCTTTTGGATTGTGTTACGTTGAAAAAAGTTTATTCAAAAGGTGTTATTATTTGCATCTCGACGACCCTGGTGATATTCACATGCATTTATATTTACATGTACAATGGCAAGAAACTCGAAAGCCCGTAGCAACGCACGGGCATTCAACTAGTCATATCTAACATTCTCAATGTACAAAATCAGCGATCTAAAAATATTTTAAAAATCTTATTTTGGTTTTTTTACAGAGCACTACGAATTTCATTTTAGCATGAAACTTGTCATGCGTGTATAAAATTTGTGTATGTTATTCACAATTTTTTCAATAGTTTTTGAAATATCTTGCTATTTTTGTTTAGTATTCAGCCTAGCAGGTCAGATCGGAGCCGATTTAAATTTTCGAATCAGAATACATAAATTACCTCACCGTCCATGGCTCTTCTGTTACTGGCTTAGTCTAAGGCGTAGATCAGCTTGCAGAGGAGATGTGAGAGGGAAGACTGAGAGGAGATGTGAGAGGGAAGACTGAGTGCAGGTAGACGATGTCGAACGACCACGGCACGGTCGCGAGGCGGCAGACCAGCAGGGTAGGCCGCAGTGTCGCACCGCAGTAGCAATGTGGGAGGTAGCTGGAGCGGCAGTTAAAGGCGGAAAAGTACGGCATGGCCAGGCGGTGGACGGCACGGCGAGCGAAGGACTGACGGTCATCTCCGCCGGCGCGCCCATCTAGCCTCCCAATTATTGGCCGATTGGGTGCGACGGTATGAAATCGGCCTCTAGCAGCGCGCCCAATAGTCTAAATATTGCCGGCACGACCCAATACAGACGTTCGGCAACACCGTTTCATGCCCAGATTTTAGGGGCGCAAGCGGGCGTGCCGGTAACCGCGTCAACGCACGCCTCGTCGAATCCTGACGGGCGGGGTCGACGCGTCAGCGATACAACGGTCATGCGGATTTATTGTGACCGGTTTATGCGTTTTGATTACGAAGCGGCTCCCAGGTAGGCTCAGACGATGCGACGCGTCGAGCGGTCAGGCGGTAGCGCGCACGCGTCGTCGTCGTCATCAATGCGCGTAGCAGACGAACCGGTGGCGGTGTTAAATACGGCCACCTGCCTCCCACTAGTAGGAAAAAACTTATAGGTCAAATGCTATCAGTGGCGCACTAGCTTGCCAGTGCGCAACTGCTATTCTCTCTCCTCATTTTGGGGATTTGCCAGAACATACCAGTGGCGCACGAAATTTTGGTGCGCCCACCAAAATTTCGTGCGCCACTGGTAAGTTTCACCAAAACTTGAAAATTTCCGGGGGGGGTGGGGGGGGGGGAGAGAGAATATCAGTGGCGCACAGGTAAGCAGGTGCGCCACTGGTAAAAAATGACGAGAGAGATTACCTGTGGCGCAACATGTTGTGGTGCGCCACAGGTAAAACAGGAGAGAGAATAATAGTTGTGGCGAACCTAAATTTTGTGCGTCACTGATACATTTTAAACAAATCACGGACAACTCTTCTCTCTAACTTATCCTCTTCTCCTTTAACACCCACCACACGCACGAACAAGGCTTCAGAGGCCAGATCCAGTTTCTCTCTCCTCCTCCCCTGCTGGTCAAACACGTCTCGATCGATTTTCCCTTCGGCAGCTCAGCCTTCGCCCGCCCAGCGCGGCGGCGCCCTAGCCATTCGCGACGGCGCCAGTCGCCACCTACCGCCGCCGTTTCTCACCTCCTCCACCGCGTCCCGTTTCTCTCGCCTACCTCGCGCGCCCCTCACATCTTCCTCCTACTGCTCGCCCTCTCTTCGCGTCTCTGGCCAGGCGGGCGTCGCACCCGCGCGGTGGAGCGCGTCGCAGCCGGCAGGGCGCACGGCGAGGGTGGACGCCGCCCTCTCCCTCATCCTCTGCGGCCCACGCGGGCGACCTCGCCGGGAGAATGTCGCGGTCGTCGCCAGTCGCCACCTCCACCTCCAGCGGATGGCGAGGACAGAGGGTCCGGCGGCGAGGACAAGCGGCAGGATGGTCACGGCGAGCTTCCGCGACGCAGAGTCGCGCTCCAGGCGGGCGGCCGCCTCGATCTCGCCCCTACCCGTCCATGGCGTCCTACCCCTCCTGTCCACGGCGACTTGGACGGCCAACCACGGGGATTCGACTCCCGGCCACGGCGAGCGCAACATCCGCAGGATGCGGTGGCTACAGGAGGCGGAGGCCGTGCTAGCTCTGTATGACCTTTCCGTGTGTGTGTAGAAAATTAGATTAGTTTTATTTTTTTAGTTCCACATAACTTAGCAGTGGCGCACTGAATAATGTATGTGTGGCGCACGGCGCGTAGGAAATTAGATTAGTTTTTATTTTTTTAGTTCCACATAACTTATCAGTGGCGCACTGAATAATCTATCTGTGGTGCACGGGCTGGTGCGCCACAAGTATACCTGGCCATGCCTCGGGCCGGGTGATGCCCACAAGTATAGGGGATCGCTGAAATCTTCGTTGGGAAGTATTACCCAAATTTATAGTTCGACACGATGGGAACACAAGAATACCAATAAGACTTTGGCAATTGAGGCGTCACTCTCAACCACACATGTATATCAATAAACTTGCAGCAGTGGTAGTGATGGCAATAGTATGATTCAAGTAGCAAATAGAATAGCAGTAGTGAACAAGGGTTTCCCAGTTTTCACCGGAAAAGTGAAAGTGTAACTCAAAGATTTAAAACGTAGGCATGAGGTGATAGCGGGGTGTTGCATGAATAAGATTGATCATATAATAAGATATAAATAGCTATGGGACTTATCTCTAACTCTGATATATGTAGGTATGTGTTCCATAATTAGTTGTGCGTACTAACCAAGAGAATTTGCACAACATCTATTGTCCTACCTGCCCATTTCACCGGGGCCAACTTGGAACTACAGGTAATTAAGGTCTACCCTTTCGAATAGCCCGAAACAACGCATTAACACTTCATAAACACATAGAATCCTCAAACTAAAACATCTCCTCCTTGTTTTCCCTATACTGTCACTTTTAGGGTTCGCAGGTTCAACATAATAGCAGGTGATACACTTTGCAGATAAATACCAAACTCAATTATATGATGAAGCAAAATAAGTTCAGTACTGAAATCATGCCACTCGGTCCCTAGTAACAAGCATTAAGTATAGCATAAGTGCATCAACACAATACAAAAATATCCTCAAGATAAACCCCTAAGATCTCGAACAACTGGTATCATTACATGATCAATCTCATCCAATCCCCATCCAACTCACATGCCTACAGCGGACTACTCACACATGGTGATGGAGAGTGAGCTCATGGTCGATGGAGATGAAGGCGGTGAAGATGGCGGTGAAGACGGTCTCCGGATCCCTCCACCGGAGGAGAAATCCTGGAGCAATCTGTCTCCGAAAACGAAGATCGTGGTGGCGGCGGCGGTGTGTTTCGCGAAAGCTCTCTCCCTTCTAGGTCAGCCACTTTTTCGTATATATGAGGGGGTACGCAAAAAGCCGAAGGAGAGGCGGCGCCCGAGGCTCCAGTTAGGTGGGCCCACGCGGCCCAAGGATCTGGCCACGTGGGGCCCGCTCTTTTGGGCCTCCGGCACTTCCTCGTGTCCATCCTTTGCACATTGTCCTCCTTTTCCATAAAAAATGACGTGGTATTTTTCCCCGATTTAATTTCCTGCAAAAATAACCAGAAACGAGACTTTGCTAAAAACAGCGTCAGATTCAGCAGGTTTATTCAAATATGGGAAGATTCCGGAGCAAATTATGAAGCAAAGTGCTTGGAAAAGTAGATGCATTTTAGGTGCATCAACTCCCCCAAGCTTAGCTCATTGTTTGTCCTCGAACAACTCAAACATAGTGCAGAAGCGATAAAAAGACTTTGACAAGAACTTTGCATTGCATATGTTACACCGTTTAATACCAACAAGTATTCAAAACATAATTTCCATAACAAATAACAAAATGCTAGCAAAGGTATATCTAATCAGTGTTAAAGCATTTATACATGTTGCAAGAGAAATATCATGAAGTGTCAATACTTGGATGAGTTTGCCCAACTGTAGAAATAAACAAAGGTTCTTGCATCGCTTCTAATTGAATCAAGACAAGATTTTTGAGATCTTTTGATTCTTTCTTTTATTGACTAATGAACTCATTGTGCTTACAACCTTGCTCTCAGTTTTATCAAACCATTTGGTGTTCCCTATTATGACTCATATGCTTGACCAACTAGAGGTTGAAAGTCTCATGCCCCGTGAATACGAGTACCTACACCACGTGCTACTCAACTCTGGTCACTAGGCAAGTTCGAGTTTTTCAGTCATTGCAAGTAATAAAAGCGTCATCAAGAGCGTCAACTGGGGTACCTCTTGTCCCAAGACATGGAACAAGCCCATGTCCAAACGACAAGACAAACAGACAATGAACAATCTCAGCACTCTTTTATTTACTATTTATGTAGCTTTTTATTATGATGTGCATCACTGAATGTTCACTATGGTACGCTGTAAATTTCCACCATGAATGATGCATGGCTTAGGTTGGCGGCTCAGGCGTCTCTCTAGCCAATTATTCCTACTCCTCAAACTTACTAAGTTTCCACATTTATTTCGCACATGATAAGCATCCATAAACAAAGGTACATGATATCAACTAAATATAATTTAGTGCAATGTTGAAAGCTTTCCATGTGTCAGCACATTTAAGTTAACTCCCAACCACTAAGCTTGTCAAGCATATGACTTCATGTTTATCATTTGAAAAATTCTTTTATTCTTTGGTTGGCATGTTTAGAAAGCACAATGGAATGCGTAGACCTTTGTTTAGAGCCACAATTACTCAACTCACATCCAAGTGTTGTTGCTACATATTATCTCACTTGCATCATAATATAACATACTAGAACTCGGAGAAGATAAACATTTGCTACCACTTCCCTAGATGTTAAAGAAACTATGATGTGCGCACTTGCTGTTATTAAAAAGTCCACATAAGCACGGCAAAGGTGTCATACCTTTCATCCACTTCATGCACATCAACTCATCATTGTTGTTCTCCTCTCCCAATTTGAACTGCGCAATAAAAACTCAAGTCTGCCATAAAATGTTACTGCATACAGTACTGTTTTTACCCTACCTAGACACCTCAGAAAAATCTCATAATTTACGGGTGTGTAGGTTATGAAAAGTTGCAGTAGTGGATAAAATTTTAGCTCATTCGGAGTTACAGAGAAAATACGAAAAATAGAACAGTGAGCAGATTTCAGCAATTCCTGCACCTCCGTTTTCACTTTGGATTCAATAAAACGAAAATGTTTTTGTTCTTTTTAGTTTTAAGATGCATAAAGTAAATGTCCAGAAGTAACTAAACAAAAGAAACAAATGAAATCTTTTTGTGTTTTTGTGATTTTTAGAACAAGAAACTAAAACATAACAAGATAACAGTGATATAACACAATGAATGGAAAGGGAGAGAGGTACTCCCCCAAGCTTGCGATCAAGCTAGTATCCCGGGTAGTAGTTGTATCCACTTCCACCTCCAAGGAAGTAACCATATGGGTAGCCTTGCATTCCCGAGTCTTGTGGCTCCTCTTGAGGCGGCATCTCTTCCACAATCCATTTTCCGGTACTCTCTTCTTACTGTGCTTGTAGATCTAGGGCCCTCAAACCTGAATGTGGAGAGGAATTCTCGCGAGAGTTCCTCGTATGTACCTCGTGGATTTTGGGCAAACTCAAGCAAACCAGTTGCATTGGCGAAGGTGTCGAAGTCTTCTTTTATCCCCCACTGCTCAAGAACATGGGGGTCTTGCCATCTAGTTGTATGGATCTTCAGCTTCTCCCCCACAAAAACTGCATCATCCTCCCAAAGATGGTTGTCATCATAATTAAGGGAGACTTTAGATGCTCTTCTCCTCGGTCTTGAGCTCATCCCAAGCAATGCCTTGCCTTTGTTCATCATGGTACCTTGCTGCCCATAAATAATATTCAACAAAAATTAAGATGTAGCACTCTAAAACAACATTGAGCCATCCATAACTAGTCTCCACATCAATATCATGCATCCATATCAACTAGAAAACTTAAATCCATGGATTTCTCAAGCATATTAGGTGACACCTAGTGCAGCAAAATACTTCATACATGAGGCACAAGAACAAAAAATAATTGGATGGGTGGAGGAGTCACATACCAAGGAGCAATCCCACCAAACAGATTTGAAAAATCTGCCCTAAACTTGGAGATCCAAGGATAGCAGGAAGAACGAGCTCGGGAAAATTTGGGAAAAATACCTGGAAGTGGTTTTCTGTCGAGGGGAAGGAGATGGGCACAGGACACTCACCTAACACCACCTGGGGACAAAGTTGGTGGGTCCCACGCGGCCAAGGAATCTGGCCGCGTGGGACACCCCATTTTGGTCCCTGGTGGCCTCCTGGTGTCCCACTTCTGGCAGATGGTCCCTCTGGTTAAATAACTTACCTCCAAATTTTTCTGGAATTTTCAGAGACAATTTTCTAAAGAGAATTTTTCAAACTTCATATTCTGGAATTTCTGAACTCTGAAATAATTATGATTATGCATATACTCTAAAATTCTAAGATAAATAAAATTAAAATGCAATACAAATTTTTATGGGAATCAAGTTTTCATCATTTCCACATTAGTAATGAGGTTGATCAAGTCTCATTAATAATATGCAAAAGATATAATACATGATTCTTATTTTATAGATATAAAGAAGAGTTTCAAGATACCTCATACTTGATTGGAATAGTTCCAATCATCAAGATAGCATATTTGGTTCAGGAGGTGGTAGTGCAATTTCAAAGCTTCCAATCATAATAGTATTTCTTTGAATAGAATTCACACTCTTGTTTATCACTGTAACACATTCTTCTTGGGAAAATAGATAGTATGCTCATTTCCTTTTACATTAAATGTCACTTTGCTCTCAGTGCAATTTATCACAGCTCCTGCAGTGTTTAAAAAGGGTCTTCCAAGAATAATAGATAGATTATCATCCTCAGGCATTTCTAATATAACAAAGTCTGTAGGAATTAACACATTAGCAATAGAGATAGGAACATCCTCACATATACCTATAGGTTTAGCAGTTGATTTATCAGCCATTTGCAATGAAACTTCAGTTGGAACCAATTTGTTTAGGTTAAGTTTCTTATATAAAGAAAAAGGCATAACACTAACACCAGCTCCTAAATCACATAGTGCATATTTCACATAAGTTTCTTTAATACGACAAGGAATAGTCGGAATACCAGGATCTCCACGCTTTTCAGGCAATTTTCCTTCAAATGAATAATCAGCAAGCATAGCAGTAATTGCATCATTAGGTATCTTCCTTTTATTAGTGACAATATCTTTCATATATTTTGAGTATGGAGGAATTTTAATAGCATCAACAAGAGGAATTTGCAAACATAAATTTTTAATCAACTCAAAAAATTTCTCAAACCTAGCATCATCCAAAGATTTCATTACCTCTTGGGGATATGGTATGGGTCTTTGTACCCATGGATCCCTCTCTTTACCTTTTTGTGGATTTGGATGATTCTTCTTTTTGTTCTTCTCAGTAGATGGTTGAGGGTCTTCCTTTTCAGGAGGTTCAGGTTCTGCAATATTTTCAACTTCATGTTGATCTTCTTCAGGTGGAGATGATTCCTCTTCTTCAACATTATCATCTTCGGTCTCAGCATCAGAAATAGAAATATCATTGTCTTGTTCTTGAGAATCATCAATGCCTTTGTTTCCATTGGGAGATTTTCCTGCAGAAGATTTCCTTTTGAGAGCCTCTTGCTCTTTTCTCTTGGGATGGTTTTCAGGATAGTCAGGGTCCTGAGTACTTGCACCACCTCTAGTACTAACCCCACAAACCTGTTTCTTCTCAATAAGATTTTCATACAATTGATTTTGAAGAGAAACCATTTGTTCAATTTGATTATTCATCATTTCACAGTGTTTAACAATTCTTCTAACTTCTCCCACACTAGCATTTATATTTTCACGAAGGAATTTAATTTTATGAGAGTTTTCCATCATATTCATTCTAATATCATGCTCTTCAGGTTTATTATGATAAGCAAAATCATTAACATATGATACATCAATAGGAGGTGTTACCTTTTCATTACCTTCCAAAGAGCTTATAGCATTGACTGGGATTGGAAAACATGGTCGATCAATAGGAAGTTTAACACCCATTTCAGATAATTCCTTAAGATGAGAGGTTTTAATTCCCTTCTCTTTCATATCCTTGGAGGCTCCCTTCATTGCCTCATTGTTTAATTCAAGAATACCTCCTTTCTTCTCTGGAAATATCTCTCTGTCATCTATTATTTCAATATTCCAATCTTCATAGTTTCTAGAGATAGTTTCCAATAACTCAGTTGCTTCATCAACGGTCCTTTCCCTGAAAACACTACCTGCAATACTATCAAGATAGCCTCTTGTATTTTCAGTTAGTCCATTGTAAAATATATCAAGTATTTCATTATTCTTGAAGCCATGGGTAGGACATTTCCTAACCATCTTACTGTACCTCCCCCAAGCTTGGGGTAAATCCTCCTTCTCTGTTTGTGAAAAGTTGCTAATCTCAATAGTTAAACCATGAATCTTATCAGCAGGGAAATATTTATTATAAAATACCTGCAAGCATTCCTCCTTGCTAGTAATACATCCAGGTTCTAAACGATTATACCAAGTTTTAGCATTTCCTCCCAAAGTAAAAGGAAACAACTTTAAGAAATAATAGCGTTGGTGGATTTCATCTTTACCAAATAACACAGATAAATCATGCAAATCAGCAATGTGTTCAAAAGGGAACTCATTGTCTCTCCCATAAAACTTATACTTCTCAGCTTTTTCAATTATTTCAGGATCAACACTAAACTCATAATCTTTGTCTTTAATTTTAATAGCTGGAGCATTCATTTTCTCAGTAACAGGGAAATAATCATCAAGAGGAGAATTTTTATAGCTATCAAGTTTATCCAATTTATCAAAATTCGAATCCATAAAAGCCATAGTAAATGCATCCTCTTCCTCAGAAGAAGTTTCATGTTCATCATCACAATATTCATTATCTTCTAATTCAGACTCAACATTTTCAATAATAGAAGATTCAGGAGTTTCAGGTGTTTCAGTTATCTCAGATGTTTCAGGTGTTTCAGGTGTCACTTCATTGTCTATGCTACCACATATTAAATCATTTTCAGTACTAGTAGACATCTTAGACAATGGTGAACTATTCAAAACTTTTCCTTTTTTCTTAGGAACAACAGCAGAAGCAGCATTAGGTGAAAAGTTTGGCCTACTTAGCAAGTCCGTACCTCTACGAGTAGTTGAAGGCCTCACTTCCTTCGGAGTAATCTTTTCCTTTCCCATGGTTAGGAAAAAGCAAATGCAGCAAATAAATGATAACAAGTTGTCTTACCAATAAAGCTAGGTTCCCCGGCAACGGCGCCAGAAAATGTCTTGATGCCCACAAGTATAGGGGATCGCTGAAATCTTCGTTGGGAAGTATTACCCAAATTTATAGTTCGACACGATGGGAACACAAGAATACCAATAAGACTTTGGCAATTGAGGCGTCACTCTCAACCACACCTGTATATCAATAAACTTGCAGCAGTGATAGTGATGGCAGTAGTATGATTCAAGTAGCAAATAGAACAGCAGTAGTGAACAAGGGTTTCCCAGTTTTCACCGGAAAAGTGAAAGTGTAACTCAGAGATTTAAAACGTAGGCATGAGGTGATAGCGGGGTGTTGCATGAATAAGATTGATCATATAATAAGATATAAATAGCAATGGGACTTATCTCTAACTCCGATATATGTAGGTATGTGTTCCATAATTAGTTGTGCGTACTAACCAAGAGAATTTGCACAACATCTATTGTCCTACCTGCCCATTTCACCGGGGCCAACTTGGAACTACAGGTAATTAAGGTCTACCCTTTCGAATAGCCCGGAACAACGCATTAACACTTCATGAACACATAGAATCCTCAAACTAAAACATCTCCCCCTTGTTTTCCCTATACTGTCACTTTTAGGGTTCGCAGGTTCAACATAATAGCAGGTGATACACTTTGCAGATAAATACCAAACTCAATTATATGATGAAGCAAAATAAGTTCAGTACTGAAATCATGCCACTCGGGCCCTAGTAACAAGCATTAAGTATAGCATAAGTGCATCAACACAATACAAAAATATCCTCAAGATAAACCCCTAAGATCTCGAACAACGGGTATCATTACATGATCAATCTCATCCAATCCCCATCCACCTCACATGCCTACAGCGGACTACTCACACATGGTGATGGAGAGGGAGCTCATGGTCGATGGAGATGAAGGCGGTGAAGATGGCGGTGAAGACGGTCTCCGGATCCCTCCACCGGAGGAGAAATCCTGGAGCAATCTGTCTCCGAAAACGAAGATCGTGGTGGCGGCGGCGGTGTGTTTCGCGAAAGCTCTCCCTTCTAGGGCACCCACTTTTTCGTATATATGAGGGGGTACGCGAAAAGCCGAAGGAGAGGCGCCCGAGGCTCCAGTTAGGTGGGCCCACGCGGCCCAAGGATCTGGCCGCGTGGGGCCCGCTCTTTTGGGCCTCGGCGCTTCCTCGTGTCCATCCTTTGCACGTTGTCCTCCTTTTCCATAAAAAATGACGTGGTATTTTTCCCCGATTTAATTTCCTGCAAAAATAACCAGAAACGAGACTTTGCTAAAAACAGCGTCAGATTCAGCAGGTTTATTCAAATATGGGAAGATTCCGGAGCAAATTATGAAGCAAAGTGCTTGGAAAAGTAGATGCATTTTAGATGCATCATCGGGCCGGGCTTCGGGCCGGGCCGAGAAAAGCCCGACGCAGAAAACCCAGGCCCGAGCCCGGCCCGGCCAAAAAGCCCGAAAGCCCGGCGGGCCGTCGGGCCGCGGGCCGGGCTTCTTCCTGAAACAGCGCAAACCCAAAGCCCAGGCCCGGCCCGTCGCAGCCGTCGAGCCTAAATTTGAGGCCCAAGCCCGATATTTTCGGGCCGGGCTTCGGGCCGGGCCTCGGGTCGGGCTGCCCATGCCCATGTATAGCCACTGGTAAGTCTGCTTACCTGTGGCGCACGAGCCGTGCGCCACAGGTAACGCTTACCAGTGGCGCATGTTTAGTGGCACACCACCGTGCGCCACAGATAGCCAAATTTGGTGCGCCACTGGTATTCTTTTTCCTACTAGTGTCCTCTGCTCCCCGTCGGCTTTAAAACTTGATACGTCTCAAACGTATCCATAATTTTTGATATTCCATTCTTGTTTTGTATCAATGTCATATGTCTATATTATATATTATAGTTTATATCATTTTTATACATTTATTGGACTAACATATTAATATTTGCAAAAGTGCACAATGTTCTTATTTTACACTTTGATGTGTAGGAATTCCTTCGAAATTGACAAGAACACAAAAGGAGCCTTGTTGTAGGTGGACTCTGATTTCGTGAAATCTGTCCCCACAAGACAGTTTTTAAAGATGTCCCCAAACCAACCCGAAGACGACGTCAAATGGAAAAAGTCTAGTCGCGAAAGTTTTTGGAAATTTTCCGCTGATCATCATGCAGTAGGACATAGCCCAAAACGGAGCCCACATGCCCCAAAGGACCACTGGGCGCGGCCAGAAGTGGGGCCACGCCGGGGTGGCGTCTGGGCGCCTCGTGCATTGCCTCGCGCCGCCCTTCGGACTATATATTCGTCCCGTCGAAAGAACCCTACCCGAAGGATTTTCCCAAATACGACTCCGAGCTCCGCCGCCATCCGAAACCCTATTTCGGGGACAGAAGTCTCTGTTCCGGTACTCTGCCAGAACGGAGAATTGCCCCCGGAGCAATATTCATCGCCGTTTCTGCTTCCCATGATGCGTGATTTCTACACACGCTTCTATTCTTGTAGACAGTATTGAGCCTCCAAGTGCAGAGGTTTGTACAACAGAAGCAAATTTCTCTTAAGTGAGTAACCCAAGGTTTATCGAACTCAGGGAGGTAGAGGTCAAATGTATCCCTCTCAAGCAACCCTGCAATTAAGATACAAGAAGTCTCTTTTGTACCCAACACACCCAATACACTTGTCAGGTGTATAGGTGCACTAGTTCGGCGAAGAGATGGTAAAATACAAGTGATATGGACGATTACAAGTGGTATTTGTAATCTGAAATAAAAATGGCAGCAAGCAGACATGCGACAAAATTGAGAGTAAACGGTGGTTCAATGCTTGGAAACAAGGCCTAGGGATCATATTTTCACTAGTGGTTACTCCCAACAATTGTAACACAGTTGAACACAAGAATATAACTTCCTCTTCAATATGCAACTTAGATGCTAGTCGGAACTATTCTCGTGTTGGATAAGAAACACCTTTACTACTGCGTAAGGCTATAAAAGCACGTCTTAAAGTCTGAGTAAACAAACACCACGATTTTATAGTCACATCCAACACAAAGAACAAGTCATGGTAAGTATCCCTCTAATCTAGAGTCACGTACGGCACGCGCACTGTCAACTTCGCACCGTGAAACAAAGGTGACTCCGGAAATTATAATAGATAAAACCAATTGAGTAGCATATCTATAACATCATGAAGGGAAACATCTATGAATTCAACTAAATTATAATGCTCATGATCACATAAAGATCACATCATGGGAGAGAGATAAACCACATAGCTACCGATAGAGCCCTCAGCCCCGATGAAGAACTACTCCCACCGCATCATGTGAGACAGCAACGGCGATGAAGATGGCTCCGAGGGCAATTCCCCGTCCCGACAGAGTTCCGGAACAGATATTTCTGTCCACCGAATTAGGGTTTTTGGTGGCGGCGGAGCTCGGAGTCTTTTCTGGGGAAATCCTTCGGGGTTCGTCAATTTTAGGTCAGGAGGGTATTTATAGGCAAAGAAGCGACGCGAGGCGGTGGAGGAGGCTGCCAGACGCCACCTGGGCGTGGTCCCACCTTCTGCCGCACCCAGGGGTCGTCTCGGCCCCTCGTGCTCCGATTCGGACGATGTCTTAGTCCACGACGATCAGCCGAAAATTTCCAAAAACTTTCGTGACTAGACTTTTTCCATTTGACGTCGTCTTCGGGTCGCTTCGGGGACATATTTAAAAACTGTCTGGTGGGGACAGATTTCAGGAAATCAATTTTCTCCTCCAACAAGGCTCGTTTTGTGTTCTTGTCAATTTACAAAGAATTCTTACACATCAAAGTGTAAAACAAGAACATTGTGCACTTTTGCAACTATTAATAGGTTAGTCCAATAAATGCATAAAATGATATAAAACTATAACAGAAACATGTAGCATTTGATATAAAACAAGCATTGAACATAAAAAATTATAGATACGTTTGATACGTATCAGCATCCCCAAGCTTAGTTCCTACTCGTTCTCAAGTAGGTAAACGATAACAAAAGATAATTTTTGATGTGACATGCTACCAACACAATCTTGATCAAATAGTAATGTAAAGCACATGAACTGAATGAAGTGATCCAAGTCAATGGTCTATAGTTGATATAAAGTAAACAATGAGCAAGCAAGATACATCATACAAATAAAAACCTTTCATGAATAGTACTTTGGAGAGAAAGAGCTATAATAGTTGACATAAAAGTTAGCTCACCAAGCAACATTTTCCAATCAAAAGTGTTTGACCAACACAAAGGAAGATTTAAGTTTCAGCATTTGCTTCAACTTTCAACATATTTATCTCATGGATATTGTCAACACAAAAAATCATAGTAAGTCATAATGCTAACATATAAACCATTCTTGTACCAAAGTTGACACTAGTGTTCAATGGCGGACCCAGGATTTGGCAAAGACCGGGGCTAATTTCAAATGCACAAAAACTATGAAAAAATATTACCATCTATTCCCCTTTTAATAACATAATATATTATCTATAACACACTATGAATGCATAAATGATGGTTTGATGTGAAATATAATTTCAATGTTTAACCAGATGACAATAAGAAAATCACAAAAACAATGCGGTGACATAATTGTGTATTGATTTGAAAGTCTTCAGTCGCGTGAGATTGGTTCGAATTAGCAAACTGCGAGGCTGACATCGGAGTACGCAAAGCAATTCCGTGGAATCATCGGTTTCGATGAAAAAGTATTTGATCTCTTTATCCCCTTACCTTTTGTGTAAGTATTTCGATGAATAGGGACTCAATTCTCTCCCCCGTGTCTGCAGCGCCCCCGCGGCGGCCGGCGCGGCTCCGCCCCTCCTCTCTTGAAGGTGTTGCTTGGTACTCGCCGATTCTGTGCTAGGAGCATGGTGGTACTTCGTCGGAGAGGGCGCAACGGTTGCGAGTCACCGTAGTTTAGTCAATCCGCCTATGTCTCCATTTCTTTTTTTCTTTTCTTTTCTTTGGGTGTATGTTTGTTGCTGCCCCAGCAATTTGAATGTGTTGGTTGTATCGGTTGGTTGCTATATTAATATAGCGGGGCTACGACCTATTTCGAGAGATCTTTTGTGTAATCATATTGAATAAAAGCAGTAAATCAACAATCTAAACCTATTGTAGCAGTTCAATGACTGAAAGTCTGAATTTACTGTTCCATTCATCAGAATTCAGACTTATTATTACAAACCAAAAATTATCTACGAGAATATGCAGAGAGGGGCAAAAGACGTTCAGTGGAGAGTTGTTAGCGGACCTGCCAACAAGGAGATGAAGATTGAAAAGTGCCAGCGGCGCGGTGCGGTGAGTTGTGGGCAGCGACAGCCGGCAGCAACAACACTTAGTCAAGATCTCAAGCGCCGCGGTGGCGTCGTCCTCGCGAGGTTGAAACAAGCGCGTCCCGAATGCCGATGCGGCAGCGACGACGGCGAGATCAAGTCGACAGAACCTGGCTGCTGGGCGCGAGTTGGCTGAGGGCTAGCGGCGGCGATCAATTGTTCGAACCATACATTTTTTTAGATCGTATAGGAACAGTTAAGCCAGCTCGTTACATGCACGCACAGGCGATCCAAACGTTTGCTGACTGCCTTGGTGGTGGGCTTGACTAGCCCTGGTCGTATTAGGAAGAAGACACGGGCTGGGCTATTGTGGTATATAAATTTGGGTGAATTTTACAAGGGGTGCACTGATACTACACGGGCCAAGCCCTGGGCTGTAGCCCGGGTTGCCCTGGGTGCAGTTCCGCCCCTGCTAGTTCCAGCCAGGAACCAGTACTAAAGGACCTTTAGTTCCGGTTCGTGGCTGGAACCGGAACTAAAGGTATTTTTTTTGCAGTTTTTGAGGCAAGCGCGGCCGCCTTATTCTTCATTCCACCCACTCGCGCCGGCTGCCTCCTCCGCTCCTCCTTTTAGTGACGAAGTGCTGCCGCCGCCGTCCGTCGATTCTGGCCGATTCCTGCCGTCCGTCGCCTCGCCGCCGTCCGTCGCGCCGTCGCACCGTCCGCCGCGCGCCGTCCGGCCGTTCGTCGCGCCGCCCACGCGAGTTCGTCGTCGCCTCCCCTGCCACGACGCCTCGTCATCGCCTCCCCTCACCTGCCCTGCCGCGCGACTCCGTACCCTCCTCCCCCCATGACGCTGTCGTCGCCTCCCCTCCCCCGCCGGAGGTGCTGCCGAGCTCGCCAGCCGTCCACCGCGCGCCGCCGCCGGATCGAGGTGCTTGCCCCTCCCCTTTATTAGGTGTTTGTTGAAATATCCTAGAAAAATCGTGTTAGGAAAAAAATTGTGTTAGCAAAAAATTGTGTTAGCAAAATCATGTGTTAGGTTAGTTGAGACTAGTTCTAGGTTAGTTCTTATTGTTAGGTTAGTTTCTAATTTTGAAATTGTTGTATACAACATGTAATTGTTGTTAGTGCTAGGTTTGTAATTGTTGTATACAACATGTAATTGTTGTTAGGAGATGCTATTTTTAGTTTGTAATTATTGTTAGTGCTAGGTTTGTAATTGTTGTTAGTGTTAGGAAATGCATGTGTTAGTGTTAGGTAAATTTGTTAGTGGTAGAATTTGCTAGTAGTTGGTAACCCTAAATTTGTTAGTGTTAGGTAAATTTGTTAGTTTTAGGTAAATGTATTAGGCAATGCTATATCAATTTGGAATGATCGTCTTATAAAAATTGTGTTTTTAGTTTATTGTTCTCGGCGACGATGTCCCTGTAGGACCAGAGGGGCGATGTCCGGGACTGGGCTCCGCCGGGCTGGCACTGGGAGGTGCTACCTTCCGAGACGCGTAGCTTGGTGAGGAATCCGGGTGACGTCGTCGACCCGGATCCTCTTTGGTGGTAGTCGCGTAGGCCACGCTCGGTGCGGAGGGAGCCGGCCCCCGAGGAGGTGGTACGTCGCCGTATCAGGGAGGAGGACGAGCACGTCCGTCGCTACATGTATTTGTTGGATAGTCAGTATAACAATACCTGGTCAAAGGGTTCCTCCTCACGTGAGCTATGACCCTGTGAGGGTTCCTTATCTTTGGATGCGCAGCTCCCGTGGCTCAGCGCCCTGCGGCTCAGGACCCGGTCGAAGTTAGTTTGAGAGGTCTTGTTAGGGACTTGGTCCCGATCATCCTTGAAGACTGGCATAAGCCGAAGGACGGCAACAAGGCAACTACTTATGTCGACGACAGAAGAAAAGATTTGTTTTGGGACACCCTCTTGACACATGTCAACCTACCGCCAGGTATCCTCCCGTCGTTGAAGGAGAAAGTCAAGCAGTGGACTCTTAAGAAGATGGCCACACAATTCCAGACCTGAAAGAAAAATTTATGGAAAAATTATGTAGCGGCGGAGGAACAAGATCAAGAATTCACTGGACCACTAGTGAAGATACAACAGCACTGGCCCACATTTGTGAAGCAAAGAAAATCAGAGGCCGCTGTGGCCCGATCGGAAATAAATAAGGTAAATGCTGGGAAGAAGACATATCACCATAC
This sequence comes from Poa pratensis, assembly GCA_947311845.1. NCBI lineage: Eukaryota > Viridiplantae > Streptophyta > Magnoliopsida > Poales > Poaceae > Poa > Poa pratensis. The sequence goes on along the minus strand of CAMZMU010000104.1, from coordinate 9,481,186 downwards.
TTTGGGGACAGTGGCTACAAGACAACCGTGCCTAAGTGGGAAGCCTTTGAAGCAAAACTGCTTGATCAAGGGATCATTCCACAGACAGCGGACTGGCCCGAGAGGTCCAAGCTCTGGTTGTTCGCGCATGGGGCAGGGTTGTACCCACAGACAGGGCAGATTGTTGCAAATGGAAGATGGAAGGAAAAATTGAGCTAGTAACCCAACAACTTGTGGACACAATAGATAAAGTTCGAAGGGAGAGTACGTGCCTGACAGAGAGAAAGACGAGCTGACACTCGCACTCGGGAATCGTGAAAAAGTTGGACAAGTACGAGGCTATGGACCCGGTGTTTCGTGGAAGCAAGGTTTTTTTTTAGACTAAAACTGCAGGGCTTGAAACCCGGTGTTTCGTGGAAGCAAGGTTTTCCAGAGGACGCTGATACTTATAGAAGCCGTCAGAGAAGGAAGAAGAAGGAGTTAGACCAGTTATCGGATTTGGAACGCAAGGTGCAGCGGCAGCAGGAGCAACTAGACTCAATTAGTCAGCAAAGGGCATCTCAGCAGCAGCTAGAAGGTCCTGAAATCGAAGCCGCCCCATCTGATCAGCGGAAAAGCAGCGTGGGTTCCACGCAGCTTGAACATGCTGAATTCGAATCGCCGGCGGCTCACTACCCCGTGGATGATATCACGGAGAAGACAGACTGTGAGCTACATATGTCAATGAAGAACATGTCGTTCAAGGTGGCGGTCGGCTATGCTTTACAAAATCAATCTGGAGCAAGCTACCATCTCGGCGGGATTCCAGCTGGCTATGCTCGTGTTGGGGTGGATGAAGTTATGCCGTTATATGCTAATCTGGAGATTGACATTCCTGGAGGTGACGACGAGAAGACACTGGGAGAAGTCGAGAAGGGTATCGTTCTCTGGAATAAGAAAAACATCGTGTTTCCAAACTTGACGCCAAGGCCACCGACTCCTCCGAGTAGCAGTCCCCCACCTCAAGATCAATCCCCCGGCGCCGGTTGGGAGCCCAGCCCGAGTCCATCGCCCGCGCCGTCCCGTCCGTCGATTGCGCCCACTACTAAGTCCATCGGCCGCTCCGTCCTGTCAAGCGGAAACGAAACTTCCCGTCGACATATACACAGAAGAAAAGTGCAAATAAGGAAACTCGAGAGGAACGCGAGTTGCTAAAGCCTCTTCCAAAGAGAACTTACGACTTGACTCCAGAGGAACTCGACGCGAAGGTGCGTGCCGATGTGAAAAGACAATTAGCACCGAAACAGCCCCCGCAAAAGGAGATAATACCAGCGAAAAAAGTTGCGAGATGTTTGAAAAATCTAGGGACCGCCACAGCCGCCTGATTTGCCAGATTACTATGAACGTTGTATTGTGAAGACATATAGTCAAGAGAAGCAGGACGAGGCGGCGGCATATTGATGCACCTAAAATGCATCTACTTTTCCAAGCACTTTGCTTCATAATTTGCTCCGGGATCTTCCCATATTTGAATAAAACTGCTGAATCTGACGCTGTTTTTAGCAAAGTCTCTTTTCTGGTTGTTTTTGCAGGAAATTAAATCGGAGAAAAATACCACGTCAATTTTTATGGAAAAGAAGGGCATCGTGCAAAAGATGGACACGAGGAAGCGTCCGAGGGCCAAAAGAGTGGGCCCCACGCGGCCAGATTCCTTGGCCGCGTGTGCCCACCCATCTGGGGCCTCGGGCACCGCCTCTCCTTCGGCTTTCGCGTACCCCCTCATATATACGAAAAAGTGGCTGACCTAGAAGGGGAGGAGCTTTCGCGAAACAGAGCGCCGCCGCCACCACGATCTTCGTTTTCGGAGACAGATTGATCCAGGATTTCTCCCCGGAGGAGGGATCCAGAGGCCGTCTTCATCGCCATCTTCACCGCCTTCATCTCCATCTACCATGAGCTCATTTACCATCACCATGTGTGAGTAGTCCACTGTAGGCATATGAGGTGGATGGGGATTAGATGAGATTGATCATGTAATGATACCCGTTGTCCGAGATCTTAGGGTTTATCTTGAGGATATTTTTGTATTGTGTTGATGCACTTATGCTATGTTTAATGCTTGCTACTAGGGCCCGAGTGGCATGATTTTTTTGAAACTTTTCTACTGCAGGGGAGACCCCACAGCCTCACTTTATTCCCCATCAACGTAAAGTTACATAATTACAGAATATTTACAATACTTACAGCGAGAGACTAGTGTAGACTATCTAGCCATGTTGAAATAGAATTATATACATTGCTCTTCACCCTGTACCTAAGCAAGGTGACTTCCTGAAAGAAGCAGGCTTTCCATCCCCGAAATGTCGGTCTAATGTTTTTGAACACCCAACCATTCCGTTGCTTCCATATTCCCCAGCAGGCAAGGATGACGATCTCAGCAAAACACGGCCCTGCAAATCCTTTTTTGGCAAGGAGCAAAGTTTCACTAATGTTCCCAGGGTTCCAAGGGATCTGCAGATAGTTCCAAATCCTTGTGCTAAAGTTGCAGTTAAAAAACAAGTGTCTCCAATCCTCAAGCTGGTGGGCTGGGCATAACTCACAGTTATGATTATCAGTGACGTGCCAATGCCTCCGAAGCAACATGTCCTTTGTATTGATTCTATCGTGCAACACAAGCCATGCAAAAAACTTGTGTTTAGACTGACATTTGCTTTTCCATATCCAGCATGAAGGTGCATGAGTGTCTAAATGCTTGAAATTCTACTTGTATGCCAGACTAGGCTTATAAACTCCTTTCCCTAAGGTGCAGATCCATGCATCGGATTGTTCAGAATTCAGAGATGTGTCTTGTAGGTCCAGCTGCAGCTGTATGAATTCATAATGAGCTTCAACCGACAGTGGTAGAGAGAAGTTCTGTAGCCAATCAGGTGCGGTCATGAACTCATTGACAGATTGCATTTTGTCAACAGCAAAAGAGAAAAGCCTAGGGAATAAATCTGCCAATTTTCTGTCCTTCCATAGGTCTGTCCAGAACAAGATGGTGTAGCCAGTACCAACTTCACATCTGGTTATACTCCTACATGCATCAGCCAGCGAGAAGACCCCTTTCCACCAGAATGAGCCAGAAAGAACCACATCATGAGGCACCGAATTGTAGTAGTAGGTGTCTCTAACAAGTTGTACCCAAGGAGTTGGGTCATTGTTATAGAACTTGTGGAGGTGTTTTAATAATAGAGCCGAATTTTGCTTCTTTAGGTTTATTATACCAAGGCCACCTTTGTTCTTTGGTTTACAGACCATATCCCAGGCTGCTAGGGAGTTGACGTTGTCCTTGTCTTTCTTCCTCCACAGGCAATGTCGCCTTGCTCTGTCAAACACCTCAATTACCCCGACAGAGATCACAAGGGTTAGCATGAAGTATGTGGGTAATGAGGATAAAACGGAGTTGACTAACACCAATCTGTCTCCATAGGATAAGAAAGATGCAGTGGCAGACAACCTACGCTCCACTCTGTCAATCAACGGGACATATCTCTAATTGTTGGTCGTGTAGTCCCCATTGGCAAACCCAGATATGGAAAAGGCATAGTGCCAAGCTGACATTCAAACTCCTGAGCCAGAGCTGCTGCCTCCTCTTGCGGAACATTGACTGGGATCATGGAAGACTTGTGATAGTTCACTTTTAGACCAGTGTATTCAGCATATTGTTGCAAGATTGCTTTGAATGCCAGAAGATCTGAGCTAGTTGCAGGCAGCACAATGATGGTATCATCAGCGTACTGTACAATGGGATAATCAGCTCGAACTGGAATTGGCGCCGATAACAAACCTTCCTGATAGGCCTTGTTAACTAAGCTTTGAAGCAAATCTGCACCTTCCACAAATAGCAACGGCGACAAAGGATCTCCCTGTCGAACTCCTCTCTTACAGAGGAAGGGTTTCCCAGGGATCCCATTGAGAAGTACAGAGGATGAACCGGAGGAAAGAATTTCTCTCACCCAATGTAAGAATTTTGGCGGGAAACCTTTTGCCTTCAAGATGTTTATGATTGCATCATGATCCAAAGTGTCAAAAGCTTTTTCAAAATCTATTTTCAGGATGATCACCTTCCTCTTTGACTGATGACATTGATACAGAAATTCATATGACCAGGCTAGGCAGTCCTGTATTGTTCTTCCTTTGATGAACCCATACTGATTCGCATGAATTGTTCCAAGGATCACCTTCTGTAATCTATTCGCAAGGAGTTTTGTGACAAATTTGAGACAGGTGTTGGTGAGGGAAATCGGTCTGAAATCGTTAACAGCCTCCGGAGTCTGGACTTTTGGCACAAGGGTGATATATGAGCCATTGATGCTCTCAAGGGAAGATGGACCAGCATGAAAATCGTTACATAGTTTGATAAAATCCTCCTTCACTATGTGCCAGCATTTTTTAAGAAAAAGGCCATTAAATCCATCCGGGCCAGGTGCCTTGTCAGTTTTCATATCTTTAACTATTCCTTCAATTTCCTCGGATGTGAAAGGAGCCACCAGCTGTTCTAAATCTGGAATTGAGTGTAGTACTTCCGACAGCACAATAGCTGGAGATGTAGGAATGGTGACACCCATGCAATTCTTGAAACTATTCCAAAACGCATTGGCCTTTTGCTGGTGATCAACTAGAATTACACCATCATTGTTTTTTATTTCAGAAATGGTGTTGTGCCTGTATCTTTCTGTAGCTTTAGCATGAAAGAATTTGGTATTCTCACCTCCAAGCTGCACCCAACGGATTGTACATCTTTTCCTCCAATACTCAGATTGAATCCAGAGCAAACGTTTCAAATGAGTCTTGACAACATTTCGGAAATTGAATTCCGGCCTACTAAGATCCCTTTCATCTTCCAATTGATCAAGAATCAGAATTACCTGATTGCACTTCTCAATTAACCTCTTGATCTGGGAGAGTGATCTGCCCCATCTTTTAAGTTCATATCGGAGGTTCTTAAACTTTGCTGTCAAGATACCAGCGGCTGACGAGGCATGCACAGGCTGCTTCCACACTCTCTCCTCTAGGGTGATGAAACCAGGCTGATTCACCCAATGGTTTTCAAAGCGAAAGATTTTTGCTTTTGGAATTGTTGTGGAGATATTAACAACACAGGGAGTGTGGTCAGATGTTGATTTACCCAAGGGAAGCACAAGAGAGTTAGGGTATTTTAGAGTCCAACTGCAGCTAGTAAAAAACCAATCAAGCTGCTCCAACAAAGGCTGGTCCTGCATATTAGACCAAGTGAAAGCTCTGCCCTTCAGTGGTAATTCGATTAGACCAAGGTAGCTGATTATTTCGTTGAAGATGAAAATATCATTCATGTTGGCACCCGGTCTATTACGATTCTTAGTTGATCTCATGAAATTAAAATCACCAACTAGTAACCAATTCTCATGAGTTGGAATAACAAGATCATGCAGCCACTGAACAAAATCATCTCTTTCAGGCCCTCTGCAAGGACCATAAACATTCACAAGCGTCCAAGATTCCTTGTTATGTTTTGAAGTAAAAGTAATTCTGATGGCAGATCGAGTTACTTCAAGCAATTGTCCCTCAAAGAGAGAACTATTCCACAGAGTTGTGAGGCCGCCAGAGGCACCCACCGAGGGGGAGAACACAAACCTATCAAATCTCTTGGGGCAGAAGGATCTGATGAAGGAGTGGTCAAAATTTTCGCACTTGGTTTCTTGCAAGCAGATAACTGCACATTGACTCTCATCAATCTTATTGTAAACAAGCAGCCGTTTATCTTTATCATTAAGCCCACGAACATTCCAGTCAAGCACTTTCCAATCTAGCATCCAAGAAGGTGTATTATCACTCATCGGAAACATTATCAGGCTTCTTGTAGGCATCCGGAGCAGCATCAAGCCTCTCCACAGTCATCTCTACATCAGGTATTTCCAGATTCCGGCCCACTTGCTGTAGCACAGAAATAGGGGTGTGTGGTGTGACAGGTCCATCGTTTTGGGGTCTTGCAGACTTGGGCTTCTTCTTAGGCGTTGGCTTGTCTCGCATAGGTTCCAGCTTAAACCCATTCGCCTTAGTCGACTGCCTGGTGCTCCTTCTAGCCATGTTCTGTACAACAGGCGTGTTCTTTCTCCCTCTCTTCCTCGGCTGAAAAGCTTCCTCTGTAACATCTTCAACAGGCACGATCAGCTCAACAGCTTCATAATTTTGGCTCTTCTCTTTGTTTTCAGTATTCATATGCTCCTCATGGACTTCTGACTCATCAAAACATAACTTTCTAGCAGAGCTGCGCTTTTTGGTCACATATGGAACATGCTTATATTTTGCTCCTCCCAGGTTACCTAAAGCCACTGCCCCATCCTTCTTGGAGAAAGAGATAGTTGTAATTTGAGCTAATGGAAGTTGGCTAACTGTATTCCACACAGTTGAAACCATAACAGAAGGCATCAATTTCTGAAATAATTTGTCCCACTTCATGTATGGTGGCAGCTCCGGACCATATGTTCCGGTAGGTTGGCCATCACGTTTCAGCCAAGGCCAGAGCCTCGTCATGTTGTCTTCCATGTGTACCAGGGCAGAGCTGTTCTCAAACTGCATAAAATTGACAATAGCCTGAGCATGGTGCTGATTAACTGAGCATTCTGAAACATCTAGTACCATTGAGATTTCATCCTGCTCGGTATCATCTTGGTTAGCATTATTTTCAACATTGTCATCATAATGGTGTGGTTCATCCAGCCGCTGATCCACTTGGAGATGTCCTATGTTCCCGCCAATCTCCGGGAACTGGTCTCGCCATAGGTCCTCTTTAGCCAAAGGCGGTGTCGAGTCAAGGAAAGTAATGCAGCAGCTGTCGTGCATCTGTGCCGGAGCTTGAGCAGCGACCAAAGGAGGGCTTTGTACAGATTCAAAAGGGGAGCTAGGAATTGAATCAGCACCAACCAAAGGAGGATTTGCGACAGTGTCAAAACCGGTCACGGCTGAATTTTCCTTTCTAGGCACCCAGCATTTAACTATTTTTGGCATGTTACCAGTACAATCCTTTGCCTTGTGCCCCAGACGATAGCAGGCTCGACAACGGATTCTGTTGTGGCAACCCATGGCATTATGGCCCATGCTAAGACAACGGCTACAGTCCCAGAATCGAAAGGCGATATCCTCTACAACCTCACGAAGCCCATCAAGGTCATCATTAGGGTCAGCAACTCTCAGACGTAGTTGGGCCTCTTTTTGCTCAGCAAAACCTTCTGGTTTAGAACCCGAGATTCCCGCTTCAGAGTCGTTCTGCACTATGGGGGGAGAGTCTGAAGTACCACACTCTTTCTGGGGGAAAGGATAGGGTTTCAGAGAGCCAAAGACAATCGATGGCTCAGCTTCAGTCCGGAAGAGAGTAGTTAGCTGCTTAGATAAACTAGGATCTTGGTATCCTTTGCAAGCTTCATAGGTTAGATGATCTGAGAAAACCAAGTGCTTGCGGGGGGCATTGCTGTTCCTAATGATGGATTTCGGAGCAGGTTTCTTCAAGGCCTCAATACCTATCATTGCTCTTTTCTTAGTAGGGCTTACTAGAGTCCATTCTTCCTGACATTCTCTCTGCCATGATCTGAATTCAGAGGTCCAGCTAGGGCCTCCACGGCCCCAAAGGTGAAAAGTACATGTAAACTGCTTGCAGGAATAATTCTTCAGTTTATATACCCTGAATCCCACATGCTTGCTGGAGACATGGAAGGAGAAGGCTCGATCACGCAAATGAGAAACCTTAAGTTTCCCGCAATATCCACCAATAGCTGATTCTAGGGCATAGGCGACTGAGTCTGTGTCCAATCTGAACGTAGCTCGGCCAAAGGCCACAACCATAATAAAATGGCCAGTCTTGCTAGAAGGATGCACGTCAGAATAAAGATCTCTGTTGATTTCTTTAGCAAATTTGGTGCCATGAGAAAAATCCAGTCCTAAAGAGATTGTTGCATGCACAGCTGATTGAAAGTCCTCCATAGGAGGTTCCTTAGAATTCTTGAGACTATCAACATCCTCAATAGATCCCGACGAGGATCCAGCTGGGACAATGGCAGAGGAGACAGCAGCCGCCACCTCCAGCGTGGACTTGAGACACGATATGATCGTCACACAATGATCAGGGAAAATTACCTCAGATCCAACATCAATGATCTCGCCATGTTCCATGTACCGGCCAACGAGAGTTCCCCCTTGGCATTCTTGAGGGCGATCCAGTCCTTACGAGTCCAGAGAACGATAGATCCATCATAGGTCTTCATGCGCCCGCGATCCAGATCTTTGGAGGTAGAGTACGTCACCTTCCAGATCCATGCAGGAGGGATCATGGCGGGCAAAGGGGTTTTGGTGGTGGGGGAGAGATTGGGTGGTGTTGACACACGAACACGTCACGTGTACCCGCGGCGCCGAGGGAGATGCTCCGCAACTCACTCTGCGGGAGGCTCGCCGGAAGCGCGATACGCAAGACAATCCGGCGAGCACTTTTGGAACCCGACACCCCACGCGGCCGGGAGAGACCCCGTCTGGACGCACGACGGTGATGGGCTGCCCTAGGTCGGTTCGCCCGCCCCCAGGACTTCGTAGATCAAAGCTCTCCGAAACGAAGAACTCCGACGAACGAGAAGCAGAAAACTAGGGCAGGAGATGAAAGTCTGTAGATTGGTTTGTGTTTGACGATTGTGTGTTGTTCAATCGGCCGGCACCCTCGTATATAAGGGCGGCTGGACTTCCCGTGCAAGGAAAAGTTTGGATTCACGTCCAAAACCCTAATCTGGGTCCAATTCGGTTGGTCTGACCCGAACTTTCCAAAACTGTTCGGTCTGCACCTTACGGGTCGTTTTTGAGCCAGTTACCGACCTCGGATGAAAATCTCGTAGAAAACAAAGTTGTTCGTCTCGAAAAAACGAAGAACTTTCATTTTATGCGTTTTTCCATTTGACTTCATCTGGACCCCTCAAATTCAATCGGAAGCAAATCAATGCGTTTTTAGTCTTTTCCGGATTGCACTCACCCGAGGGCAGAGCATGTCTGTGGTAGGGCGACCAGCCTGTGCTCTTCTGCTTCGTGTGCCAAAACTGTTCGGTCTGCACCTTCCGGGTCGTTTTTGAGGTAGTAAACGACTCCGGATCGAAATCTCGTAAAAAAGAAGTTGTTCGTCTCGAAAAAACGAAGAACTTTCCTTTTATACGTTTTTCCATTTGACGCCATCTGGACCTCTCAAATTCAATCGGAAGCAAATCGATACGGTTTTTTAGTACTTCCCGATCGCACTCACCCGAGGGCAGAGGACGTCTGTGGTAGGGCGAGCTTCGTGTGCGTCAAAGGACAGAGCATGTCTTATTTTGGCTCCACAAGTTGTATATGACCTCGGATTGAAATGATCCAAAAACCAAAGTTGCTCGTCTCGACGAGGCGCATAACTTTTGTTCACATTATTTTTTCATTTGAGATCATCTTGGTGACATCTCTTCATAAGCCAAAATTGGTCGTCAACACATGCCCCCCTGTATTTTGGCAAACTAGCGTGCCAAAAAATAACTTGCATCATTATTGTTCTAAGGACGATGTCAACACTCCATCGGCCATATGTTCTTAGGGCGATAATAATTTATCGGCCATATGCTCTTAGGGCGATAATATTTTATCGGCCACTTGCGTGATTAGGCTTCCTGCCACACGCTCGGGTAGAATTTCTTCAAGTAACGTCCATTAAGGGCCCGAGGCAATGTCAAACCTCCATCTGTAGATTCCACCAAATATGAGTTTCCAGGCACAACTCTCACGATCTTAAAAGGACCCTCCCAGCTCGGAGACCATTTGCCGAATTTCTTGTCCTTCGAACCAACCGGCAAGATTACCTTCCAGACGAGATCACCGACCTGAAAACTTTTCAGCTTCACCTTCTTGTTATACGCCCTGGCTACCCGTAATTTGTCTCTCTCAATGTCCTTCAATGCCGTCAAACGTTTATCAGCAACCTCATCAGTGTTATCCATCATCAAGTTGTGAAAATCAACTGCTGATAAACCATCTTGTTTGGCGATTCTCAACACAGCCAGATTTACCTCAACAGGCAAAACGGCTTCTTGCCCATATACCAACTCATACGGCGTTACCTTGGTCGCGCCGTGCTGTGAAATCCTGTGTGCCCACAATGCTTCGGACAACACTTCGTGCCACCTCCTCGGATATTCGTCGATCTTCTTCTTGATTAGCCGAATCAATGTCTTATTGCTAGATTCGGCTTGTCCATTGGCTTGGGCATAATAAGGAGATGAATTGAGCATCTTTATACCATATGATTCGGCGAACTCTTTCACTTCCTTTGCCATAAATGATGTACCCTGATCCGTAGTCAAGGTCTGTGGCACACCGAATCTATGAATAATGTGCTCGGCTATGAATTTAATTACCTCCTTATGCGTCATATTCCGGAGAGGTACTGCTTCAGACCACTTGGTAAAATAATCGGTGGCCACCAATACGAACCGATGCCCTTTCGAGGACGCAGGATGAATCATGCCAATAAAATCCAATCCCCATCCCCTGAACGGCCACGGCTTCACAATAGGATGTAGCATAGCAGCAGGTGCCAATTGGATGTCCCCGAACTTCTGACAAGACTCACACCCCTTATAATACCTGAAGCAATCATTAATCATCGTCGGCCAATAAAATCCAGCACGCCGTAGCAACCACTTCATCTTGTGAGCCGACTGATGTGTACCGCATATACCTTCATGTACCTCTCCCATGGCAACTCTCGCTTGATCTTCATCTAGACACTTCAGGAGAATGCCATCCACCGTTCGACGATATAAATCATTGTCCAGCAACGTATATTTGAATGCCAACCGCCGAACAGCCTTGTCCGTCCTCTTGTAGGATCCTGCAAGTATTCATAATAGGTCTCCTCCAATCTCCTTGTGTACCTGCACTAGACCCTTCATTAGCAGCCGAATCAATGGGGGTCAATTCGGCTTCACATATTTCAGCAAAAGCAAGCATCGGCTTATAAGAACGATGAAACGTGCCACGGCTGACGTGATAGCCAGATGCTTGTTGTGCTAAATCATTTGCAACACTATTATCCTGCCTAGATACATGAGCAATATTGAAATAATCCAAAGTAGCAATTATGTCTAAGCATTTATCAAGATACATATTAAGTGATCCGTCGATGCACTGAAAAACTTTGTTTACTTGTTGCACTACCAACAACGAATCACCAAAAGCCTCCACATGTGTCGCGCCCACGGCACCAACATCTCTAGCCCGAATAACAATGCTTCATATTCGGCTTGATTATTTGTGCAGAAATATTCTAAGCGACACGAGGCCTAAAAAACAGCACCATGAGGAGAAATATAAACAATGCCGACCCCCTGGCCATCGTCACAAACTGAACCATCAAAGTATAGTCTCCATGGTACTAGCGAAACAAGGTTAACATCTATCTCATGCTCATTGTCAATCCGATGCTCAACAATAAAATCAGCAACAATTTGGCCTTTCATAGATTTTAAGGATTCATAAGCCAAATCATATTCAATTAAACCATACGCCCACTTGCCGATTCTACCACTCAAAATCGGCCTGTGCAACATGTACTTTATGACATCGGTTTGACAAGCTATAGTGCACATGCTAGACAACAAATAATGTCGTACTTTGGTGCAAGCATAATATAAGCATAAGCATAATTTTTCAACGAATGTGTACCTTGTTTCGGCATCCAATAAACGCCGGCTCAAATAAGTGATAATGTGCTCCTTCCCTTCGGTTTCTTGTGTTAAAAAGCGCCAATAACGTTGTCTTCCGCAGCAATATACAGCCGAGATGGCTCTCCATGCCTAGGCGCCCTCATCACCGGAGGGGTGGATAAACACCGCTTGATGTTCTCGAACGCTTCTTGCTGCTTTGCCCCCAGGCAAACTCACGATCAGACTTCAACCGAAGAATAGGAGTGAAGGCACTAACTTTCCCGGACAGATTCACTATAAACCGCCTCAAATAATTTATTTTGCCCAGGAATTTCTGCACGTCCTTCTTGCATTTTGGTGCTTCCACTTTCTTTATTGCTTCTATCTTCTTGGGATCAATTTCTATACCATGCTCATGAATAACAAAGCCCAAGAACTTCCCAGCCGATACTCCAAACGCACACTTCAACGGGTTCATCTTCAGTCCATACTTCCGCATCCTCTCAAACGCTAGGCGCAAATCGGCTAAGTGGGAATCAGCAGCACTTGATTTAACTACAACGTCATCGATGTAAACTTCAAGTATGACTCCAAGTAAATCATGAAATATTAAATTCATCGCTCGCTGGTACGTGGCACCAGCATTCTTCAAGCCGAAGGTCATCACTGTCCACTCGAATAGACCAACAAAACCAGGGCAACGAAAAGCCGTCTTGTATGCGTCCTCTTCGGCCATAAAAATCTGGTTGTACCCCGCATTTCCATCAAGAAAACTGATAATCCTGTGACCAGAAGCATTGTTAATAAGCATATCAGCTATAGGCATAGGGTACTCATCTTTGGGCGTAGCCCTGTTCAAGTCCCGGAAGTCGATGCAGATCCGCAGCTTGGTAGATCCTTTCTTCTCCACGGGCACAATGTTGGAAATCCAATCCGCATACCTGCAAGTCTTGATGAAATTAGCTTTAAGCAAACGACCGATCTCTTCCTTGATTCGGTCATACATATTAGGATCAAATTTCCTAGCCGGTTGCTTATGAGGTCTAAAACCGGCCTTAATTGGTAACCGATGCTCAACTAGCTCTCGGCTTAATCCAGGCATCTCATGATATTCCCATGCAAAGCAATCAACAAATTCTTTTAGCAAGCCGATCAACACGAATTTATAATCGGCGCTCAAATTTTTGTTTACAAACGTCGGCCTAGGAACAGAACCATCCCCTATGTCTACCTCCTCCAATGGGTCGGCCGACGTAAATCCTTGTCCCAACTTGTCCATGTCTTCTATCTCCTCTATAGATTCACCCATATCGTTCCCAACGGCCCGATATTCGTCGAGCCTCTTTTGCAGCCACTCTTTGTTATGATCCATTAGACTATGAACGTGACAGCCGATTATCACCAATCGGCTTTAGAGAGACGGGTATAAAACCATTCCTTGTAGCACTAAGGAAGTCAAAATCTGAAAGATCCCGCCCCGTCAGACATGTGGCGTTGGGATGCTGCCAATCCACCAAAGAATCGGCCAAAGCAACGCAAGCCGAATTATCCGCATGGACGACCTCCACTTCATCCTCAACCCACTGAATCAAGAACTGGTGCAATGTGGATGGCACGCACTGGTTCGCATGGAGCCAATCACGGCCAAGTATGACATTGTAGTTACCTTGCACCTCAGCGACGAAGAAAGCAGTGGCCAAAGTCTTGCTCCCCACCGTGAGCTCAACACTCATAACGCCTTTGGCCTCGGTCCGTTCCTTGCCTTCAAATCCGTTGAGCACCATGTTGGTCTTCATCAACTTATCCTCATCTAGCCCCAACTTCTTGAAGACCGAATACGGCATCAAATTTACCACGGCGCCTCCATCAACAAGCATCCTAGCAACCGGTGATCCATCAATATGTCCCTTGATAAACAGTGGTTTTAAATGATTCACCGGTTCTCGTGGCTTCTCAAAGATAGCATTCTTGGGACCAAAATCCAGCTGCGCCACCTCTCCTTCTTCGTCTGTAGCACGGAACTCAGAGGGCAAGTAATACACCATGTTAATATCCATACTTCCCCTGGGCGGTGTGTTCTCGAAGTCCACCATCTCCTCATCGCCCTCTGGCGTGGTTTCCACCTCCAAATCGCTCTCTGCTTATCCGCCAACTCCAACTCATCAGCTGTCTGATCATGTCGGTGGACGCAGGCGATGTATTAACATCGGCGCTTTCCACAGGTGGTGTAGGAATTGGTGTGACCTCCACCTCTGCAGCCTTTTTACCGCCTTGCGCACCCACATTTGAGACGGAGCCGGGTGAATCCCTTCGAAGAATTCATCCCTCCACATCTCTTCATCGTGTTCCGCCTTCTGCTGGTTCCTCATGCGCTGCAACTTCCTCTTCTGAGTTTTGGTTATCCCGCGAGGACACCACTTAGGCTGCGTGTATTTTGGATCCCTCGGCTTGGTCTGGCTGCTGCTGGCTTCGTGATCGTTAGCCGAGGTCCGCTGCTGCATAGACGAAACTGGTTGAATGGCCGATTTGCTGCCGCTCCCTGCCGCGACAAAGCTTCCACCATTTTTGCTGCCGTCATGCGCCGATGTCCCAGTGATATCTAATCCGCTGCTTGCTCCTGCCGCGGCGGCTATTTTGGCAGATTCCTCTGCCACGGCAGTTATTTGGGCAGATTTGTCGCCGCCGCATTGCGCTGTCCTATCTTCAACCGATCCATCAACGACCGGTTCCCTGAGCGACAACTCATGCGTGCCAATGATCACGGTGCCCCTGTCTGTGACACGTCCGTGTTGCCCAGCACTTGTTGACTCGCCCGCTGTTCGTGACGTAGGACGCCAAACCCTCTGCACGTCGTGGCGATGATATGACCGATTGGCGTTGCTGCCCAACCGGTCGTGAACAGAGCGTCTGATCCTGTCATGAACGGATCTCCGAGGAGCTGTCCACCCCGGATGAAATGCATATGGCACCATTGGGGCTTGCATCTGTCCTCCGTTGTAATATCGTGGCGCATAGGGAAGTGTCGCCCCATGGGGCCCAGGCATCCACTGCCCATACGGCCTCTCACACCTCGGAGACCTCTCCCTTGGAGGTGATCTTGGACGCTTCATATGAGATTGCCGGTTGTACGAACCGGCAGCTTGGCGCGTGTACTTGTTTAGCAACATGTCGAAGGTTGGTTTGATCTTCTTGTATCGCGCATTCGCCTCATTCTTCTTCCACTTTCCAACTTCTGGGCTCTTCGGCTTTATGAATTTAGCATGAATACCCTCTTGCGCTGGTGCTTGCCCCCCGGGTGCGGTGTTCTTGATAGTAATTTTCAGCACCTCCTTGCCCCCGGCTTGCTTGTCCAGCACCACTTCTCTCCTTGCAGCCTTGTCGTTGTCCTTGTTGTTCCTGGGCTCACCAATAACGACATTAGCTTTGTTAACAGATCCGGCCGCCTCTGGCCGAATTAGCACCTTCTTCCCCTGCAGCTCGATGGTGTTCATGGGGAAAGGCTGCTTATCGACTTGCATATCAGAAAAACTCAATCGTCCGTCATTGATGGCCGATTGTATCTGTCGTCGAAAAATATTGCAGTCGTTAGTAGCATGAGAAAATGAATTATGATACTTGCAATATGCTCGCCGTTTTAACTCATCAAACGGCGGTAAAGTATGAGAAATGCGAATATGTTTGTCTTTAAGCATAGCATCAAAAATTCTATCACATTTACCAACATCAAAGCTGAACACCATATCATCATCCCGACCCTTGCGAGTTGGCTTTAAAGCTTCACATGTATACGGTTTGGCCTTTGATGGCCAAACAAACTCGGCAGCATATACCTTGGCCTCATCGTCCGAATTCTCGCTGTTATAATCTACCATGTGGAGATGGGGACGGTCGGATTTAGACCTATGTGTGTCCCTCATTTCTTTGCCGCGATTTTCTTGAACCAATGCTCGCTGCAAGACTTGGCTAACATTTAAAAATTCAAAACCCTCAACTCTTTCTTTTATGTGGGTCCTCAAACCGTTAAGCACTAAATCAGCCATGTCCCTTTCGGTTATCACCAAGCTATAACACCGGTTTTTAGTGTCTCTAAATCGCTTGACGTAATCGGTGACCGATTCGTCATGTTTTTGCCTAACCGATGTAAGATGGGACAACTTGAGCTCATTATCACCGGTATAAAAGTGCTCATGAAACTTCTTTTCTAGATGATACCAAGTGTGAATAGAACCATAAGGTAATGCAGAAAACCATGAAAAAGCAGTACCGGTTAATGATAATGGAAATAAGCGCACTTTTAATGGATCAATGTTACCAGCTTCTCCTAACTGCGCTAGATACTGACTCACATGCTCCCACGTCGTTTTATTATCTACCCCATTGAATTTAGCAAAATCAGGGACTTTATAACCTTGGGGGTATGGTATACTATCAAAATATTCTGGGTATGGCTTTTGACACATTCGGCTAATTGGCTTTGGCTCTATGCCGAAGTTGTCATAGAACATTTTTTGCAATTCGGTTCTAAGAGTAACCATGTTTTCATCCATGACCGAATTACCTGCTGGTGGTGCCGCCAAATTGGCTATGGGTGGCGTGACCTGATTCGGCAATGGAGCCGAATATGGCATACTACTCATTGGCGCAATGGGCGACGAACTGTGATTTGGTGCCGTAAGATTAACTATAGGTGACCCAACATAATTCGGCACTGGAGCCGAATACGGTATACTATTAATGGGCATTGGAGATACTGGCACGTTTATTAACTGACTATCTTGAAAAGGACGCTTTGACGTACCCTGAAGTGCAGCCGATGAACCAGGTTGAGCCATATTAGGGTTTCTAGCGGGAAGGTTTTCACTAGCAAAATTATCAGGTGTATTTTTCCCAGCTTTAATCAGATCTAACATGGCCGCATACGCTAGGTTACTGGACTCGGTGGCATAATGATTAATTGCGGCTATTTGGTCCTTAGAAAAGACATCAGAACTTACAGTGGGCTCGGCTGGGATGCCGAGCATGGGTGGCAGCTTGTTTTCGCCGAGTGGGACGAGGCCCCCTTGGCGTTCCTTCTTGTACCCGGAGAGGAACGACTTCACGTCCTCTTCTTCCTGCTGCCTTTTGAGAGCCTCGAACTCCTCCTTGCGCTTCTTTTCCAGCGCGTCGAGTTGCTCCTGGCGTTCCTTCTTCCACGCCTCATAGTCTTGGCACTGCTCCGCCGAAAGATCATCGAAGCTAGGCTTGATGATGTTTTCGGCGCTAACATCAGCTGGCTGGGGAATCTTGCTCGACATGATGATCTTGTCCCCAGCGGAGTCGCCAAAAAGTGTGTTGACACATGAACACGTCACGTGTACCCGCGGCGCCGAGGGAGATGCTCCGCAACTCACTCCGCGGGAGGCTCGCCGGAAGCGCGATACGCAAGACAATCCGGCGAGCACTTTTGGAACCCGACACCCCACGTGGCCGGGAGAGACCCCGTCTGGACGCACGGCGGTGATGGGCTGCCCTAGGTCGGTTTGCCCGCCCCCAGGACTTCGTAGATCAAAGCTCTCCGAAACGAAGAACTCCGACGAACGAGAAGCAGAAAACTAGGGCAGGAGATGAAAGTCTGTAGATTGGTTTGTGTTTGACGATTGTGTGTTGTTCAATCGGCCGGCACCCTCGTATATAAGGGCGGCTGGACTTCCCGTGCAACGAAAAGTTTGGATTCACGTCCAAAACCCTAATCTGGGTCCAATTCGGTTGGTCTGACCCGAACTTTCCAAAACTGTTCGGTCTGCACCTTACGGGTCGTTTTTGAGCCAGTTACCGACCTCGGATGAAAATCTCGTAGAAAACAAAGTTGTCCGTCTCGAAAAAACGAAGAACTTTCATTTTATGCGTTTTTCCATTTGACTTCATCTGGACCCCTCAAATTCAATCGGAAGCAAATCAATGCGTTTTTAGTCTTTTCTGGATTGCACTCACCCGAGGGCAGAGCATGTCTGTGGTAGGGCGACCAGCCTGTGCTCTTCTGCTTCGTGTGCCAAAACTGTTCGGTCTGCACCTTCCGGGTCGTTTTTGAGGTAGTAAACGACTCCGGATCGAAATCTCGTAAAAAAAGAAGTTGTTCGTCTCGAAAAAACGAAGAACTTTCCTTTTATACGTTTTTCCATTTGACGCCATCTGGACCTCTCAAATTCAATCGGAAGCAAATCGATACGGTTTTTTAGTACTTCCCGATCGCACTCACCCGAGGGCAGAGGACGTCTGTGGTAGGGCGAGCTTCGTGTGCGTCAAAGGACAGAGCATGTCTTATTTTGGCTCCACAAGTTGTATATGACCTCGGATTGAAATGATCCAAAAACCAAAGTTGCTCGTCTCGACGAGGCGCATAACTTTTGTTCATATTATTTTTTCATTTGAGATCATCTTGGTGACATCTCTTCATAAGCCAAAATTGGTCGTCAACAGGTGGAGTGGAAGAGGCTTTTGATCGCCGGAGATGTGTGATCGCCGGCAACTAGGTCACGGTGGAGGGGGTGTGGGTGGAGTCGCCATCGTTGATGCTTCTTCCCGTTTCTCCTACTTTGTTATACATGATTGATTTCAGTACTGAACTTATTTTGCCCCATCAAATATTTGAGTTTGGTATTTATCTGCAAAGTGTATCACCTGCTATTATGTTGAACCTGCGAACCCTAAAAGTGACAGTATAGGGAAAACATGGAGGAGATGTTTTAGTTTGAGGATTCTATGTGTTTATGAAGTGTTAATGCGTTGTTTCGGGCTATTCGAAAGGGTAGACCTTAATTACCTGTAGTTCCAAGTTGGCCCCGGTGAAATGGGCAGGTAGGACAATAGATGTTGTGCAAATTCTCTTGGTTAGTACGCACAACTAATTATGGAACACATACCTACATATATCAGAGTTAGAGATAAGTCCCATTGCTATTTGTATCTTATTATACGATCAATCTTATTCATGCAACATCCCGCTATCACCTCATGCCTACGTTTTAAATCTCTGAGTTGCACTTTCACTTTTCCGGTGAAAACTGGGAAACCCTTGTATACTACTGTTGTTTTATTTTGCTTGCTTGAATCATCCTACTGCCATAACTATCACTGCTGCAAGTTTATTGATATACATGTGTGGTTGAGAGTGACGCCTCAATTGCTAAAGTCTTATTGGTTTTCTTGTGTTCCCTTGAGTCGAGCTATAAATTTGGGTAATACTTCCCAACGAAGATTTCAACGATCCCCTATACTTGTGGGCATCACATATCACATAAAGAGGGAGCAGTTGCGGACGGCAAAAAGCGGGAAACAAGTGGCCCAGCTCGTAGAACAGGCAAATCAGTCGATCCCCCCTCTCAAGGTGATGCCCGATATGGAAGTACACCAAGACACTGGTCGCATAGGCGACAGTGCTTACCCCATAGAGTATCAGTATACATGGACATATGTCTACGGAGGTCCCTGGCCAGACCTGAGGCGGTCGAGTCTCTAACAACACAATTGCGCCAATTGCATCAGTGGTACATGAAAGCCGCAGCAGACGGGCATGACCACTTTTGGGTGTCTTATACGAAAGAGCATTACTTCACGGATGACACGATGTATGTTCCGTTTTCTGAAATTTTTCAGTTATTCAATCAAGACACCCTCGACAAAGCCCTCGTCAGTTGCTATTGTTTGTAAGTGATTTATTTCTGCAATTTAATTAAGTCTCTAGCTCAGCTCGTTCATGCCTGTAATTATCTCACTATATTCTTTTGTACGCTATTATGCAGAATGAAGATTGTCGAATGCAGAAAAGGCCGCATCTATGACACTGGGTTCATTGACCCATATTTCAATCATGAAGTTACCGTAAGGGACCATCCCGAGGACATGGAGAAAAACTTGCTCCGGATTTAGTGAAACAAAATACCTGTGCAGAAATACTTTTTCCTTACAACTTCAAGCGAGTGTTACTGTCTTCTACACATTCTATTTTGCTTACTCGATGTTTTGTGTAATCGATGAGTCATTGATGCATGTAAAATGCATACATGAACTTTGCATTATATTACTTATATTTCAATCATATTTGCATCATATAAGGGTTATATCATTGATTTATATTGATTTTGGGAATATTTCATTGTTTCCCTATTTTTCTGGAATTAACCCTGCATAGGCAGAAAACCCTATTTTCTATATTTTGATGTTTCAGGGACCCAAACGACGTCCAAATGACCTAATAATTTACGAGCATCATTTTTTGGAAGGAACAAAGCGTGGGAGCGAAGGAAGCGAACAAACGGAGGCCCGAGG
This sequence comes from Poa pratensis, assembly GCA_947311845.1. NCBI lineage: Eukaryota > Viridiplantae > Streptophyta > Magnoliopsida > Poales > Poaceae > Poa > Poa pratensis. Next base: position 9,461,204 of record CAMZMU010000104.1, on the reverse strand, counting down.
GCCAGAAGAGGGTGGCCCACGCGGCCAAGGAATCTGGCCGCGTGGGACCCACCAACTGCGCCCTCGTGGCTCCGTTGCCGTCGATCTTTTTTCCCGAGCCTCCGTCTTGACCTAAAAACAACTATAAAATAGTCCCCGACGCCCTTCGGAAAGGAGTGCCGCAGAAACACAGAAACCACGAAACAGAGACCTAGAGTTGCAGATTGGAGGGGTGATACGTCTCCAACGTATCTATAATTTCTTATGTTCCATGCTTATATTATGTCAATTGCTACATGTTTTATTCACACTTTATAGCATTTTTATGCATTTTCTGGGACTAACCTATTAACAAGATGCCACAGTGCCAGTTCCTGTTTTCTGCTGTTTTTGATTCCAGAAAAGCTGTTCTGGAAATATTCTCGGAATTGGACGAAACAAAAAGGCAAGGTCCGAAGGAGAGACGAAGGGGGGCAGCGAGGCGCCCTCACCATGTGGTGGCGCAGGTCCCACCCCTGGCGCGCCGCCACGTGGTGAGGAGCCCTCGGGCCTCCACCGACATCGCCCCTTCGCCTATAAATTGCCTTTCTCGGGAAAACCCTAAACACCCGAGCCTCCATCCACGAAAAGTTCCAGAGCCGCCGTCGTCGTCAACCCTAGCTCGGGAGGGTTCTGAAGCTCTTCCCGGCACCCTGCCGGAGAGGGGAATCATCACCGGAGGGATCTACATCGCCATGCCTTCCTCCGGAGTGATGTGTGAGTAGTCCACCCCTGGACTATGGGTCCATAGCAGTAGCTAGATGGTTGTCTTCTCCTCTTGTGCCATCATGTTTAGATCTTGTGAGCTGCCTATCATGATCAAGATCATCTTATTGTAATGCTACATGTTGTGTTTGCTAGGATCCGATGAATATTGAATGCTATGTCAAGTTGATTATTGATTTATCATGCCTATGTTGTTTATGATCTTGCATGCTCTCCGTTGCTAGTGTAGGCTTTGGCCAAGTTTATGCTTGTAACTCTAAGAGGGAGTATTTATGCTAGATAGTGGGTTCATGCCTCCATTTAATCTGGGACAGTGACAGAAAGTTCTAAGGTTGTGGATGTGCTGTTGCTACTAGGGGTAAAACAGCAATGCTTTGTCTAAGGATATTTGTATTGTTTACATTATGCACCATACTTAATGCAATTGTCTGTTGCTTGCAACTTAATACTGGAAGGGGTGCGGATGCTAACCTGAAGGTGGACTATTTAGGCACAGATGCATGCTGGATAGCGGTCTGTGTACTTTGTCGTAATGCCCAAGTAAATCTCATAGTGATCATCATGACTTGTATATGCATTGTTATGCACTCTCTATTTTGTCAATTGCCCAGCTGTAATTTGTTTACCCAGCATGTTAGTATTTTATTATGGAGAGACACCACTAGTGAACTGTGGACCCCGGTCCATTCTTCTACATCTGAAATACAACCAACTGCAATCATTGTTCTCTTTAATTCTCTGCAAGCAAACATCATTTTCCACACCACACTTTTAATCCTTTGTTTTCAGCAAGCCGGTGAGATTGACAACCTCACTGTTTCGTTGGGGCAAAGTAGTTTGATTGTCTTGTGTGCAGGTTCCACGTTGGTGTTGATTCCCTAGTGTTGCGCCGTGCCACATTCAGCCACCAACAACCTTCAGAAGACCCTTGACTTCCTACTGGTTCGATTAAACCTTGGTTTCTTACTGAGGGAAAACTTGCTGCTGCACTCATCATACCTTCCTCTTGGGGTTCCCAACGAACGTGTAACTTAACACGCATCAAGCCAGTTTTCTGGCGCCGTTGCCGGGGAGGTCGAGGTACTTCTGGAAGGTCTTGCAACCCCGACAAGACGCCACAGTTTTCTGGCGCCGTTGCCGGGGAAGTCAAACCTTCTGCAAGGGGAGTCTCTCACTTCCAATCTCTTTACTTTGTTTTTGTCTTGCTTATTTTATTTTTACTTTATCTTGTTTGCTTCTTTATATCAAAAACACAAAAAAAATTAGTTACTTGCATTTAGTTTATTTCCATCATGTCTAGTCCTATGCTTGTTGCTATGTCACCTGAGGAATTGATCTTCACCTTTAAACAAGGGAATGAGGAGAGCTTTAAAGAAGCATGGTTTAGAATTTTTGACTCTTATGGTAAAACTGAACCTAAAATGACTATGAGCTTGCTTCTTAGTAGCTTCTACTTTGGTCTTGTCCTTTGTTATAGATATGCTTTGGATGCTGTTGTAGGAGGAGATTTCCTTCATTGTGATGGGGACCAAGCTTTTAATGTCATAAAAAAGTTGATTGCAACTTCTAGCTCAACTAATAAACTTGATTCGGCCCTTGTAAGCATCCGGGCTAGATTAAACACTCTTGAGACAAATATATCTTGTTTAAAAGAAGGTTATAATCAGATTCGTGAATATTATGACTATGTTCCAATGAGTTTTGAACCTTCAATGTGGGTCCCTACGGTAAAGGTTGCTATTTGTGGTGAAATTTTTTATGCCCGTTGTGATATTATGTCTGAATTTTGCCTTATGCCTAAAGACATTTATGAATCCTTAAATCTTTGGGGACTTTCTGAAGGTGGAGAAGGGATAACTCTTACTAATAACTCTGTTGTGTTACCCATTGGGGTAGCTGAAGGAGTGTTTACAACATTCCTAGGAAGAACGGTATCCATTGATTATCTTGTCATTGAATGTGTAGGGACAGGACAAATTACACTTGGAAGATCCCTGCTAAAACTCTTGGGAGCAACAATAGATGTGGGGAAAGGCACTCTGAATTTTACCTCCTCACCAGGATGCGGTCATGTATTCCCTAAACCAAAGAGTAAGACTAAAGGTAAGAGAGGTAGGCGTAAAGCTCTCGGTAATAATTTGGATGCTTTATCTTTTGGAAACACTTGATTTTCACTTTCTGCGCCTAGCTGAAAGGCGTTAAAGAAAAGCGCTTATGGGAGACAACCCATCATTTTATTTCCTGTTATTTTTATTTTATTTGAGTCAAGGAGTGTGCTTACTTCTGTAACAACTCCTTTGTATCTTTATTTTCTTGCAATGTTGTGCCAAGTAAAGTCTCTAGTAGAAAGTTGATGCTAGATTTGGATTTCTGCACAGGGACAGATTTTTGCTGTCCACGGTTTTGAGCTTTATTCACTCCAGAAAAATTGAAAATTCTGAAAAAATTCGTGCGTGATCCTCAGATATGTACGCAACTTTCATTAGTTTTGAGTTTCTCAATCTGAGCAACTTAAGTGCCTCGAAAAAATTCGTCTTTACGGACTGTTCTGTTTTGACAGATTCTGCCATTTATTTTGCATTGCCTCTTTTACTATGTTTGATTGGATTTCTTTGCTCCATAAAACATCAGTGGCTGTAGCTAATGTCCAGAAGTATTGGTGATGATTGTGTCACTGTAGAATATGAGAATTTTTGATTATGCACTAACCCTCTAATGAGAATTACTTTGAGTTTGGTGTGGCGGAAGTTTTCAAGGATCAAGCGAGAAGGATGATATGATGTGATCAAGAAGAGTGAAAAGCCTAAGCTTGGGGATGCCCCCGTGGGTCACCCAAGCATATTTCAAGAAGACTCAAGCGTCTAAGCTTGGGGATGCCCAAGGCATCCCCTTCTTCATCAACAACTTATCAGGTCATCTCTAGTGAAACTATATTTTAATTCTTCCACATCTTATGTACTTTACTTGGAGCGTCTGTGTGCTTTTATTTTCGCATTGTTATTTTTATTTTCTGAATAAATTGGATCCTAGCATTCTTGTGTGGGAGAGAGACACGCTCCGCTTTTTCATGTGAATACTCATATTCTTCACTTATATCTGTTGAGTATTCTTATCTAGCTACTGCTATGCTTTTAGCTCCTGTTTTTCATGCATCTCTTATTCAGAGCTGTTAGTTCTTGTAGAGTAATACTCTCTTGTTTCATTTGTAAATTATTTGGAGAGTTTTTGTTGAAATAAGTTGATTGGTGTTTGGTTGGAAACAGAAAATGCAACATGTGGTAGATGGTATATCGAAAAGACACACATATAGATCATTGTCTTGGATAATTTGACACTTGGCAATTGTTTTGAGCTCTCAAGTATTTCATGTTTAAGCTCTTGCATCATGTAGTTAAAAACCTATTAGTAAAGAACTACCGTAGAGCTTGTTGAAATTTGGTTTGCATGTTTGCTATCTCTAAGGTCTAGATATTTTCTGGTAAAAGTGTTTGAGCAACAAGGAAGACAGTGTAGAGTCTTATAATGCTTGCAATATGTTTTCATGTAAGTCTTGCTGTACCGGTTGATATCTTGTGTTTGCTTCAAACAACCTTGCTAGCCTAAACTCTGTACTGAGAGGGAATGCTTCTCGTGCATCCAAATCCTTGAGCCAAAACCCATGCCATTTGTGTCCACCATAACTACCTATTATGTGGTATTTTCTGCCATTCCAAGTAAATACTTCATGTGCTACCTTTAAACTATTCAAAAGCTATTATCCCTTATTTGTGTCAATGTTTTATAGCTCATGAGGAAGTATGTGGTGTTTTATCTTTCAACCTTGTCATTTACTCCTGACAGACTTTCACCAATGGACTAGTGGCATATACATCCGCTTATCCAATAATTTTGCAAAAAGAGCTGGCAAATGGGGTGCCCAGTCCCAATTAATTACAACTTTCACCTTTAATTCTCTTCACATGTTTTGCCCTGATTTATCAGTAAGCAATTTAAAAAGTTGATCATTTAAAATAGACACTCCTCCATGGTATGTGATTGTTGGAAGGCACCCGAGGATTCGGTTAGCCATGGCTTGTGTAAGCAAAGGTTGGGAGGAGTGTCACCCAAATTAAAGTACATGTGTAAACAAAAGAGAAGAGGGATGATCTGCCTTTGGGTAGAAATAACGTCCTTCATGGGAGCCGCTCTTGAAAGTCTGGTTGACAAGGGGGTTAGAGTGCCCACTACCATTCGTTGACAACAACAAACACCTCTCAAAACTTTATTTTTATGCTCTCTATATGATTTCAAAACTTAAAAAGCTCTAGCACATGATTTAATCCCTGCTTCCCTCTGCGAAGGGCCTTTCTTTTACTTTAGGTTGAGTCAGTTTACCTACTCCTTTCTATCTCAGAAGCAAACACTTGTGTCAACTTTGTGTGCAACAATTTTTATATGCTTACTTATTGCACTTATTATATTGCTTTGTGTTGACAATTATCCATGAGATATACAAGTTGAAAGTTGAAAGCAATTGCTGAAACTTAAATCTTCCTTTGTGTTGCTTCAATGCCTTTTACTTAGAATCTATTGCTTTATGAGTTAACTCTTATGCAAAACTTTTTGATGCTTGTCTTGAAAGTACTATTTATGAAAAGTTTTTGCTTATATGATTCAGTTGTTTACTCATTATCTATTTGTTAGCAAACTATAGACCATTGCCTTGAGTCACTTCATTCATAACATATGCTTTACAATATTATTTGATCATGATTATGTGGTAGCATGTCACCTAAGAAATTATTTGTTGTTATCGTTTTACCTACTCGAGGACGAGTAGAACTAAGCTTGGGGATGCTTGATACGTCTCCAACGTATCTATAATTTCTTATGTTCCATGCTTATATTATGTCAATTGCTACATGTTTTATTCACACTTTATAGCATTTTTATGCATTTTCTGGGACTAACCTATTAACAAGATGCCACAGTGCCAGTTCCTGTTTTCTGCTGTTTTTATTCCAGAAAAGCTGTTCTGGAAATATTCTCGGAATTGGACGAAACAAAAAGCCAAGGTCCTATTTTTCTGTCACGTACACGGAGTCCGAAGGAGAGACGAAGGGGGGCACCGAGGCGCCCTCACCATGTGGTGGCGCGGGTCCCACCCCTGGCGCGCCGCCACGTGGTGAGGAGCCCTCGGGCCTCCACCGACATCGCCCCTTCGCCTATAAATTGCCTTTCTCGGGAAAACCCTAAACACCCGAGCCTCCATCCACGAAAAGTTCCAGAGCCGCCGCCGTCGTCAACCCTAGCTCGGGAGGGTTCTGAAGCTCTTCCCGGCACCCTGCCGGAGAGGGGAATCATCACCGGAGGGCTCTACATCGCCATGCCTTCCTCCGGAGTGATGTGTGAGTAGTCCACCCCTGGACTATGGGTCCATAGCAGTAGCTAGATGGTTGTCTTCTCCTCTTGTGCCATCATGTTTAGATCTTGTGAGCTGCCTATCATGATCAAGATCATCTTATTGTAATGCTACATGTTGTGTTTGCTGGGATCCGATGAATATTGAATACTATGTCAAGTTGATTATTGATTTATCATGCCTATGTTGTTTATGATCTTGCATGCTCTCCGTTGCTAGTGTAGGCTTTGGCCAAGTTTATGCTTGTAACTCCAAGAGGGAGTATTTATGCTAGATAGTGGGTTCATGCCTCCATTTAATCTGGGACAGTGACAGAAAGTTCTAAGGTTGTGGATGTGCTGTTGCTACTAGGGGTAAAACAGCAATGCTTTGTCTAAGGATATTTGTATTGTTTACATTATGCACCATACTTAATGCAATTGTCTGTTGCTTGCAACTTAATACTGGAAGGGGTGCGGATGCTAACCTGAAGGTGGACTATTTAGGCACAGATGCATGCTGGATAGCGGTCTGTGTACTTTGTCGTAATGCCCAAGTAAATCTCATAGTGATCATCATGACTTGTATATGCATTGTTATGCACTCTCTATTTTGTCAATTGCCCAGCTGTAATTTGTTTACCCAGCATGTTAGTATTTTATTATGGAGAGACACCACTAGTGAACTGTGGACCCCGGTCCATTCTTTTACATCTGAAATACAACCAACTGCAATCATTGTTCTCTTTAATTCTCTGCAAGCAAACATCATTTTCCACACCACACTTTTAATCCTTTGTTTTCAGCAAGCCGGTGAGATTGACAACCTCACTGTTTCGTTGGGGCAAAGTAGTTTGATTGTCTTGTGTGCAGGTTCCACGTTGCTGCTGATTCCCTGGTGTTGCGCCGTGCCACATTCAGCCACCAACAACCTTCAGAAGACCCTTGACTTCCTACTGGTTCGATTAAATCTTGGTTTCTTACTAAGGGAAAACTTGCTACTGCACTCATCATACCTTCCTCTTGGGGTTCCCAACGGACGTGTAACTTAACACGCATCAAGGGGAAAACTCCGGCGGGGCGCTGCCGGCGTGGTCTCCATCTTCTGCAACGACTTCTCCACCGTCTCCATGATGAAGAGGGAGTAGTCCACCCTAGACTATGGGTTTGTGGAAGTAACTTATGTATCTCTCCTCTCTTGAGCTTCACTAATTAGTACCGTATGAGCTGCTGAACATGATTACGGTCATCTATGTAATACCTTTGTGGTAGATCTTTTTATGAGTTAATATATGTTTGAGATTGCAATAGTTTTGTTTCAGTTATGAAAGTAGATGCTTATTATGTACCCCGTTCTTGTTTAATTGTTTTGATCAAGCATGTGTATGAGAGCGTGTGAGGGGGAACGTGTGCATTAGTTGGAGTAACGGGGGGTGGCTAGTGCGGTGAACGTGAGAGAAAGTTCCACGATCCACTTGGGTTGTTTTATCTTACTTTGTTGCCTCACTAGGGATAAAGAAAAATACCTTGCTACCGGAGATGTGGGTGTGACCATTGCCACTACTCCATGACTAGATCTAGCATGTTCTTATTTTAACTTCATGTCATGACACTTAATGCTATGCTCTGATTTATCTTAATTACTAAGGTGTTATGATTTAGTTCGCATCTTGGTGGAGCATAAGAGAGATTAATAAACAAAAGATCACTATGTTAGGACGTGATGCCCACATAATTAGTAACTTGTCATGAAACCTTTTTGTTGCAATCTCATATGTCAATTCTAGTGTTCCATTGTCTACCACTTTATTAAAGAGAGAGTGCATTTGTGAAACCATGAACCCCGATCCATTTTTAATCATAAGAAACACCTTTCCAACAACTTTTATCCACTTTACATTTTCTGCCATTTAAAAATCCGAAAATACAAAAACACTTTTACATCTTGCATTCACAATACAAAACCCAAAAATATCATCCATCATTGTTTCCACCATCCTTGCATATTTATTTATCATCATTGCATATTTATTTACTGTTTTGCATTCATTATTATTTTCATATCATTCTCACACCTTGTGGTTGACAACCACTTGGTGAGGTTGAGGGCACAAACAATTTACTTTGTTTTGTAGGTTTTCAAGAGAAGGAAAACCAAACATGGCGACTCCACCCTCTCCACCACCGCCTTGACCTCCCGCCGGCGATCTCCCTATTCCGGCCACCAAAACACCTTTCCTCTCCACCCAATCTCATCCCCACCCTCCTAAACCCCTAAGCCCACCCTCGGATCTCTCGAAGATGGTGGCTGCATCGTGGTGCTGGAAGGCGACGTACACCACCGACAAGGATCTAGATCGTGGACGTGCCAAGTCCTATGACGGGAAGCTGCATCTTTGGCCAGGCAAGGGTAAAGATTGGATTACGCTGAAGAACGCCAGGGGTGATCCGATCGTGGGTCGGCATCTGAGGCATGGAGAAGTGATCTGTCCTGGATCAAAGGTGACATACCCCTCCCATACTGCTACCCTTCTCCAATGTTTGTGTTCTCCCTCTGGTCTTTCCTGCTATCCGGAGGTGCCTGTCAGTGCAATTCATGACGAGGAGAGTCCGTCAGCTGTTCATGATTTTCTGTCATTGGGACTGGATTTCACACATGGTCTGAAGTTTAGGACAGAGGTCAAAAGCAAATTCAGGTCTACAGTTCATCCTTTGGGCAAGTCGAATCACTTTCTCTTGACAGTTTCTTTTGGGAGGGCCAAGTTCAAATTAACCGAAGACTCTGTCAGTTTAGCACTGGAAGCCTGCATTGGTTGATTATGTGATGAACTCAGTGTTCAGTTTCTTGCAGACAGGGTTTATCGGTTTTCAGTTGCATCGAAGCGAGTTGGTTTTCATGTGAATTCCCTGCGATCTTTCTCTTGTCTGCAATTCAAATGTTATTTTCATACGTGGGGGAATGGTGCTCCTAATTGGCAGAGAGAATTCTCCCTGTGGCAAAAGGAATGCAGTTAGGAATGGACACAGGTCAGCCCTAACAAGAAGCGAACAGAAGTAGCCCTACGTGCTCTGCAGCATATTCCTGCTCGCTCTATTCTCCACAGGGATCACTCTGTGGCCAAAGCTAAAAGGTCTCTGAAATTTGCACCTGTCATTTCATATGATGCCTGCTCTGGTTACAGCAACCCTGCCCCGCTCTCTGATGCTTCCGCTACAGCTGACAAAATTCAGTTTGGGTCGTTCTCGTCTGATTTATTAAGTGATAAAGAGGCGAAATCCCTGGCGCCAATTGGAAATCCAGATCCCACAATTCTCGGGCCGAATCATTCGCCTGCCGGTACTGCGGATATGGCCCCAGAGAAACCTACGGCCCATGGGCAAGCAGAACAGACAATTAATCCAGCAGCCCGTGATGATCTCTTTGGACTGGACAAGGTGGTGAACGATATTGCCTACCGTTTCTGGAAGTGTGGACGTTGTTTATCCATGGGCCACTACACGCATGAATGTACTAAGAAGAAAATTAGATGTCGTGGCTGCTTCAAACTCGGACACATAGAGAAGGAATGTTTTAATGGTGCCCAAAAGAATTTGGTATGGGTGGCCAAAGTTGGTATTCCCGACCAGCAAATCCTCGACTCTCGCGCCAGTGGCCGTTTGGGTGACCCTGCCGTTCCATCTTCTGCCGACAACCCTGCTGAGTCTCCTAGAAACAGATTCGCACCGCCAGCCTCGCCACCACCAAGCCCCTCGCCGCCGCCACCCCCATCTCCCCCGACCGAAGACTCCTGTGCCATGGCGAATTTTGGGCTGGATCCGACGCGCTGGCTTCCTCAAGGGCAACAGATCATCGATGGTTGTCTGACCCGGCTGCCGAGTACGTTCTACAGCCCCTCCATCCCACCTCAGAGGCGCAATGACTCAATTTGCACCGCAATAGTCACGCCGCCACAGCCAGACAAGGATGCGCCGTTCTGGCGCGAGCAGGTGCGCAACTACATTATCCAGCACCTTCGGAGGCCAGTAGATGATGTCCAACCCTGCCTCTTTGGATTGGGGTTCTTTCACCTCCGTAGTCCGGTGGCTCGTTCTGCTTTGATTCAGCATGGACCTTACCAACTACAGCATGGAGTCTCTGTCAGTTTTGTGAGCCATGACGACCGTGAGAACCACCGGGCTGTACAGGGTTTCCGCAGGGGCTGGCTGATGTTCCTTGGAGTTCCCCTGGATTACAGGAACGAGTTCGACATTGCGAACGTTGTTGCTACTTTTGGCAGATTCCTCCATTGGCACCATGATGATTTGGTCGAGGAGAGAACTTTGGTTTATGCTTCCTTTCCGTCACCTGCACGGGTTCCACGAGAGGTTGTGTTCGGACAATACTCTGACATTGGTGCTGTTCGAGAGACATGGATAGCACCCTGCTATGTTCTCTCGGCTGACTTTGCTGAAGCCTTTGCACTGGATGAAGACCAGATGCCCGCTGATGGAAATCCGCACCCGCTTCCTGGACAGCTACAGCCAAATGATAATGATTTTGTTCTGCCCCAGTTTCCTGCGATAGGCTAGAATGAGAACCCCCATGTCCCACATGTCCAAGACCACGACTTCCATCAGCCGGAACAAGTTGTGGAGCAGTAGGAGGAAGCTGTCGAGGAACAGGTGCAGAGCTCAATTGTGAACCAACAGTCAGATGGTTCTGAAGGGTCGGTCAATGAAGGCTTCCAACAGGCAAACATTGTGCTCAATAGTATGATACAGCAGACTGAAGATCCATGCATCATGCGTACGATTGCTAGCAATGGGATGGATATCATCTCTCAGTTGTTCTCCCCTGCTCCACAACCTGACTGCCTCATTAAGGAAATTGTGTATGGACCAGAGCTACCACCAGCTATGCAACTTGAGAGATTCTTCTGTACCAGGCTGCCAGAGCTGCTTACCAGGAGCATACCTCTGCCTATGCCATTCATGTTCATGCTCAATCCAGCAGTTTGCGGGAAGAGAAACTGGTCAGTTGCTTTTCAGGCTGAAGATCGACCTTGTTTCACAGGAGTTGTAGCTCCAAGGGAAGGTCTGCCCCCTCCTAGACGTCGATCCGTTGCACGAGTCCAGGAACTTGAGTCTGCCCCTGTGGCTGCAGATTTGCCGCCAGTTTTTCAGCCAGTTTTCCAAGCCCCTACAGTAGCAACTAGCAAGAAAAGGGGTAGAGCCAGAAACAAAGCTGAGACACCATCCTCTGAGCATGGTCTGAGGCGAAGTGCCCGCAAGCTTGCTAGTTCTGACGGGTTCAGACACACGTCGCTGTCCTACTCTGGCCCCCTCCCTAAGAAGCGTCGTGGTACACCCAGGAAGGCAAGATCTCACAAAAATATGCACTCCTTGAGCCCTCTTTCTGAACAAGCTGGGCAGACAAAGCAAGATGAGCCGGAGGGCACCAATGCTGCACAGGACCAGGATCAAGAGTGCACCATCCCACCCACACCGATTGCGGTCATCCAACAGGTGGGGATCTATCTGGGGATAGCTCGTGAGGAGCTTACCAAGGAGAAGCTTACGGCTAATCCGAAGGAATCAGCTGAACCAGCAGTTTCCAATGAATAGAGAGCCCAATGAAGTTGGTGGATGCCCTGCAGGTGGATGGGCTTTTTGGTCGCTTGACTGCTGGTATTATATCTATCTGGCTTGTATTGGACCCTATATTATGTCAGTCTTTCTCCTGCTTTGTGTGATGGAACCAAGCCTAGCTGCTGGCTCTGTTAGCTGTCCGTTTATTTTGGTTTGTAATGGATATTAAGTCAACTAGACAGTGGTGTGTGCTTGATTTAAATGTCAGAGGCTTAAACTCTGAAGGAAGACAGTTGGATGTGCATGCCAAAATTGAAGAAAGTCCTTGCTCAATTATTTGCTTGCAAGAAACTAAAATGGAGTACTTTGATCATAAGATAATCAGGAAATTTTGCCCCAAGCGTTTTGATCATTTTGCTTACTTTCATTCGGTTGGGGCCTCGGGTGGAATTATTGTGATTTGGAACTCTGCTGTTTTTCATGGTGAACTTCTGGAAATTCAGAGATATTCAGTGGTAGTCAATTTCACATCCATGCATAACGCTGATTCTTGGACTCTTGTATCTGTTTACGGGCCTTGTCATGGTTTGGAGAGGGACAACTTTATTGATTGGCTCTATCATTTGCAAATTCCTGTCGATACTCTTTGGCTGCTTCTGGGAGATTTCAATTTCATTCGGTCAAATGAGAACAGAAATAAACCTGGAGGGGACCTGAATGATATGTTCATTTTCAATGACGTCATTGGGCATTTAGGCCTGATTGAGCTCCCACTGAAGGGCCGAAGCTATACATGGTCCAATATGCGGAATGATCCACTTTTAGAGCAGTTAGATTGGTTTTTCACCACGCCTTCTTGGACATCCAAATTCCCTAATACAGTTGTTCTCCCCATGGCCAAGTCCTCTTCTGATCATGTGCCCTGTAGGGTGGTAATTTATACTGTGATTCGCAAGGCAAGGATTTTTCGATTTGAGAATTGTTGGGTTGATAATCCCACTTTCTTAGACTGTGTGAAGAAATCCTGGAGTAAACCAAGTTACAAGAAGAATAGCGCTGCTGTTCTTGCACATAAACTAAAGTGCCTCAGATATGATTTGAAACGGTGGCAGACCAGCTTGTCCACCATCAAGGCTGTAATTGAAAATTGTAATAAAGTGATACTGCTAATTGATAACTTAGAGGAACATCGAACCCTCACAAGGCCTGAGTTTAATTTCCGAAACCTGGTGAAACTTCATTTGGAAAAGCTCCTGAAGGCACAGTGCTCCTACTGGAGGAAAAGATGCTCCATTCGTTGGATAAAGGTGGGAGAAGACAACACAAAATTCTTTCATGCGATGGCAACTCAGAGATATCGCCGTAATACTATTTCTAGTCTGAAAGGTGACAATGGACAGCTGATCTAGGATCATCAACAGATGGCTGGCGTTCTTCTCATTAAGTTTAAAGAAAGGATGGGTCAGGCCAATGGCATCACCATGGGCTTTGATTTGGCAACTCTGTTGTCGCCTGTGATTGGCTTGGGGATTTGATAAAACCTTTCGAAAAGGAAGAAATGGATGCAATTGTTAAGCACATGCCTGCTGATAAGGCCCCTAGCCCAGATGGCTTTAACGGGCTCTTCCTTAAGAAGTGTTGGCCGATTGTGGCACAGGATTTCTATAAACTTGCCACGGATTTTCATGCGGGGCTGGTGTCCTTGGAAAGCATAAATTCATCCTTCATAACATTGGTGCCCAAGACAAACTCCCCAGAATGTGCTAATGATTACAGGCCTATATCCTTAACAAACGTGTGTCTTAAGTTCATCACCAAACTGGCAGCAAATAGGCTGCAGGAGAAGATCATTGGATGTGTGCATAAGAACCAGTATGGGTTTATCAAGTCCAGGACAATACAAGATTGTTTGGCCTGGTCTTTGGAATACTTGCATCAGTGTCATGCAGCCAAGAAGCCAATTATAATTCTCAAACTTGACTTTGAAAAAGCGTTTGATTCGATTGAGCACGAAGCACTTTTGCAAATTATGAAGTTTAAGGGTTTCCCAATTGAGTGGTTGAGGTGGGTGAAAGATTTCTTGTCTTCAGGAGTTTCATCCGTTTTGCTAAATGGGGTGCCAGGCAACCAATTTCACTGTAGGAGGGGTGTGAGACAGGGTGATCCCCTCTCTCCTCTGCTGTATGTTCTAGGAGGTGACCTCCTGGAGTCCGCTGTTAACTACTTACTTTCTGAAGGCAAAATTCAGCTACCTATTGCTACGGGTGACAAAGATTTCCCCATTCTTCAGTATGCGGATGATACTTTGCTCATTATGCCGGCCGATCTGGGACAGCTGTCTGCTCTGAAGGAAGTTCTTGAAGTGTACTCGAGATCCACTGGCCTAAGTATTAATTACCACAAGTCCTCTATGATGGCAGCGAATGTGGATGATCTTCTAATGTCGCAGTTGGCTAGCAGTTTTGGCTGCCAGATTGGCACCCTCCCCTTCACATATCTTGGATTGTCGGTGGGAACCACTAGGCCTTCTATTCAGGATTTGTCACCTATTGTTCATCGCCTAGAGAGGAAATTAGTGGCCACTTCCAGCTTCTTAGCTCAGGGGGCTAGGTTACAACTTATCACTTCTGCCTTAGCCTCCATGCCACTGCATTTCCTGTGCACTATCCACATACCAATTGGCATAATTAAACAGCTGAACAGAATTCTCAGACAGTGTTAATGGAGAGATAATGTTGATACTCCTAAACAGTCTTTGGCCTCATGGGATATGATCTGTAAACCCAAGCAGAAGGGAGGTCTAGGCATTGTCAACTTTCAGCACAAGAATGAGGCCCTTCTTATCAAATTCTTGCATAAATTTTATAACAAGAACATGGAAGTACCATGGATCAAGCTCATCTGGGACACTTATTACTCAGAGGAGGTTCCGCATGCAGCTAAAGAATGTGGCTCATATTGGTGGAGAGATATCATCAAGTTAATGGAGAAATATAGAGCGGTGGCAAAACCTGAGGTTCACTGCGGTGATACGGTTCTGTTTTGGTCTGATGAGTGGGAATTAGCTGATTCTACAGTTCCTCTGCGCCATCGCTTTGCTCGCTTGTTCTCCTATGCAAAGGATGACAAAATTTCAGTTCGTGATATGGTTATGATGCAGGACCGGATTGGGGAGTTTCATCTTCCTCTCTCGGTTAGGGCTTTTGATGAGCTGAACATGCTTAATTCTCTGTTAGACACAGTGCATTTGGCAGTGGATGCCACTGATGTATGGAAATGTTCTTGGGGCGCCTATACAGCCAGAAAGTTTTACATGAGTATCTACGAGCCTCTGCAAGTTTGTCCGCTTTATAAGTGGATCTGGACCAGTAAATGTACCATGAAGATCAAGATGTTTGCCTGGCTCTTGCTCAGTGATAGACTGAATACTAGAGACATGCTTCAGCGAAGGCATTGGAACGTGACAGAGGTGTACACTTGTGTATTATGTCCTGGAAGTCACCATGAGGACAGAGATCATCTCTTCTTCAACTGCAATTTCAGTATTCGCGTTTGGAACTACCTGCAAATTCAGTGGGGGCTGGGAGACAATATAGTTGCAGTGGCTCAACATGCTAGACGGCACTTTCAGCAGCCTTTCTTCCTCGAAGTTGTCTGGTTGGCCTGCTGGAATATTTGGAAGGTCCGTAATGCAAAGATTTTTTAGAACTGCAGGCCTAGGTTTGCGACATGGAGGAGCTGCTTCATACATGATTTGTCTCTCCAGGCCCATCGTTTGAAGAAAGCTCACAAGGAGAAGCTCTTAGCTTGGCTCTCCTCCCTCCCCTGATTTTTTTTTGTACATTCTTCTGTGATCTAGCTCTGTTCTTAGTAGCCGATGTACATAGGTTGGGTAGGTCTTCCTTTACTCTTCCTGTTGTAAATATGACTTTACGTTTCTAATAAAAGGTGGGGCTGTGGGGCTTTTTGCCTCACAGTAGCTAGTTTCAAAAAAGAGAAGGATAAGAAGATAAATCTTTCACTACTGATTCCCCGAGAGTTCGATATTAAACCCTCGAGTCACCCCTCGTGGGGAAAACCGTCTTTCCTATACTATACACTCTCACTTGGAGTCTCAACCTAACCCATATTCTTTTGACGCATGTAACTACGTCAAGGGCCATCAAGACAGTTTTCTGGCGCCGTTGCCGGGAAATCATTGTTGTAAAGGTTTATCCAAGGGTATCTCACAACAAAGTCAACTTCATCACCAACTTGTGCAAACACCTAAGCTTGGGAGGTTGCACCTACGTGAGCATCATCTTATCCATCTTTACCTTCAAAGCATTTTATTTTGTTTTGTTATTGTCTTGCATATCATATTTATATTTCGGTTTGCATTGTTTAGTGTCATTTTATTTTCAGTTTTGCATAAAAAATTAAAAACACATAAAAACTTCCAATCATGGTTCTTGGAAACAAACAAGAAGTGAGTCCTCCATTAATTTGCACTTCTAATTTTAAGCAACATCCTGGAGAAACATTAAAAGATGCTTGGGTAAGAATTAATAGGATACACTATGAAGATCCTACACCTTGTGAAGATGAAAAGCTAAATCTTTACTTTTATTATGGAATATATCCTTGGTATCAAAATGCTTTAGATGGGGCTACAGGTGGAAGTTTTGTCTTGTCAACACCACCTTGTGCAGCCATGACACTTAGAAGAATTTTTGGTAGCTTTGTGGGTAGTAAGAAAAAGGTGGAGGATACCACAGTAGCACTTGCATTATCTATAGAGAAATTTGAAGCCAAATTAGAGAAACTACCAAATAAAGAGGATTTTGAACAGAAATTCGCTTTGGAGCTCGGGCTCATATGCTCCCGTTATTTTCGACAAAATTTAGCAAATTGAAAACTCATCAAAAAATTCCGAAAAAAATCATGCATGTACCTGACCATATTGCGCACCACCATGATTTGTTTCGCGCCGAAATGACATCGTACGCGCCCTGTACAAAAATGACAAATTTCGTGTCGATTTCCAGACGCCCGAATGACACCCTCGGCGCGCTCGCGCTCAAAGGAGGCGCGAGAGAGGAGGAGACCGACCTCCAGATCCTCGTCCTCATCGTCCGAGGAGGACGATGAGGACGAGATCCGGGCGTCCGTGGCCGCCGCCACCGTGGATCCGGATGGGATTTGACGGCTCAGAATGAACTCGCGACCGCAGTCGCCGGGGATCTCGCCCCAGTTGTAGGGGAGATCCGGGCTGCGCCTCGGAGGGTGGGAGGAGGAAGATGCTCCATCCTGACTTCCGTCGGCGCCGGAGGGGTTCGCCATCGATGGGTGAAGTAGGAGGAGAGCGTGTGCGGCTAGGGTTAGGAACTGGGGAGAGTGAGAGTGAGATACAGTACTGGAGTGGGAGATATTAATACCGGCACCGCTTAATGTGCCTTCACATGGGAAACGGAGATAGACCGATCTCCGTTTCTGATGTGGAAATATCAGAAACGGAGATATTCTTTCCTCCGTTGCCTATATATGAGCAACGGAGATCTTTTCAGCCTCTGTTACCATTGTGTCGGGCCCATCGACCGACTACCGCGCGCGCCCACTCGCGGAAGCGTGCGGAGCTCATTTTTCCGTCGCCTAACTCTTGCCGTTGCCATAGAGGGGTATCCGATATGTCGTTCTGTACTAGTGCACCATCTGGGCCCTCGTGGCTCCGTTGTCGTCGATCTTTTTTCCCGAGCCTCCGTCTTGACCTAAAAACGACTATAAAAATAGTCCCCGACGCCCTTCGGAAAGGAGCGCCGCAGAAACACAGAAACCACGAAACAGAGACCTGGAGTTGCAGATTGGAGGGGGAAAACTCCGGCGGGGCGCTGCCGGCGTGGTCTCCCATCTTCTCCAACGACTTCTCCACCGTCTCCATGATGAAGAGGGAGTAGTCCACCCCTGGACTATGGGTTTGTGGAAGTAACTTATGTATCTCTCCTCTCTTGAGCTTCACTAATTAGTACCGTATGAGCTGCTGAACATGATTACGGTCATCTATGTAATACCTTTGTGGTAGATCTTTTTATGAGTTAATATATGTTTGAGATTGCAATAGTTTTGTTTCAGTTATGAAAGTAGATGCATATTATGTACCCCGTTCTTGTTTACTTGTTTTGATCAAGCATGTGTATGAGAGCGTGTGAGGGGAAACGTGTGCATTAGTTGGAGTAACGGGGGGTGGCTAGTGCGGTGAACGTGAGAGAAAGTTCCGCGATCCACTTGGGTTGTTTTACCTTACTTTGTTGCCTCACTAGGGATAAAGAAAAATACCTTGCTACCGGAGATGTGGGTGTGACCATTGCCACTACTCCATGACTAGATCTAGCATGTTCTTATTTTAACTTCATGTCATGACACTTAATGCTATGCTCTGATTTATCTTAATTACTAAGGTGTTATGATTTAGTTCGCATCTTGGTGGAGCATAAGAGAGATTAATAAACAAAAGATCTCTATGTTAGGATGTGATGCCCATATAATTAGTAACTTGTCATGAAACCTTTTTGTTGCAATCTCATATGTCAATTCTAGTGTTCCATTGTCTACCATTTTATTAAAGAGAGAGTGCATTTGTGAAACCATGAACCCCAGTCCATTTTTAATCATAAGAAACACATTTCCAGCAATTTTTATCCACTTTACATTTTCTGCCATTTAAAAATCCGAAAATACAAAAACACTTTTACATCTTGCATTCACAATACAAAACCCAAAAATATCATCCATCATTGTTTCCACCATCCTTGCATATTTATTTATCATCATTGCATATTTATTTACTGTTTTGCATTCATTATTATTTTCATATCATTCTCACACCTTGTGCTTGACAACCACTTGGTGAGGTTGAGGGCACAAACAATTTACTTTGTTTTGTAGGTTTTCAAGAGAAGGATAAGAAGATAAATCTTTCACTACTGATTCCCCGGGAGTTCGATATTAAACCCTCGAGTCACCCCTCGTGGGGAAAACCGTCTTTCCTATACTATACACTCTGCACTTGGAGTCTCAACCTAACCCATATTCTTTTGACGCAGGTAACTACGTGAAGGGCCATCAGTCATGGACATATAAACATGCGCAGCTTTCACTAGATTCTGCTAAACATTAGAGTTGACCAAGGAGTCGTTCAAGTCATGGACTCGTTAAGGAAAGATATGGACGAGTACCTCAGTTTGCAAGAACTGTTTCAGAGGTAATTTCAATCATTATCGATCTATATCGACCTCTTTCGTTCATTTTCTGATATCAAGTAATTAATAACTCTTTTAATCATTTTCTTTTGCCGGGTAGGGTTTGGAAACGGTTCATCGTGAAGGTTGCAGGGGATTGGAAACCGGAGCTGTATTTTTATACCACCAAGGTAAGTAGTACTATATATCTAGGTCCGCGCAACTCTTTAATTCTAGTTCAATAACATTATCATTCTTGATTATTATTTGATTGAATTCTATTCTTCGTAAAGTGGTGTCTGAGTCAGACACAAGGGACTAATTTATGTGCATACTACGTTTGCGAGTTCATACGCTCTTGTGTCAGTGAGCGGAATAGAGATGACAGAACAGTTGAAGTACGTATACACTATTCGCAATTTTTTTATTACCATAGTGTGCTGAGTTCCATTCATAATTTATTTTATGATGATTTCATATATATATACACACAACTCACACATATTCATATTGATCTAGATGGACCAAATGCGGGACAAGCTCCTACCAACGAAGCGCCTAAAAGCAATTCAAGAGAAATTGGTGAGATTTTTGAACTCGGAGGTCATGAAGGAAACCGGAGAATTTCATCACCGTAGTAATTATATTATGCCTCCAATGTATTGACGTGATCTCGACGTGAGAATTTCATTAAATCAACTTGTATGTGTATGTATATATGCATCAACGTGATCTCGATGTAGTATAAACTTTATGTATACGACTTTTTTTTGCGCAATGTGATCTCCATACAAAAAGAATTAAATGGAAAACACAAAATCGAAACCCCTAATGTCCTAAAGCCTAAACCAGGAAAAATAAATAAATAGAAAACAAAAAACAGAAACCTTTAGTCCCGGTTGGTAAGGATTCCCGCCATGCGCGTCCGGTCGTGGCCACGTGGATGCCCTTTAGTCCCGATTAGTTTGTCCGGTTGGAAAACCGGGACTAATGCCCCGTTTTCTACTGGTCTTTCTTATAATCCGAATAATGCGCTAAAGTAAAATGCATTACAGAAGGATTATACGAATCAAATTTGTGGAGTGGTGGTTCATTCAATACGTTTCTTTTTCATGCCAAAAGTAGGTTCGGCTTCCAGCAAAACGGCAGCACCTAATTTGCCCTGCAATTAACGGCCCCGTCCTCTTCCTCGTCCATCAATCCCATGTACGTATATATAAAGCTAGCCCGGCCATCCATGTCTCCTGTCGGAGCTCCATTTCTCGAGTTGCCCTTGCCGGGCTCTCGTCGCCTAGCTCCGACCATTGCGCCTGCACCAATTCGTTCTTCACAGCAGGTAATTAGGAACGGAGCATGATGTATGAAATCGAGATCCTCCTTCCCAATTTTATTTTATTGGTTGTATTGTCCTTACGATTCGATTCAATTTGGTTTGTTATATTTTGCCCTTTGCAATGTGATCTGTTTTCTCATGCATAGACGTAGTGCCCCTCGTGTAGATCAGCGGCGTTGTGACGCTGCCTTCTACGGAGTACATCATTGATCAAGAACGGCTAGACGAACGAGTAACCATCACGAGTCACGACCTCGCGTGACGCAACCATGACGGCCGCGGACCAGGATGCCGCCGCGGCCGCTGATTCCATGCACGACCGCAAGCTGTCCCACTCCAACTCCTTCTCGACGGCGGTCGAATCACCGCTGCCGTCGCCGGCGTCGTCGTCATCCCCACCATCGTCGTGCGACAGGCAGTCGTCCTTGTCCTCGACCTCCTCCTACGAGAGCTTCTACCAGATCGAAGCCGCGGCCGAGCCGGCAGCGGATCACGATTTCGTGCCGACGACGCTGCCGCCGGCCGTCCAGACCATGATGGCGCAGGGGCAGCCCGCCCTTCCAGCTGGGTATGACCTGAAGAGGCTCCCGTCATCGATATTCCGTACGCAGTCGACATGCGCCGCAGAATGGAGCGGCACCTCCGACCAGTCGTTGTTCAGCATCCAGCTCGAAAACTCCGGCGAGCCCGGTGGCCCGCTCTATGGCGTCGGCGACCTGTACTACGACGCCGCCGGGGTGTTCCACCGCCTCTCCTCGGTCACGAGGCTGCCGGCCGTCCCTGAGGTGTCGCCGTCGCCCGGAAGCTCCAGCGGTAGCGGCAGCAGCATCAGCAAGAAGTCCGTCAGGTTCGCCGCTGCAGCCGACGGCGAGTGCAGGCGCCCGCCCCTCTCCCCTACGTGCGTCATCTCTCTTCGATCGTTCGCATTGCGTGCGCGGCTGTATATCCCCTTGTAGTTGTCTTCGTCATTGTCCTGACTGCTGATCTTTGTGTCTTGATTTTGCAGCCTTGCGGCCGCGCTGGAAGAGGAGGAGGCGCCGGCGACGGAACCTGGCGCGGCGGCGGATGGCTGGTGCTGTTGGCCGTCGTTGTGGTGGCCAAGCTGCGCCTGCCGCAGCTGCGATTGCCGCTGCGGCGACTGCCGATGGACCTGAATTTGGCGTGGGTAGGAAATTTTGGACATGCCGAATCCATTGAACTCGATCTTGTTGCTCGGTCATGGAAAGGTGTACATAGTTGGGATAGGCGCCTTGGCATGTTCCTACGTGCAAGTATATACGGCTGCATTTGTGAGCAAACAGAATACAAATGTTGCCTCCAAAAAACGACTGGACCCGCTTGGGCCCGTGTAATTCTACGGGTGTAGTTCAAAACAACCGAGTAAAAACACCCCAGAAAGAACTATGTTTGAGAGGAGAAAATGACCACCGATCTGTTCTTTTTATCTTCGGTTCAACAAGCCGAAAGATAAAAATATCGGATGTGCTAACTGGGGACCCAAAAATACTCTGGGACGTGGTTGGTTGCTCGCACGATTTTTTGTCACTTTGTATCCGTGACTCCATATGTTTGATCCTGGAAAAACACGACTTAACTCATGTTGTGCATTTGATTTGGTTGCCAACAATGTTGTAGCCAGTCCCATATGACAGGAAATGAGTTTCCGACCAGGCGTTTGGTATTCGTCTATATTTCGTGCACTCTTACCTTGTATGTGCATGATAAACTTACCTCACACCATCACAATACCATGAAGGGCGGCGAGGAGGACAACGGCGTGGGTGGCGGCATAGGCTACGTCGCTCCTGCTGTGCCGGTGGCGGCATATGTTGAAGATGACGCCCGTTAGGCGTAGTGAGAAGAACGACGGTGTAGCGGCATTTTTCACGGCTGCGGTGACGAGGTAGAGGTTAAAGAACACCTACACCAAGCACAAGCTAGTAGCAGCAGTGGCGACGATGGAGTTTACGGTGGCGGCGAGAGGCGGTGAGAGAGGTTGAAAAACATACCGTACACAACGTGCAGTCTAAATACGTGTATACATACAGTACAAAATCAAATCGTATATGACCGTCGAAACAAAAAACTTACAACATGAAAGTTATGGGGGACGTTGAGATGAAGCTACACGTCAAAGGATATCTCAAAAGTCGACCCTATACGACGAGTTTGACAAAATTCGTCCAAACAATAACAAACTCCGGTCCAGAATTGGCAAATTACACTCGACAAATCTCGAAACCGAGCAAGGAATGGAACCTACTCGTCGACGCATATAAATTTCACAAAATAGTTCTTAAAAAAATATTAAATGAAATATTAAAGTGTACTCTCTTTGTTTCTTAATACATTGCGTACAAGTTTTAGTCAAACACAAGCTTTTTAATCTTTCACTAAGTATATAAGGAAAGATATCAACATCTCTAATATCTAATCGATATCATTAGAACCAACATGAAATATAATTTCATATAATATGTATTTTGGTATTTCCCACGCTGATATTGTTTTTATGTAAATATTGCCTTTGCGAAACCTAAATTGCAACTCCCAGATTTTCTAAGTTAAAATGGAGTATATGTAACTCGGTAGAGATTTTCAAATATACTCCTATTTAATTCGTAATTGTTAAGTAATTTTTAAAAGTACACCCTAAACAAAATTGCTAATAATAGAGTTGGGGTATGCGTGTGTACGCTCATAACGGTGAGTGTATGCACGTGCATAAGAGTGCCTGCGTTGTATTGTGTTTCAAAAAAAACTGTTCCCATAATATTTTGACATGTACCTTTAGTGGAGATATTTTTGATAATTGCAATGTGTGAGGGTATATCGTAACAAAATCCTTAACGGCCCGATTGGATTGCGGGTATTTGGACCGTAAACGCACCGAATAATTATATGGAGCATCCAACGTCCGTTATTTTCTTCTAGGTTCCGTCGTTTTCCTACGGGAAAAAAGAACAGGTGAACCAAGCGCGGCCTAAGGATGACTCCAACGGGGCGACGCAAACGGACGCGCGTTTGGTCCGTTTGCGTCGGGGAACGGACGCGCGTCCGGCCCATATCCGCCCCTTTCCGGCCACTGGACCCAACGGACCGACGCATTGAGTCCGCCCGGGCAGGGTTTTTGATCATTTTGATCATTTTCGGTCAGGATTTTTGATCGATCACATTGCAACAAAATAAGTATAAAAGCAAAATAAACCTAAAATAAAACATAATCCCGACCTCACACAGGCCATGTCTAGATACATACCCAAAATATTACAAATCCCGGCCATCGGCCATGCTTTTCCGGCCATATCGGCCATAGTTCAACACTGGCATGCAACATAATAAATAGAAGGACCGAGATTTGATCAATCTTGGTCCATGTAGTACCTTTGCTTCTTGAGGTAATAGGCCTTCTTCCTAGGGGTGAAGGCCGAGATATCCATGTCCATGATCCTGGCCTCCTCGGCGCGTAAGGCGAGATCAAGGTCCTTGGCCTTCAGGTCGACCTCCCTGGCCTTCACGTCGGCCTCCTTTGCTCTTACCTCGACCTCCTTGGCCCTAGCCTCGGCCTCCTTGGCCCTTGCCTCGGCTTCCCGTGCTCTAGTCCAAGCATTTTCCTCTTCTATATCGAGCCTCTTCTTCTGCAATTCGAAGAAGAGCTTGGAAGACGCCTCTCTCTAGGCGTTCCTTTTCTCTTCTCTCCTCTTTCTTGTCACATGACTTGTCCTTTTGGGATAGGAACCCGTTCAATGTCTCTTGCAACGCAAAGGTTGTTGCATCGCGTTTCAACTCGGCCTTCGAGTTGATCTTCCCCCTTGGCCTCCCCTCCTTCTCCGTTGTAGCAATGGGTCAAGTTGAAGATCTTCTTATATTGAGCCTTGAAGGTTTCCAAAGCTTGCAACACTTGTGCATACAAGGTTATAGCAACCTAAACCATTGCAACCAAAATGCATAAGAAGGGAAGAGGAATTACCAATTCCTTCACTCCATAGCCACTTTGTGGCCGGGTTTCAACGTTTTCAACGGAGCCGCAAAACTTGCTCATCTCCCCTTGTATGTGGAGCCACCTCTTGGAGATAGATACCTCGGTCCGGAGCATTTGAATGTTATTAGGCGGAAGGATTCTACATTCATTGTAGCGCTTGGTGAACCGGCCCCAATATGCCGACCCTCTTTGCTCGGCTCCGAGAATTTGGTTGGTTCCAACCTCGATCCAGGACTCGCAAATGAGCACGTCTTCCTCGGGCGTGAATGAGGCACCCCTTTGGATGATCTTCCTCTTCATGGCCAGGGATTGGGTGTCGAGCTCGTCTAGCAAAACCGGCTCAACATCGATGTTGATCACATCGGGGCCGGACGGCGGAACTTCATCTTCTCCGGCATTGTAGTCGTCGTCGGCGTACTGATTGTTGTCCCTGACCATGTCCTGGAGGACGTCCTCCCGTCGTAGAAGTCCTCCTCCTCCTCTCCTCATCGTACCTAGGGTCACCCGGCGACTGCCTGGGCAAATCGCCGAACAGGTTACGGGCGGCCTGGGCGGCGACCACTGCCGGGGCAGCTGCACGCGCGGCCGCAGTCTGCGGCGCCGGCGAGTGTCCGGCCAAAGGTGTAGCGGGCGCGTTGAGATCAAGGGTAGGTACCTCGACCGCGGATTCGGCTGAGCTAGGGGAAACCCGCGGCGGCATGGTTCCCGGGAGGTACCCGTACGCAGGCGATGGTGCCGTCGCGGAAGATCTCGACCTTGGCGGTCGGGCCGCCGAGGCGTTGGAGCTGGCCGCCGCAGTCGCGACCCCGACCGCGGCCGCGGTCGGGGTAATCCCAATCAGGAGGAGGGCAGCGGTCGCGGCCCTGGACACGAGGTCAGAGGTGTCATCCTCGCCCTGCTGCTCGGCGGCGGCCTTCATGGCGGCGTCGAGCTGGTCCTGCTTCAACCTCTTCCTCCGGGCGCCCGCTTCTTGATCTCTGTGGCCCTCTGCTCTGGTGTGAGTTCCTTCTTTACTTTCTTTTTAGCTTGGGGCGCAGGTCCAGCGGTGGTGCCGGCGGCGTCAGGTCCAAGCTCAGCGGCGGCGGCGACGGAGGCATCGTCGGCCATGGGTAGGGTTGGAGTGTGGACTGGGCTTTTGGGAGAGGAGAGGCCGGGGTGTGAATTTTGCCCATGAGAGAGCGGACTGGAGGAGGACACAAAAGCGGTCCGCCGCGCGTCCGTGGCCGACGCATCGGTGACCCAAATTTGGGATAGGAATGCGTCGCGGCGGATAAAAAAACGGACCGCGGTCCGTTTGCGTCGCCCCGTTGGGCCGTGTTTTTGGCTCCAGCGGACAGGGACGGACGCGCACGGACTCGATGCGTCGGCCCGTTGGAGTCATCCTAACGGACGGACCGCTTCCCGCCGCTCATCGAGATTCGGCCTCCAGTCTACGTGACAGGTGGGCCCCACGCCAGCCTCCTCCCGGCCCGACGTGTGATACTGATGAAAGCAAAGCTGGCATCGCGTCGCTGATACGTCACCACCGGGGAAGGCCTTCCTGCCTCCTCCTCTCGCCCTCGCCGTCCGTCTGCCTCCTCAAAATCAAGCGATCGAGAGAGAGACGGAGAGAATCAGGGAGAGAAACCCTAGCCTCACGAATGGAGGACTCGAACAGCGGCGAGATCGAGCCGTCGCCGCCGCCGGTGGTGGCCCACCGGCGCCCGCCGCGCCCGCGTCGAGGCGATGTCACCCCGAGGGCTTCGTCGCCGCCCTTCGCCGCCGGCTTAGCTCCGGCGCCGCGGTGGCCGCCCGCGCCAGCTTCGCGGCGGACTCCGGGGACGAGTCCGGCTCTGCCGAGCCCTCCTCGTCGCACCGCCGCCGCGACTCAAGCGGGGACGCCTCGTCCGCCGCCGCCGGCGGAGGAGGCGGGGACTTCACCGCCTTCAGCTTCCGCGCGGCTTCGCCGGTTCACCGGAAGGCAAAGGAGAGCCCCCTGAGCTCCGACGCCATCTTCAAGCAGGTCAGCTCCTCCCGTTTCGTTCACATGATAGCTGCTCGTTTAAATGCTCAGCGCTCTACCGGCTCTTCGATTTTTTAATTTCTGGGTTTCATAGTTATGAGTTTATGACTGTCATGTAGTATAATTCAGGCGTTTCCATGTTCCTCTGTGTTGTGAGGTGTTGCTCTTTTGGTATGAATCTGACACCTTTCAGGTGGTTGAGCCTGCGACAAGGCACAAATCTAGTACAGTGCGGTATGTATCACGTGATTAGTGTGGTTAGTAGTTGCATGATTTGTGTAGAGATGGCCACGGCGCCACGCACGGGCTAAAGTTTGTTGAGATGGCCACAGGTGATTGTGGGTTTAAATCACGTGCTTTCTTTTGGAGTGTGATATGTAGCCGTAGCTGGTAATGTTGTGAATGCACGACATATCAGTGCTTCAGACAACTCAGGGCGCATGCTGAAATGGGACGGACAGAACTATCTTTTTTTGCTTTTTCTTTTAAGGAATCTACAGCAGGCACAGGGCCGGCCTGAACCATTACGATTAAAACCAAGTTACAGTAAGTTATTGACAGAACCAAAAAAAGGAATAAAGAAAATTACAAATCCGAGCGACGAAACGGGCAAAGAAAAACTGAAGCTCCCATTGGGGAGATTAGGTAACCGAAGAAGAAGTTAAAAATACATTTATGCAGGATTAGTTAAGTGAGTGAACATAACTGCCAATCTTGCAGAATAGCTTTGTGTGGATGATTAGAGCACCTATGAATCCAAAGAAACAAATCCTCCGTGCATCTGCGGAAAACCAGCTGAATTGGTTCCAACACATTTCTGAAAATCTTTGCATAACGCCGCTTCCAGATTTTCCAAAGGGTGCGAAGAGGAGAACTATCCCATAAAGTTCTGGACATGACCACAAGAACCAATGTTGTCATGAAGCGCAGGCACCGCAAACCAGAATGGTTGGATCGCCGTGCAATGAAGCATAATATGCTCGTTGGTCTCAGCACAGGGGCAGAACGGGCAAGCATCTGAGGTTGCTAATCCCCTCCTGAATCGGCGCAGCCAGGGGAACATGTGCGATTGATTCGTCAAATAGTTCTTCCAAGTCGGTATTGCAAAAGGAACATCCTGGAAAAGTTCAAAAGCTGCCGAATATGCTGATTTAGTGGTTACAGGCCTGCTATCGAGCCGCGAAACCCGAACATCCGTACTAAGTGAGTTTAACTCAACCAAATCTAACAAGGATTACAAGCTAGAGAGCTCAGAGGAAGCAGCGTGAGAAAGGTGAGGTTGCAGGGGAAGGTTTATGGGAGAAGAAGAGCAAACAAGGTATTTGGAACCCAATTTAACACAACAGTTTTGAAGAGAGATAGCATGAAACTGATCAGTTTCAGGCCTGGTGACACCCGGTTGTTAGGAATAAGGATGCTAATTATTTGGCTTTGACCGTTTAGTCTATTTTCGCCAGAGCCGCCTTTTATGGATGTCATAGCTTCTACTCTAGCTGCTAGAGCCTCGATTAACTGATACTTTCCTTTGTTATTTATAACAGAGTCACGCGGGCCTTTTCAACCTATGCATTGTTGTTCTGGTTTCAGTGAATGGAAGGCTTATTCTCGAGAACTTAATGAAGGTTCTTATCTGCCTTTTCTCATCTGGCAAATATATACCATCCCTTAACTTTTTCATGGACATACTGTTTGTGTTAAGTCTTTTTCTCCTGATGCTGTTTGCAGTATGGCTTTTTAATACGAGCTGGATTTTGGTTTAACTCTCGATCATTGCGAGATTGGCCACTTCTAATGTGCTGGTAATGTTCAGTTCTGCTATGGTGTGTACCACTCTGCTCGTGTAATGTGTTCGATCTTCCTTAGTTCCTTATGATTACTTGTTCCAGCCTTACCCTGCCAGCCTTCCCCCTTGGCGCATTTGCAGTTGAAAAGTTGGCGTTCCGCAATGTTATTGCTGATGCTGTAAGCCAAGACCCTCTTAATTATGTACTCCATAACATATCTTTTGCTACTGATACTCTATATTCTGACAAATCTCTTGTCCAAGCTATCATTTTTCACTTTTTTTGTACTCTGCAACAAATAAACACTGATTTTATGATATTTTTTTGCAGGTTGCTACCTTTCTCCATATCTTTCTTACAACTGCTGAAATTGTATATCCAGTCCTTGTCATTCTCATGTAAGGACATGCATATTTTCAAATATCTGGTGGATTATGCATTTTGTGCAACATGAGATGATGTCACATAGAGGTAGGGATGTGTAAGTGGGATCCCACTTATCCCACTTATAGTTCATTTGGATGTTTTTAGTACAAATTTCTGGAACAAAATTTGAACCAGAAATTCCCAAAAATTATAAGTGGGATCCCACTTACACATCCTTACATAGAGGCGAGCTAAGTACATACACACATATACCATATTAGGAGCCGTCCATACAAGGCAATCCAAGGGTGGAAAATAGGAGGTATTAGAAAGTACTAGAAAAAAAGTACTGGAAAGTACTAAAAACGTTGATTTATTTTACTTATTAAAAGGGGTAGAATAGGAAGCGGCCCACCTGTCTAGCTCTCTCTCTCTCTCTTAGTTGGTGACTGCCTGGCACGGCAGACAGCTTGCTGCGGAACCGCGGCTGCCGGAGCAGGAACAGCCCGGCGACGAACGCCACCACCCGGAACGGCGTAACGTAGAGCACCACTCCGGCGATGAGGCAGAAGAAGATGAACACGCACGTCGCTCGCGGGT
The DNA here is from genome assembly GCA_947311845.1 of Poa pratensis. Classification (NCBI taxonomy): domain Eukaryota; kingdom Viridiplantae; phylum Streptophyta; class Magnoliopsida; order Poales; family Poaceae; genus Poa; species Poa pratensis. The sequence continues at coordinate 9,432,232 of CAMZMU010000104.1, read as the reverse complement.
CGCGCTGAGCAGCGACTGCAGCCTCTTCCCTGCTTGGCTGCGTGGCTGTTGGCATAGCTCCGATCCGATGCGACACGGTGAGTACTTTCCGACGTGAACAACGGCTTTGCAAAGCTTGGCTCGATCTAGTCCGGCGAAATGCGCGTGTAGCATGAACTTCTAGCTCGTCGAGACGCACCCAGCCAGCATTGCAATGCTTGGCTCGATGCTTCGATCTAGCTAAGCAAGCACACGGCCACACAGGTTGATGAATCCCTGCTGCTAGCTAGCTCAGTACGATGCAACACACGAAAAACACAACGATTGAAGCCTCGTAAACTTTCGCTTTATTTCTTCTGTCTCTGTAGGTTGCAAAATTACACGGTAGGCTAGCTTTATACACACGGACACACGTATACCATTCGTATATGACGGAGCACACCACGGGTTCAGCGTCGCCGTGGCCACGACGACGAACACCTCTGGCGCGCGGCCAGGATGACGTTGACGCGGAGGTACCAGAGATTGGGCGAGACGTAGGCCTTGGAGCGCACGCTGGCCATGCCCTCGCCGCGCACAGTGGCTGCGTCGTGTGCCACGCCTCCGGGAACGCCTGGCCTGGATGTCGATCTACACGGCGAGTATGAGCTTCCCGCGCACCTTGTAACCGCTGTCGCCGTGCCTCCCCTCGAGACGGTACCACTACGGCGCTAGCGGGCTGTCGGGCGGCATGTGGGTGGGCACCTCGCCGAGGTCGAAGACGACGCGGCCGACGTAGTCGTCGCGGCCGAGCATCTCCCGGCCCTTGAGCTAGACCGGGGCGTTTGACTGGACGCGGCACTTGGAGAAGGCGAGCACCTGGTTGGCGCACGGGGACTAGGACGATGAGGAGGAGCAGAGGATTGAGGCGCGGCCGCGCGGAGTTCAGATCGTGGTGGCGAGCGGCCGGTCGTGCGGGTTGGTCAACTCTGGTCGCATGGGAAGTTACTAATATACCCCTGATTAAGTAATTAAAATCAATAATTAACTTTGTCTAGATCAACGGACAGAAATAATTCCGATGGGAGTACTCGGAAGTACTGGAAAGTACCTGCCAATCACCGTAACAGAGCTCATACCATATATATGTGAATGCTATTTTGTAGGTTTATTTTAGAATTTAGTTTCATTGAAACTCTCAAAATAAAGCTTTTGTAACAATATATGATATCATTGTTTTGCATTGTCCTAATACCATCCTGCACTTTGTTCAGGTGTGATTCAGCGGTTGTGTCTGGTTTTTTGTTGATGTTTATTGCCTGCATTGTTTGCCTGAAGCTTGTATCTTTTGCACATACAAACCATGACATAAGGCAATTAACCATAAGCGATAAGAAGGTATATTTCCATCATTATCCTTCATTTTCTTTATATACTTTATTAGGATTGGATTCTGGATTGGGCCACAGCCAAGAAGGGTAGCAGATAGTGACATTTCTTCTCATTTCGCTTACAAATATCTGAAATGTTACCCAACACTATTATAATCCTACACCGTATAGTATTTTGATATTTGCACTTCAACCTAGATTTGATGATGTGCCTTACTGTAGCAGTAGCAATAAATTGCAACGGAACTGACCAAATTGGGGGGGGGGGGGGTGGTAAAGGAAAATTTGTTCAAAGTTATCTCCAAATGGTCAACATGTATTTAGGGAGAAATTTAAATGCTAGTTATATCAGTACAAATCACATGACCTACTTGCCTACTTCAATAAAGCTTCAGTTCGAAAATGCTATAGGTTATACATTCTACCCAAATAAATGACTACGGACTACCTTTAATGAATTTGGTTGTTTAGTTCCTCTAGAATTCACGGAACACTGCTTCTGTTCCCGTGTTTTTTCTGCACATTCTTTTTATTTGGTTCTATTGTCATCTTACCCATCTTTGTTTTGCTTTGCAATAATTCGCCAACTATTAGGTTGATAGTGCACTCAGCACAGCTGACATGGATAATTTACAAGCTCCAACTTTGGGGAGTCTAATATACTTCATGATGGCTCCAACACTGTGCTATCAGGTATTTTAAATATCGGCAATTCCAAATCAGTCCTGCAAACCCTAACTTTTGAAGGGTGGTTATTCTCATTTGGATGTTTTGATGATTCCATTCCATATTCATGCCATAGTTGGTAAGGAACCACCATGCATTGTTTCTTATACATTTTACTGCCTGCTATACCATATTTGTTTCCATTTATTTTAACAATATCATCACATTCTCCTGCATAATCTCGAATGGGTGAAAATGCTTCTCTACAAAGACTGCTACAAAACTTCAAGTTCACATGCTTGTAGGGTTTCGTTTCTGCGACATGTATCCTCTTTTCTGTGTTACTTTCCTGCTTCCAGCTGAACCTTCTTGCAGGCCTTATAGAAAAGTGGCATTGCGGTGCAGCCTATCCAACCGGCCTTTTCCTGTTTGAGTGTTTGTTTGACCCGCGTTTGTCTACTTTCGTGGATATTTTACACAAAGGACTATAAAATAAGCACAACACGTCGCAATTCAGCAACCGCTGACTAAACCTTAGAAAATTCCATTCCTCTTAGCCTCTTTTGGCCAGTTTTTATTCCACTTTAGTGTATTTACATAATTGATGTGTATATTTAACTTAGTCATCAACAACCCAACATCTTGCTGGAAATCTTCATATATAACGTCAACCTAGTGGTATCGAGTTAATTATGTTAATGAGAATAAACTGTAGTCAGTATTCAGTTTCATTAGTCAGTTAGACTGGCACTGACAATATTATATGCTCTTATTTGGATCTTTTGCATTGTTTCAGATATTTATAAATTTCAATAAATTTTAACTTTATATTTCCACCTTGCTGCGAAAGAGAATGTAGCAGGTTATCCGCTGTTAAAATGAGCTAATTGTTAGTATTAATCATGCAGCCGAGCTATCCCCGAACTTCACATGTTAGAAAAGGGTGGCTGATTCGTCAAATTATTCTGTACTTGATATTTACCGGTATTCAAGGCTTCATCATTGAGCAAGTAAGTCGTTTATCTTTGTATGTCTCGCAAAATACTCAATATGATTCTTAATCATCTATTGTTCTTCTTGAAATGGCAGTACATAAATCCAATCGTTGTGAACTCTCAACATCCATTAAAAGGAGGACTCCTAAATGCCATAGAGACTGTTCTGAGGCTCTCATTACCAAATGTTTACTTGTGGCTTTGCATGTTCTATTGCTTTTTCCATCTCTGGTAAATTCCTATTTGTTGACAATCAAGTGGATAGTTTGATCGCAGGAAGCAAGCAGGATGCAAGTCTTTTTGTTGTTGAATCTGTACTTGAGATTATCCGTCGTATGGAAATAGTAGCTCTTTACACTCTTAATAATGCAGATTTACAGTTTATTCTATGTTGTATTACACAGGTTAAATATACTTGCTGAGATTCTTCGTTTTGGTGACCGTGAATTCTACAAAGACTGGTGGAATGCAAAAACAATTGATGAGGTGAAATACAAGAGTTTTCAAGCTAGTCCTGATTTTTCCCCTTCTCACCTACAGACCTAATGTTTATAATGTTTGCTTCTGCTGCATGTGCTTATGTACTCGGATGGTATTAGTATTGGAGAAAATGGAACATGGTATGCTTCTCATTTCTCTACCATGCTACTGTCTTGCAAGCTGCTTGCAATTAGAGAACATATCTGTCCATAAGCTTGCATTAATTTCTGACGGAATTTATAAGTTTACCCTATTCAAAGAAACAATATGGGAATATGACGATCTCAAATGGAACTGTTTTGACAGGAACACCACATTTTCTATGCTAAAACTTGACCAAGTTTTGTGTAGATAAATTAGTGGTGAATACCCCAAAATTTATTGATTTATGCTATGTCGCTTGTCAGTTGTCCATTAGTTTGTTTATTCATTTTAACAAATTTTATTGATGTCTACATTCACAGCCCGTGCATAAATGGATTGTTCGTCATATATATTTTCCTTGCATGCGCAGTGGTATATCAAAGGTAAACTGCTAGATGTTAGACGGCTATGCTCTGCATGCCTTGGACATAGTTTAAACTGGGTCCTTTGTGCTGTTTTTTTCTTGCAGGAAGTTGCTGTCTTTATATCATTTTTTGTATCTGCAGTGCTCCATGAGGTAAGCATGCCCCCTTTGCCGGGCACTTCATGTATCCAAGATAGTTAATTAGCCCTCTTTTGATACTAGAATGAAATATTGCTGCTGTGAGGTTACGTCGTTCTCTTTATACTAAGTAACAAGTCGGCCTGTTTTGAGTAACTCACGATGCCTTTTCTTAATTAATGTACGCCAGCTATGTGTTGCTGTCCCCTGCCGAATTGTCAAGTTCTGGGCATTCTTAGGGATCATGCTGCAGGTACGTCAAAATTTACTGATAAGTATGTTGTTACTAAAATGTGCTCGCTTTTGAGGATCATCTTGTACGTTGTATATATGTGGAGCAGGATTGTTGGGTCCATCCTATTATACCATCTATTACAATGAGCTTCGCTCATACCATCTCCTTTTCTCCTTTGTTAACAGATCCCCCTTATCATATTGACATCATACCTCAAAAGCAAATTCAGAGATACAATGGTTAGTCATGTTTTCTTTGTTTCGTACTAAAGAGGATTCTACTTTGTTGTAGACCAGTTCTAATTTGAGCCACCTTCAACAGGCTGGCAACATGATATTTTGGTTCTTTTTCTGCATCTACGGGCAGCCTATGTGCGTTCTCCTGTACTACCATGATGTGATGAATAGGATCGGGAAAACCGGATAGAAGAAATATCGCCTTCTCTGTGCCTTTTTTTAGCAGAAGTGCACACCATGGAGGCATGGAGCCGCATAACTTCCATCACGGTGGTTTACAACCTTCCAATCTTTCTTGGAAATCCAGTAGATAATTTTACTTCTCCCTCCATTCACAATTGACCTTGTTTAAGGGTCTAATTAAAGTCAAACTTTGTAAATTTTGACAAAATATATAGGAAAAAATTATCAGCACATACAATATGACTTTAATATTATTAAAATCATCACAAAATATATTTTTCATATTATATGTACTACCAGACGCCCTTGATTTTTATAGATGTTGATATTTTTTGTATATACTTGGTGAAACTTCTTAAAGTTTGACTTTCAAAACCCTAAATAAAAAAACAGAGGGCGTGTGTTTTGTGGTGGATGGTTAAAGATCTGTAGCTGTACACAAGTTTCTGTTTATGATATAGAGTCCTGCCTAATTGCTGGCGGATTTCTAGAATGGGAGCTTTATTTTCCCAGCCTCTGCGTTATATATGCATACAACATTAATTGTTTCATCATCATATAACACATGCCATAAAAAAAAGCCTAATCAAAAGAGTGAAGGACTACATCTATTGACACGCTAGAACTGAAAGTGTGACGTGCCACACTAAAAGGATGCTCTAGCAGATCCTGTAAACTGTAAAATCATTTTTCAGTATACCATAAAATGTTTTGACAGTATGCTGCGAGCTTGGATGGATAATTAAAACAAACTCACCACATAGGGAGCATTTCGACCATTTGTTGGTGGGTCTTTTTGACCTTGCTGGTTTTCTTCCCAACTCCCATGGTCCCAACAATGCAAACTAACGTCGCCGACTGTTGTGGCCATGGCACCGCCGCCGTCTGCATTTTGCCTCACCTTGTCCTCGTGCTGGAAGCTGTCATCACAAGATCTTGTGTCGGTGCCATGCTCCTCCGCGTCGTCAGGTGCGCCCCTCCCCCGGTTGCACTGGTCCTGCCCCAATCCTTTCTTCAACACCGGCACGAAGCTCCGCCGCGGGAATTTCTGTCTGAGCCATCACTCTGGTGAGTTCCCCCTCAATTCCTCCTACCAGAAGCCTCGCCTCGAGCCCATGCCCACTTCCCATGCTCCAGTTTAAGGTTCTACCCAAAGCCCACGGGAGGCTCGACTTCAACTTTGGCTTGCTTCGGCCGCCGCCCAACTGCAGCCACCCCCTTCGTTTGTGCGGTACTCTACTCTAGATGATCGATGAATCCTTTTGACCGTCCTCGTGCCACCGTCACGCACCGCTGGTTTACTCCAGCCTCCCCCTTCGTCTGTGCGGTACTACAGATGATTGGCGAATCCTTTCTGACTGTCCTCATGCCACCGTCACGCCCAGGTGTGATCTGTAGCCGCCGACGCTCCAATTTAAGGTTCTACCCACGGTAGCGTCGACTTCGAATTTGGTTTGCTTCAGCCGCCGCCCTACTTCAGACACCCCCTTCGTCTGTGTCGTATTGTACTAAAGATGATCAGCGAATCCTTTTAATGGTCCTCGTGTCACCGTCGAGCCCAGGCATGCTCTGTAGCCACTTTCAGCCTACTCCAGTCACCTCTTCGTCTGTGCGGTACTCTAGATGATCCGAGTATTCTTCTGATCATCCTTGTGATATCCAAGATGATCGGCGAATCCTTTCTAATCAACCTAGCACCCATGCGTGCTCTGTAGCCACCGACTATGGCACACCCCGCCCTACTCCCTACTCTAGCCACCACCTTCGTATGCTTCGTCCGTGCCCTACTCGAGATGATCGGCGAAACTGTTTGATCATGGCCTCCGCCCACCGCCGGCTTACTTCAGTCACTGCTTCGTCTGTGCGGTACTCCAGATGATCGGTGAATCGTTTCTGATAGTCCTCGTGCCACCATACTCTGTAGCCACCGATCGAATATGAGAACTTGGGTGAGTCCAGCACATTTTCAACCCAACCGATGAAGAGCTTAACTAAAAAACAAAAACTTGTCGGCTTTTGTCACGTGGAGTTTCCAGGTGCAGCAGTCGACGTGGCCCCTAGATTTTCACTAATTAACTAGCCAACAAGTCATTTTGGTTACGGAACAAAATCAGTAGCCAAGTAACCAATTTGGTTACGGAATAAAGTCAGTGACTTCATTAAGTCTCACGGTTGACTTACCCAGATATGGCCGATATCGAGGTAAGTAGTGACTTCATGAAGTTAACTAGCCATTTTATGAAGTTAAGTCTCACGGGTGGTTAGGCTGCTTAAAATGGAGAGTAATTTAGACTAGTAACATGATTACTCTAACTAGAGTTGTAGTGCCATATTTATATTTATTAGATCACAATCATCTCCCTTCATTAATTAACATCATTAATTAACTGTCACATCAGATTTTTTTTATCTATGTGCACTGATTTTACTATTGACTAGTCTTAGGGCCATTTTGTTTGGGCTGTCTGTGGCTGGCTGTGACTGTTGTGCAGAAAAGCTGCTGTACAGAGAAAGCTGCTTTTCTGAGCGGAAGTCTTTGGCAAACCAGCTGGCTGTCTGACTGTAGATTATGGAATTGTCTGAAACATCCTTTACAGTCATCAGAGTTGTTTTGTTGCTGCTCTCATGTGTAATAAATAATATATGCATCTAAAATTCAAGTCGAAATTCATATCCATACAATTGTCATTACATAACCATCACGAATATATAGTTGTCTAGAAATGAACAACGTCACGTTTAGAAATAAACAACGTGTTGGCAATGTCGCGTGTTAAATAAATTTTTTAATACTTGAAAATAATACAACCTCCGATCCATATTAATGGACTCAACTTTATCTAGATACGGATATATCTAGTTAAGTGTTTAGACTAGATGCATCCGTATCTAGACAATGTTGAGACCATTAATATGGATAGGAGGGAGTAACTCAAATGATCAGGATATTGCTAGTATCATGCATGCACGCGCACAAGGATATGCTCTGCCCTGTGTAGTGTTCACGTGAAATCAAAGTTTGACTTGCCCTGTAGCGCTAGCAAAATAACGGACGGATGTGGACCAGACGCGTGAACGAGAGCAAGGCTGCAGCTGCACGCGGTGTTAGTTCGATGGCAGTTGCAGTAAATAGGTAAAACAACAAGAGCAAAGAGGAGTACCGATTCGGTTTTAAGTGGCAAAAGCTCGGGAAGCCACACGAAGCACCTCGGATACCTCGCGAGTGTATTTGCTCGAGCGGCTTTGGAAAAGCCCACCGCACCGCTGGCTCTTTTGGCTCGTTTGTCTAGCTTTTTTTGGTGGAAAGCAGGTAAAAGCCCAAACAAAAGGGTCCTTAGAGCATCTCTAGTGGATGGTCTATATGGACGTGTAAACCTCGTTTACACGTTTCTGGCCCAAAAAAGGTCTCCAGTGGGTCGTGTATACGATCGTGGATCGTTTCCATGCCCATCCACGCTCGTACCCGTCGTGGAATTAAACACGCCCTATCCACGCTCGCGGCGGCCTCCGAACTCGCCCCGTCTGAGCTGCCGCCCTCATCCGGACCGCGTCCGAAGTCGCCGTCGCCGCCTCCGAGCTCGCCGCCGCCGCCCCATCCGAGCTCGTCGCCGCCGCTCCTCCCGCACAGGTTCGTTTTCGCCTTCCCCGAGCCGCCATGTGCCGCACTTATTCCTTGAGAGAGAGAGATGGGGGGCTGGGAGGAGAGGAGGGTGGGGGTGGCGGCGCCCTGTGCCGCACCAGCGGCGGCCGCCACGAGCAGGGTGGAGGAGGAGGGCTGAGGAATCGGGCTGGAGGAGGAGGAATCGGGCTGAGGAGGGTGGGTAGATGGGGAGGGGCTAGAGGAGGAGGGCTGGAGGAGGGAGGAATCGGGCTGGAGGTGGCTGGAGGAGGAACGGCAGAGGTGGAATCGATGGGGAGAGGAGGAGGAATCGCAGGGGATGAGGAGAATCGATGGCAGGGGAGGAGGGGATTTGCTCTGAATCGCACTGAATCGCAGGGATTTGCTCTGAATCGCAGTGGATTTGGTCTTAATACATCAGTACATCGTGCTTTGAATACATCAGTACATATGCTCTGAATTTGCTCAATTGTGCCATTTGTTTCTGTACTAATTGCAGATGGAGGAAAACCAAAATTGCTTGGAACCACCAAAATATAGTCGTTTGAAATTTTGAAATTTGACTGTTGTAAATATAGCCGTTGGAAATATACATGTTCTAATATACACGTTCCACTGAAAAAAAAACAGGAGGTGTAAAATTTGAGAAGGTGTATATGGAGGTATATATGGAAATATACACGTCCAAGTTTACACCATCCACTAGAGATGCTCTTAGTCACCCCATATCTAGACTAATATAAAAAAGCGGAGAGGGTGGCTGATCCAAATAACAACAACCGTACAATCGCTTGCATCTAACGCTTCAGAATCGTCCAATGATGTAGTCCATTTAAGTCGTACCCCCCGTAGTCATTACCATTGATTTTCTTAATCTAATGGTTCAGATTAGCCCAATGTTGTACGTAGCACGCAAACGCAACACCAGTGCAGCCTCCAGCCTGTCCCGTAGGAAACCGCCTCCCCATCACGATCCAATCCGATCCAAACCGCCCCTCATCTCACCAGCGACGGCGTTAGTCCAGCCGCCTACCACTCCTCGGCGGCCGTCCGCGCCCACGGAAGAGGCGCCTCCTCCTCAGTCCTCGCCGACGCCCTCGACCGGACCTCCGACGCCTACGCCCGTAACGCCGACGTCGTCGGCGGCCTCCTCTCCGACCTGCGCTCCCGCGTCTCCCAGGTGCGTGCGTGCGTGCCCCCGTTCTATCTTGGTGTGACAAAATTCTTCTAAATCTTGCAATTTTTGAGAGCCTTAAGAAGAGAATAACGCAACATGAGTGATTAAGTATGTCCTTCTACTAAGATTACAGGTTATGCTTTGCAGATAGCTGCATATAACTCGAGTTTGATCCAGAAAGTTTAGATCATTTTTAGTGGGCTATATGTTTGATGGGGTTCAGGTTACATGACGTTGCCAGGGTACATAATGAGATGAGTTGATGTAGAACATTCTTCTTTCCTCTGCGGATTATGAAGAAACTGAATATTTGTTTGGACACAAACACCCCGCCCAACACAAGTAGGGCTCGACGCCGCCCGGGAGAAACATGGCATTGCTGCCGCCGCGCTATCCGCCGGCGTCTCCGCGGACCTCTCCGCCGCTCCTCCTCAACGCAGGCGTCTCCCCGGCCCTCTCCACCACGTCCCTCAACGCGGGCTGCTCCAGCGCCTATCTAACGCGCCTCTGTACGGCGGTCGACACAAGTTCCGTTGCCGTACGCCGTCGAGGATGCAACTGCCGCCACCGTACGCCATCGAGAACACGAGTACCACAGTCGGCCAAAAGTTTACATTCTTTGCATGTGCCGAATTTAGCAACATTTAATTTGCCAATGGGAAATAATTTGTCCTGTTTCATGCAGTTAGAAGTATTTGAAGTATACTTTGTAAACAGTTTTATTAGTAATTCGAGATACTGGAAGTATGAATGATTGTGGGATATCATATACTTTGTAGCTACTGGATGTATAAACGACTTGCATGCTAAGCAATTTGGTGCCGTGCAGATTGATGAGCCGAAATTGGAGGGTGATCAGCACGATAGGTATGCTTTCTACCGCCCTAAATATGTTGACTGTGGCTTATGAAAAGAGTACTTCTCCAATTTTAGGTTCTTCAGATTTCCCATACCCATACTTTATGTGTGTGATTGCTTGATTTCCCATAGCTGTGCGAGCTCAAATTCTGCTTGCAGGCGATAGTTGGTTAAGGAGATTCCAAAAATTATATCGAAGGCAATGCATATTATGGAAATGACTCCAGTTCTAAAACATATGAATCCTTTCTTTCATGTAGATGTACATTTTCTGCTTAGAAGTGTGCAATGACTGTTGATATAAATGCTTAGACATGAACATGATAAAGTCATCTCATGGACAGTCTATATACACAAAAGAAATCCAATTCTGAATTTGTAAACAGAGTTTAACCTATGTTCATGTAGAAGTGCGTTCCGTTGTATGTTTATACTTTGCCTACCGGATCCTACCGCCGCCTGCAATGCCTCCATGCCTTGCCACAGTCCGCGATGGTGTCGCTCCAGTCTTTTTAAAGGAACATTGTTGAGATGACAACTGATCTCTTTTTGATGTCTTGTAAATCTGTAACTTTGGTTGTATAACCCAGTGCATTTGCATAAGAGATAAAGAATTCGGTAGCTAGCCAGGCTCAACTGATCTCTTTTTTAAAGGAACATTGTTGAGATGACAACTGATCTCTTTTTGATGTCTTGTAAATCTGTAACTTTGGTTGTATAACCCAGTTCATTTGCATAAGAGATAAAGAATTCGGTAGCTAGCCAGGCTCAAGATGGAGTGTCAAGGCAGGCAGAAAATATTTAAGCAAACACTGTCGAGATTACGTCTGATCTCATTTTGATGTCTTGTGACTTTGTAACATTGGTTGTATAACCCACTGCATTTGCGTCTGCACTCTGGTGGCTTGTTTGTGTGTGGCTGCTCTCGGTACTTTTGAACGGTGCTTGGCACAGTAAGCTCATTTCTCACATGTACTTCTGGATCGCTCTCGAAATTATTTTATTAAGACACACACTATTATGTTTTAGAAACTTGAAATAAGGGTTAGATGGAAATATTAATTTTATGTATATTCTAATTTGATGTATTCATAAAATATTATGTTTGACAAAACACGTGTGTTGTCATTTTGGATGATTTGGAGTGACATTGAGGACAAAGATATCGATGCTTGCAAGCGAAAATAATGCTTGCCTCAGCCATAATATTAATTAGCTTGCATGTGTTTTCGTCAATATATTGTTATTAGTCGAGACGCGCACATTTCTGTCAAAAAAAAGTCAAGACGCGCACTGCGTGTGCAAGATTACTAGTGGATATAAGGGTGTAAGTCACCGTGAAAATTGGTCTCACGAAGTCTAAAAAAATCAAAGAAAAAAAACCACAAGAATTCTTTCGGCTCAAACAGAACTACTCTCGTCGTTCCAAAATTCTCTTTTCTTCGTTCCAAAATTCTTTCCGTCCAAAATGCAAGACTTTATAACTTTTTAGTTTTGTTCTGTTCAAGTTCGTAGCAAAATGTAATGCTTTCTATTCTTTTAATCATGTCTTAGTTCGATACTAGTTTGTAGCAAAATATAATACTAGTCTCTTTTGTTTTGTCATGTCTTAGTTCGTACATACTAGACATGTCATATCTTAGAGTGTTGATTCATTTATTTAGAAATCATGACAAATGTAGAAAGTCTTGCACGTTGCACACACTTTTTGACATACTAAAATATGCTTGAGCACGCCAGTAAATTATTCCACACAAAGAAACTTAATTATTCGATGGCAACACAATTATCGCTCTAGTAACTGACACATCTGACCCGGTTACATGCACATAGCTAGCTGTAGCTGGATCTCACTGGTACTGGCCACCCGTGCCGCGCGCCTACCGGAAGTCACTTCCAACATGTGGGTTATGCGCCGCGCTGGGCCTCCCGGTGCCCGTCGCCAGGCCGACCGGCCGGCTCTCGGCGACGCCGTCTTCGACGTGGCCACCCGTCGGGGCACCTCCGACGGACGCGATCCCCGGCGCGCCCTGCGACGGGTCGTACGTCCCACGGCTGGCCCGCTCCTTGGCGGCGGCGTTGCCGAGCATGCATGGCGTGCTGCTTCTCCTCCTCCGCTCCCGCACGCGTTCCAGCATCCTCACGTCGGCCGCCTCCTTGTCGGACGCGTTGTGCGCCGTGGCCTTCTCCACCTGCCCCTGGACGGTGGCCCGGGTCTTCTCCATGCCGGAGTGCGCCCGACGTTGGCGGCGGCCTCCTTGGTGGCCTCCATGGCGCTCTTCCCGGTCTGCATGGCTTACAGCTTCTTGATCTTTCTCTCGAGTATACGAGTACTTCTCTTCCTGTATTGCTTTGCCAATTTCAGGTGATATCGTCAACTGGTTGGATAGATGTTGTGGGACTATGCGGTGAGATTTATAGTGCCGCGGCGTTACACGTAGTAGCAGTGACCCAGGTCACGACGCGTGTCTGTGTACGTGTGACGCGTACAACAACCGGCGATGAGGTGTCCCGACACGAAGCACATTTCATCACGCTACCTACGAGGAATCTGTCTGGAGCAGGATATTTCTGTTTCCGGAATCCAGTGCTCTCTAATAAACAGAAGCCGTAACTATGTAGAATCACCGGTGTGCGTTCCTAACCTATGCCCCGTCGGCTAACCGCCCCAGAACCCGTTGCTACCTTAGAAAAAAAAGGCTCTCCTTCCTCTCCGACTCGCCGTGTTGGCAGCACAAACGGAGGGGAACTTGGTTCGTGTGGTATTTTTATCCAAAGTTTTTTTTAGATTTCGTGTTTCCTCCGTCGGTATTATGGTGGGGCTGATACCAAGGGTGTTAGTAGGAATAATGGTCTTCGCCGGAGGTGTTGCTGGCGCCGACAAGAGCCTTGTGGAGTCTAAGCTATTGGAGCGGTTTCAATCTGACGTTACGTACGTTTATGCGTGACGGCGGGAAGGGGCCGCTCTTGGAGTGCGGCGGTGCTGACTGTTGTGGATCTGCGGAAGATGGTGGGATATCCGCACGCCTGTTGATGGGTGGGGTGGCGTTGACCCGGATCCTACTTTGAAAAGGCTCGGAGGGCTCCTCCGGCCGATGTTTCTTATCATAATAGATCCAGTCTCACAGGCTGGTGGCTATTGTGACTCGTTAACGCCTTATGGCAAGAGGTTTATTACAGTCTCAAGATGTGGACCAACTGTTGGTGTTCTTATTCTCCGACGACGGCGGAAGGCGTGGATACTTGGTAGTTGCGGCAACGGGCGGTTTGCAGTAGTTTAATTATCGCTTGTTTCTCCTAGTTTTATGTTGTTTGTATTCGTGTCATATTCGTATTTGTACTGTTATCAATACAATTAATGTATGCCTGCGGGCGTACAATATAAAATAACGGTGTGCGATGCTTTTTTTTTAACAAGGGAAAGGCCAAAAGGGCCTCGGTGCTGCTTCACTAAAAACGTCTGTGGGGATATACAGAGGACATAAAGAAAAACGGAAAATACAACACAATCCTGCAAAATTGAAGAAAGAGCCCTAAACATATGACAAGAAAAGCGATCAGGTCCTTTAGCACCACCACCGGAATACAGATTCCATTGTCGGCCGCCATCGCCGCCACCGAGGACAAAACCACTTGGAGCTGCGAGAGCGTGGAATGCCAGCAATAATCCATCAAGGGGCCTCCGATCTGGCCATAGATCACAGTGGCTAGCCAACTCCACCCTGTGTTGATTTCCAGAGAGCAGCTTCGATCTTCCCTGCGACCACTTGAGGTTATCGAACGCAGCGTCGACCAACTCCTTGTCCTTGTCAGCACTATGTCGACGATGAAGAAGAAGGTCGTCGCCACCGCGACTAGCCAAGCCATCGCCACGAACAAGAGCCTTAATTATGGAGTCCACGATAGAGCTCCTTTCCACTATCACTACAAGAATCTCAGTCTTCAACCACGGAATGAGTCCGTGATGGAAAGTCAAATATCCGTCGTAAACGCTCACCTACGATGGATCTATCGATCGTGATCGAAACTGCGTCATAGATGAGCTCCGAGACAGATTTCCCGAAACGTCTTGGATCTGTGATGGCCGGACCCAGCCCGAGGCTCGCCCGGCCCAATTGACCGTGACGGACCAAAACGTCACTGCTGGCTGTCCCCTTACCGGAAAAGCAGCGATTTTGTCAGACCAATGATTGACCTGTCAGAACCGGTCACGCAAAGTCAACTTTGTCGTCTTGCGTGACGTCATCCGTAAAAGGCCGACCCATGGGCCAGCCCATTAACCACGGCAGGCTCGGCCCATTACATACAATGGGTCGGCCCGTTATCTTTGCGAGCCCGACCCGTATTATTACAGGTTGGCAGGCCCAACTAAACACACAGTCTGGCCCATATGACCAGGTAAGACGGCCCACTAGGACGAGAATCTCGGCCCATCAACCCTAGCAGGCCCGCTAACTTAACCTAGCAGGCCGACCCGTCCAACCAAATGGCCCAGTCAACCCAGGTCAGCAGGCCGGCCCACGCTACCTTAGCAGGCTGGCCCACGTTGCACAGAAGGTGGCCCACTGCAACTGCTAATGTACCCAGATGACATGTTGAGTTACATTCAGGACGTCTACAAGAGTTGTACACAGATGTAACAAATGATATCAACGACACGAAGTGTGGGGAGGCATTTTGCAGTTGCGACATATCGCGAATCCATTCAAGATGAAGAAACAAATAATTGTTCAGCTGGCATATTGTAATATATTTTTTGAATTTTTAATAAAGGAGCACTGAAACTCGAGAGTCACAATGACTTTATGTATTTTATTTTCTGGAGATGCCCTATACACGGAAAATGCATTCTTGCAAATAGCTGGACGTTCGTCCTGAATAATCTGAGACGTCTAGCTGCTCAAAATTCGGGCGAGTTGCATTTTACATCTCTTGTTTCGATCATTTCTCATGGTATGGTCCTATTTTTTCTTTTCCTTTTTGTATAAGCAAGAAAATAATATGACATTCTTCACCATTTCAAGAATCTTTAGTCAAGTTGTTCTAAGATAATTGAAATCTAATAATTATAGCAGTTTCGACAAATACATGCACAAAAAATCGGAACATATATATTCACCATTTGAACAAATGTAGATAAAATCGTGAACTAATTCTTACACTAAAGCATCAGATACAATTTTGATTACAGAGATTCATACACCCAAAAGTGAAAGAAATGACCTGATAAAAGGACGAGAGTAAGAAAAATACAAAATGGACTATAAAATTGGTTATCCTGTTTTTTACTTGATATGTTGTCAAATGCATATTTTCATGTCTCCATCATTCATACTATAAAAGTACATGCACCAAGCCAGTTCACCCAAAAGTTAAGCTGATAAAGAAGAAGGACAATGCACTTATAATGTCAACACTCTCGCTCACACATGGCTCTCTCAGGCCTAACATGAACGGAAAATGGGCGGCGATTTTTCATTTTAACTGTGCTATCTGTTTTATAGCTTAAAACCTCTTGGATCTGATACCACTAATTTCATGGTTTGTATTGATGACTCTTGTGAGTCACTCACCTCATACCCTGAACCGTTGGTCTCGGATCCTCTACCCCTTTGACTGGTTTCGAACGAGGGTAGATCATGTGATTTTTCTCTATATTTGTGTTAGGGTTAGTCATAGTAACATGGAAAACCTAACTGAGACCAAATTTTCACAAAATTCTCTCATGTGGCCTCGAAGTGGTGTAGAACCTTGTTGTGGGATGATCATGTATGTGAAGGAAGTGCCACGTCAAAATTGTGTAATGGGTCATAACCAAGCACACCACCCTTATATAGATATATTAGGACCACGTGCTGTTATAAACGATAGGCAATAAAACGATGAAAAAAAACAAGATCAACATAACGGGAACACGAGATTTAATTGGAAAACCCTTCCAATAAAAAAATAAAAAGCCACGGACGCCAGCCAACAGATCTTTACTATTACAGGGTAAGGTTACAAACGCCGGAGATTTACAACATGCGACTTATCCCAAACCGGCAGGTTACAAGAGGTATATATAACGGTGGAACCCTAATCCAAACCGGTAACCGTTCTTAGGGTCGTGGGGGACACGTGGCAGCATGGTATGCCGATGGCCACGCTCGACATCTATTTGTTATATGCAGAGCGATTTGTTTCTATGAGCTCCACGTCCAGAAAACACTCGGCAAACATCACTTATGAAAAAAGTTTTTGTTTGTCGAGCACTATTTGCAGGCCTTAGGCTTATTGCCACATATGCCGAGCGTCCCTATAAAATGCCAAACAGTTTGCGCTGGGCATGCGAGGAGATTCCGTAGTGAATTATATGAGCACTCTTTGATTTAGTTAATAGACTGAGTCAAACTTTACACCTACTTCGAAACTAAAATCTTCAGTTGTGAAAATCGTAGCACATTATCTCTCTCAATGGCACACTGCCTGGATTTATGCATAAGTAAACTTAGAAGTGAACAACTAAAACATTGAGTGGAGTATACTGATATACTTCTTTTTTAGGATCATACAGATAATCTGATTTTGTTTTGAATATAACAACCCTACTACAAGTAACAACTCACCTGAACACATGATAACACAGCAGCCCATTGGTCCACTAGGTTTTCCTTGTAAACAAACGAGGGGCCCACTAAGTAGGTGAAATGTCATCTTAGCCCATTGAGCAAAACGTGGAGTAGTGGCTGCGAACTTAATATTCTACCTGCAATCGTGAAAAATAATTAATGACTTTGATCGCATCCTTGTTCACGCTCTCATATCAATCCCCTCCTATAAATTGAAGGCCGCAAGGATGCGAAATCACCAACTACGATATCGCATTGATATGATATAAGATATCACACGCACACTTCCAAAATAGGTGTCTGCATTGTCGTTGGAACGCATATAAAATCTACATTTTGTCAAATTTCCAGGAGAAGTCCCCGCTGTACATTCACACTCATTGAGGAAACTCATTAACTCCCTTGCACACTATATAACCCTGCAATCGTTGTTCCTTGCACGCTTGCCGATCGGGAAGATTCGCCATGGCTGCCATGTTGCTCTTGGTGGTCGCGGTAGTTGCTTTCGGCTCCGGTCGAGGAGACGCCTTCGACCCCAACCCCCTCCAAGACTTCTGCGTCGCTGACACCACATCCAAAGGCAAGGAAAGCCGTTGCTTGTGGCTATCCTGGTTCTACTAGTACTGTACTTATCTCCATTTGGTTGCTTGCAGTGCGCGTGAACGGCCTGTCATGCAAGGACCCGGCGGCCGTGGTGCCGGACGACTTCTTCTTCGCCGGCGTGGACAAGCCGGGCGGCATGACCAGCAAGCGCTACGGCTTCTCGGCGTTGTCCGTGCAGATCCCTGGCCTGAACACCCTGGGCCAGTCGCACGCCCGCGTGGACGTCGCGCCGGGCGCCGTCTTCCCGCCGCACTACCACCCCAGGGCGTCCGAGACGGCGGTGGTGCTGGAGGGCTCCATCTACTTCGGCTTCCTCTCCTCCTACCCGGACAACAAGCTCTTCGCCAAGGTGCTCCACAAGGGCGACGTGTTCACCGTCCCCCAGGGGCTCGTGCATTTCCTCTACAACAACGGCAGCGCGCCCGCCGCGCTCTACGCCACGCTCAGCAGCCAGAACCCTGGACTAGTTCTCCTCGGCGACGCGCTGTTTGCCGGGGCGCTCCCTGACGATCTCCTCGCCAAAACGCTCCTGACTGACCAGCACAGCGTGGAGAAGATCCGGGCAAACTTCAGGCGGTCCTGAATTAATGGACGCGCTATGCTTGTTCTGACTTAACTCATGTAATTTTCGTATTTTCGGCGAGCACAATAATCTGTACACGTTTCCAATAAAACATTTGCACGAAATTCCGAACAAAAATGTTGGGAGCTATTCCGCGATGTTCCATCATCGCGCACATAATCTGAGACAACGATTACGAGATGCACTACACCTTTTTTTTAATGAAGAAAAAAAAAAATGAACCTAAAGACTGTAGAGCAAATGCCCTACAGTATTTTATTAACCCACCTCACATACATATGTACAAATATACAAGGCCGAAAGGCAACAGGAAAAAAAATATCTACAACAATATTTACAACAGGTTATTAATCCATTGTGTAAGAATGTTTCTGTGCCCCTTCTTCACTCTGCAGATATGAAGAGTGATATCATGGATGAAAGCAGCCTTCCAAGACCTGAACGTTGGCAGAATACCCTAAAAAATTGCTCCATTCCTTGTTTCCGGATGTGCCAGCAAACAATGATGATCACCTCAAAGAAGAAGGGATTGTTAAATTCTTTTCTAGCATGCTGTACAATAGCTTCCATAGTATCTCCCTGTCCCCATTCTATCTGCAAATAATGCCATATTCTGACGCTGAAATTACACTGAAAGAACAGATGCTGCCAATCTTCTGTCTGTCCTGTGGAGCATAGCTCACAATGCAGAATATTTGTGACATTACACTGCCTCCTACGCAGCATATCCCTCGTATTCAATCTATCACTCAGCAACAACCAAGCAAATACCTTAATCCTCAGTATACATTTACTCTTCCAGATATAACAGAACAGTTTGCTGGCCACTTGGTGTCTGAAGGTATAATGATAGTATAAACTGGAAGTATAGACACCATCCTTCCAAACCGTCTTCCAGCAATCCTTACCAGACTCATGTAACACTAAGGAGTTTAACTCTCCTTGTAGCTGAAGCATCTCCGAATGTGCTTGACTTGAAAGTGGCAAATAAAACAATTGCGAAATATCCTTCATGTGCAATACCTCTTCTACAGAGACATTTTTGTCGAGAGCAAATGAGAATAGCCTCTGGTATTCATCAGATTACAATCTGGGTCGCCACTTGTCAGACCAAAGTAATGCAGTATCCCCCTTACCAATCTCAATAGTAGTAATATCTCTGTAACGTTCATTCAGCTTCATTATATCCCTCCACCAAAACGATCCACATAGTTTAGCAGCATGGGGCACCTCATCACCATAATAACTCCAGACTAGATTAACCCAAGGCACATCAGCCTTGTTGTAGAACTTGTGCAGATGTTTCATCAACAGCGATTTGTTCTGTATTTTCAAGTCAAGAATGCCCAATCCTCCACTTGTTTTCGGCCGACAGACCATCTCCCATCTAGCCAAAGATTGCTTAGTGGACTCTGGAGACAATGTCTCAAAATACGGTCAATGGCCTGAATAATTCCTGCTGGCAAATCCAGAGAGCATAAGAAGAAAATGGGCATGGAAGATAAACATGACTGTATCAACTGTAGTCGACCATCATAGGCCAGAAAGGTTGAAGTTGCAGTGAGACGTCGCTCAAGTCTGTCCACCAAAGGAGTGAGGTCCTGTATTCTAGACCTGGTGGTGCCAAGAGGCAAGCCCAGGTATGTAAAAGGATATGTGCCAGCAACACAACCGAATTCATGTGCAAGATCCGCCAGCTCATCCGCTGTCAAATTAATCGGCAGCATACAGGACTTGTGGTAATTAACATGCAGTCCCGTGGACTCACTAAATTGTTTCAGAAGGGTTTTTAAGTTATGTAACTGACTGGCTTCAGCAGGAACAATTAGGAGCGTGTCATCGGCATACTGCACAATTGGGAAGTCTGGGTCCCCTGTTTGAATAGGTAGTGAGATGTCTCCTCTTGCCAACAGATCATTAACAGCTGACTGCAACAGGTCTCCACCATGAACAAACAACAAAGGGGATAATGGATCACCCTGTCGGACCCCTCTTCTGCAGAAGAACTGCTTACCAGGCACACCATTTAGCAATATTGAAGAAGATCCAGAGCCTAAAACCCCCCTGACTAACTGAATCCATTTATCACTGGAGCCCTTATGTTTCAAGATTTTGAACAGTGCTTCATGCTCCAGTGTATCAAAGGCTTTTTCGAAGTCAAGTTTCAGAATCACCACTTTGGCCCCCGATGTTTTGCACTGATGTATATACTCAAAAGTCCAAGCAACACAATCATGTATAGTCCTTCCTTTAATGAAACCATACTGATTTTTATGGATGCATTTCAGAATAACAGTCTGCAGCCTGTCAGCAGCAAGCTTAGTGAGGAATTTTAAGCAGCAGTTTGTCAATGAAATAGGCCTATAATCATTCATATGCTCTGGTGACTGCTTCTTGGGCACTAGAGTAATGAGAGAGGTGTCGATACATTTTAGGTCCAGTCCACCATCAAGAAACTGCCTAGCCAAGTTATAGAAATCATGCTTGACTATATGCCATGCTTTCTTAAGGAACAGACCATTAAAGCCATCAGGCCCTGGAGCCTTGTCACAAGGCATTTTAGCAATTATCTTGTCCATTTCCTCCTCAGAAAATGGGGCAGTGAGGAATTCAAGATCATCTACTGGCTGCAGTAGTGTAGCAAAATCAAAGTGCATGTGAATACCATTTGTAGTCCCCATCCTATCCCTGTAGCAATTCCAAGCAACAACTGCCATGCTTTCATGGTCTGTAACAATCCGGCCATCATCAGTCTGTAGCTGGGCAATATTATTCCTTCGATATCTTTCAGTTGCCATGGAATGAAACAATTTCGTGTTTTCCTCCCCTAATTTCATCCAGCGCATTGTACACCTCTTTTTCCAGTACTTGCACTGTGCCATCAGTAGCTTCTCATACTGCAGCTTCACAATCTTTCTGAAATTCATCTCAGCTCGAAACAGGGGCCTCTCATTTTCCAAATTATCAAAGAAGAGAATTACCATATTGCAATTTTGTATTAACCCCTTTAACCTGGAAATACTTGTGTGCCATTTCTTTAAATCATACCTCAATCTCTTCAGCTTGGCTGAAAGGATGGCAGCAGCAGTACACCCTCTTGTTTCTTTCTCCCAAGACTGCTTAACACAGTCCAAAAAACCTGGTTGATCAGCCCAATAGTTCTCGAAACTAAACACCATAGCCTTGAGGATGAAAGTATCAATATTGACCACATAGGGGATATGGTCAGAAGTGGGTTTTGCTAGAGGATACACCAATGTGTTTGGAAAACTGGTAGTCCAAGACGGTGTTGTGAAAACCCAATCCAATTGCTGCATCAGAGGAACTTCCTGCATATTTGACTAGGTATATGAACGACCTTTGATTGGCAACTCTAGAATTCCCAAATGACTAATGATCTCATTAAAGAGAAATATGTCATTGACATCACCCCCGGGTCTATTTTTGTTCTCCTGTGATCGAATAAAGTTAAAGTCTCCCATGAAATGCCATAGTTCATCATCCGGGATCTGAATATCATAGAGCCACTGCACGAAATCATCCCTTTCCCTGCCCTCACATGGCCCATATACTGTTACCAACATCCACTTCAAATCAGTGTGGGCAGACTTGAAATTAATAATAATACCAAACCTCTTGACCTCCACTAAAGTGCCTTGGAAAATTGAAGAGTTCCATACGACCAGAATACCCCCAGATGCACCCACTGATGGAGAGTACGCAAAATTATCAAATTGACGAGGACAAAGTTTCTTAATAAATTTGAGGTCAAAGGATTCTTTCTTGGTTTCCTGGAAACATGCCACAGCACAGCCATATTCATCTAATTTTTCCTTAAAAGCCAACTGTTTAGACTCAGCGTTCATGCCTCTGATATTCCACCCCAAATTTTTCCAAATTCTGAATAATATGTCTCTATCCATTGGGAAACCATTTGTGGGCATGAGTGATCAACATAACACAATTACGCTGATAAAAAATGTCTACGGGGGCAACCATTTGAACAACAATTACCACACAACAACCAACATCCCGTTTGATAGTATCACATGATCGAGTAAGCAGCTCTTGTTTGTAGAAGGAATTAGAAGAATAGAGATTGAGAGACAAAAGAGACAGAGAGAGACATTTTTGGGAAGAACGGAGAGCTACAGGCTCCCCTGCATCCATTTCCTTTTTATACAATATTTCACACTTTGGTCCCTCCTCCTTGGAGGTATTACACAAGGTGTACACACCAACACTCCCCCTCAAGATGGGGAGAATATATCGATGAGTCCCATCTTGCTACATCCATCCAAAACATTTGTATTCCTAAACCTTTGGTTAGAACATCAGCCACTTGATCTCCAGATCGAACATGTATGAGTTGAAGGAGTCCATTGTCCAATTTTTCCTTGATGAAGTGTCGATCAATTTCAATATGTTTTGTCCGATCATGTTGGACGGGATTATTTGCTATGTCAACAGCAGCATTGCTATCGCACCTCAATGACAAAGGTATGCTACAATCTAGGTGAAGTTCATTCAACAATATTTTTAGCCAAATTAGCTCACAAACACCTAATGCCATTGCTCTATTTTCCGCTTCAGCTGTTGATCGAGATACTACAGCTTGTTTCTTACTTCTCCAACTCACCAAATTCCCCCCAACATATGCACAATAGCCTGTTGTGGACCTCCTATCATCCAAGCAACCTGCCCAATCAGCGTCTGTGTAACCCTCAATATTAAGATGACCATGAGCACTAAACAATATGCCTTTTCCTGGACACCCCTTCAAGTATTGGAGGATTCTACAGACAGCATCCATGTGCCCTTTCCGCGGGTTATGCATATATCTACTCACAATACTCACGGCATATGTAATATCTGGTCTTGTATGTGATAGGTAAATGATTCGGCCTACTAACCTTTGATATTGGCTCTTGTCCACTTGCTCACCTGCCTCAGACTGTAGCCGATGGTTTTGCTCAATAGGAGTGGGCATTGGTTTGCAATTCAACATCCCTGTTTCAGATAACAGATCAAGTACATACTTCCTTTGTGAAAGATATATCCCTTGGGAAGAGTAGGCAACTTCTATTCCAAGGAAATAACCTAGTTTTCCCAAATCTTTCACTTCGAAGGATTTAGCCAGCTGCCGTTTTATCCTGGGAATTTCATCTTCATCATCTCCAGTGATCACAATATCATCAACATAAACACTCAGTATTGTGACCTTCCCATTATCATGCTTGAAGAACAAAGTATGATCAGCATTGCTTTGTTTATAACCCAAAGCAGAAACAACTCCTTTGAGTCTACCGAACCAGGCCCTTGGTGATTGTTTGAGCCCATATAGAGATTTCTTCAATCGACAAACTTTTCCTAGTGTTTGATCAGTACCAAAACCAGGAGGAATCTCCATGTATACTTCCTCTTGAAGCTCACCATGGAGAAATGCATTTTTTACGTCCATCTGAAACAATTTCCAACCTTTATTGGCTGCACATGAGACAAGAGTTCTAATTGTAGTCATTTTTGCAACAGGTGAAAATGTTTCATCATAGTCAATGCCATATGTTTGACTATACCCTTTGGCCACTAACCGAGCCTTGTACCTTTCTACTGTACCATTTGGTGTTTCCTTCACTGTAAACACCCATTTGCATCCAACTGCTTTCTTGCCAGGAGGAAGAGTAACCAATTCCCATGTATCATTCTTCTTTAATGCTCCCAATTCTTCAAGCATTGCTGCCTTCCATTTTGGATTTCGTTTTGCTTCCTCCCAATCTCGAGGTGCTAGTGCTGACGCGGCTAATGATGCCACACATTTCTTGTACCTATCTCCAATATGGTTATATGAAACATAATTCGATATGTCATAATCTTTTAGCCTTTCAGGTAGTTTGCCGGATGTAGACCGTGAAGACTTTCTTTGAGCAATAGGGACATTCAAGTCCTCGATAGCTTGAATAGGGTCTGGTATTACCTCCTCTGTATTATGCTCCCCCTGGGCATGTTGCTCCTCAACATGTGGTTGTTCTATTTATGGAGGTACCTGCACAGTCTCATGTATGTGATCATTTGGAATATCTCCTTCTTGTGGGTCAATTGTCATACAATCATTGTCATCATTACCATGATTCATAGCAGGTTCCTGCATTATGTTTCTCTCCGTGATAACTGGACTTACCGGTAAATGAATTGGTATAGTCCCAATTACCACATTTTGCTGTTGTTGCGCTTCAGCCCGTGCATTTTCCTCCATGCGTGGAACTAAGTCTGACAAATCTGGTACTTGACTATAGAATGGCTCCGACTCTCTGAAAGTCACATCCATAGTGGTGAACATTTTCTTTTTAGATGGACACCAGCACCTATACCCCTTTTGGGTGCTAGAGTAACCCACAAAAATACATTTTAGTGCTCTAGGATCTAATTTTCCAACTGCAGGTCGATGGTCATGCACGAAACAGACACAACCAAATACTTTAGGTGGCACAACATATGAGTTTTCACCTATAAGGCACTCCAATGGTGTCTTCTTGTCCAATATTCTGGATGGCATCCGATTTATCAGATAGGCTGCAGTTTTAACCGCCTCACTCCACAAAAACTTTGGAACACTCATCTGAAACATTAAGCATCGAGTAACCTCTAATAGATGCCCATTTTTCCTTTCAGCTACTCCATTTTGCTCTGGAGTATTAACACAAGTAGTCTGATGTATAATTCCATAAGATGAGAGGTATTCCTCAACCTGATGGTTTACATATTCTGTACCATTGTCAGATCTAAGGGCGTGTTTGGTAGCCCGGGTGAAAGTGCATGTGTTGCCCCATGCGTTGTTTTGGTAATTAATGACAATCCTTATGGACTAATGTTTGCATTGATATATTCTCGTAGATCTTGTCCATAGGAAAAGATTGGAGTTCATGTGTTGGACTCTAGAAGATTACATGATGATCAATGCTCTATTCAAGGGTTTATATGAAGAATGGTCATGTGTAGAGTTGAGCATATTGCAAGTATGTCTTGAAGGATTCAAGACATCATGTTTGTGAAACAGATCTTAGCGAGGCTCTCCCATAATGGTGTATGGGGGAGCATTTGGAGAAGTCTTCATCAAGCATGTGCTAGCAAGCACAATCAAGAAAGGTGTTCCAACTTGAGGGAGTCAAGATCGTCATCATCTAGCTCAAGTGGAATGCGCAAGGCAAAGGTATGATCTTGATAGGGTTTCTATTTTACCGGTCTCGTGGTGTTAGTGGGAGACCGGGTTATAGGTTAGACGGCGTACTATCAAGAGGGGCTCTCAAAGTGAGTAACTTGATCGCATCTTTGTGGAGAGCTCAAACCTTTGCATACTTGGCATATCATCTTTCTTGGTTCTTATTTGGCTTTTATCCATGTGAGAATTTAGAGCTTGTGTTTATTTCCATACCAAGTTCTAGTTCATCAAAAATGGATTTCATATGCATATCTTGTGGTGTTTTTGATATTGGAGGTTTTACCGGCTTATCTTTTCTAGAGAGGTCAAACTCTCTCCTTGTGGTTTACACCTCACATGATGGACTATGATGTGTATATGCATGCTCTTTTATCGAGAGGTCTAACCTTTCCCTATTTTATTTTATCCTCCATTGTTGGACTATGATGTTTCTCTGCATGATCTTGTAAAGATCTTCGTTGCGATTCCAACGAGCCCAAGAACATCGAAAACGGAGTCCAGATGATCAAGATATGATCGTTTTCGTGTCGGGTGTGTTTTGCAGTCTGGCCAACCCCCAGACCAGCCTAGGCCGGGTCCCAGGCCGGCCGGCTCTGCTGGTAGGCTGGCCCACAGGCCAGCAGGAGCCGGCCTCGTGATTTCTGACCATAACGGTCGGTTTCGGGGAATCTATTTATGGGGCCTTCTTCCCCAATGGTTCCCTAACTTTTTGAGCTTGTTTTTCCCCTATTTCTCCTCCATTGTTGACCTTTGGAAAAGCTTGCCCCTCTCAATCCCTCCCATGATTCTTGCATATCTTTGAGGGAAAAGTGAGAGGAGATCTAGATCAACATTTCCACCAATCCATTCCTCCTCTAAGTGAGGGGAATCTAGTTGATCTTGATCTTGGAGTTCTTGGTGCATCTCCTCTTTGTTATGCCTCTCTTATTCCCCCATAAGCATTTGTTGCTTTGTTGGAATTTGAGAGTGAAGGATTTGAGCACTTGTGCTCTTGCCATTGCTTTGTGCATCGGTTTGTGCTCTCCACGAGGATTCGTGGAAGTTGAAAGATTGTGAACTTGTTACTCTTGGGTCTTTGGACCCTAGACGCCTTTGTGGTGGTTGAGACCTTTGTGGTCACTTGTAGCCGTTCGGGAGCCCCCAATCCAATTGTGGGTTGTGCCTCAGATTGTTGTTGTAAAGGCTCTGGATTCCGCCTTGAAGGAATTCCGATAGTGGAAGGTGAACCAAACCTTTGTGGTGTGGTTCATCGAAGAATAGGGTGAGCCTTTGTGGCGTTGAGATCGACCTTTGTGGTGCCTCACACCTCTCCAACCAGACATACTCCCCTAAAAAGGAGGAACTCGGGAATACATCATCGTCTCCACGTGCCTCAGTTATTTCTATACCCGAGCTCTTTACTTATGCACATTACATTGTGATAGCCTTCGTGCTTGAAGTATTCTATTGCTATCACCTTGTTGCTTGTCTTGCTTAGCATAAGTTGTTGGTGCACATAGGTGAGCCTAGTTTACTTAGGTTGTTGGCTTGTTAATTTAAACACCTAGTTTTATTCCGCAATTAGCAAGCCTAAACCGGAAAAGTTTTAATCGCCTATTCACCCCCCCCTCTAGGCGACATCCTTGTCCTTTCACCGGGCCGACTTAGATAATCTCCACTCATCCCGCATTTGGCTGTTTGTTAGCCCGGGTCGGCTCCGTCGGGCACTGCCCAGCTCGTGCGAAAAGGTCTCTCAGCCAGGCCCGTGGAGAAGCTCAAATCGAGCTTCTCTGCTCGGCCATGCCCAACTCATACAGAAAATCATCCCACGCGTGGGCCCACCGACGCCTCGCGACCCAGCCCCTCTGAAAAATCAGCTCATTCTCCCCCACGCCCGTCTCCTTCCCTCCTCTGCTCTCCTCATCTCCACCGCACCGCCGCCCTTCCCCGCCTGCCGCCGCCTAGTGAGGCCTCCTCGCGCCCTTCCCCGCGCCTGGCGCCGCCGCCCTTCCCAGCAACCTCCGCCGCCCTTCACAGCAACCACCGCCGTCGCCCAGTGCCTCAACGCGTGGAGGAGGACGAGCTCAGACGTGTGGAAGAGGATGGCGCAGTCCCCTCGTGCTGCTGCCCGCCCCTGCCGCCTCCGAGCGTGGAATAGGAGAGCTCGGCCTCCCGGCGGCGGCTCCTCTCGCCGGCGGCCGCTCCTATCGCCCGACAGCTCCTCACCGGAATCCGAGCAGGAGGAGCACCTCGCGTCTTCGACGAGCTCCTCACCTCTGCGCCGCCGAGCCCCCGCCCCCGCCCCTAGCCACAGGCCGCATGAGAAGTTGATTGCTTTTTTAAATTTTTGTCAAGGACCTTTCTGTAATAAGCTGGTCCTGTTTGTAATTTCATGTTTCTGAACTTGGAGCTCAGCAGGTTCCAATGCACACAGGCTACCAAACACATTCTCACCTTAGCATGTCTCAACCAATGCAAGCCACCAAACAAACCACCAAATCTCAGCTCATCCCGTATGACCCCCAGCTTGTCTTAAGTGGGAAACACAATCTGAGTGCACACAGGCTACAAAACACACCCTAAGTACCTTTACTCGTGCATCATATTGATTCATCACCATCTTATGAAAATCTTTAAGGCAGGAATAAACCTCACTTTTGTTCTTCATGACGTGAAGCCAAGTGTATCGACTAGAGCAGTCGATAAATGTGACAAACCACCGATGACCACTCAATGATGTAGTTTCACATGGTCCCCACACATCTGAATAAATTGTATGAAATAACTCATTGCTTCTCATACTTGAATAAATGTATGACGATCTAGTATGCTTTGCCAATTCACATGTGTAACATACTAGCATCCTCTTGTCGACTGCCCTGAACAAAGAAGTATGCATCAACTCGAGCGCTGAGAATGATAGGTGTCCCAAACGTTTATGATGGAGTAGAATTTCAGCCACATGGCTTTGAGATAGAACAGTGGCAAGAGCAGTATCAATAGCATTTTGTCTAAAATAGTATAAGTCACTCCTCATTATTCCCACACCAAGTACTCTTCCTGTTTTCAGTTGTCGAAACAAACACCACTTTGGAGAGAAATGTGCAGTACAACTTAACTCCTTTGTGGCTGCACTAACAGAGAGCAGATTCACAGGAAATGATGGAACATGCAACACTGATGAAAGATTCATATTAGGGATGCACTTGACTACTCCAGTACCTGATATGGGCTGCAAAGATCCATCAGCTAACTTGACGTCCTCCTTCCTCCCACTGATAGGAGTATAATTCTGTAATAGTTTATCTGACCCTGCCATGTGTCGAGAGGCACCCGAGTCTATCAACCATAAGTCACTAGTTGAGGACGAAGTATTCATCTCAGCCTTTACCATGTTTTTGGCTTCAGTAGCAGCATCCTTTACTAACTTCCACAATTCATATTCATCGTAACTCATGAGAACAGGAACCAAACCCTTCTCACAGGCCATACTAAACAAACTCTCAACACTTACTTTATCACTATTCCTGCCATTATCCATGTCATGGCCATTAACTGAATTCTTCTCTCCCGTCTTACCATGGAGATCCCAGCAGAAGGCTCTTACATGTCCCTTAAGTCCACAATACTCGCATTCCATCACGCCCTTATGTGGCTTCAACACAGGTGACATTGTGATGCTGAAATTTCAACAAACACCTTATGTGCATAACCAAGGAAAAATGAACTAGCTCAATATCTCCACCGTACTCGAGTAAGCCAACAAGATTCCAACAAGAATAGAACACAGATCAAAGCACTACTCTTCAGCATCCAAATGAACAGCCAATCTAAGGATTCTTAGGGAATATCACATGAACCCTTCGCATGGCCTAAAAGAAAACCTTTTCTGGTCGATTCAATTCTCACGTGAGCTTGCTGCAGCTGAGGACGACGGGTACATCAAGGATCAATCTGATACCATCTTGTTTGTAGAAGGAATTAGAAGAATAGAGATTGAGAGAGAAAAGAGACAGAGAGAGACATTTTTGGGAAGAACGGAGAGCTACAGGCTCCCCTGCATCCATTTCCTTTTTATACAATATTTCACACTTTGGTCCCTCCTCCTTGGAGGTATTACACAAGGTGTACACACCAACAGCAGCACACAAGAATTATAAAACCCCAGAGCAGCACTGACATACGCAGAATAACAGACATAAAAACCCCACGAAAGGTTCAGATTAGAACCGATAAATATGCAGTACTGACATAAGCACACGAATAAGTTCTGACTCTGGAGATAGATAACACACGACACAAGCGAAGCAGTGGCGGCGCCAGGAAATGGCGCCTGGGTATTCCACCCAATTTTTTTTGCTCTAAATGTAGTATATGAATCAAACATCACAATACTATCAATATATGAATAAAAGAACAATAGCAATATTTCAATTTATAAGCCCATAATGACATGAATACATAGGTACCTTTTGATTGATAAAGTGATGATATTCCATCTTACATTATAATTTTGCGGTTGCCTTTTTGGAAGAGATTGATGACATCCTCATCCTTTACTTGCCTGAAGAAATCTCTCTCAACAAATGTAACCATACAATAGTTCAAATAGTCATCACCCATTTTGTTCCTTAGCTTATTCTTCAAATAGCTCATTGAAGAGAACATCCTTTCAACACTAGCAGTGGCTACTTGCATAATCAATACCAACTTAAGAAGCTTGTAAACAATATGATATTGTTCATACTTCTTTCTCTTGACAAGCATAACTAAAAGCTCACACAGATTTTTCAAGTTTTGAAACCTTTCATCTCTACGCAAATTAGCAACATACATGTTTAGTTGCCATGGAAGCCTTGCCAGTTCCTCTCTTGTAAAATCAGAAGCATAAAACTTTGTAGCAAGCTTAACCAACTTCTCTTGATCATAAGCAGCAAATAGATGAAGTGGACTGAATGCTGCCATGCAAGTAAGTAGCTCTGTGTTTACCTCATCAAATCTGCCATTCAGCTCACCAATTTGCCTATCAATGACAGACACAAACATATCAACCTTGAAGCGGTGGTAATTGATCACACCATTGCATAAACCCCTTCTAGGCCAGCCAACGGGGAAGTAAGGACCCTCCATATCAACAACTTTGATCTTATGCTTTATACAAAAAGATGTGACCTTTGTGAGAAAATCATCCCATCCGGCATCAGACCGCAAAGCCCCCAAGTATAACTTTGTGTCATCGAGAACCTGAATAGCATGAACAATATCTTCATCTTGCTTTTGCAAAGCTCTACACAACTCATCTGTGTATCCAAATATTTCTTGCATCAAGTGTGCCATGAAAACAAACTCAAATGATAGAAATGTTGTCTCTATGGTTAGAGCCGCTTGCGCCTCCGCACTATTGTACTCGTCTCCAATCTTGCGAAGGACTCGTCGTAGTGCACCATACATAGAGATGACATGGTTCATAGTTTTGAAGTGAGAGCCCCAACGTGTATCACATGGCCTTCCCAAACCCATTTCCTGATTCAGCCCACTCCCTATTTCTACTTCTTCCAATTCCAATGCAGCAATGAGTTCTTCAGCTTGAGCTATCCGAAGCAATCTCATCTTTTTTAAAGACATGCCAAGAGAATTTAACAAGTGTGCAAGCTGCTGAAAGAACCAAGTACAATCACCACTCTCCTTTGCAATAGCAACAAGAGTTAACTGTAGTTGATGGGCAAAACAATGAACATAATAGGCAGAAGGGGACTCATCCATAATCAGTTTTTTCAGGCCATTAGCATTACCTTTCATGTTACTAGCTCCATCATATCTGTGGCGCCCCGACCTGACTGCTATACAGTGATACTGTGTCCCCGGTTATCCGATACCACCAGACACACTATCAAAGCATAATAGAGAGATCAAGACTTGTGGAACAACTGGCACATCACAGACTCTACGACACAAATCATATAGTTCAACTCTTATAATAGAGAAAGATAGCAAATGACAACTAGAGGTCACAGACCCAACATTACAACATGCGGAAGCGAAGTGTGTTGTTCTAAACAACAAGAACCAAATTATGGCCTAAGAGGCCTGCAAAATAAACATCCAGCGCCAGCTGTTCCGGGATGTCCCAAGCTGCCACCTGGGAACCCCAGACTACTCGTCGACGTCCCCAAAGAACCCACCTTCGAGGTCGGTGAAGTCCTCTCCTGAAAATAAGCAAACGACGTTGAGTTCGACGAACTCGCAAGATTAAGAGCTAATATATGCTCGATGATTGACTTTCAAGGTTTTATGGCTGTTTTGCATAAAGCTGATTTTATTTTAAAAAGACATAACTCCATGGCATCGACTAAACAGAATATTTTGAAAAGGGGTAAGAAGTAACTCTTTCTTTCATCACCTTTCTCAAAGATCAACCATCACCAACCATTGTACCTGTTCACCAAGGCACCTCCCCGAATCACCCTCGAGGAAGCTCACCTTTCAATCTTGAGTGGTACCTCTAGTACCCAGTTTTTAATCATTCCGTTAAAGTTATTCTATGATCTTATCATCCTTTCCCAAGTCGTCCTTAACCGTGGACACGGCTTTTCGAAAAGATTTAACCCTGCAGGGGTGCACTGTGTTTACCTTCGGTACCGCCCAGCTCATTGCCTACGCTTCGCTCTCTTCCGGGGAAAGCCGGCTGAGTGGGAACGGTTACAACCTTTACCTCGCTTGAGACTAACCCAGGATCATCAGTGGCGGTAGGACAAGAGGTACCTTCTCGCACCCTGTCCCGCGGCCACTTATTTTCCTGACACAACCATCCTCATCTCAGTCTTGGCCACCATCCTCACGCACACGCAAATGGAAAGCCAAACTGGAGGACCCTCGGCTAGTCCGCCACAAGTTAGTCGGTCGACGGGGGTTCCATATAGCCCACCGAAAGGAAGCGCGCTCATTCTTGGTTCAAGAGGTAAAGAACTCGCACCTAGGCGGCGAGAGTGAGACAAAACACCACCATACCAAAGTGTCCTCTCATCCCCACCTTTAAGCATTTTATTACCTGTCACCACAATTTCTCCACCATCATCTGAACACTTCAATAACCTGTTTCCAACATGAAGTATCCATCGGATGGCTAAGTATTTAACTAAGCATGGCTAAGCATCAACATTGCATAGTTAAGTATGTCAGGCCAACAATACAAATCCTATGGATAATAGGAGGGGAAACAGGTAATTGGCATCGGAATCTTAATGCAACTATAGGATACTCTAATCCAAGCAAATTGACATTTGGAACCGCATGCAATATTATAGTGGAGAAAATATTTGCGGAAAATAGGATAAGACATGCTCAGAGGGGGGATTACGCTTGCCTTGTTCAGGGTACTGGTAGTACGGATCCTCGGGGTATTGTGGAGTAACCCCGGCTGCTTGATCTATCGAAGCACAACACGGAAGAGCAATCAATCACCACACATGTTCCAATAGATGCAATGCGCAAACACATGATGGCATGACATTTTTAACGCACTGGAATTATTATAACAAGATCTACCCATTTTAAAGGGGGTGCGAGATAATTATTCAACAAGAGAGAAAATAAAGCTCCTTTTTTTGTTTTTATGCTTTCCTGTGATATAGATTATTTAAACATGCATGAATATGATGCTA
This sequence comes from Poa pratensis, assembly GCA_947311845.1. Lineage (NCBI taxonomy): Eukaryota > Viridiplantae > Streptophyta > Magnoliopsida > Poales > Poaceae > Poa > Poa pratensis. Next base: position 9,399,135 of record CAMZMU010000104.1, on the reverse strand, counting down.
CGGATTAATGCACATTTTTCTGAGCATTTTGATATGAAGAACACATTTTTCGGAGGTCCCGATAAAAAGTTGTTCATTTTATTAACTTCTTCCTTTTGAGTTTATCCTTTTAATAAATTTTAAGTACTTTCAACAACAATAATAACAATGTGTACTCGGGTTCGAGGGAAAGAGGTGGAACACGAAGGAAACATCATCGTTCGATAACTCTAAACGCGAGAGGGGGAGCGGGGACATGTGCTATCGAGAGGGAAAAGGAAAAACAAGGCAGCACAAAAAAAAATCTGCCTAGCCGGTTTGTGGCCCGGCTGGGCCGGCTAACAGGCCGGGCAGGCGGCAGAGCGCTCCGGCTCGAGGCCCGGTTTGGGCCGGGCCCAAGGCCGGTTAGGGGCCCGAGAGCAACGGCACGGAGCCCGGCTATGCCGGCTCGGTGGCCGGGCACGCGAGGCAACGGTGACGAGCGCGGTGGCTACGGCGAGGATCGATGCGAAGCATTAGCGCGAGAGGGGAGATGGGGAGAGGTGCTTCCGCACGGGATGCTCACCACGAACGCGTGTGGAGCAACGACGACGCCGGAGGTGGACCGTGGCAGAGGGAATCGTGCGCGACGAACTCGCCGGAGGAGCTTCGGGCACGGGAAGGAATCGAACGGCGCGGCGGATTTACGTCCTCCCGCCTCGATTCCTCTGGCCAGGATGGAGAGGAGGGCACGGCGTAGCTGGTGGTGGTCGTGGCTCGGCTCGGGAAGCTCTACATCGGCGGTGATGTGTCGGCGACGGCGGCTCGGTCTGCGGGCTCGCGGGAAGAAGAAATGGGGAGAGGGCAGAGGAAAACGGAGAGGAGGGAGTGGATAGGGAGCAGCAGAGGCTCGTGGGGCTTGCTCCTTGCAGGGAGGAGGCAGGGGAGAGGGGCCAGACGAGCACGGCGAGCTCGAGCTGGTGCGGTTGCACAGCTCGGGTCGCTACAGGGAAGAAGAAACAGGATTTGCAAAGAGGCCCCTGGAGCAGTTTATCTATCACGGATTAGTCCTCTCTTCCTTTTTCTTTTAAATCCATCAGGTTTTAGGGATTTTATAGAGGCACTTAAATACTCCAGAAAAATATGAAATAATTTGAGGAGGCTCCCCTTAACATTTAGTAGCTCCACAATTTTTGGTATCTCCAAATAAAATGTTTTTGACAACATTTACTCATAGCCTTAAGATAGAGCATTTTTCTCAAATTCCAAAAGTTATTACTTTAGAAACTTTGAATCAAGGGCAAAATATTATTTCGAGCTCTTGGAACTTCCTTGACAAATATAAGGAGTCAAAGTACTTTTGTTTTACAAGTTGTGTGCCTTCCTTGTTTTGGAAATTGTTGGAACAAGTTTGGCATTTGTTTTTAAATGGTGCCAAAACCATTTGTGTGTTGTTTAGCAAGTTAAAATTGGATGCCATGATGCAATGCAACACAAAAGCGAAAATTTTAATCGGGTTTTTAGGTTTCCGAACTTTGGGCTGTTACAACTCTACCCTCCTTACAGGAATCTCGTCCCGAGATTCTAAGAGTAGGAAAAAGTGAAAGGTTACGACGGTCTTCAACGGTCTTCTCAGTGTAGATTGATTCAGCGCATCCTGAAGATCTTCATCGGCCTCACTTCGAGTCCACTATCAGAGTACACCATAGGAAGGAAAAGAAACCTCTCCGGAAGGATGGTTCATGGTGAATATACCACGATCAAGTACCTCCTAGTAGAACTTAGGATGAGACTTCAAGCATCCCTGGAGTTGACAGTTAGGAGACACAATCGTTTGACGGGAGATTGATAAGAGTTTCCAGTTGGTAGACCACTGTTTCCCCAAAGATTCAGAATATGAACTTTGCACAAGGCCCAAAATTTCTGAGGGAGAGTGTCGAAACAAGCTTCCAACAGGTGAGGAGATAACTTGTACTAGTCGGCTTGAGTAGAACTTTCCTCACGGAGGAGCATTTCAGATCACTGAGAAGGATCAGAAAGCTAGATCGAGAGAACTTCAGAAACTCCGCAAACGTTAGTATTGGGAACACTTCTTGAGGATCACCAACTATCGCTTCTGATTAAGGTTTAGATCTGGTCAGGTGTGTAGATAGTTCAGACTCCACATGAAGGAATAAGGAATCTTTGCAAAGCATACCAACGGTTTACAATGGCTAGGACCCCAAGATTTGGACTACAAGGTCAAACTCCAAAGGAGGAACGAGATTGCGGAACTCAAGTATTAGCAACTTGTCAGAGGACAGCTGCCCTACTTGATTTACTTGCAACGAGACAGGATTTAGTTCTTGATGGGAAACACCATAGGAGACGAGGAAGTTCTCAGACTTCCTCTCTTTCTGGAATAATTCCATCAGTGGCTTGGATGCATAGATGAAATCTTCAAGGAATGGAGGTAACAACCTACCATTCCAAGAATCTTCTGCATAGGCATGATTGATTTGAGATGATTCCGAGGGAACCAGACAATCTACTCAGATCCACGGCGACATCTTTCAGCAATTGCATGTGAACCAGGGAGAGTCACTTCCAACTTCTAGAACACATACCTTGTGGAAACACAAAGTTGGTTCCAACAATTTTCCAATGCTAACACCCAATATCCAATATAAATCTCCTCAAACATGGAGAGGATAGGAAGGTAGTTGATGGGCTCAACCACAAACTTATCCAGATACTCCAAGACGGTAGACTCATATTTCACCAGAACGAGGCATAAGTATTGGTCAGACTAACACATTCAGGTAGGTAGGTAGGTCTGAGTTTGATTTGACGATAGCCCAATTCAAATCAAAAGATTTGGAGGTTAGCATATCCACAAAGGAGATACCACCTTTCTTCCACACTGACAGACTAGACATCCCTTTGAAAAGGAACTATGTCTGGATAGAGCTCGTGTCTTTCAACTCTCCAAGTTGTTTAAGCTCAACCGAATAATTCGGAACATCCAGCACGATTTTCTTGGAGAAGGGAGTTGTTCAGAGAACCAGCTTACTCATAAGCTCAACATCACGGTCAGGTGACAACCTGGCGATACTTCTGGAAAGACCTCCAGAATATCACGATCCACATATAGGATATCACGACATACCGGGGATCTTGAGTTCAAGAGAGGATTATGCCTTTCAAGGCACAACGAGGTGGTCTTGGGAGCTTCGGCACGAACCTAGCTCTTTAACCGAGGGAGTGCATCAGAGCCAACTGACTGGGTAGCACTGTCAAACTCAGCTTATGGATTGGCTAACCAATCTTGCTAAGGAGGACAATAAATGTCCTTGGATTTTTGCGCAGTAAGAACTGCTGAGAATATCAGATAGTTACATTATTACTCACGTCTCATCACTCTGGAGTAATAAGTCACTCGGAGAGTAACAAAGTGTAAGAGCATCACTTCATCAAGAGGATCATGATACTTAGCTCAATTGCACACTCTTATACCAAGGTATCGTGCTATTCGAAGATGGAACAGAAGCAGAGACTAATAAACCTCTTAGTCTGTGGAATACAAAACTTTGACCTAGCCCGAGAAATGGACAAGGTACTGGAGTTTGTTTCTCCTAACAAGTCGAAGTGGAAAGTCTTAACGGATCAGGAGAGTGACTTGCATCGGAACACAACAATGCATGAGAAAAACATGGCGGTCAAGCGGAAGACACGGTCGGAAAGAAGATCAAGAGTAACAAACATGCTCAGGAGAAATCCTAAGATGTTGAAGATGCACCGGTTATTACTCAATTGTGATAACCACGCCCAAAAGGAGAGATGCAGCAGAGTCACGAACATAGATGGGGGATTCGCTAAGAGAATTCGGGTCATAACCCAGATGGTTCCAAGACAGAACCTAAAACAAGGATAAGGGAAGAGCTAGAGTTACATAGCCATCCGAGGTGTGGGAAATTAAAGTTCAACCATTTACCACACAGACCACATGAAGGACTTGGGTTAAAGGTCAGCTTCATGTGCCGAGAATCATAAGTAGCATAACAATCACATGGGTAACAACCCACACAATTCATCATGCCAGAATCACGGCACAATCCGGGACCTTCGGTTCAAGACCTTGGGTTAAAACTCAACATAGGGGCAAATGATTAGACTTGGTAGAAACATCTGAGTTGATTTGGGGATTGCAACGCAGAGGGAGCAACTGGACACATAACACTAAAGGTTGAACCCATCCCCGTTTCTAATCATTTTGAAGTAACAGACGAGGAGTAAAACCTTTAAACTCAAATCGAGGTAAGATTGCTCCGAGATTAGAGTATAACCAGATAAGGAGTAAAAAGAATCCTAAGATGGTTTTCACAACTCATTTTTAGGTTAAAAATAATTTTCACAAACACTAGACTCAACATCGACCAGTAGAAGGGTTTCCTACAGGCAGTACTGCTCTGATACCAACTTGTGGCGCCCCGACCTGACTGCTATACAGTGATACTGTGTCCCCGGTTATCCGATACCACCAGACACACTATCAAAGCATAATAGAGAGATCAAGACTTGTGGAACAACTGGCACATCACAGACTCTACGACACAAATCATATAGTTCAACTCTTATAATAGAGAAAGATAGCAAATGACAACCAGAGGTCACAGACCCAACATTACAACATGCGGAAGCGAAGTGTGTTGTTCTAAACAACAAGAACCAAATTATGGCCTAAGAGGCCTGCAAAATAAACATCCAGCGCCAGCTGTTCCGGGATGTCCCAAACTGCCACCTGGGAACCCCAGACTACTCGTCGACGTCCCCAAAGAACCCACCTTCGAGGTCGGTGAAGTCCTCTCCTGAAAATAAGCAAACGACGTTGAGTTCGACGAACTCGCAAGATTAAGAGCTAATATATGCTCGATGATTGGCTTTCAAGGTTTTATGGCTGTTTTGCATAAAGCTGATTTTATTTTAAAAAGACATAACTCCATGGCATCGACTAAACAGAATATTTTGAAAAGGGGTACGAAGTAACTCTTTCTTTCATCACCTTTCTCAAAGATCAACCATCACCAACCATTGTACCTGTTCACCAAGGCACCTCCCCGAATCACCCTCGAGGAAGCTCACCTTTCAATCTTGAGTGGTACCTCTAGTACCCAGTTTTTAATCATTCCGTTAAAGTTATTCTATGATCTTATCGTCCTTTCCCAAGTCATCCTTAACCGTGGACACGGCTTTTCGAAAATATTTAACCCTGCAGGGGTGCACTGTGTTTACCTTCGGTACCGCCCGGCTCATTGCCTACGCTTCGCTCTCTTCCGGGGAAAGCCGGCTGAGTGGGAACGGTTACAACATTTACCTCGCTTGAGACTAACCCAGGATCATCAGTGGCGGTAGGACAAGAGGTACCTTCTCGCACCCTGTCCCGCGGCCACTTATTTTCCTGACACAACCATCCTCATCTCAGTCTTGGCCACCATCCTCACGCACACGCAAATGGAAAGCCAAACTAGAGGACCCTCGGCTAGTCCGCCACAAGTTAGTCGGTCGACGGGGGTTCCATATAGCCCACCGAAAGGAAGCGCGCTCATTCTTGGTTCAAGAGGTAAAGAACTCGCACCTAGGCGGCGAGAGTGAGACAAAACACCACCATACCAAAGTGGCCTCTCATCCCCACCTTTAAGCATTTTATTACCTGTCACCACAATTTCTCCACCATCATCTGAACACTTCAATAACCTGTTTCCAACATGAAGTATCCATCGGACGGCTAAGTATTTAACTAAGCATGGCTAAGCATCAACATTGCATAGTTAAGTATGTCAGGCCAACAATACAAATCCTATGGATAATAGGAGGGGAAACAGGTAATTGGCATCGGAATCTTAATGCAACTATAGGATACTCTAATCCAAGCAAATTGACATTTGGAACCGCATGCAATATTATAGTGGAGAAAATATTTGCGGAAAATAGGATAAGACATGCTCAGAGGGGGATTACGCTTGCCTTGTTCAGGGTACTGGTAGTACGGATCCTCGGGGTATTGTGGAGTAACCCCGGCTGCTTGATCTATCGAAGCACAACACGGAAGAGCAATCAATCACCACACATGTTCCAATAGATGCAATGCGCAAACACATGATGGCATGACATTTTTAACGCACTGGAATTATTATAACAAGATCTACCCATTTTAAAGGGGGTGCGAGATAATTATTCAACAAGAGAGAAAATAAAGCTCCTTTTTTTGTTTTTATGCTTTCCTGTGCTATAGATTATTTAAACATGCATGAATATGATGCTACGGATTAATGCACATTTTTCTGAGCATTTTGATATGAAGAACACATTTTTCGGAGGTCCCGATAAAAGTTGTTCATTTTATTAACTTCTTCCTTTTGAGTTTATCCTTTTAATAAATTTTAAGTACTTTCAACAACAATAATAACAATGTGTACTCGGGTTCGAGGGAAAGAGGTGGAACACGAAGGAAACATCGTCGTTCGATAACTCTAAACGCGAGAGGGGGAGGGGACATGTGCTATCGAGAGGGAAAAGGAAAAACAAGGCAACACAAAAAAAAATCTGCCTAGCCGGTTTGTGGCCCGGCTGGGCCGGCTAACAGGCCGGGCAGGCGGCAGAGCGCTCCGGCTCGAGGCCCGGTTTGGGCCGGGCCCAAGGCCGGTTAGGGGCCCGAGAGCAACGGCACGGAGCCCGGCTATGCCGGCTCGGTGGCCGGGCGCGCGAGGCAACGGTGACGAGCGCGGCGGCTACGGCGAGGATCGATGCGAAGCATTAGCGCAAGAGGGGAGATGGGGAGAGGTGCTTCCGCACGGGATGCTCACCACGAACGCGTGTGGAGCAACGACGACGCCGGAGGTGGACCGTGGCGGCGGGAATCGTGCACGACGAACTCGCCGGAGGAGCTTCGGGCACGGGAAGGAATCGAACGGCGCGGCGGATTTACGTCCTCCCGCCTCGATTCCTCTGGCCAGGATGGAGAGGAGGGCACGGCGTAGCTGGTGGTGGTCGTGGCTCTGCTCGGGAAGCTCTACATCGACGGCGATGTGTCGGCGACGGCGGCTCGGTCTGCGGGCTCGCGGGAAGAAGAAATGGGGAGAGGGCAGAGGAAAATGGAGAGGAGGGAGTGGATAGGGAGCAGCAGAGGCTCGTGGGGCTTGCTCCTTGCAGGGAGGAGGCAGGGAGAGGGGCCAGACGAGCACGGCGAGCTCGAGCTGGTGCGGTTGCACAGCTCGGGTCGCTACAGGGAAGAAGAAACAGGATTTGCAAAGAGGCCCCTGGAGCAGTTTATCTATCACGGATTAGTCCTCTCTTCCTTTTTCTTTTAAATCCATCAGGTTTTAGGGATTTTATAGAGGCACTTAAATACTCCAGAAAAATATGAAATAATTTGAGGAGGCTCCCCTTAACATTTAGTAGCTCCACAATTTTTGGTATCTCCAAATAAAATGTTTTTGACAACATTTACTCATAGCCTTAAGATAGAGCATTTTTCTCAAATTCCAAAAGTTATTACTTTAGAAACTTTGAATCAAGGGCAAAATATTATTTCGAGCTCTTGGAACTTCCTTGACAAATATAAGGAGTCAAAGTACTTTTGTTTTACAAGTTGAGTGCCTTCCTTGTTTTGGAAATTGTTGGAACAAGTTTGGCATTTGTTTTTAAATGGTGCCAAAACCATTTGTGTGTTGTTTAGCAAGTTAAAATTGGATGCCATGATGCAATGCAACACAAAAGCGAAAATTTTAATCGGGTTTTTAGGTTTCCGAACTTTGGGCTGTTACAATATCCTTGCCCACGCACCATTGCAAAGGTCAAATTGTAGTTCATAAGCCTTTTTTGAATTGCAGCTTTCAATGTCAAAGAGGTAGTATCTTCAACATGAGCAAGACCAAGAAATCTTACAACCGCCCTTCCTTTCTTATCAACGTAACGCAAGCAAACAGCCAACTGCTCATTCTGATACACATCACTAGACTCATCTGCAAGTATTGAAAAATGACCACCATCAAGTTCTTCAATGACTAGTTTAGTAGTCTCTTTTGCACAACATTCTATCACCTCTTGTTGTATATCATGGTGAATCATCCTGCAGTTCCGTGGAGCATTCTTGAGAATAACTCGTTTTCCTTGTTTTTGCAGCCTTTTCCCACATTGTATGTATGCTACTGCCAACAATACCACTCTTCTTCTTCTATAGTACAAAAAAACAAGAAACAGAAAATTAAAAACTTGCATCTACGAAGCTAGTAGGAGTGGATGATTCATCTAGGAAGCAAGCAATGAAGCAAATCAAGCAAGGAACGAAATTGGGGGCGAGGAAGGCGGCCGTACCTTATGCGCTGCTCGGGGACGCTGGGGCGGGGCGCGCGGACGGGAGGAGGGGCGCGGGTCGGCGGGGGGCAGGGCGCTGCCGCCACGGCGGGCGCGGGGCCGTCGCCTGCTGCTCCGGGCTGCATCGCCGGCGGCGGTCGTGGGAAGGTCTAGGTCGAGGCCTCGAGGGTGAGCAGGAAAGGGGAAAGGGTGTCCCGCGTCTGTGCTCTGGTGCGATGTGCGTGGCTGCGTGCGATGCGAGCGAGAAAGGCAGCGAGCTGGGCTTCTTTTTGCGTTTCTGCCTTAGTAGGCCGGGCCAAATATCCACATTTTTTTTCGCGTCAAATACTTGGGTATTCCAGGGAAGACAGGGGAATACCCCCAGCGCCGCCCCTGAAGCGAAGCCCTAGGATACCGGGTGTAAATAAGGGTACACCCACCCCAAAAGATGTATAAGGCTTTACACATCATTGGAACCATTGACATCAGAGTTGTCAACAACCATAAGCTGCTGAGCTGTCAGCTCTTCTGAAGGGATGTCCAGCATTGCGCCAATTTGCTGCATCACAGGGATGGGAATAGGTGGCGTTGTCTGCATCTCTTCTACCTGCGGTGGCTTCGGCATCCGTCCTCTCACAGCATTTGCCTTGGACACCTTACGGGCTCTTTTCTTTGTTGGATGTTCCTGCATGGACTGAGCTCTGAACCCATCACGCTTCACTATATTACGTGTGCTTCTTCTGACTACAGTCTCCACCCCTGGAGTCTCCTGTTTCTTGGCCCTGCTGCGGGTGACTCCGACATCAGGCGCCTGAAACACAAACTGCCCAGGCTGTTCCTGCACTACAGGCTCAGATATGACTATATTTCTCGCCACAGTTGGCAGAGGACGGCGTTCAGCTTGGCTTGCAGGATTGGCAGGTCTAAAGGAGGAGGGACCCTCAAAAGCCTCACTCCATGAGCGCTTTGGGTCTTCAGTGGAGGTGTTCATCACAGTAGTGTTCTGCATCCTGTAACATCCCAAAAATATTAATCAGTATTATTATTCCAAAAATGAGAGCCAACAAAAACTTTTGTTAAATATTATGTGTTGTCTGCAAAATATTGCTTGTGGTAATTAATTCTTGTTGCTTGTGTTATTTATTCTTGCTAATTATAATGCTTGCTCTAAATAAAAACAATGAGAAAAGAAAAGAATTGAAATAGCAAATAAAGCAAGAAGAATAAAAGTGACAATTGTGTCACACAAATTCTCCAAGGGGAGAAACTAAAATGGTTTCAAACAAAATTGAAAGGAGAGGTTATATAAACTCTCCCATTTTTATTCCTATAACTTTTCCCTCTCAAAATATATTTCCAAAAATCTAAATTTAAAATTCCAATTCTTTCTTTAATAAATTCAAATTACAAAGTTGTGGTGCAACAATTGTCAATTAAATTATACCACTGCACCACAAAACTACATTTGGATATAAGGATCCAATTGTGGAAATAAAATTCAGAAAATAAAAATAAAATTTCGTTGAAGCATTTCGTCGAACACCTTGCATGCAGTGCCCGTGTTCTTCCCCATTTCTTCAACCCGGAGATCAATTGATCGAATTCGTTGTTAATTCGACAAACTGACTCACCCAAATCCTCTCCCGTGCACCACAGAGCCTTTTGCGCGCGGGAATTTGGAAGAGGAGGGTCGGGAAAGGAGAGGAGCTTCGGAGGGGACCGAGCCCGGCGCGGCCGCGCCATGGTCGGCATGGTCGCCGTGCGTGGCATCGCCGCGATCATCCACTCCCTGGCCCCCCTCTCACTCCCTCGCTTCACCATGCTATCCCCTGCCTCCACCGCGCTCAGGAGAACCCGAGTCACCAGGGAAATCATCACCGTCGCGCGCCCCGAGCACCGCCCAAGCCACCACAGAGCTCGCCGGACCGTCCACCTCGCGAGCTCACTCCACGTGTAGCCATCCTCCCAGGCCCCCCGACCACCGTAGCCATCCTCCCACCGCCCTACGGCGAGCTAGCACAGCCGCGGGAGCTCCCCTGCGCCATGTCCACCGTGCACCGCCGCCGCGGGCATAAATACCCCACCCCGTGTCCGACCTCTCCTCACTCCACTCCACTGCCCCCCAGACCCTCCACCACCTCTCGTGCACCGCCAGGAGGGCGGAGAAGCCGCAGCAGAGCCGCTGCTGTCGTGGAGCTTCTGCGAGCTCCGCCACTGCCCGAGGTAGGCGAAGGCACGGCCTCGCCGTGCTGATGCTTCCCTCTCCCCACTGACCCCTCCACTGTGCTCCCCGTTGACACCGCACTCACCCGAGACCCTTTCCCCGTTGTTTCGCGCACAGGAGAGCCCCCAGGACCCCGCCGGAATCCGCTGCCGTGGCCTTGGAACTCCGACGCATCGCCACCGTCGCTGCAGCCCTCCCCAGCAAGTTCAAGTGCCCCCACGAGCCTCCCCGAGCCCTCCGCCGTCGAACGCCGTCATCCCCGAGTCTTCCCGAGCCCCCTAGGTGAGCCGAGCTTCCTCCACCGTGCGCCGGCGCGGCGGCGCCGCCCAAAAATGGTCGCCGCCGTGGCCTTTAAACATGGACCGTTGGATCTAGATCCAACGGCCACGTAACGTTCCTGTACACGTTGGCTGACAGGGCTGGCCCACCTGTCGGCGTTTTATTAATTTCCCGCGTGCGCTGAGTCACTGACGGGTGGACCCCACCCGTCAGATTTCTCAACATTATCCAAACTGAACACATTTTCGAATTTAGTTTTTCTGGAATTTCAGTACTGGACCCAACTTAGAAAATCAATATCTCAAGATTTAGGAATCCAAATAAATCAAACTCAATTGTTCTGGAAAGCTTATGAAAATGTTTAACCAACCCAATTGGTCTCATGTCATTTAATTAAATAAATAAAAAGTATTATTAAAAATACTACAGAAGGTTTAAATTCTAAACTTGTTTGTTTCTGATATTCTGTTAGTCCAAATAATTCCAAACCAATTTTGCTAGCTTAGTACTGCCATGTATTAGCTTCCCTAATTTTGGTAGAATTAATTGTGCATTATTAATTGTTTAGCATGAAGATGAAGTTTGAACACCCTTCTGCACTCAAACATTTAAATATGTTTAATGGTAAACCCAAATGAATTAGGACCAATTTGTTAGGTCACATTAGTCATGTTTAGTTACCCCTAAAAGGATTTAATTTTAGGATCAACAGAATTTAATTGGTAGCTAAAACTTGATTATTAAGTTACTGGATTCAAACAAATGTGTAGGAAGTTTGGTAACTCAAATTAACCCAAACTCAATTGTGTTGTCTTCTACACATCAGTAGCTTTCCATAGAATTTTAGTTTGTATTTTTGTGACCAACAGAACTCAAGTTATTGAATTAAACATGTTCCACAAGTTTCTGCCATAGTTTTGAACATAAATAAATAATGTTTAATTCAAATATTTTGAAACCAAATTGTATGGTTGATGTGGGCAGTAGCTAATTGTGATGTTTGTGATTGATATGTTGTGATGCTTGCTTGAGTAGTTTAGTAATTGTTTGCATTGCTTGTTTGACGTTTAGACGAGAACGTTGCCGGAGTCTACGAGGAGGGGGAATTCTCTGATCATCAAGCACAAGAACCCGAGAACTTTGCCGAGCAAGGCAAGCTACTCCCTGAGCTTGCACCTAAATACATATGCATCTACTTTGATCAAATGATTTACTTTAAGGCAATGGTTTACAAAACCTTTTCGAAAAGTATTGGATATTATTTTGCCACCCTATGTAGTAGCTTATATAAAATTTAGGATGGGAAAAATGTTGTTTACTCAAAACTCCTTTAAAAACTTGTGTGGTGGAATACCGAGATGTCGGTGTGAAGTAAAGAAATGGAGAATGGTGATGTTTATGAAAAATGCACATTGTGTCCTAGTACTATGACAACCAATCTTACCCTGTGCGACCACATCTACCCACATATGGGAAAGGGCGTAGTCATATAATTTGCTCATATTAGTATGGGATGCCTCAACAACGAGGATGACCTCGTTCCATGAGGGGATGGTTTGGTGACCTACCCCTGACCTGGGTCCTAACACGATGGTGGGAGGATTGAAGGGTTCGCTCGCCGGGCAGAACTACGAGTCCTCACACTTAGGTTTCCCGACGGGGAATCTGGACTGGGTGTTGATGGAAAGGATGATAAATTCGTAGCGGTAGGGTCCTATACTAGCATGAGCAAAGGACAGGCTATGGTCGGCGGCTTACTTCGCATACACCTTGTATGGCGAGACGTGGCAGACACGATGAGTTGCCGGATGGATGGGGGAAAAGCGTGCTACCTCTGCAGAGTGTAAAACTATTCGAATAGCCGAGTCCTCGGATATGGACAGTTGGGAGGCTGTCCTAGACCATGTGCAAGTTTTTGGAAAAGCTTTTAAGTTTAAAAAAACTGAAATGGTGATGGTGTTACACAGCTATACCAAATGAAGTGGTATGAGTTGTTGGAATAAATGGACTATGGTGAGCCATGGTCATGAAAAGGAGGAGTTTTTGAGAAACAAAATGAGATGGTGACTTCTTTCAAAGATGGTTATAAAACTCTTCTTACCTTTTTCAATAAAGATATAGAGATGTTTTAAAACAAATAAAAGTGCATACTCATGTTGGGGTAGTTTGCGAGTACATTCAAATGTACTCATATTGGTTTCGTCCCTGGCTATTGTCCTAGCCAGACTACGAGGAGGAGCACTACGCCGAGCAGGAATATGGCGACTTCTACCAACTAAGGATCTCCACAAGTCAGCTGCCTGTCGGGTTGTCATCGTTAGAATATGATGTCTACTACGCCGTAGCTTCCGCTGATATTTTGGTTTGGCCCATGAAGGCACCTATGTAAGAACTTGGTCTAAATGACCATTTATGTAAGACTTTTATTCGGTACTGTAATGGATGTAAACTTTGGTATCCAATTCGGATTATGTGCAACGACAGACTGATCACGGGATCGTTGTGTTAAGCATAATCGGGTATTTCGGACAGCTAGTCCGGGGTCCCCACAGACTTGGTATCAGAGCCATCCTGACTTTAGGAAACCTTAGTTAGCATGGTCGTTTGTCAAATGTTACAAAAGATGAATTTCTAAAAAGAAAGGAATGAAGTATTTTCGAAAATTGCTTATCTCCAATCCTCTTACTTATGCAAAATTTTACTCCATTAAATATTACATTTTCCTTGTATCCCTAAAATTTTGCACACCTCTCATTAAGCTTAAAATTTGACTCACTTGTTGCCCTACTATATTAAAATTTTGATACACTTGTCACCTAACTAACTTAAAATTTTGCTTAAAAATTGTAGATGGCACTCCATTGGACCGAGTTCGTTCAGCTGGAGAAGGACAGCAAGTTGACGTTTGAGAGGGACTTGTTCGAGTTGACCAAGCTGTTAGGTCGCCCCGCTCCAGAGTTTGAGGGAGCTCAGATTGACGTTCACGGTGTCGGAAGGCTGAGCTGGCTCATCAGTCGTCAGTTCGCAGGAACATCAAGTCTCCCAGTTCCAGGACGCTCGTCTTCACCACCAAGGAGGCCACCTGGGTTGACGGTCTCTGTACTGCTACACAGAGGATGCTAGCCCGACTTTGTGAGGAGCACAAGGCGGAGTTAGTAGACTCCCGTTTCCGGTTCTACGGGAGGCGCAACTGCGATGGACACCCTACTCCTTCACCTTACCACCCGATGTTTGGGAGCTACATCATGGACATGGAGATCTTACTTCAGTGCACTCAGGATGATCTGTTGCGCACTAGGATTCAGCTTCACTTTGACCGCGAGTCGCTCGTTGAGCTTCGCGAGAACGAGGAGAAGCTGATGGAGGAGAAGGTCGCTCTTCTCAGGAAGAGGGCCCAGCTGAGGAGGACATCGTGAAGCTCCGCAAGAAGGTGGCAGAGCAGGACAGCTGATTGAGGATCTAGAGCACCATACTGACGAGATGGAGGAGGAGGGCGAGGATCTCCGCAAGGAGAACAACGCTTTCCTCAGTGACGATGATGACTTCGTGGAGGAGATGGATTGTGAGGAGGACGATGATGAGGAGGAGTTAGTTGACGAGGAGGAGGAGCCACTCGAGCAGTTCTCGAGGACGAGGAGGAGGATCCCGAGGAGCCAGCCTACCAGTCAGATGCTGACGTGTTAGAGCTGGAGGTTCCACCTCAGTAGGCGAGTGACTTGATCACTACCGCAGGATTAGGTTGACCCCTATAGCTAGTCGAGTCGAAGTAGTGGTTCTTTTGGAAACCAGATGCTATGTTGTAAGCTTGGTGTTGTAAGCTTGATGTTGTTGTGAACTCCTTGATGTGTGTTTGTGAAATATAAGTATGTTTGTCTTGTTAAATCTGTGTGAATATTTTCATATAAATCTTAAATTAATCAACCACTTGAGAATCGTCTTTTCCCTTAGTCGAACTTTTCTTGCCTTGTCTCTTATACCCGGTGTGCTTCAGGATGCCGCCCCGTCGCGACAATACGGGAGGATCAGGATCAGCACCACCACCACCGGACCCAACCCCCGCCCAACTTCTCGCGCTTATCATGGAGGAACGTGAGAATGCCCGGCAGGAGCGCCAGGCTCATCTCTGCCCTGCAACAACTCGCAGCCGCTTATAACAACAACAATAACAACAACAACAACAATGGTGGTAATGGCAATGGCAATGAGAACCAGCGATCTACCTTAGGCGATTTCCAGAAGACCAACCCACCCACCTACTCCAAGGGACTTCACCCACTGGAAGCCGATGATTGGCTTCGCACCATCGACAACAATCTGGAAGTTGCTGCTGTGGGAGAAAATGAGAAAGTGTTGTATGCAACCCACTATCTCGCTGGACCTGCAAGAGCTTGGTGGGAAACTACCAAGGCTCTCCAGCAAGCTGGTCATGTCATCGACTGGGCTGAGTTCCAGGAGAAGTTCCGCAAGAAGCACATTCCCTACGGACTCATTGAGAGGAAGAAGGATGAATTCCGCAAGCTGAGGCAGGGAAGTAAGATGTGGTCGGTTATCTGGAGTTTACCGACTTATCTCGGTATGCTCCTGATGACACCGACAAAGAAGAGAAGAAGATGGAGCGTTTCATGAGTGGACTTCATGATGAACTGCAGTGTGCTCTGGTTATCCATGACTTCCGTGATCTGGAGTCACTTGTGGACAAAGCCATCCAGCTGGAGACCAAGCGCAAGTCTATGTATGAAGGTCGCAAGAGGAGGATGAATGCTCAGGAAGGTTCGAGCAGCCAGAAACCTCGTATCTTTCAGCAGAACCCCAGGCCTGCCTATCGTCCACCCCAAGCACCACGCCCCAATTTCCCTAACCGCCCAAACAACTTCAACCGCCCCAATGACAATAACCGTTCTGGAGGAAACTTCAATAACTTCAACTCCGCCCCAAGGTTGTCTGCTTTGAATGCGGCGCCCCAGGACATTACTCCAGAGAATGCCCCAATCCCAAGAAGCCTGTCCAGCGCCCCAATGCACCTGCACCGAACAATGGTCAAGGCCGCAATGGAAATGGTAATGGCAAGAATGCCGCACCCCGCGGGAATGCTGCTGTTGTCAGAGGCCGTCTGCACCACATCAATGCTGAAGAGGCTGAAGAAGCGCCAGATGTTGTGCTGGGTACGTTCCTTGTCAACTCAGTACCTGCAACTGTTCTGTTTGATTCTGGTGCCACCCATTCGTTTATTACCAAAGAGTTTGTTTCTAAGGGAGGTTTAGTCGGGAGTCTTTTACCCAAACCAATGTTGGTACAAACCCCAGGACTGTTAGCCAAAACCAACCAGATGTGTTCCGAAACCCCCATAGAAATTGGAGGAGGAAGGTTTGCAGCCGACCTAATTATCTTAGGAAACCAAGGCATAGATGTTATTCTTGGAATGGATTGGTTAGCCAAGTATCACGGTCGTATTGACTGTGCCCGAAGAGCTGTTTCTCTCACTTCTGATGATGGAGTTGAAGTGGAGTATGCATCTGAGACCAGCCAGACCAGACCCGGATGCCATGAGAGCATAGCTCGACCCGCCCTAGATGAGATCCGTGTTGTTCACCTGTTCAAGGATGTTTCCCAGAAGAATTGCCTGGTATGCCGCCAGACCGGGATATTGAGTTCATAATTGAGCTTATCCCAGGACATCCCCCATATCCCAAAAGCCTTATCGGATGAATCCGGAAGAACTGGTTGAGTTGAAGAAGCAGTTGGCTGATATGCTAAGCAAAGGTCTTGTCCGCCCAAGCGCTTCACCATGGGGATCACCCATTATTTTTGTGGACAAGAGAGACGGTACCACACGCCTGTGTGTGGATTATCGCAAGCTGAATGACGTGACCATTAAAAACAAGTACCCTCTTCCCAAGATCGAGGATCTGTTCGATCAAATGAACGGAGCCCGAGTCTTTTCAAAGATCGATCTTCGGACAGGTTACCATCAGTTGAAGATCCGAGAGACAGACATTCCCAAGACCGCCTTCACCACCCGTTACGGTTTGTTTGAATACACCGTGATGTCCTTTGGTCTGACCAATGCCCCAGCCTATTTCATGAATCTCATGAACAAGATTTTCATGGAGTACCTCGACAAGTTCGTGGTAGTTTTCCTTGATGACATCCTTATTTATTCCAAGAGAAGAGCATGCTGAACACCTGCGTCTAGTTTTGGAGACCCTCCAAGAGCACCAGCTGTATGCCAACTTAGCAAGTGTGAGTTTTGGCTCAGTGAAGTGGCATTTCTTGGACATATTGTATCCGCTGGAGGAATTTCTGTTGACCCTGAGAAGATACAAGCCATTCTTGACTGGTTATCCCCAACCAATGTTTTTGAAATCCGAAGCTTTCTCGGACTTGCCGGTTATTACCGCAAGTTCGTTGAAGGATTTTCCAGTATAGCCAAACCCTGACCCAACTGTTGAAGAAGGACAAGAAATTTGAATGGACTCAGAAATGTGAGGATAGTTTCCAAGAACTGAAGAAGAGACTAACCTCAGCCCCAATTTTATTATGCCAGACGTCACCCAGAGTTTCGACGTGTATTGCGATGCATCACGCCTCGGACTTGGTTGCGTTCTGATGCAAGAAGGCAAAGTTGTGTCGTATCTGTCCCGGCAGTTGCGACCGCATGAAGAGAATTACCCAACTCATGACTTGGAGTTAGCTGCTGTAGTCTTTGCTCTTAAGAAGTGGCGTCCCTATCTTGCGGGACATCGCTGTGAGATCTATACGGATCATAAGAGCTTGAAGTATATTTTCACCCAGAAGGAGTTGAACCTGCGACAGAGGAGATGGATGGAATTAATCAAGGATTATGATATTGGAATCCATTATCACCCTGGAAAGGCTAATGTAGTTGCCGATGCCCTTAGTCGCAAACCTTGCACCCTGAATGCCCTGATCCAAGCCGAACAGCCAGCCTTGTTCAAAGAGTTCGAAGATTTGGACTAGAACTTGTTAGCCATGGTTATCTCGCCAATTTAGAGTTAACCCCAACCCTGATGGATCAAATCAAAGAAGCCCAAAAAGGTCATGAAAGCATTGAAGGAATTAGGAAGAAGATTTCCCTCGGCAAAGCACCCGGTTTTACCGAAGATGCTGAAGGAGTACTGAAATTCAATGACCGTATCTGTGTGCCCAATGTCACGGAACTTAAGGAGTTAATCCTAAAGAGGCCCATGAGACCCCTTATTCAATCCACCCCGGCGGAACCAAAATGTACCAAGACCTTCGAGAAAGATTTTGGTGGCATGGAATGAAGCGAGAGATTGGTTCTTTCGTAGCCAAGTGTGACATCTGTCAGCGAGTCAAGGCTGAACATCAGCGGCCCGCTGGATTGCTTCAACCTTTGAAAATTCCCGAATGGAAGTGGGATGAGATTGGAATGGATTTTATTACCGGACTTCCAAGATCCAACCGAGGCCATGATTCAATCTGGGTCATCGTTGATCGACTGACCAAGGTTGCTCATTTTATACCCGTCAAGACCACTCACAATGGAGCCCAGTTAGCAGACCTGTATATTTCCAGAATAGTAAGCCTGCATGGTGTGCCTAAGAAGATTGTATCTGATAGAGGCACGCAATTCACCTCAAGATTCTGGAAATCCCTTCATGAAGCCCTCGGAACCAAGTTAGCATTTAGCACAGCTTATCATCCCCAGACCGATGGCCAAACTGAGCGAGTGAACCAGATATTGGAGGACATGCTTCGTGCATGTGTTCTATCCTATGGTTCCAAGTGGGAAGATTGTCTTCCGTTTGCAGAGTTCTCGTACAACAACAGTTATCAGTCCAGTCTGCAAATGGCCCCTTTTGAAGCCCTTTACGGCAAGAAGTGTCGTACACCCCTGAATTGGTCCGATACCGGAGAAGGCAAATTGTTTGGACCAGATACCCTCCGTGAAGCTGAAGAGCAAGTTCAGCTTATTCGTGAACGCCTCAAAACTGCCCAATCCCGTCAGAAGAGTTATGCTGACACCAAGCGCCGTGACCTCACTTTCAGTGTCGGAGATCATGTTTATCTCCGAGTGACACCCCTCAAAGGAATGCAGCGTTTCCATGTCAAAGGAAAGTTAGCGCCAAGGTATATTGGACCCTTCAAGGTCCTTGCTCGTCGAGGAGAAGTATCCTATCAGCTGGAGTTACCCCGAGAGTTAGGAGATTATCATGATGTCTTCCACATTTCCTTGCTCCGGAAGTGTCTTGAAGTTCCTGACCAGCCTGATGTTTTCAAAAACATCGACCACCTCTCCATCGACCTGAACCAAGACCTGACTTATCGCGAAAGACCCCTCAAGATTCTCGAAGAAGATGTTCGTGTTACCCGAAGACGTGCGATCAAGTTTTACAAAGTCCAGTGGACTAACCACTCTGAAGAAGAAGCAACTTGGGAACGCGAAGACTATCTTCGAAGTGAATTTCCAGACCTCTTTAGTACCCAGGCCTAGCAAATCTCGGGACGAGATTTATTCTAAGGGGGGAAGGATTGTAACATCCCAAAAATATTAATCAGTATTATTATTCCAAAAATGAGAGCCAACAAAAACTTTTGTTAAATATTATGTGTTGTCTGCAAAATATTGCTTGTGGTAATTAATTCTTGTTGCTTGTGTTATTTATTCTTGCTAATTATGATGCTTGCTCTAAATAAAAACAAGAAGAAAAGAAAAGAATTGAAATAGCAAATAAAGCAAGAAAATAAAAGTGACAATTGTGTCACACAAATTCTCCAAGGGGAGAAACTAAAATGGTTTCAAACAAAATTGAAAGGAGAGGTTATATAAACTCTCCCATTTTTATTCCTATAACTTTTCCCTCTCAAAATATATTTCCAAAAATCTAAATTTAAAATTCCAATTCTTTCTTTAATAAATTCAAATTACAAAGTTGTGGTGCAACAATTGTCAATTAAATTATACCACTGCACCACAAAACTACATTTGGATATAAGGATCCAATTGTGGAAATAAAATTCAGAAAATAAAAATAAAATTTCGTTGAAGCATTTCGTCGAACACCTTGCATGCACTGCCCGTGTTCTTCCCCATTTCTTCAACCCGGAGATCAATTGATCGAATTCGTTGTTAATTCGACAAATTGACTCACCCAAATCCTCTCCCGTGCACCACAGAGCCTTTTGCGCGCGGGAATTTGGAAGAGGAGGGTCGGGAAAGGAGAGGAGCTTCGGAGGGGACCGAGCCCGGCGCGGCCGCGCCATGGTCGGCATGGTCGCCGTGCGTGGCATCGCCGCGATCATCCACTCCCTGGCCCCCCTCTCACTCCCTCGCTTCACCATGCTCTCCCCTGCCTCCACCGCGCTCAGGAGAACCCGAGTCACCAGGGAAATCATCACCGTCGCGCGCCCCGAGCACCGCCCAAGCCACCACAGAGCTCGCCGGACCGTCCACCTCGCGAGCTCACTCCACGTGTAGCCATCCTCCCAGGCCCCCCCACCACCGTAGCCATCCTCCCACCGCCCTACGGCGAGCTAGCACAGCCGCGGGAGCTCCCCTGCGCCATGTCCACCGTGCACCGCCGCCGCGGGCATAAATACCCCACCCCGTGTCCGACCTCTCCTCACTCCACTCCACTGCCCCCCAGACCCTCCACCACCTCTCGTGCACCGCCAGGAGGGCGGAGAAGCCGCAGCAGAGCCGCTGCTGTCGTGGAGCTTCTGCGAGCTCCGCCACTGCCCGAGGTAGGCGAAGGCACGGCCTCGCCGTGCTGATGCTTCCCTCTCCCCACTGACCCCTCCACTGTGCTCCCCGTTGACACCGCACTCACCCGAGACCCTTTCCCCGTTGTTTCGTGCACAGGAGAGCCCCCAGGACCCCGCCGGAATCCGCTGCCGTGGCCTTGGAACTCCGACGCATCGCCACCGTCGCTGCAGCCCTCCCCAGCAAGTTCAAGTGCCCCCACGAGCCTCCCCGAGCCCTCCGCCGTCGAACGCCGTCATCCCCGAGTCTTCCCGAGCCCCCTAGGTGAGCCGAGCTTCCTCCACCGTGCGCCGGCGCGGCGGCGCCGCCCAAAAATGGTCGCCGCCGTGGCCTTTAAACATGGACCGTTGGATCTAGATCCAACGGCCACGTAACGTTCCTGTACACGTATGGCTGACAGGGCTGGCCCACCTGTCGGCGTTTTATTAATTTCCCGCGTGCGCTGAGTCACTGACGGGTGGACCCCGCCCGTCAGATTTCTCAACATTATCCAAACTGAACACATTTTCGAATTTAGTTTTCTCTGGAATTTCAGTACTGGACCCAACTTAGAGAATCAATATCTCAAGATTTAGGAATCCAAATAAATCAAACTCAATTGTTCTGGAAAGCTTATGAAAATATTTAACCAACCCAATTGGTCTCATGTCATTTAATTAAATAAATAAAAAGTATTATTAAAAATACTACAGAAGGTTTAAATTCTAAACTTGTTTGTTTCTGATATTCTGCTAATCCAAATAATTCCAAACCAATTTTCTAGCTTAGTACTGCCATGTATTAGCTTCCCAAATTTTGGTAGAATTAATTGTGCATTATTAATTGTTTAGCATGAAGATGAAGTTTGAACACCCTTCTGCACTCAAACATTTAAATATGTTTAATGGTAGACCCAAATGAAATAAGACCAATTGTGTTAGGTCACATTTAGTCATGTTTCGTTACCCCTAAAAGGATATAATTTTAGGATCAACAGAACTTAATTGGTAGCTAAAACTTGATTATTAAGTTACTGGATTCAAACAAATGTGTAGGAAGTTTGGTAACTCAAATTAACCCAAACTCAATTGTGTTGTCTTCTACACACCAGTAGCTTTCCATAGAATTTTAGTTTGTATTTTTGTGACCAACAGAACTCAAGTTATTGAATTAAACATGTTCCACAAGTTTCTGCCATAGTTTTGAACATAAATAAATAATGATTAATTCAAATATTTTGAAACCAAATTGTATGGTTGATGTGGGCAGTAGCTAATTGTGATGTTTGTGATTGATATGTTGTGATGCTTGCTTGAGTAGTTTAGTAATTGTCTGCATTGCTTGTTTGACGTTTAGACGAGAACGTTGCCGGAGTCTACGAGGAGGGGAATTCTCTGATCATCAAGCACAAGAACCCGAGAACTTTGCCGAGCAAGGCAAGCTACTCCTTGAGCTTGCACCTAAATACATATGCATCTACTTTGATCAAATGATTTACTTTTAAGGCAATGGTTTACAAAACCTTTTCGAAAAGTATGTGGATATTATTTTGCCACCCTATGTAGTAGCTTATATAAAATTATAGGATGGGAAAAATATTGTTTACTCAAAACTCCTTTGAAAATACTTGTGTGGTTGTGGAATACCGAGATGTCGGTGTTGAAGTGGAGAAATGGAGAATGGAGATGTTTATGAAAAATGCACATTGTGTCCTAGTACTATGACAACCAATCTTACCCTGTGCGACCACATCTACCCACATATGGGAAAGGGCGTAGTCATATAATTTGCTCATATTAGTATGGGATGCCTCAACAACGAGGATGACCTCGTTCCATGAGGGGATGGTTTGGTGACCTACCCCTGACCTGGGTCCTAACACGATGGTGGGAGGATTGAAGGGTTCGCTCGCCGGGCAGAACTACGAGTCCTCACACTTAGGTTTCCCGACGGGGAATCTGGACTGGGTGTTGATGGAAAGGATGATAAATTCGTAGCGGTAGGGTCCTATACTAGCATGAGCAAAGGACAGGCTATGGTCGGCGGCTTACTTCGCATACACCTTGTATGGCGAGACGTGGCAGACACGATGAGTTGCTGGATGGATGGGGGAAAGCGTGCTACCTCTGCAGAGTGTAAAACTATTCGAATAGCCGAGTCCTCGGATATGGACAGTTGGGAGGCTGTCCTAGACCATGTGCAAGTTTTTGGAAAAGCTTTTAAGTTTAAAATAAACTGAAAAGGTGATGGTGTTACACAGCTATACCAAATGAAGTGGTATGAGTTGTTGGGAATAAATGGATTGTGGTGAGCCATGGTCATGAAAAGGAGGAGTTTTTGAGAAACAAAATGAGATGGTGACTTCTTCCAAAGATGGTTATAAAACTCTTCTTACTTTTTTTTAATAAAGATATAGAGATGTTTTAAAACAAATAAAAGTGCATACTCATGTTGGGGTAGTTTGCGAGTACATTCAAATGTACTCATATTGGTTTCGTCCCTGGCTATTGTCCTAGCCAGACTACGAGGAGGAGCACTACGCCGAGCAGGAATATGGCGACTTCTACGCCAACTAAGGATCTCCACAAGTCAGCTGCCTGTCGGGTTGTCATCGTTAGAATCTGATGTCTTCTACGCCGTAGCTTCCGCTGATATTTTGGTTTGGCCCAAGAAGGCACCTATGTAAGAACTTGGTCTAAATGACCATTTATGTAAGACTTTCTATTCGGTACTGTAATGGATGTAAACTTTGGTATCCAATTCGGATTATGTGCAGCGACAGACTGATCACGGGATCGTTGTGTTAAGCATAATCGGGTATTTCGGACAGCTAGTCCGGGATCCCCACACATCCCCAGTAAAGCAGCTTGTCCATCATCAGTTTCCACAGTGACCTCAACAGGTTGTACTTCATTTTCCTCAGTTTGGTTTGCAACTCCATTGCCTGCAATGTTTACCACAAGGTTCTCACCAATGTCATCTGGCATAACAGTATTCTGATCTGCAACCAGTTCTACTTGCCCCTCCGGCGCCTCTTCCACATCCATCGCTGCAGCATTTTGCACAGCTGCAACATTAAGTTCTGCAGCATTATCAACTATCTCCTGCAACACCTGCTCCGGATTCTGAACTTCCTGATCTTGCTACTGTCCCTACTGCTAGAGAGAGGCAGAAGATACTGCCGAGCTATCAGAGAGAATCAAATGCTGCTGCTGCTGTGGGGCTTGGTTATTCTGCGGCTGTTGCTGATGTTGCGGCTGTTCTTGCGGGGGAGGGTGGGGCAGAGGTAAATCCCAGCCCAGCATCGGGTACTCGGGGAGCACAAACATGTTCTGATCAGGAGCTAGGCCACCAGGCATAGGGTGAGGATTTCCATTGACCGGCATGGCATCCTCATCCTCAGGGTGGACATCAGCAAAGTCAGCAGACAAGACATACACAGGAGCCGTCCATGAGTGCCTAATCCCACTAACGCGGCCCATCCTTGGCTGACGAAAAACAACATCTCTTGGAACCAGAGCAGGGACTAAAGGTGGCATAAACTAGAGTCCTAGTTCTTTCATAATCACGATGATGCCAGTAGTGAAAATCACCAAACGTGTTGACTGCATCTCTAATACACTCTGTGTTGCGGAAAGGCAGAGGGATCCCAATAAACATAAGCCACATTCCTTTCGAGCGGATACGGACGGAACTGAGTGGTGCCACTTTTGTTTTTATATTTTTTTACCAAAGCGGAAACGAATACAGAAACCCTGGAAACAAATACGGAAACAAATATTGTCGAAAACAGGTATAACCCGAATACGGTGCGGAGACGGAACAGAAAGCATATATTTACCAGAATCGATAGATGCCTTAAAAATTAAGAAAAAGTCAGGCAAATCAACAAAGTTGTCAAGTTTCTAAGTTGACATAAAATTATACAGAGATATCCTAATTATATAATAAAATGTGCAACATTAAAAATATCTATTATCGTCTCTATCCCTAGTATAACACTGAAATGGAGAACTGGGAACAACGTGAGAGAGAGATGATATGCGAATACATAGGTTCTAAACATGTTAGTTTCAGATTCTTTTCATTTTTATTCAGCTCTTGGGTACCTAAATGTTCACACTAGAATTTCCGTGACTGTTGGATTTGGAAATCACCACGTAACAAAAGAAGAAAAGTGTTCCACCGGAATACGCTGTTCTGGTTCCGTTTCTGTTTCCACATAAAAGTTTCCGTTTCCGTTCCACAAAATTCCGTTTTTTGTTTCCGTATTTCCATTCCGTTTTCCGTGGAAAAGTCGGAAAGATTTCATACCGTTTTCATCCCTACTTTCGACCATGAAGGAAGGTAGTATTCACTATTCAGTAGTATTCGTTGGGAAAATGAACCTTGAACTTTTCGACCTTTATAGCAAAATATCACCACGTTGATTTACCCTAGTATTGCAAAAAATCACGATATTGCAATCAAAAAATTATCCGTGTACAAAAAATATCATCCTATTGCAATAAATCATCGCAAAATTTGAAACAAGTAATGTTACCAAAAAGTGGTAAAAAACAACCTTTTTTGCTACAGATTGAAGTATAGCAAAAACTAAAAAATAATTTCAACAAAATCAAAAATGATTACAACCAAAAACTATCTGTTTACAACAATAAAAATGGTTTAAGTGACAATTTTTTTTTGCTACATGTATATTTGCAAAAAAAATCAACAGCTATTTCAACAACAATCACAAGCAATGACAACAAAGAAAACATGCATTTGTAACATTTTTAAAAACACGTAAACACCACCACAAAATTGGAGAAGGAACATATAGCAAACGCACAGAAAACATTGCAACATCTCATGTGTGAGTTTGCAACAAAAGCATAAATTTTTGGTACATTCTTAAAACGCTTATGCAATATCGAATAAATCGGTGGTAAACACAAAATTATACCAACGTCCAGAAAGTATTATAACATCTTGTGTGTGCTTTATGTGTAAAATCTGTGTGACTTTGTTACAAATTTGAAAGACGTACACGACATTAAAAAAACACGAGATCTCGTCGATTGGTCGTCGCTGACCATCTACCAGGTATATATCTCTGCAAAATATCTAACGGTTTAAAAATAGTTATAATATAGAAAACAGTTTCCACTAATTAGTTCGCCTAATGAGTGGACATGATCCGAAACTCGTGTCGACCAATAATCAACAGCGGGATTTGGACTACCATATTGATTCTCACCGTTATACACATGGATTTGAGTGAACATGTTGTTCCCATATATAGTTCCCTTTGCTTCGCTATACTTACAAATTATGAGGTGACATATATCAAAATCCAGATGAAGAAACACTGCATCACGATACCTTGTTATCCTCGTCACTAGTTTGTTACCTTTTTATCGTATGTTTATTTCGGTATCCCCGTGATCCAAATCACATTTTTCTCTCTGATAGTATCTCCCCATCGCCGGTGAAGGAAATCCCAATCTCGAACTATTAAGTCCTATAAATTCTTTTCCGAGATACCCGGAAACTGTCGTTATGATCACCCTGCTAAATGTGACGTTTGACAACACCAAAGTAACATGTAGGAACCTAATATACTCATGGTCTAAAGACATGCATATATGTTAACAGAACGTTATGACGATAAGATCTCGTAGTATACCAATTGGTTGGGTATCTCCAGAACTTATTTTCTGCCAATAATATGCTCCCATTGTTACCGACATCCCTAACTCCAATGACCAAGAAAACAGGATCATCATGCAACACATGAGCTAATCTTAGAGGTGATATTTGTAAACTACTTTGTGTTTATGTTTCGACACGTGCTTATGCCATTTCCTCTAAATTTGACATTCAGAAGTCATAGCAGTTATACGACAGAAATATAAACATTAATTATTAACACATATACAAATAATAATATTTTATTATTGCCTCTAGGCATGTCTCCATCATACCAATCTCGTCCCGACAATGTAAGTCTTCTAGCTTCACACTTTTGATAAGTCATCTCGTGACGTCTACCATGTCAACCCGATGACAAACTGCCCGGGGGCTTAGGGTGATGTGTTGTCTATATGGAGGTTGATGACAAGCTGAAAGAGCATACTTGCTCTAAATCTATTTTGGAGTCTAATGGCAGCACATCAATCGGACTAATGTGTTGCTTGGCAAATGCAGATATTTTAGATGAACACAAGGTTCAACAAGAGTGTCGAGTTTGGAGCGAGAGGCCCTGAAAATCTGTACCAGTGAGCTTTTGTGTGTCTGGCGGTAGTACCGCTCCAA
This sequence comes from Poa pratensis, assembly GCA_947311845.1. Classification (NCBI taxonomy): domain Eukaryota; kingdom Viridiplantae; phylum Streptophyta; class Magnoliopsida; order Poales; family Poaceae; genus Poa; species Poa pratensis. The sequence continues at coordinate 9,372,319 of CAMZMU010000104.1, read as the reverse complement.
CTGGAGCGGAATACCTGCAGCACAGCTGGTACTCCGCCTGGCGGTAGTACCGCGTGGTACCGCTGTCTTCAGGCAGCGGTACTACCGCTGGTGGTTCCGCCTGGCGGTAGTACCGCTAGGCCGGATTTGCTCTCTGTACTCCTCTCCGGTACCCAGCGGTTTCTGCTTTGTCCTACCGCTGGCTCCCTTCAAAGGGTCCCAGCGGTACTACCGGTAGGCCCGCGGTAGTACTGCCCTCCTGGCAGCTACAGTACCTCTGTGAGGTACCTCTACAACTGGGTGGTGCGGTGCACTGGGTACCGCGCGGTAGTACCGCTGTCCCAGCGGTAGTACCGCCGTGCAGATTTTTCTGCACATAACGGTTCGATTTTCAGGGGCCCTATATAAAGGGCTCTTCTTCTCCAAGGAGAGTTGCCGATCCAGATTCTCTCTACTCCATTAATGTTGAGCTCCAAACCTCAATAACTCCCAATCCCTCCACTCAAACTTGCTCATACTTGGAGGATTGAAGGAGATGGCCAAGATCTACAAGTCTACCAAAGCGTTTTTCATTTCCCCCTCATTCACTTGAGAGATTTGATCCTAGGGTTTCCACTAGGAAAACTTAGGCATCTTGTTGTACTTACTAGCTTGCTACTTTTGTGTAGCAAATTCGTGGTGCTTGGGAGCTCCCAATCCAGTTGCGGGTTGTTCCCCAAGATTGTTGTAAGGGCTCCGGATTCCGCCTTGAAGGATTCCGATAGTGGAAGGTGAACCGAGCTTTTGGGCGAGGTTCATCGGAGAATAGGGTGAGGCCATTTGTGGCGTTGAGTATCGAAACTCACACCCCTCCAACGAGACGTACTCCCCTAAAAAGGAGGAACTCGGGAATACATCCTTGTCTCCGCGTGCTTCCCGTTCGGTTACTCCTTACTCTCTAGCTTTTACTTGTATCTTATCTTGTTTAGTGTTAACTTGTCATATAGGTAAATTCATCGTAGTTGATATCTAGAGAATTTACCTTTGTATCAAGCCTTAATCAAAAAAAATTAAAATTTGGAGTAGCACCTATTCACCCCCCCCCCCTCTAGGTGGCCATACGATCCTTTCAATTGGTATCAGAGCCTCGGCTCTTTATTCGGGCTTAACCGCCTAAGAGAAGTATGGCCGTTGACGCCGAAGGGAACGAGATTCCTGAGACCCCCACCCCTTCAGTTTCCATGGAGGACTTCACTACCATGAAGACCTCTATGGAAACTCAAATGGGATAATTACGCGAAATGTTAGCAAAATTCTTGGGGCCAATGGCGTCGCACCACCTCCTAGTACGGAGAGTCCTCTTGAGGTTCTAACGGATAATAAAGAGGAAAAAGGGGATAACGGGGTTGACAAAACTAAAATTGAAGACCCTATTAAACCAACAATTGGGAAGGAAGATTTACGTGCGGTTCCTTTCACGTACTCTCCCGACCCACCTATCCCTCATCCTCCTATACACCTAAGAGGAGCTCCACCAAGTCTAAATGCATCCTCGTTTACTAAATGGCAATCTTCTATGAGATCTCATGTGAACAGTGTCTGCATTGAGCTGTGGAGGATCATTGTAGATGGATACAAGGCCGTGGATGAATCCAACAAGACAAGGAGAGAACAAGTTGATTGTCAACTAAATGTCACTACTCTTGACTTGATCCGTGTTGCCGTGGGAGAGAAGGAGTTGCCCCACATTGAACATTGCACCACCGCCAAAGAAGCTTGGGATTGTCTTGTCGAGGTGTTCGTTGGAAATGATAGCATGAGAAGAAATAGAGATGAGGCTATGAGCAACCAAGCCGAAGGGTTCTTCATGCAAGATGGAGAAGACCACGAGCAAATGTATCGAAGACTCAAGGCCGTCGCCAATGCAGATAGAGACCTTGGGGGTTCAGATGTGAATGATGCTTGGATCAAGAGGAAGTATGTGAATGCCCTCATGCCCTTTGAAGCGGCCGACTTGAAGAGTCTCCAAGGAAGGCACAACTACCCCGAATTGACCTACAATGAAGTCATGCAAGAGATGCAATCTTTCAAAGTTCAAGCCCAAATTGCTCAAGACTCTCGTGCTGGGCTATTAGAATGCACCAAAGTGCCTTACTTGCTTTGAAGGCCAAGGTGATAGAACAAGATGAAGATCAAGATTGTGAAGATGTGAACTCTTTGGACCCCGAAGAACTCAAGAGTGCTCATAGAGACTATGTGGCTCTTGCGGCAAGGGCCTTTTGGAAGAACCCATCCAAAGCTAAAGCTCAAATGGAGCAAACATTCAAATCAAGTGGCTTCAAGGATGATAACCCAAAGATGAAGACTTGATTCAATTGCCAAGATAGATATCACTTCGTGGTCGATTGTCCTTATGAGTACCGTGAAGACCATGGGGGGAAGGCTCATTCTCAAGGGTGGTCAAAGTCCCCTAGCAAGAAGCCCTTCTTCAAGAAGAACATTCCTAACAAGAAGTCTCCTTCAAGAATGGTGTTGGTGACGAGAGAAGAGTACATGTTCGGGGATGAAGAAGACAAGAAGAAACCACGAGTGGTGTAGCCGCTATTGCCATTGCTTCATCGACACCCTCTTCACTCTTTGAATCCCCCAATGATAACGTCCCCATCCAATCCGCCAAGTGTCTCATGGCCAAGGCCACCGAGGTATCATCTTCCTCCTCTCCCAAGACTATGAATGAAATGCATGATCTTATTAGTCTTAGAATAAAGGAAAAAGGTGTTGCTTTGATCACTTCATGTCTATCTTGCAAGGTGAAAGCAAGATTCGCTTTGAGGCTCTCATGAGCGATTATGAGATGGCACAAGTTCTCCTTGAGGAAAAGGGGAGACTTGAAAGAGAATATGCTAATGACATAGCCTCTCTCACCACCGCTCTTGAGGAAGAGCATGAGCTTCGAGTCTCTCTTGAGGAGAAACTTGATAACATTGAGGAGTCACAATGATATTCTTTCTAAAATCATTAAAGAACGTGACCATGCTATTGCTAAATATAAGCTTTTCAAGAAAGAAAAGGTTGAATTTGGTGTTGGTCATGATAGACTAACCGAGGAACTAGAGAAGCTCACCAAGGCTCACAAGGCCTTGGAGAGTGATCACACTACTCTCACCAAGTCTTTTGAACAACTTCAAATTCAACTAACTAAACGTGATGTACCTAGTTCCTCTAATCCTTCTTGCGACCATGCAATGTTATTGAGGAAAATGATAGTTTGAAGGATGAACTTGCCAAGGCCTCTAGTTCCCAAAGTAAGCCTCTTGATGATCTTTTGCAAATGCAAAAGCCACACATTGGGAAAGAGGTCTTGGTTATGTTGCCAAGAAGAAGAAGAATAAGAAGAAGGCCAAGCCCACACAAACAAAGAAGAATACCATTGCGGGTGGTGATGCCACAAGGGGCAAAACCATTCGAAATGACTTTGCGGGAAATGCTAACCCTCACTATATGCTTTATGTTGATTATTATAGTGATGTTTATGCTAAATACATTGGTCCTTATGATGGTTTCATTGCACATTCTATTTGGGTTCCTAAGACCCTTGTGGCTAACAAAAGAGGACCCATTGCAAAATGGGTACCTAAAACCAAGCAATGATCTTTTTTAGGACTATGCTTCCGGTGGGTCAAAATGGGTACTTGATAGTGGATGCACAAGTCATATGACCGGAAGCAAGGAGCTTATGACGGAGTTGAGAACAAATATAAATCATACAACCGTCACATATGGAGATAAATCACAGCTAAGGTATCGGGACTCGGCAAGGTGGTAGTTGCACCGGATATCACCCTTGTGAATGTCATGCTTGTTGAGTCCCTTGGTTATAATTTAATGTTCGTTCGTGCTCTTAACAAGATGGGTTTTGCCATCCATTTTGATGTTGACATTGTGGTACTCTTGGAGCAAGACTCTAACGTTGCTTTCGTTGGGTATATCGAAAATGAGTTGTTTGTGGTGGACTTTTCGGGGTCAACCAACACTCAAGCGATATGTCTCTTCGGAAAGGCCGATGTGGGGTGGTTGTGGCATCTCTGCTTATCCCATGTAAATATGTGATCTTTGCAAAGCCTTCACAAGGGTGGCCACATTCTTGGACTAAAAGACAATGTTTCCTTTGCCAAAGATCGTGTTTGTAGGGCGTGTGTTGAAGGAAAGATGCATGATTCTCCCCACCCAATCAAGGCTTTTATCTCATCAAAGAGGATATTGGAACTTCTTCATGTTGATCTCTTTGGTGCCGTTCCCGAAGCTAGCCTTGGTGGGAAGAAGTATTGTTTGGTGATTGTTGATGACTACTCAAGATACACATGGGTTTATTTCTTCAAGTTCAAGAGTGAGACATAACAAACCGTCATCGACTTTGCCAATGAAGTTCAACGACAACACAATGTCCCCATATTGGCCATTAGGAGTGACAATGGCTCTGAGTTCAAGAACTACACCTTGGATGAGTTTCTTAGTGAAGAGGGAATTCGTCATCAATATTCCGCTGCATATACCCTCAACAAAATGGTGTAGCTGAAAGGAAGAACCGGACTCTTATTGATATGGCTAGGTCCATGTTGGCGGAGTTTAAGTCTCCACTCACCTTTTGGACCGAAGACATCTCCACGGCGTGTCACTCAACTAACCGGCTTTACTTCCGCAAAGGTTTAAAGAAAACTTCCTATGAGATCCTCACCGGCAACAAGCCCAATATTTCCTACTTCTGGGTGTTCGGTTGCAAGTGCTTCTATTTGAAAAAGGGAGTTCGTCTAACTAAATTTCAATCTAAAGCATTAGAGGGTATATTTGTTGGTTATGGTCTCAAATCCCACACTTATAGAATCTTCGATATACTCTCACGGGTTTTCGTTGAGTCTTCTTGTGTGGAGTTTGAAGAAAATGATGGCTCCCAAGAGGCGCAATTTAATCTTTGTGATGTAGATAGTGAAGAGCCTCAAGACTCCATAAAGAAGATGGGCGTTGGATTCTTTCGCCCTATTGAGATTCACCAAGAGGCAAGCCAAGGAGAAACAAGTTCTACTCAAGTGGAGCCTCCTTCATCACAAGATCCTCCTACGCCATCCCCGGGAGCAAATGGGGAACCTAACCAAGAACAATAACAAGACCCTCACCATGTTGATGAAGACATTGCCAATGAATCATCCACTCAAGAGTAATGTCCTAATCAAGACCAAGATCAACCTTCTACTTCAAGCAATGAAGAAGTGCATAATGAAGATCAAGGTCATCAAGACGGTCAAGACGGGGACTCAAATGATCAAGATGATCAAGTGATACCTCCTCGCTCCAATGAGAAGATCGAAGCCTATCGTAAAGCTAGGGTTCTAAGATCCTTGGAATTAAGAGGTCATGATTTAGAAAAGGTTATTGGTGACTTGAAGAGCAATGTGACCACTAGAACACAATTGGCAAACTTTAGTGCTCATCAAGCACACATCTCCATGGTGGAACCAAAGAAAGTCTTTGAACCTCTTGAAGATCAAGATTGGTTGGAAGCCATGCATGAAGAGCTCAACTACTTTGAGCACAACAAGGTGTGGAAGCTTGTTGAGAAGCCAAAAGATTGTCGCATGTTATTGGCACCAAGTGGATCTTCAAGAACAAGCAAGATGAAAATGGAATGGTTGTGAGGAACAAGGCAAGATTGGTGGCTCAAGGGTACTCTCAAGTTGAAGGCATTGATTTTGGAGAGACCTATGCTCCCGTGGCTCGCCTTGAGTCCATTTGTATCCTTCTTGCATATGCTTCACATCATAACTTCAAGTTGCAACAAATGGATGTGAAGAGTGCCTTTCTTAATGGTCCTTTGAAAGAGTTGGTATATGTTAAGCAACCACCGGGGTTCGAGGACCCCAACTTCCCTAACCATGTCTACAAGCTCGACAAGGCGCTCTATGGACTTAAGCAAGCACCACGTGCGTGGTATGAGCACCTTCGAGAGTTATTGTTAGATCGTGGGTTTGAAGTTGGTAAAATTGATCCCACTCTTTTCACTAAGAGGGTTAAAGGGGAGCTTTTCATATGCCAACTATATGTTGATGATATCATATTTGGCTCGACTAACAAAGCTTTTAATGATGAATTTTCAAAGCTTATGACCGATAGGTTTGGATGTCTATGATGGGTGAAATGAAGTACTTTCTTGGATTTGAGATCAAGCAATTGAGAGAAGGAACTTTCATTAGCCAAGCAAAATACATTCAAGACATGCTCAAGAGATTCAACATGCAAGATGTGAAAGTGAAGCCCACTCCTATGCAAACCAAATGCCATCATCAACTTAACCCAAAGGGTAAAGATGTGGATCAAAAGGTATACCGCTCCATGATTAGCTCTTTGCTTTCTCTTTATGCGTCTAGACCCGATATTGTGTTGAGTGTAGGGGTATGTGCAAGGTATCAAGCCGCTCCTAAGGAAAGCCACATGATGGCGGTCCATAGAATCTTCCGATATTTGGTTCATACCTCAAAGTTTGGTTTATGGTACCCAAAAGACTCAAACTTCGCTCTTTGTGGGTACACGGATTCGGATTGGGCAGGAGATATTGATGATAGGAAATCAACTTCTAGGGCATGCCAATTTCTTGGTAGGTCTTTGGTGAGTTGGTCTTCTAAAAAGCAAAATTGTATATCTCTCTCCACCGCCGAGGCGGAGTATGTGGCGGCCGCTAGTGGATGCACCCAATTGCTATGGATGAGGCAAACTTTAAAGGATTACGGTGTCACTTGTGACAAAATGCCTCTTCTATGTGACAATGAAAGTGTTATCAAGATTGCCCACAACCCAAAGCAACATTCAAGAACGAAGCATATTGAGATTCGTCATCACTTCATTAGAGATCATGTTGCCCGAGGAGATATTGCTCTAGGCCATGTTGCCACCAAGGATCAACTTGCCAATATATTCACGAAGCCCCTTGATGAAGCAGATTTTGTTATTTGAGGCATGAGCTAAATATCATTGATTTAAGGAGCTTGACTTGATTATCTTGCATGCACACCTATATCTTGACTATCTATTTGGTTTAGGTGTAGGCATGGAAATAGGGGGAGTGCGGTCCTAATCCATTGGACAATCCCTCCCCCCATTATGCCAATAGTAAGAACTCATTCGCTTCTCTACTTTCATTTGATGAAATTGTGAGCTTAAAATGATGAGTATTGGTTATGGACCCAAGATATTTCTTCGCAGTGCCATGCCAAACACTCATACATGGTGACTTCGGCCACCGCCCTCCTCCTTATGAGGAGTTGATTTTAGTTGGATTTTATTTGGTGTTTTAAACCTTTCGTGTTTTGGGAGAGCAATCCATGTTTGGTCTTTAAGTTTGATTTTTGCAAACTTGGGTATACTCTCTTCTCCATGTTCCGAGTTCCATCCTAAGCCATCCCAAAAACACTTCCTTCTAAATTGTAAAACTTTGTGACCAACACGTCGGTGTTTTGTGGCAAAAGTGCCCGGTACTACCGGTGCCCTCACGGTATTACCGCTGCCTGGGGTCTCCCAGGCACGGCAGTCCCAAGAGCGGTACTGTAGTTACCAGGTGCCTGGTACTACCGTTGGTTCCTAGCGGTACCTCAGCTAGGAGCCAATAGTACCAGGTAGCGGTGCTACCGCTAGTCTACCAGTACTACCGCTCTCTCTCACGAGCGGTACCCCTGCAGGCTACCGTTTGTACCAGCGCGGGCGGTACTACCGCTGAGGGCTTTTTCACAAGGGGTTAAGTTGGGCGTGGAGGGGTAGTTTCTCATTCTACCTCCTCCACCCCCGACCCCCTTGTGGCACCCCGACCGCTTAACTATACAGTGATGCTGTGTGTCACCGGTTATGCGATACAACCGGAGGTTACGGGTTTACCACTCCCCGGCCAAAACCTTTGGCAGGCGTTGCTCGGAATGGATCATCGGCAGCGCAACACCCCGATTGATGCCATAACGCAGGCACAACTATCAATGCATAATAGAGAGATCAAGACTTGTGGAACAACTGGCACATCACAGACTCTACGACTCCAAGCATTATAGTTCAACTCTTATAATAGAGAAAGATAGCAAATATTACAACCAGAGGTCACAGACCCAACAGTACATCATGCGGAAGCGAAATAAGTTGTTCTAAACAACAAGATCCAAATTATGGCCTAAGAGGCCTATAGATAAACATCTCCAGCGCCAGCTGTTCCGGGATGTCCCAAGCTGCCACCTGGGAACCCCAGACTACTCGTCGACGTCCACATAGAACCCACCTTCAGTGTCGGTGAAGTCCTCCACTGAAAATCAATAAAGCAACGTTGAGTTCGACGAACTCTGCAAGATTACTAGAGCTACTAGCTCAATGAGGGGCTTTCAAAGGTTTTATGGCTGTTTTGCATAAAGCTGGTTTTCTTTATAAAAGACATCTGGCATCGGCTAATCAGAATATTTTCAAAGGGGATAAGAAGTAAACATCTTTTCTTTTGATCAACTTCATCAACAACCACCATCAGTCACTCCACCTGTCTACCAAGGCACCTCACCGAATCACCCTCGAGGAAGTAAACCTTGCATCCTTGGTAGTACCTTTAGTACTCAGGTTTTAATCATTCCGTTCATTTTCTCTATGGTCTTATCGTCCGTTCCCAAGTCGTCCATAACCGCAGACACGGCTTTTTGAAAAGATTTAACCCTGCAGGGGTGTACTGTTTTTCCCACATGTACCGTCCAGCCCATTGCCTATACATTAGCTCTCTTCCATGGAAAGCCGGCTGGGTGGGAGCGGCGTCGACTTCTCCCTCGCTTGAGACTAACCCAGGATCATCAGTGACGGTAGGGCAGGTTCAGTGCCTCCAACACCCTGCCCCGCGGCCACTCATTTTCCTAAACACCAACATCCTCATTCCAGTCCTGACCACCATCTTCACGCACGCGCAAATGGAAGGTCAAACTAGAGGACCCTGGCTAGCCCCGCCCGAGTTATTTAGTCTATGAGGGTTCATGCTACTGCATAGGCCTCACGCATGGTAGCACGCTCGGTCTTGGTTCAAGAGGTAAAGAACTCGCACTTAGGCGGCGAGAACGAGACAACCCACCACAACCAATGTGGCCTCTCATCCCCGCCTTTACGCAGTTTATCAATGTCACCATAATTTTCCACAATAACCGGTCATTCCATCAACTGTTCCGACAATGAAACATCCACCGGACGACTAAGTATTTAGCTAAGCATGGCTAAGCATATACATAGCAGATATAATTAACTCAGGCCAACACTTCAATCCTATGGATATTAGGAAGGATACAGGTAATGACAACAGGTATCTAATGCAACTAGTAGGATACTCTAATCCAAGCAAAAGACATCTAGAACTGAATGCAATATTATAGTGGAGAAAATAATTGCAGAAAATAGGAGGAGACATGCTCAGAGAGGGGAATTACGCTTGCCTTGTTCAACGGGCTGGTAATACGGGTCGTCGGGGTATTGCGGTGGAACCCCGACTGCTTGATCTATCGATGCATAAAAACACCGAAAGAAACAATCAATAACCACACATGCATAACAAGTGCAATGCACAAACACATGATGGCATGACATTTTTAATGCACTGAAATTTCTATAACAAATCTAGCAATTTAAATGGGGTGCCAAAATAATTAATTCGACTAGAGAAGAATATAACCCCACATTTAACTTAATGATTTTTCTAACATCTAAAAGTGCAGTATTGCAATCTTGTTTAATTATGCATGCAAATGATGTTACTGGACAGTTCATATTTTATGAGCATTTTGATATAAAGAACACATTTTTCTAATGAACCAATAAAGAATTATTGCATTTATAAATTCCTTTTTAAAACTGCCCTTTTGTCAAATTCTTTTAAACAACATTAAAACTAATTATCCAGGATTGGAAAAAGGGTGAAACATGAAGTATACTAATTGTTGAACATTTTGATACATCATTCATAAATTTTGGATAAATATTTCTCAAGTTATGACTTTTCTAGAATTGAGTTCTTTTCTGCCATTTTCTTTATTTTAATAAAACAGCAAATAAAGTAGTTTAGTTGGATGGGTGAGTTGAACCAACATACAAACTTTATTTTTCTGAACATTTTGGTATCTTGTTTGTAATTTTTGGATCAATATTTCAAAAGTTATGGATTTTACAAGTTTTATTTGAATTTTACCATTTTCTTTAATTTACAGGAAAATGTCCGAGACGTTTTGTACCGAGCTGCGCGCTACACACAGTCACTGACGTGTGGGTCCAGGCCGCAAGAATCCATATCTGGATCTGGATCTGGATCTGGATCTGGGGATTTCTCACCGAGGCAGAGCTAGCCAGTGCCACTGCCATGCGGGCCCAGGTGCCACGCTGGTGCTGACTGGGCGGGGTGGAAGCTGAGGTGGCCACCACGGTCACCGACACGTGGGGCCCGCCTGTCAGTGCGGGAAAAGGAAAAGGAAAAAGGGCGTCATTGCGCCGGAGGGGATTCGATCTCGCGTCTTGCGGGCGTGCGCGCGGCGTGCTAGCCACTAGGGTGGTGCGGGGTTAGTGCTAGTATATGGATCTGGTTATTTTTGAAGTGTTCTTGCGGGATCTCACGAAACTGAAAACCAAAGCTTCAGACTTTGGTCTGCGACGGACGGCGACGAAAACCGACGGCGATGACCACGTTCGGGCGGCGCTCCGTGTGCGTGCGTTGGTACAAATGAGTGCGGGTGTGGAGGCCGTAGCCGTGCGCGTGCTCGGAGACGGAAGGGAGGACGCACGGCGACGCGCGCGTGCTCGACACGGCGCGGCCATGGTGGACGGCCGAGCGGCCTCTCGCACGAAGGCGAGGCTACAGAGCAGGAGGAGGAAAAAGAAGATGTCCCGGAGGAAGGCGTGCTCACCCTAGACGCGTGTGTGAGCTCGGAAGGGACGGAGGAGGTCATAGTCGACGGCGAGCTTGATCGACGCGCGGCGGCCGGAGTCGGAGAAGACGTGGGCGGCAGCGACGATGCGGGCGACTCCGTGGCGATTCCTTGCACGAGGACGAAGAGGACGACGAGTCGGAGACGGTGGACTTCTTCGATCTGCTCTGGGCGCTCCCAATCGACGGCGATGTGCGACGGCAGCCATGGCTCGGCTCGGCCATGGCAGAAAAAATAAAAGGGGAGGGAGAGGGGAGCAGGTGAGCGAGGATAAGGAAGGGGGAGAGGAGCAGAGCGGCTCGTGGCGTTCTTATCTCCTCCGCAGCCGCGCGGACGGCGTGGCCACGAGGGCACGGCGGCACTGGCGCCATGCCTGCCACTGGAGCTACAGGAAGACGATGCTACAATTGCAGAAAACCCCCTGCCTGTTCTTTCTTCTTTTCTTTTAATTCCTGTTAAAACCGGTAACTTTCAGTCATTTGATTGGGGTACTTAGACTATTTCAAAAATTCTGAAATTTTTTGGGTAGTCACTAAATATTGTAAGGAACCTCACATAAAATTTTCAGGTCATTTGAAATTCATTTGGTGGGAGAATAAAATAAGAAATGCTCACATGCATTTTTGAGTTTCCCACATTTGATTTTATTTTACAATTCCAATTCTTTTGGAGAAATTATATTTTTAGAAATGGAACTTCCTTGACAATTATATTAACTTTAAATAATTTTTAATTGTCACCACTTTTCTCAAACTCATGTGAATTGAGTTATGGCATTTCTGGCGATTTGTTTTTAAATGGTGCCAAGCCAATTATTTTATTTGTTTAGCAATTTAATATGGATGCCATGATGCAATGGAGCAAAAAAAGTGGAAATTTTATTCACATTTTTAGGTTCACAAATTTCGGGTTGTTACACCCCTACTCGAAAAAGGCTCTCACCACCGCCGCCGCCGCCACCACAATTCGTCGCCGGGGAGCCCTCCTCCGGCCTGGAAAGCCCTTCTTCGGCCGTGGGGACGCTCAAGCACCTCCTCCTCCCTCCTCTCCTTCACCATGAGCTCCGGTAATCTCTCTGTCCTCTCTCTCAACCTAGTTGATTCATTGAGATGCAATGGAGATAGGTTTTCCGTAGTCCTAGTGGTAGAAGTTGTAGGTAATAGGTGATACTTAGTCAAGAATCATTCTTGCAAAGTTTGGTTGGAGGATTTCATAGATCGAGCGAGTACCGGGAAGTCAACCGCTAGATCTGGAGGTAGCGGTACTACCGGTAGAACAGCGGTACTACCGCTCGAACTGGGATTTTCCCGAAGCTGTGCAACCTTGATTCTCTTCTTTTGGTCTCAATTGTTTTTGCAATACTTATCCTCTTGCTATCCTCCTTTGCTGTCACAGGTGCTAGCAAGAAGGCTAGTGGGAGTCACACCAAGCGAGTGGCTAAGCGTGCTCGCTCGGGCAAAGATCAAGTTGAAGAAGATGAACCTGAAGTGATTCCTGAGAAGACCACTCGCCGTCAGCTGTCCAATCAAGCTAATATCCGTGCTGCCCAAAGCAAGTCTCTCAATCTCATGTCACCCAAAGACTTTGTGAGAGAACAGAGGTTAAATCCTTATGCCACCCCCGAGTCCGCACATTTACCAATCGAGTCTTTCACAACTTGTGTGTTATGTTCTAGAGGGGTTTTCGAGACTAGAGATCATCTTTTCTTCGAATACTCGTTTGCAACTACCTGCTGGAATTTTCTAGGGATTCAGTGGGACTGTTCTCAACCAATTTCTTAGCGTATTGCATCTGCAAAACTGGTATTTCGGGGTCCCTGTTTCATGGAGATGATGACCTGTGCACTTTGGAATATTTGGAGGGCATGAAATGATTGGATTTTTAAATCTCTCCAACCTTCTCTCGAGCGGTGGAAGGTGTTTTTTCAGCACGATCTGCTGCTTCACCAGCATAGGGTTAAGTCCTCTCTAGTGCAGCCTCTTCTTCAGTGGGTTTTAGATACTTTTATTTGACTAGCATAGATGTGTAATATCCCTCTCTCTTCCTTGGACTTTTTGCCCCCTAAATTTTTGACAGAGATTTGTAAGCAGCTTGTATTGGAAAACCACTGGTTTTCCTTTACCACCATTTATATATATAATTTACACCGTAGGGATTTTTCCCTACAGTATCTCTGTCAAAAAAAAAAGTCTTTCACAACTTGTTCCAAGAGAAGATCTTTTATGAGGTGCTCCCAAAGCACAAGACCAAAGTTGTGTTGCAATTTTGCATTGATACGGACTATATGGAGTACCATAGTGACTACTTTGGGGAAGCAATTGAGATGTGCAAAGAGCTTGGAATTTATGACTATATTAGTTTGCAAGAAGACTTCAATGAGCACGTTGTGATGCAATTCTTTGCCACGGTTCATTTCTTCAATGATGAGCCAAGGAGAATCAAGTGGATGAGCAAAGATCAAGTCTTGGAGGCAACTTGGCGTGACTTTGCCACCCTCATTGGCATGGTTGAGCTTGGTTTTGACATGGACGATGCCGCCAAGGAGCAATACTTTCGCATCTCCTACAACAACAAACCTATGAAGCCCAATATGCTCTATGATCTCTACATTCAAGGCCGGGCCTTGGTTGGTGAACAAAAGAACTTGCGTAAAGAGTGGGACATCTTGCATAGGATCTTCCGCAACACCATTGCTCCTCGTGTTGGCAACTTCTATCAAATTCATGGGAGGCTCATTGACATCTTGTATGAGACCTCTCTCATGATAGGCCAAGGAAAGAAACTTGATGTGATGGACCTCATTTGGAATGAGATGTATGAAGTGGTCATGAAGAGAAGGGGTGTCTATTTTTGGTGCTCTCATTATGAAGTTGATAGTCCATGTGTGGGTTCAAAAAGGCCTTGATTTGAATCTTTCGGACAACAATGAGGAACTCACAAAGCACAACGTCAAACAATTGTTCATCAAGGCACACCTTCCCCCACTTATCCCCAATCAAGAAGAAGAAAGTGCCTCCGATGATGAAGATGATCCCTTGTTTGAGCTTCCCCCCAAGGCCAAGGCACAAGACAACAAGTATAAGAAGTGGCTCTCTCAAGCAATGAAGACCATCTTTTGTCGCCAAGAAGATGCCGACACAAGGGCCTATAAGGAACATGTGAGGAGCAAGGAAGAGCGCAAACTCACTCGTGAGCGCTTTGCTCATTTGGGCATGCCCGTTGTTCCCGGATACGAGGATAGAATCACTCCTAAAGAAAAATGGCTCATACACCGCTACGATTGGGTGGATCCGGATCTACAAGATGATGCTTCCACCTCCTATCAACCCAACCCCAATGATGATGATGATGAGGCTGAATCTGAGGATGATGATGATGATGGTGTCGAGGAGAATGTTGATGAGCCCGCCAATGCATCTAGCTCCGAGGAGTGACTTCCACTTGGGACGTTAGCATCGCCTCTCCCTTTTTGGTGTCATGATGCCAAAGGGGGAGAGAGTTCTATTAGGTTTCCGGGGAGTTGCATGGCTGGGAGCACAAGCTCGCTTCTTTATTTGGTGTTTATCGCTTGTGCTCCTCTTTATCTTTTATTTGCTTTCGATGAACTCATGGGGTAAGACACGTGAGAACTTTTAATTTGTGTAAAGACTATGTCATGGTCGTGCAAGACTAAGTGGTGTAATATCTCTATGCTTGTCTTACCTTTGTGAAAGTTATGCTATGCTTTATTTTAATGTATGAACTTGCTCGGTTTACAAAATCTAGGGGAGTGTTGATCCTAACGAATATGCATTTTGCATTCGAAAGCAAAATTCTACTAATGCATACCGTTAGGGGGAGCCCGTCTATATTTTGTGAACCATATTGGTGTGTTGTCATCATACTCCAAAAATGGGGAGATTGAAAGAGCATACTTGCTCTAAATCTATTTTGGAGTCTAATGACAACACATCAATCGGACTAATGTGTTGCTTGGCAAATGCAGATATTTTAGATCAACACAAGGTTCAACAAGAGTGTCGAGTTTGGAGCGAGAGCCCTGGAAATCTGTACCAGTGAGCTTTTCTGTGTCTGGCGGTAGTACCGCTGTTGCAATGGTAGTACCGCTCCAACTGGAGCGGAATACCTGCAGCAGTACTACCGCGTGGTACCGCTGTCTTCAGGCAGCGGTACTACCGCTGGTGGTACCGCCAGGGGTACCGCTAGGCCGGATTGGCTCTTTGTACTCCTCTCCGATACCCAGCGGTTTCTGCCTCGTTCTACCACCGGCTCCCTTCAAAGGGTCCCAGCGGTACTACCGGAAGGTCCGCGGTAGTACCGCCCGCCTGGCAGCTATGGTACCTCTGTGAGGTACCTCTGCAACTGGGTGGTGCGGTGCACTGGGTACGCCTGGAGTCCAGGGGCAGTAGTACCGCTGTCCCAGCGGTAGTACCGCCGTGCAGATTTTTCTGCACATAACGGTTCGATTTTCAGGGGCCCTATATAAAGGGCTCTTCTTCTCCAAGGAGAGCTGCCGATCTAGATTCTCTCTACTCAATTAATGCTGAGCTCCAAACCTCAATAACTCCCAATCCCTCTAATGAGGTTAGGACCTCAAGGGGTGCCCGATCTTCACGGATTGACGGCGGATGTGGACGAACTCACGCAAGAACACGAAGAAACCAAGAACGCAAGAACACAAACACGATACAAGGTCTCGTTTCCCTCACCGGTCGGTCCAAGCCGGTCCAATAGAATCACCCAAAGGGAGAGATTGGCAAGTAGTAGATACAAGGAGAGGTCTTGAGGGGTTGTTTCTCCAAACGGTCAACCCAACCGATCCAAATAGAGTCACCCGAAGATGAAAGATTGGTAAGTAGTCTCAACTACAAGTAGAGGTCTTGAATCCACAAGAGGGATCTTCTCCACAAGGGGAGGCCTTGAATCCACAAGGGGAGGCAACACCACAAAGGGGTGGGTAAGGAGCCTATGCTCAACTCTCTCTCATCATAGACTCTCCTCTCTCTAGGTGGAGGGGAACTCCTATATATAGTCTAGGCCCAAAGGGCAAAGGGAAAGGGGATACATGGGTCAAAGCCCATATCTGCACACAGGCACGCGCAGGGCCGGTAGTACCGGCGTTTAAGGCCCGGTAGTACCGGACTCGCGCAGGTCCGGTAGTACCGGCCAAACTACCGGTAGTACCGGACGACTCCAGGAGCTTCTGATCTTCAGCGGTAGTTGCTCCGGTGGTACCGGATGTAGGGCGGCGGTAGTACCGGTCGTGCGGGGCAGTAGTACCGGCGGTGCAGCTGCGGCTTCTTTTCCTTCTCCTCTTCCAAGCCACCATCTTGTCGGCCTTCAATCCTTGTGCACCTTGATCGTCCTCCCGTGCACATGTACTCATCATGACAAACCTAGCCCTGCAATGGGAACAATGGTCAAGTAGTATACCGTTCCAAAGTGTCATATCGAGGGTCACATAGAGGAAGGAGTTCACCTTTGAGGTCCATAGTGACTTGTAATGTGTTGAGGGTCTTGACATGGTGATGGTCGTGACCAGGGCTACATCATCTCCCCCCCTTTAAAAAGAGTCGTCCTCGACTCTTGTTCTTCATTACCATGCAAAGGAGGTAGATGTGTTGTCGAAGAATTGGAATTCACCATGCCTACAAACACCAAAGACCAAGCAAACCATGTGTGTGCAAGAAAGAGGAGCATATCAACAATGACATGTCCATTCTTTGTCATAGCACTATTAGCGCAACACAAGAATATGAAAAGGTAGTGCAAGTGCAAGGTCAATGTGCAAGCAATCCAATGGAACATCTTTAAAATGTGGTAACACAAAAGCTCCATGAAAATATGAGGATGCCATCTAGGTATCTCAACTTGAACCATATGATCATTATTGCGCACAAGGCATCGGAAAGAGAAATTTGTCAATATCCTTGAGGCAATAAGAGGACAACATGGCAAAAACACACAATGAAGAATGTCCAAAATATCATCATGGTTGCAAACAAAGCACATGAAAGAGCAAGTTTTCAATATATTTGTTGCAACACCAAAATGGTAGAAACCATTATACTCATGGCAAGGCATGTCAAAATGTCATTATGGTTGCACACAAGCCATCTCAAAGAACAATTGTTCATCATTTTTGTTGCAACACACAAATCATTCATGTGAAAGATCAAGGAAGCATTCTTGCCATAGGGGAGACCAAAAACACCATCATGATTGCGAACAAACCATAAGCAAGAGAAATTGTTCAACTTGTTTGATGCAAAACATGGGAAAGAATTTCGAGTTGGATTCAATCCACAACTCACATGTATGCTCTCAAGAGCTCGTATTGTCAACTCATGCTCAATTGAGGTTGACGTTATCATGCGGTTACCGGCACACACCAGACACCATATGAAGAAATTATGTGCACGGTATATGAACACATCATCCATCATGAAGTGTCTCTTCATTTGCACATCAACAACCACATCAAAATCAATGGGAAAATATGACATATGTGGATGGTCACTATGCAAAGTGAAGGATGGAACAAGGTCCATAAGAGAAAACGAAACATCTCCAAAATGTGAGAAAGCTATGGGGGCAATCTCATTATCAAGCATTTCAACATTATTGCAAGCAACACATGTGAAAGAAGAATTGTTCAACATGTTGCATGCCACAATGGGAGAAAATGGAAACATTCGTAACAAGGCATGCCATGGTAAAATCATCACAAATAGGTAATTCCACATGATCAACATTGGTTTCGAACAAAGTATCACAAGTGAATAAGAACGAATCATATGTGACATCAATAGAATCATCCATAGCATGCAAGCAATCATAGTTCATCATGTCCACTAGTGGGATCATGGTCACATCAACACCCATACCTTTGTTGTCCTGCTCATGTGAAGTAGGTGTTGAAGTAGTAGTCGCTTCCATGTAGCCGACTTGTCCATCTTGAAGTAGACATGGGGTGGCATCATCATCATCCTCCATGTACATCTTCTCCATTTGAGGCACCGTCATGTCGGAGGAGTGGCGTCTCATCATCCATGGAACCTAGCACACAATGAGAAAACACACTAGAGGTAGAGGTTAAGTTGTTAGAAATCGAAATGGCCTCACAAGACCTATCAACTACCTCTCTCAACTCAAGTGGTATATCACTCATTCCCTCAAAGTGAAAGCTCTCAAACTCACATATGGTGGAGGCACTCAACTCACTCTCACACTCACTCAAGTGGGCTAAGTGGCTCTCATTCTCACATGGGATTGGTACCATCTCATAACTCAAACACAAGAGGGTAGGCTCAATGTTCTCAACTCCAAACGCCTCCAAGGTTGAAGGGAAACTCCCATGCTCAACCTCCTCAACAACCTCGCCTCCAAAGATCAATGCCATAGTGTAGGCATCATCACTCGACTCCTTTGCCGAAGGGAAAATCCCATGCTCGGCATCTTCACTTGGCGCATCAACCAAAGTGATAGCATCATCCATGCTCGCCTCCTTGGTCGAAGGGAAAATCCCATGCTCGACCGTCTTCTCACCATCTTGATCTTCATTTGTGCACTCCCACATCATGTGACCTCTTCCATTGCATATTGGGCACAAGAGATTGGGACATTCTCGTGGGTCATGGTTTTGCCTTGGCAATTGTCGCATATGAGGTCTTCATCTTGCCATATGGGGCCATTGTGGTGGTGGCACTTGGTGTAGATACCATATGAAGAGAAGTACTTGAGAAGGGCGCCAATGTTGTGGTGGCATTTGAAGTAGACACCATAGAGTGTGTACTCATCGCCATTTTCTTCTCATGTCGACGTTGACGCTCTTGAGTGGAGGGGTGACGTCGAAAGTCATTTGGATGTTTCTCCTCATGTTGATGTCGGCGAGCTTGTTGCCTTGGCGATCTTTCTTAGAGCTTCCACTAGAGCTTGGTGACATGTGCCGAAGCTTGACAAGTGTGTCGATGTCGGCTTCAAGCTTGTCCATGTCATTAGCCATCGTGGCCTTGTTCTTGTGGCGCCTTCTTGAGCGTGATGAAGAGTGTAGACGCTTGGCAAGCTTGTCGATGGCGTCCTTGAGATTTTGGAACACACGGTTATTGTCGCCGAACTTGTCCAAGGGTTCATCAACCTTGTTCACTTGGTCATCTCTCATTTTGGCATCTTTCTTGTGGCGCCTTGATGAGGTAGATGGGCCTTGACTTGGCTTGGCCTTGTCGATGCACTTCTTGGGTCGCCGTCTTGTTGTTGATGTAGAATGTCTATGCTTGGCGCTCTTGGCGATGTCCTTGTCATAGCGCCTTCTTGAAGTTGATGGAGCTTCATAGGATGAACTCATGGTGGTCTTCTTGTTGGTCCATCTTGAGCTTGAACCATAATAGGTTGTGCCATGACGCTTGGTGGTGCCGCTCTTGAACATGGTGGTGATGGGGTCTTCTCCTCTTGCATGTTGTCGAAGGTGTAGTCGATGTCGTCGCACATGCATGAAGAGTGGTAGTCTGGACGTTTCCCACCATGTCATCGGAGTTGTAGTCATAGTAGTGGCGCTCCACCATGTCGTTGTAGTCGAAGTCGGTACCATATGGTGAGGCATGAGGAGATTTGCACCTCATTGTCGTTGGAGCTTGTGTAGTCGGAGTCGTGGTACCGCTCCATGTCTTTGATGCTTGAGTAGTCGGAGTCGATACCATGTGATGAAGGTTTGTCGAAGTCGTGGTACCGCTGCATGTCGTTGACGCTTGAATAGTCGGAGTCGTTGTAGCGGAAGTCTTGGTGATGATCCATCATGTCATGGGGGTCATTGTCAGTGTAGTAGTCCCCCATGTCCTCAATGCATGAGGCATCATAGTCCATGTGACTCATCGTGTACTCGTTATCATCTTGGCCTCCATAGTTGCATTCGCTCTCCCTAGACATGTTAACTCACAAGACAAGTGTATATATGTGGAGTGGAAAGGAACTAGAGCACAACCTCTCACCTTTGTAGATAGTATTGGACGTCGTGGACAACCAAAGGGAACGATCACAAAGTAAAGTGCTTGTGTTCAAGTATCCCAAGCAAACTCCAAAACACACACGGCTTAAAAGTGGATAGGGAGGTATGGTAGGTGGAAAGCAAATTGAACCAACCGGAAACCAAGATATTGTTAAGGCAAGTAGAGAACCACGATGATCACAAAGCAAAAACAAGTCAATCTCAAAGATAGGAATGTAGCTCAAGAAACACACGCACGGAAAGATAAATGGGACTCATGCAACCAAGAAGTGAGCTAAATAACCAAATGATCCTAGCGAATACTATAAGCTCGTGTTGCACAAGTACAAGGAGAGCCACTAGCTCGATTGCAATTTATTGGTGGGCTACAAGATTTGCACAAAAAGTACCACCTACAAGATGTTCATCGAGCTTGCGCGCTTTCTACAAGAGATATGGCAAGTGGTGTTTCTTGTTTTCTTTCTTTTGATTTGGCTCTTTTTACTTCTTTACTCTTTTGATTCTTTTCTCTTTTACACACCCACTTCTTTGATGCCAACACAAGATATATATCAACTAGCGCACAACTTTTGTTCGAAACTACACGGTGCAAATGTGCAAAGCCCAAGCAATCATCAAGAGCTAGCCTCAATAGGACATGGTAATCGCAAAGATATAGTGTGGCTCACAAAGGAATGTCAAGGGGGTAAAAGATTCGTGATGTTATACCTTTCGTCGACGATCTTCACCCGTTGTTGTCGAAGTGTCGTGCTTGCCCACGAATTTTGGTAGTGGCGGATGATGTATCAACCGCAATGGTGACGAAGAGCTTGTCCGTAGCTTCGAAACGAGCCAAAGAACACCAAAAACGAAGTCCGAAATCAAAAGATATGGCCAAAACCGTGTGCAGAAATGTTGTTTCTGTATATGGTCGGTAGTAACGGGCTGAAAAGGTCGGTAATACCGGGCCTGCGCGCTATCCGCGTCTGCTCTCTGTATCCGGTCGGTAGTACCGGGATATTTGGCCGGTAGTACCGGGCCTGGTCGCTGTTCGTGTCCGAGACGCGATTTGGGCGGAAAAACGGGACAAAAATCACAAATAGGAGGGGAAATCAATGGAATTGTGCCATGGGAACGCAAAGGAAGGTAGATCAACAAGTTTAGCAATAGATCTATGGATCAAAACCTACCAAAACGCACAAGATTCTCCGAATCGAACAAAAGCAATTTGGGGCTATTTTTTGTGGAAATTTTCGAATTTCTCAAAATCAAATAAAATTTTGGTGGATTTGTGGGGGAAACAAAGTCAAATCCGTGGCAACCTTTGCTCTGATACCATATGATGAGGTTAGGACCTCAAGGGGTACCCGATCTTCACGGATTGACGGCGGATGTGGACGAACTCACGCAAGAACACCAAGAACACAATAACACAAACACGATACAAGGACTCGTTTCCCTCACCGGTCGGTCCAAGTCGGTCCAATAGAATCACCCAAGGGAGAGATTGGCAAGTAGTAGATACAAGCAGAGGTCTTGAGGGGTTGTTTCTCCAAACGGTCAACCCAACCGTTCCAAATAGAGTCACCCAAAGATGAAAGATTGGCAAGTAGTCACAACTACAAGTAGAGGTCTTGAATCCACAAGAGGGATCTTCTCCACAAGGGGAGGCCTTGAATCCACAAGGGGATCTTCTCCACAAGGGGAGGCAACACCACAAAGGGGTGGGTAAGGAGCCTATGCTCAACTCTCTCTCATCATAGACTCTCCTCTCTCTAGGTGGAGGGGAACTCCTATATATAGTCTAGGCCCAAAGGGCAAAGGGAAAGGGGACACATGGGTCAAAGCCCAGATCTACACACAGGCACGCGCAGGGCCGGTAGTATCGGCGTTACTCCAGGAGCTTCTGGTCTTCAGCGGTAGTTGCTCCGGTGGTACCGGATGTAGGGCGGCGGTAGTACCGGTCGTGCGGGGCGGTAGTACCGGCGGTGCAGCTGCGGCTTCTCTTCCTTCTCCTCTTCCAAGCCACCGTCTTGTCGGCCCTCAATCCTCGTGCACTTTGATCGTCCTCCCGTGTACATGTACTCATCGTGACAAACCTAGCCCTGCAATGGGAACAATGGTCAAGTAGTATACCGTTCCAAAGTGTCATATCGAGGGTCACATAGAGGAAGGAGTTCACCTTTGAGGTCCATAGTGACTTGTATTGTGTTGAGGGTCTTGACATGGTGATGGTCATTACCAGGGCTACATCACCCTCCACTCAAACGTGCTCATACTTGGAGGATTGAAGGAGAAGGTCAAGATCTACAAGTCTACCAAAGCGTTCTTCATTTCCCCCTCATTCACTTGAGAGATTTGAGCCTAGGGTTTCCACTTTTGTGTAGAAAATTCGTGGTGCTTGGGAGCTCTCAATCCAGTTGTGGGTTGTGCCCCAAGATTGTTGTAAGGGCTCCAGATTTCGCCTTGAAGGATTCTGATAGTGGAAGGTGAACCGAGATTTTGGGCGAGGTTCATCGGAGAATAGGGTGAGGCCATTTGTGGCGTTGAGTATCGAAACTCACACCCCTCCAACGAGACGTACTCCCCTAAAAGGGAGCAACTCAGGAATACATCCTTGTCTCCGCGTGCTTCTCGTTCGGTTACTCCTTACTCTCTAGCTTTTACTTGTATCTTATCTTGTTTAGTGTTAACTTGTCATATAAGTAAATTCACTATAGTTGCATATCTAGAGAATTTACCTTTGTGTCAAGCCTTAATCGAAAAATAATTAAAATTTGGAGTCGCACCTATTCACCCCCCCCTCCCATAGGTGGCCATACGATCCTTTCACAAGCGACGTTTGTCGATCGACGCGAGAGGCGTGATCCAGGGCCCATCCACGTGTTCCCTTTTTGGCAAAATCGGTCCAAGGCTGAGAGCCCAACACAAATTCGTGCGACGTGCAGCCTCCACCTTGTCCCGCTCGCGGGCCGACTAATGGGCGAAAAATCGGCCCAGTTAATTCTACGACACCTTTTTAGCCAAGGTCCAAAAAAAAGATTCAGGTTCGTAAAAATGTTAAACTACCGTCATGTTCTGGGATAGTCATGAGTAAGCCCCATTGAGAAATTGCAAAATAGCCCTTAGTTGGATCACATTTTTTACAAATAGGCCCCAAGTGTCTGAATAATTGCAAAATAACCCCAGTCGGCTTGATTTTACAAATAGGTCCCAAGTGGCTGAAGAATTGCAAAATAGTGCTCAGTTGCCTTGGATTTTCATAAATAGACCATCAGGTAGCTTTACAATTGCAGAATGGACTCCAATTTGTCTGGAATTCCATAGCTGGTCCAAGTGTCCATAAAATTACATAATGCATGCAGAAGACTTAAATTTTCAAGGATAAGCCCCCGTAGGTTGCTTATGAGTAAAAAATGAGGTGTCTTTGGCATACCTAACAAAATAATACAGTTCAAAAAATAAAAGAATACACGATTTCTAAAACCTGACAAACTGTAACAAGTACAGTAATGCACTCGAAAAGTAATCAGCTATACCTAGCTTCAAAGAATCACTGGCCTTCCGTGAAAAAAATCGACCAGTCTGTTTTTTTTTTTTTTTGAAAGGGATCCACACTGCGAATTCATCACAAATTACAAGTGGAAGAACTAGAAAACGCAGAAGAACAAACCACAGAACCCAGCACAACAGCGTCGCTCGAAGCACCTGACGCTGAACCGCCGCAACGCCTGGAGTAGAGCTTCATCGCCGAGCACCGTCGGAGAAGACGCCCCAGGCTGCCACCATCCCCGGGAAAGGGGCACCCCACTCTTGAAGAAGAAGGCCGCAGGAGCCGCCCGCCGCAAGCGACGGGACCGAAGAACTCTGAACGAGCACGGCCACGGCGCCACCTCCCCGCAAACCACCCCTCTTCCAACTCACCCTGCGCTGAGCACGATCACGGCTTGCCGGAGACGCCGCCGAAAGCCCGCCTTGAGCACACCTAATCCCCTCGCCATCACGGCCGGCCAGAGAAGGAAGAAGCAAGGCGGAGATGAAGCAGAGCGCGCTGAAGAAAGCATCCCAGCCGACGCCACCATGGCCGGCCGGAGAAGCCAGAACGGCGCACCAAAAGACGGCGACGAGCTTCGAGATCCCAAAGAAGCTCCTGTACATGCGGAGAAGGCAGCCAGTGCCAGGCACCAGCTTCCCGCCCCACCAGCTCCAGATCCTCGCGATGACGCCGGAGACCACGTCGCCGCGCCGACGAGGACCAAGCACAAAATCGACCAGTCTGTTATTCCACAAGCAAAATTGTTCACTGCAATCTGCTCCTCTTGAAGTCCGGGAGCTTGAGGGACACCGTCCGGGGCTGAAACCCGACGGACGCGAGCCTGGGCGACAGTATCATCCCCGGGCTGGGGCGGGGCGAGGGCACCGGGTCCCTCTTCCTCGACGGCGACCCCGCGAGTCTCGGCGAGAGGTTGACGTGCTCCAGGGCCCTGGACTGGAGGTCCTGCGGGTAGTCGCGCACGCACCGAATGCGTGGGCCCGTGCCCGTCGACCACCGGCACGTCAGGTGGTTCTCGCTCCGGTCGGCGACCGCCGGCGAGCGCTGCTCTGAAATATCGTTTTCTTCTTCCGTGTCGGTGGTGTGGGAGTCCACCGGAGCGGCAACGTCATCCTCGGCTTCGCTCATGTCACCGTAGTCTGTCGTGTCTGTCGTTCCGTGATCTGCATCGCTGGTGGGAACGTCTTCCGACTCGATTTCGTTGACATCTTCAGCAGCAGCTGCTGCTTTGTTGTTCTGATCTTGTTCAGGTTGAGTGTCAGGTTTGCTCAGCAACTGGTACTCGTCATCTCTGTCGATTGCAGATTTCTGAAACAAATGCAGAATTGACGTGCCATAACTCATAAGTTACAGTTCTGATGACTTCTTGCAGTAGTTGTTATTCTTATGGAAAACAATCTAGCTAGTGACAGGGGCATATGGTCTTGCAGTTTTACCTTGACATCGGTGAGGTCAACGCCGTTCTCCTGAAGGTAGCGAATGAACTCTCTGAAGTTCTCTTCCGTCGGAAGGTAGTGACCACTGTATGGCCATATTGCCTGAAGAAATAGAACAGCATCAGGCATCAGTTATAACTGACAAAACTCTGTTCACCCCTAATGTTGGTTCTTATGGTAGTATAAAAGTAGATGTAGTACTTTTGTCCATGTGAACATACCTTTAAAATCCCGTCTTTGACCACTAATCTTCCAGCAGCTGTTATTGCTCCACCAGCTAGAAAACTCGAGTGTTGAAACGATCCTTTCTTCTTCTGCACATGGTCAAAGCCCACACAAAAACTTCAGAACCAAGGCAGAGAATTGTATTGACCGTTGAATAAACGTCACCTTTATCCGTATCCTGTTGGTACTATAAAGTTCAAAACAGTGAAAGATATTTTTTATTTGTACCTGGCCAACATAGAAGGCCTTGGTGGTGCTGAGGACAAAAATCCACTTGGAATCATCTGAACTGTGCACAAGAACTCCAGTTTGTTTGAAGACAAGTTTGCCACTCTCCACTACAACTTCATAATGCTGCCTTTCTTGCTGTAATTCAGAACAGGAAACACAGAAGTAATGATCAGATGATGCTTTGAATATAAGCTTTCTGGAATTTTAATAATTGCTTTTTTTATTTTCATGTTAGAGTCGAAGAACATACTGGTCCAAGGTACTTGATGCACTGGCTCTGAAGTTTACTCCTGGGGCACTTCTCAAGATTTATTTCTTTGCCCTCCCCAATGTCTAACCTGTTGATTATGTTGAATAATTAACACATTGTCAGTTCTAGGTTCTTAGATTGAACTAATTTAAAGCCTATATGATAGGTATAACATGCTGAATCAGTGAACTGTATTGTACATACCAGTAAAAAAATGGTTCTGTGCTCTCACTCTTGGACCAGACATCATAATAGATATGCAAATTGTGCCCATATCGATGCCTCGGATCAATCTGTCCAAACGTATAAATCGGCAACATTAGTAAACAATATGCAACAATCGCACTAGACAGTAGGAAGCTAGTACGTACTAAGCTTTGTTTAGTTCCACAATTAAGTAGCATGTGACTTACAGCTTCGAGCCAGTGCTGCAATGCCAGCTTCTGAGCCTTCCCGTTCTTCGATAACCCCTTGCCAACCTAAACCACCCAAAGAAAATGTGTCATACAGCTGCAATTTCGATGAAGACACTGGCATCACGAGCCCAGTTTGACCAAACGACAAATGTTAGTCACCTTAGCTGCCCTTGTCCTTGCTCTCGCCCACCGTGACGCTGCGGTTTCGGGTTTTTCGCCATTGAAGAATGATATCGAGCTGTGCTTCAGTGATGCAAAGTCCAGTGCTTTCCACCTGAAACGAATCAAAACATAATTTATGAATCCTCCAACACCAAGGCTAGCTTTACTTTTCCAATGCTCGACAACTGAAGAAACTGACACATACCATAGTTCTTCTACGACGACCGCGCAATCAGCGAGGTTTCGCCTGGTACGGTAACTCTTGTAAACCTTCTGAAGCTTCACAGCTGCAGCATCAAGTTCACAGTTGGGGCTGGATGAAACTTTGGGGCTCGATGCCATGGATAGATCAGAGTTTCTCCGGTCATCGACGGTGTCTCTCCGACACGGCATGCTCTGAAGCTCCACTGAACCTGTGGAGTCCTTGCCTGCTTGCCACTCTTTGAAGCTCAGTGAGTGCATCAGTTTGCCCTTGGAGAAGAGATGTTGTTGACCATTTGCTTTCGGTGTGATGTTCTTCTCCTTTTCATCCCAAGGAGCAGATAATTTGTTCACCATATTGATTCCGTGTGTCCCTGGGCTTGAGATCTCTGTACCAAGTGCTTCAGACCATACGCGACGATACAATCCCATAAACTGAATCTTCTGCTGAAAATTTCAGAGATGCGATGTCAGTTTCAGGTAAAACAAGGATATAAAAAAAACCAGCAAGAAAAAGCAAAAGATGAACAATTCTGCTCCTAGATATGGTCAGAACTCAGACAGAAGAGCAAAACACCAAATTCAAGCAGCAAGCCAATATGACCTCGGAGGCCCAGACGAAACCATTCAACGATTCTGCAACTGGCACCACATCACCTTAAAAAGATTAATGCAACAGAGCAGCTAGGCCTCTTAAACAGACACTTTTACCAAGAAACAAATGTCACATAGCTCCAAGAAGGTTCGAACTATAACAGATGGAAATCGCTTGCAGGCGGGTATCGGAAGAAATTCTGCAATTAAAACTGCATAAACCTAGAACAAACCAAAACCAGCCCCAGAAGCAATAGCCAAATGTCACAACAGCCTGAAATCTCAGATAGGGCGTAAATACTCTAGCTCTGCCATAGCACCGCATGGACCGACTTCAATCCCCAGCAAGAATACAACCCAAGAACAGGACTCGATCAAATTCAAGACAATCCAAGCACGAACTCCATGCTCCTCACCTGGAGATCTCGCGATGGCAATCAAATCCACGCTAGAACTGGAAACTTCTGTCAAGAGGGTCTCAGGAAGCGCTGAAGGAGGTCCCCCGAGTAGATAGCAGAGGGAAATCTTTGGAGTTGGGTTCGAATGTGAGATGGCTGTGGTGGCTGTCGATGTATACACCTCAGGGGAGGTCACTGCTCCCTCTTATATATGTACTAAAATCTCGGAGTTGGACTGGCTCCCAGAGACGTGGAAAAACTGGAATGGGCATGACCGGGGAATTTGCTGCCCAAGACTTGGGGGGTCACTGCTGAAGTTTGCAGACGCAGCTGCTGAGCTGGATGTTCAATTCCGCTAGGGCTTTCAACTCAATCCCGCTGAATGTTCTTCTTTCAGATTACGCCTCGTCAAACGTTGCTTTTCTGAACTGGTCCTGCTTGGTCCACATCTTCATTGTCCGGGGAAGGGTACTATGGTTTTATTAGAGCATCTATAGCAGATCTCGTAAAAGTGGTCAAACCTGAATATTTGCAATTTCAATTGAAAAATACGCACCAAACAGATCCCGTAAAACAGGGTAAACCGAAAAATATTTTTCAGCTCCCTGGATATTATCACCTAGGTACCCCATAGAACCAGTTTTTGAGTCGGTTTACAGGTTCCAAACCTGACAAACCGAAACAAGTCAACGCTCCTGTCGGCGCCGGCACCAAGGACTACCGAGCTCGATTCCACGACAAGGAGACTCGATTCCGGCATCAATCTTCGATTCCGTCGAGAAGGTTTGACTCTGACCAATTTTGTATAAAATTGTGGCCTGTGCGCAACCCCATGTAAGCACCTCCATGGGAGGAGGCAGGTCGAGACGGGGGAACCAGCGCTAGGAGAGCCAGTGCCTGAGCCGGGTGGGGGTGGTCGTGCTCGCAGCCCCATGGTAGCAACTCCATGGGATCACCTCCATGGCCAAACTCACGGGAGGAGTCTGGTCGAGTCGGCGGAGGCCAACGCTGGGATGGCCAGGCGGTGTTCAGTTTGTACGTGAAGATAGAGTCGTTGAAGAGTATGAAGAAAAGAAAAACAAGTTTTACGCTATGGTTTTACGAGATCTGTTCTGCGCGGACATTCGCGATACGTAAAAACATTTTCGGTTGAACTGTAAAACATGTTCCGGTTCGGTTTATCCGGTATATTTAGCCCTACGGTGAAAAGTTGTGAGTTTTTAATTAACAAATTTGATCTTTAGCCACTTGCTACTTTTAAGTTTAATAATACATGTGTAACAACAGTAGCAGTGGTGTGAGCTGTAGTTTCTTATAATCCTCCAATTTTAATACTTCAGTCACGAGAGGTGCAACATGTGCGAAGAAATGAAGCCGCCTTGACGCGAGAAGGCCAGACGGTGGGGATGCATGCACGGTGGCACCCGACCATTCATGTATCCGGACCAAGCCAATCTTTGGAAGAGTTCAAAGCCGATAGAGTTCGTGCACCGGCACCCACTGAAACTCTGAAAGAGGAATGGACTCCCACTTAGTGACGTACTGAGAAGCGAATGGATGTGGGATGGGCGGGCGGTGGCGGTTGGCAGTGCGGCGTGAAATTAAGCAGCCGACGAACGGGTCGCCGCGTTAGACTGGGGCAGTCAAGCTCTTTGATCCGCGACCTGCATGCACAAGGGTAATCTTCATCAGGAGACCATCTACAGTGCAACTTGGTTTGAGGGATGCATGCATAGAAAAGTAAGCAAACTTTTGCTTAAACACCAGGGTTTATATTATATAAGATGCATATATAGGTGCTTAGATGAGAACCCCTACTACAGACATAAGCATTTGTGCATGCTCGAGAGAAAACAGGTTTATTTCGTAAGTACCTTGCATTGTACATGGTCTTAGCAGTGTCGCCCATGCCAAACTTTTTTCTTTTTACAAACTCTCTATCGCAGTCAGAATTCTTCACAAGGACGACTGTGAAAAAGAAAATCTAGTTCTAGTTCAGCTGGAAATACTCTTTATATAGAAACAGATGACCGGAGCTGCGATTTTCTATATATAACTAGTAGGGTTACCTGCGCAATGAGATTTATATACATTGTTAGATTTTGGTTCGACATGACTATAAATATGCGAGTGTGAAATAATAAATAAGGGTATTATAGAAAAGCCATGACGAATTAGATAATACTATTTTTCTTTTCCCAATTAAATAGTTCTAATATATTTGCATCCAATATTCTAAAAGTGTGTTACTCACATTGTTTCCTTTTATTACAAGGAGGAGAAACACGTTATGATTTAAAAATATTTGTTACATTTGATATGTTGACTATAATGGAGCAACGCCTCTTTTGATGCTTTTTAGAAGAGAAATTTGTTTTAAAAGTCTTTTTTGGGAACTTATAACCAATAATTAAAACTAGATTGTTTACATTTTTCATTATTTTCCTCCACCTGTATCGCTATCAGCGGTATGGCAATTACGTTATTGCATAGTGCAATGTCATGCTTCTGAATTTCTTAGACATCCTTGGCCGCCGTATTCCCATCTAATATGTAATTTATCTCATGATGCATGCAAATAAAAAATTGTATAATTTAGCTCTACATTTATGATATATATTTTCTACGTGACAGTTGTTCAAATATTTCCACCGGTTGAATGTTAGCAAACAATATGCAACCAAACAAATTCCACATTATGAATAAATATAAATTATTCTTTTCATGTTGTGTTTATTTATGTACTATAATAAAAAGATGATCTTATTTTTTTGGAAATGTATGCATATACCCTAAATTCTACATGAAGACAACCTTGAGCTAAAATCATCCTATTTTCCAATGCTCTCTCTCTCTCTCTCTCTCTTTTCTTAAGTTAAGAGGTTTTGGAACCCTATAAAACAGGTGGTAGTTGGCATCAAGGTTTACTTTTCGACTGATTTTTGTTTTTAGGCGGACGTGTCTCGACCATGCGACCAAACGATCACAGAGAGAGCAAATATCCGACCGGGAATTTATCGAGAGAAAAACCTGATTGACATTCATTCATTTCGTTTTGATACATCTACAGTTTCGAATTACATATGTTTTGTATTGGCTGCTATCCAAAGGGGTCTATAGAACAGAACAGGAACAGAAAACCTTAGTGAGATGGTGGTCCGACTTGTAAGAGAATGACTCGACCTACTAGAATTAATCTTTTAGCAAATCACAACCCAGAATGTCAAAAAATGTTTTTCTTTTGCACGCCATTATATTTAACCCGAGCTAAAGCGTGATAACGTCGCCAAGCCTGGTCAGCCGCCCACGACTATTTCGTTGTTGTATGGTCTAATCGATTGAAATACCGAGGAAACATGTAAGAAGATGACACACTGATATTTCATGACAGGTTCAGTGAACAAGCTTGCAAGTTGCAAACCCCGGAGCCCTTCTAGAGGATCTATGCACCTGCTTTTGTTTAATATCCATATGTCCCTGCCCTGTCTCAGGAGCCGCCAATCAAAATGGCTACATGCCCAATATATCACACCGCTCTTCTATGCCAACTTTGTCCCCAAGGCCATCTTCACTCTCAATGAGGCTGGAGCCCTTAATACACCGGTCTGATTGGCCTACTTTTTTTAGAAAAATAGGGATGTCCCCGATTTCATTACCGAAACCACGAGCTACATAGTTCCAACCAAACACATCCACCACCAAACGACTGCAACCTACTTACAGGCGGTTTTTCCATCCATAAACAACTGAAGTCTACGAGGGAGATTTAAACATTACAAGTTTTACAGCTTTTTGCAAAGGACAGTAAACTCGAATACAATCTCCTTCTGCTTCCCCTCCAGGTTTCCAGCAAAATTCTCTGAAGATTGCTTCCTCTCAGCATCTTCATCAGCATCTTTTCTGCCACTTCCATCTCCTTCACATGGTGATTCTTGGCGTCCATGCGTTCCAGCTTCTGCTCGCCCCAAAAACTTCCCTTGTCACCTTCTCCAGGACTCTAGCGTAGAAGCGCAGATCCTCCTTTCCGCCCTGGGCCACCTGCAAGATACTCCAAGAATGAATTCCACTACAAATGCGAATCACCACCGCTGCTGGCTCAAAAGGCCAAACAGAACGAAAGCAAGCGTCGTTTCTAGTTTTCCACAAATGCCAGAAAATTGAGGCAATTCCTACTGCTAACAAGTCTCTTCGCTTTTTGCCCAAAGCTTTTCAACCAAATAACACATTGATCAATATTCAAGAAGTTGCAATTGACACCAAACGCACAACTTACAACGTTCCAGATATATCTGGCTAATGGACAAGCGAAGAAAAGATGATCAATTGATTCATGTAACCCACAGAATAAGCATGTAGCTTCACAATCCCCACCTCGATGTAGCAACACATCTCTGGTCAGAATGCTTTTCTTAAGCACCAACCACAAGAATGTTTTTACTCTCAGTGGTATTTTAACTTTCCAAAGGAATCTATATGGCACTTTCCTTCTAAATTGCATAACAGTATAGAAAGATTTAACTGAAAAACCCCTGTACTGGTAGGTTTCCAAATTAATCTATCCGGATCAGCTGTAAGCAACACATCCTCTATTGAACCACCCATCTCGTTTCTTTGCTCTCTCAGGCCTCCTACCAAAGCTCTCCTAAATTTCAGTGTTCTCAATCCCTCCTCAATCACTTTCCTGACTGTAATTGTTTTGTTCAGGGAGACATCAAACAACCTGGGGAATTTTTTGGAAAAGCTAGTGTCAGCTATCCAGTGATCTTCCCAAAAGCTAGTTTTATCCCCTCTGCCTATCTGAATCCTACAGCAGGACCAGAAAAGTGGTTTGATCTCCATCAATCCCTGCCAAAAATGTGAATCGCCATTCTTGGCTTTCACTTGGCAGAGAGTTGATTTCCGGAGATATTTATTGCTCAAGATTTCTTGCCACAAACCTTCCCCATTAAAGAGTTTCCACAGCCATTTAGCTAACAGGGCAATGTTCATAAGTTCCAAATCCAATATACCCAAACCCCCTTGCTCTTTAGGCACACAAACTTCTTGCCATTTAACCAAATGGTACTTTCTTTTATCTTTATCCTCACTCCACAGAAAACCACCTCTGATGCTATCCAAGCTCTCTTTAGGCCCCACAGGTATCCTATAAAAGGATAGCATGTACAAGGCCACACTGCTGATTTGATACTACACTGCTGATTTGATCGATTCACATCCCATAAGCTCTTGGATAATAATTTGATCGTCCTTTCATAGAAGTCTGACTCAAATTCCTAATTTTCCCCACACACATATCAGTGATATATACTATAACAATGCAATTTGTTTAAACTGAACTCAAAACACTCACTAGAAAAATCAACACCAACCCACATAACTGTTATTTTGATGTGTTCTAAATTCATATAAAGATAAAGGCTAACTTCGAAGCGGAGCGGAGGCCCGTCGCCGGAGGCTTGGGCCGTAGCGTAGCGGTACACGTCGTTGCCGAGTCGGACTGCAGCCGACTTAGGGTTTTACCACCATATATACATCTTGTAAGCCGCCGGTTGGGATAAGTCGCATGTTGTAAATCCCGGCGTTTGTAACCTCACCCGATATAGTGAAGTATTGCTGACTGGCGCCCGTGGTTTTTTCCTCCTCCATTGTTGGAGGGGTTTTCCACGTTAAATCTCGTGTCCCCGTTGGTTGATCTTCCGTTTTCTTCATCGTTTCTTTGCCTATCGTTTATAACACCAGATCAATATTTCCTGGTAAATAATTTCACAATGTGCATGAAAAAAACCTCAACTACGCAGTTTGTCCAAGTAACATAAAGGGTATGAGATTGATCGTGATGTTTTGTGGGACGAGTTCTAGGGAGCTCATTTTTAAATGTTCACAATCAATGATCGACTGAATACAAAAGATATGATGATGCGCAAACACTGGCAAGTGGAAGGAGGTTATGCTTGTGTTCTTTGCAACCATTAGATCATAGAGGATCCGGAGCACCTCTTCTTTATATGTGATTTTTGCTAGAAACTGTTGGGACCGTATTGGCCTATCTTGGACTTCTCTAAAAATGTGAATGATCGGATCGCTTTGGCAGCGAGTTCTTTTGCGCACCGCAACTTCATGGAAATTTTGCCTTGGTGGCTTGGAATATTTGGAAGGAGCGCAATGATTTATTTTTAATGGGGTGGAACCAGCGTTGGATAGTTGCCTAGTTGGCATAGGCGTACCAAGAAGGATATTCTTTTGCACCATTCAGAGCCAAAGCTTCTTTTGTCCATCAGCTGCTAGAGTGTGCCTCTTGTTTCTTCTCTTAGCTTCCCCTTAGTTGTTTCTTTCTTGCCTTCTTAAGGCTGACTCATGTATGTTGGACTCTTTTAGGCCTTTTTCTTTCTTTCATGAAATTGCTACTCCCTTTTAACATAAATATAAAATTTACACCCTAGGGGTTTTCCATACGGTAGCTTGGTCAAAAAAAAGTTCAGAATCTGCATTTTGAAGTTTAAAAAAAGCCGGGAAAAAATGCTAGATATGGTAATTATATGATCTATAAGTCTGTAAAAAAATCAATTTTCGTATATATTAGGCTGAAAAAAGTTGACAAAAAGGTGGATCTGCTAATAGTACATGTTTTTAAAAAAATGTTTTTTTCAAATTTTTATTTTTGTGTAGCCTAAAATAATACTATAATATTGCACACTCGTTGAGCTCGACATTATTTACACCTACGATTTTCGTTTCAAATTTTCTAAAACTTAAAAATGTCAATTTTGAAATTTTGAACAAAAAGGGTCTCCATGGAGGTCGGGCTCCATTTACACTTTCCGGCACGAGAATTAACTTTAACTTACTTGGCACAGCGGGTCGGGCGGGCATTGAGAGTGGTGTCGGGTTTTCCCTTCAGATGAAATAGATACAAATGCAGGGTTGTCCCTGCAGTTTGACGTACGTACACGCAAAGATGACACGGATCCCTCCATTGACGTACGCCGTGAGCTGTTCTAGTTTTCAGCCTCACGACAGAGACTAATGCGTGCAAACAAATTGGTACGTGTCATCTCGCGCGCATGCCTACCCAATAGGATGCGTCATCTCGATCACAACGAACTCTCCGTTGTTAATTTTCTAGTAATGCCTATGGTTAGCGTACGGACCGCAAATAACGAGCAGGCAGTCGCCACGCGGGCAAATTAGTTTAATCCATGAACCAAATTAAGGTCCAGGTCCATGCATGATTGGCTTCCAGCAAGGTGTCCTCCCGTGTTTCACAGAGAAGCTAGCAGCCTCCAAGTTTTCTCCAAGTTTGGTCAGATTTCTAGACTATTTAGATTACAAAAACCAAACCGAATTTGGTGGATTGCTTCTTCGGGAAGCTGGGGGAGGATACCTTCCTGTAAAAGCCCCGAAAAACTGGGTATATTGGTTAGGCTTTTTTCCTTTTCTTTTTTTGGCTTTGCCTTACAAGAAAAAACAATTAAATAGCTTTTTTGTTTTGATTGGATATTGATGCATGATGGCATAAGCCAAAAGGCAAAGCTAAAATAACCTTTCAATATCTTATACGTAAGGTATTTATGTTTTTCAAGTCAGAAGTACTGAGTAGGTAAGGAAAATAAGTAATAAAAGCTCTTGGAAATGTAAATGCAAACCAAAATAACTAAATAGAAAACATAAATAAATATTCCAAGCCCTTGTAAATACAAACACGAAGCGAACATAATTATAGGAAGAAAAAAAGATAACCACGATCCAAAATAGAATGAAAACATATTTCTTGCAAATACACAAACTTTTTCTAGCCTAGTTGCATGCGCTATGCTCAGAAGTATAAAGTCATAGGTTCCAACCCTCATGCCACGATTTTCCTTCTTAAACGAAAACAGGAAAAATCACTCTCCTCTGCATAGATCTAGCTGGCCCACAAAACCGATTACGAGTTGTGAAAAAATTCCTGAGTTTTAGCACACCAAATTTGTATTGGTGTCATGTCAATTATTGCTAAAGATGTTCATAAGATTTTTGTTGAGTTGGCATAGAGAAAAGGGAGATGCTTGGAATTTAAAAATCATCCCCGGCTAACACGGATCCCGCCCCCACATGTACGGGATAATTGCCGCATACTCAAAATGCTGATCAGAACAAATATATATCTCTTATAAAATAAAACCCCTCTAGCATTCATTTGCAAGTGAAATGAGACAGAGACATGGATATAATTCCTGAGTTTTAAGTTGTTGGCCCAGCTCTACGTCTTTGTTTGGAGAGGTACTCGGACTTGGTCTTCTTCTATGTTAGCTCAAGTTTCTCGGAACTCACTGATCTCTTTGGTTGATCTTTAGGAAATCAACAAACCCGTATAAACTTTTTGCGGTCAATGCACAGATTAAATGTTCTAAAATGACGCCTAGTGACGAGGGAATAATCACACCCTAAGGGCCCGATTGGATTGTCTTTTAAATTTTCGGACCGTAAAACTTTTCTGGGCTCATAACGGGATCGGTCGGATTTCCATGCGGAGCTTAGCAGGTCCGTGGCATTTTACGGTATTCGGTTAAGATACGGCAATCCAATTGAGCCCTAAGGCCCCAATTGGTTCACATTTTTTTAGCCGAATACGGCCGTAAAGTTTATGGGCTTGTGCACCTCCTCCTAAAAATCCTGCGTGACCACGGGAAATGTTATGCCTCCGGAAAATTCACCGACAATCCAAGCGGGGCATAAGCCTTTGGCCTATACTCTGAAAATTCGCGTGACTAATTGTGTGAGACGGAATGGACGCACCGTCGGGTCGCTCAGCGGGGAACAACGCGTCTAATCCGGTCGCTCTCCCTGACTCAAACTCTTCATACGCGGTCGTCGTCGTAGGAAGCGTTCAATTCATCATCAAATTCTGTTTGGTTGGCAGCCTGCGACCGCACGTATTGCTTTACCAGACAGCTGTATAGTTTCCTGGCGACCACTTTGGCTCGTAGCAGCCATGCATGCACATGCAGAGGGCTTGACATTGAGCTGGAATTTAGACCGATTCGTGTTCATGGTGCGAAAGGAGTGGAGAAACGCCTATTAGACCACTTCATTTTCACTGTGGCAGCTTCGACACTCATCAACAGTAGTCTTTTCTTCTTTTTTTGCGAATGATCAACAGTAGTCTGTAGCATCGTGAGCCGTCAGATAACAGAAAATTATATTGGTTTTTCATCGCGCATCAAACGGATACAACCACATAAAAGTTTAGTGTTCGGCCTCTACATACTGGATCGTGGATACTAGGCACCGATGTGTAACTGTGAACGAGATTCCAAACAAACACAACAAGGTTCACAAAACAGAGATAAAATAAAAGGCTAACGTCGAAGGGCCCTGTCGAATGCATGAATGACTATCCATTGTGGTGGGTAAACACCATTCACACAACACAATCTACTTGAGATTTTGAGAATCAACCCGTGGTTGGATGGTTAGGAGGGTGGTTGTATCTCCAGCCCACCAGAGTTCAAACCCTAGATTTGACGTTGGTGTTTCTCATTTATGCGGAATATTCTCCAGCACAGTCTCTCAGAGGTGCTCATAGGGGTAGGGTGTGCATGTGTGCGTTCATAGGGATGAGTGTATGCGCGTATATGAGTGCATGCGTGCGTTGTGAATAACCGAACCGAAACCGAAAACCGAACCGGAAAAAACCTAACCGTAACCGAAATTTCGGTTATTCATGGTTAGTGGTTAGGTTACAGTTAGCAAAACTACAAACCGTATGACCTTCGGTTAATTCGGTTTATAACCGAAAAACCAGGGGTTTAACCGAATAAACCGAAAAGCCCAAGCCAACAGAAAATTCATGCTGTAAGCCCAGCCCAACTAAACATAATACGTTATTAACCGCATACAGCGCGGTATATACTGTAATGGTAACCTGGCTTGTTGGGTTTTTTTTTTTTTGACATTCTGGCTTGTTGGTTAGGACGTGTGGAATTTCTGTTTTGTTACAGTAGGTCGTGAGTTCAATGCCCAGTTTTGCACTTTTTTTACTTGGACAGATATTTAATTGTTTTATGTCACATTTCGTTCATACAAAATAGAATAATGAAAATATACTGCCATAACATTTATATCATATTCAAAAATTCGCGTCAACTTTGGTTAATTTGGTTATTACCGAAACCGAACCGAAGTTTAATGGTTGTTACCAAAACCGAACCGTATTTTTCGTATAAAACCGAATTTACCGAAGTATCAAAACCGTATTTACCGTATAACTGTATAAACCGAACCGAAATAACCATTTTAACCGAACGCGCAGTTATAGTGCCTGCGTTGTACTGTGTTTCGCAAAAAAAAAAAACATAACCTACTTCAGTGTGGGATGTTATTAGGTGATCTGCTATAGTTGCTCTAACAATTGTGCACATGCAGTGCAGCTGATCCCTGAAGCGTCTGACACACTGATGTTACAATTTACCAGAGCACTTTCTCACTATATTCGTAGAGTTAGGGCGAAATTGCATAAGTCACATGGCACAGATCGGTGGATCAGAGCAGAACCTAAATAGATTACCCAGAAATTTATTTCCCCTCGTGTCATTTCCGACTCACAAATATTCCTCTGCTGAGCCTCTATGATCTGTTGGTACACCAGATCACAACACAGGAAATTAATCACAATGAGTCCACTTAATGCCATCTTCTTATGAAGATATTCACTTGATCCCCATATTATAACTAATCCATGCTCGTCCCTAATTGCCCATAATATATTATAACCATCCCATGCTCGTCAGTAGTTGCTCAACAGACTCGGCACTAATCAGATAACACATTCAAGTTCGCATAAATGTCATAGAAGACTGAACAGATCGATTGCAGTGCAGACATCTTCATGTTCTGCAGCAAATACATTACTAAGTCACTAACTGGCATTAGCCGAAAAAGCGACACTAGAAGCAACAAGAGGAATGATAATTTCCCGACTCCAGGACAGCGGCAGATTCTATCTAATCAGATTCTATGGGGTAGGTATTAACACAGCATGACTTTAGGAGTGTTAACTGGAATCATCGCCTTCATCTTGCTCAGAAGAAGCAGAAGCGCGCTTCTTGGGGCAGTTGCGGTAGTCGTGGCCAAGTACATATTCCTTACAGGACCTGCACAGCCTTGGAATTTTTTGTGGCTTTGCCTGGTACACACAAGGATCTAGTCAGTAAATAAATATATACAACTTCTTGTGAGTGGCAAAATGTTATTTATAAGAGGGAAGTTGTAACTGGAAGTTTGCAGGCAACAGAAGAAAATGCAAGCACGACAAATACTTGCAGCTTCTAAAAATCGTTTCGTTGTTAAGATATGGTTGTTATATATATAAATTGGACATGTCAATGAGACGAATAACCTCAGAGGTTGCTTGTTTAATGTACACACTATAACACCCATTTGAAACTAAATGTTATGTCTGCAGGAATATAAAGATATGACAGAATTTATATTCGCCATTGTTGAAGTTAATTTGCTTACAGTCTTCCTGCAGTGCTCAATCTCAGCTCTCAAGTCTTCGTTCTGCTTCTTCAAGGATTCGATCTCCTTATCCTTCAGATCCAACTCAAGTTTGAGACTCCGAATCTGCTCAGCCTCAAGCTCCTTAGTCTTGTGCACAAGCCGCAGCCTCAACATCTCATTTTCAGCTCTTAGACACTCGCCTGCATTCATAAAAAAAATAACACTGAGAAATGGTATGGTGAAACTGAAATATGCTAGTACTAAGAGCTAAATATCTTAGATCATCCCATCCTCTACAAAAACTTCTATTTTAGAAGACGTGAGAAAAAAAAAAACCACTCTAGCAGATCCAATTAAAGCCCCCCATCCCATAAATTTACACGGTCCTCTAAATACACCCACTTGTCCAGTAAACATAGATGACACGGGGCAAAATATGCAGGGTCATGTATCCCACGAAAAATAGGGGCCACAGAACTTTCAGGTCCTACACTTCCTACCACTTGAGCTCACCACGTCCCCAATCGAGCTCGAACACACCCGAATCGAGCACGTTGCCCATATCTATCTTCTGAATCGAGCACGTCAATCTCCCCTTCTAGGCAGCCATCGAAGCTTGATTCGCGCGGAGGCGCTGCTCTCGTGGTCGGAGCAGAGGGGGACGAGGCGTTGCGAGGGGGCAGGAGGCCATGGCGCCCGAGCAGTAGGTCACAGTTGCTCTAAGAGAAGATCTTCATATACCTTAACCTTTCTTGTACTGGATCTCCGTTCCAGTTGTCGCGCTCCTCTATATTTGAACATTTCATTTACACACCACTAGATATGCAATCAATCTCATGTACAAAAAAAAAGGCATGCATTCTACTCATGATGAAACTGCATCAGAAGACATGTGCATTGTGCTGTAAGTACCAATTGCAACAAGTGGTAATCGATACTTCTTTATACCGTGGCCATTTTTGTCGTGGATCTCAGCTCCAGTAGTCTGTGGTTTGCCTCTCCTCGCGGTTGCTTTCCTCTTCCTCCCAAGCACAAACCAACCTTTAGTCTGAACATTGCCATCCTCAGAAACCTCCTCCTCTGCATTTCAACAACACCCCATTTGCAGGTCCACGTCAAAATTATACCACAGATAAAATATCAGTTCGAAGATGGAACTGTATGCAAAGCATGAATTCTACACAACAACCAGGGCTAATTAGTACTCCAGTTATTATTTACATCTAGTGTGCAGTAACTGCAGAGATGTTTGAGATTACGATGCAGCAGCAGCACCAGCACATCTAAAACTGATGTTTATCTACAACTGTGTTGACTGCATACTCTGGGTAATCCCGTTGGCGGGTCGTTGATTAGGATTCAGGACGTGGATTCGATCGATTCGGCGGTTTTCTGGACAAAACCCTAGGTCACCCGCTGGGCGATTAGATCCCCCAAAGGCCCAGACATTCCCCATCTACGAAGGATTCTAAGGTGGGCTTGCTATTTTCCGGAATCGTGCGAGCCAGACGAGATTGATCGTCCGTGGCGACAATCAAAGCAAGAGCGGATCGTTCGTGGCGAGAATAGAAGTAAATAAGTAATTACCATCGCCATGACGGGCGGCGGCGCGGACGCGTCTGCTCTGCCTCTCGACGCGGGCGTGGGCGGCCGCCGTCATCTTGTCAGGGACGTGGGCGGCGCGGATGTCCTTGGCGGTGGCGGCCGGGCCGGCGCCGCAACTGTTTTGCGTTTCCCCTAACTCTGGTTGGATGGAAGTTCCGCGTCGTGGTGTGGGTAAACTGATTTTTTCTTTCTAACTTTCAGCTTTGCCGCTCTTTAACGTGGCTTCCCGCCTCCCAACGCCACGCCCCGATACAATTTCAGTCTGCCACAAAAAAAATTAAAACTCTCAAATATCAATAAAGGAAAACAAAAAAGCTCGGTACAAAAATGGAGAGTTAATAACATTGCCGCCTGTGGTAGGATGGTTAGGAGCGTGGTTGTATCCCAGCCCAGCAGAGTTCAAACCCCAGATTTGACACTGATGTTTCTCATTTAGGCGGAATATTCTTCAGTGGGAGGCGATGTTCCCGTCGACAGCGAGACGCCCGTGGTAACTTCGTCAATCTCAAGATCTGATCCGCCGGCTCAGTCTCTCGGAGGTGCTCAAAAGAATAGGGTGTGCGTGCGTGCGTTCATAGGGTGAGTGTATGCGCGTGTATATGAGTGTCTGCGTTGTACTGTGTTTCGCAAAAAAAAAAAAACATTGCGGTACACTAACTTGACCTCGACATGACATATCACAGCTAAAAAAAACCTTAAACCCCGTCATGTAAACTCATACACAATGTTGCAAACCGTGATACCGCGGTCCTAATGGGTCCTAATAGTGAATATGATGAAATGATTTGGTCATAATAGTACTGACCAGACGCCACGGTGGACATGTCGTGACATGTTATTTTGCACCAAATACCCCTATTTTAGTCTGAAGAAATCACTTGTTCACGTCCTAATTGCGACAAATTTTAGTTATGTACCATCCGTTGCAACTCCAAGAGAAGAAAGCGAGGGTTTTCCCACAAGAGTAACCTAGCGTTTAGATCCACGAGTCATCAGCTTCTCCATCCTCCCCTCTAGCAACTCTTACAAAACAGAGAGTAACTATTTTGTGTCCCAACTCAAACGCGTGAGTTTCACGCACATGGCTATTAGAATGAGATTGAAAACCAAAATAAAATAAATGCGGAAAGAGATACATTTATGATTTTCGAAATAATTAACAACTAAAATTAAAATTGCAAAAAAAGTAATGTAAATGTGCTTCTTATAGTAAAGGATGTACTCCCTCTGTCTTTGAATAGGTCACTTCGATTTTCGTGTCAAATTTCGACTTATAATTTTGGTCACCAAAATATGAGGTATACGCCATAAAAAGTATATCATCTGAAAGTATTTTGAAAATGTGCATCCAATGATAAACTTCTTCTGGCATATAACTCACATTTTGTTAATCAAATTAATGGTTCAAGTTAGAACTTAAAATATGAAGTGGCCTTGTATTCAAAGGCGGAGGGAGTAACATGGATTATGGATTCACCTGACCTCTCTCTTTTAAACCTGGTGGCATGAATATAGTACTCAAAGATAAACCTGGATTCACCTGACCTCTCTCCACCTAATTCCGTAGCTCTAGCATTACGCCATGTATAATGCAAGGTACTTATAAGAATAAACCAATTTTTTCATAAGCACCAATACTTATTACTATAGTAGAGGTGCCTAATTAAGTATTTGCCTAGTATAAATAAGCACTGGTGTTTAGTCAAAAACCGATTTATTTTTCTAAGCACATGTATAAACACCTTGTGCATTGTACATGCCCTTACTGGCAGAAGCCCTACCCCACTTCATTCCGTTCTCTTCTAGGCGACGTGAAAGCTAATAGTACTCAGTAGTTCCTCGTCAGTAGTTGCCCAAAAGATATATAACCATCCCATGCTCGTCAGTGGTTGCCCAAAAGACTCAGCACTAATCAGATAACACCTTCAAGTTCACATAAATGTCACAGAGGACTGAACAGATCGATTGCGGTGCAGACATCTTCATGTTCTGCAGCAACACATTACTAAGTAACTAGCTGGCATTAGAGAGCGTGTAGCCACAAAAGCGACACTAGAAGCAACAAAAGGAATGATAATTTCCTCACTCCGGGACAGCGGCAGATTCTATCTAATCAAATCCTATGGGGTAGGTATTAACACAGCATAACTTTAGGAGTGTTAACTGGAATCATCGCCTTCATCCTGCTCAGAAGATGCAGAAGCGCGCCTCTCGGGGCAGTTGCGGTAGTCGTGGCCAAGTACATATTCCTTACAGAAACTGCACAGCCTTGGATTTCTTTTTGGCTTTGCCTGGTACACACAAGGATCTAGTCAGTAAATAAATAAATACAAGTTCTTGTGAGTGGAAAAATGTTATTTATAAGAGGCAACTTGTAACTGGAAGATTTGCTGGCAACAGAAGAAAATACAACCAGGACCAATACTTGCAGCTTCTAAAAATTATTCCGTTCTAAAGATATGATTATTATATACAAAATATGGATACATCAATGAGAAGAATAACTACAGAGGTTGTTTGCTCAATGTACACACTATAACACCCATTTGAAAAAATGTTATATCTGTAGCAAGATAAAGATATGATAGAATTCATTATTTGTCATTTTTTAATTAATTTGCTTACAGTCTTCTTGCAGTGCTCATTCTCAGCTCTCAACACTTCGTTCTGCTTCTTCAGGGACTTGATCTTCTTATCCTTCAGAAGCAACTCAAGGTTGAGTCTCCGA
This sequence comes from Poa pratensis, assembly GCA_947311845.1. Classification (NCBI taxonomy): domain Eukaryota; kingdom Viridiplantae; phylum Streptophyta; class Magnoliopsida; order Poales; family Poaceae; genus Poa; species Poa pratensis. The sequence continues at coordinate 9,329,140 of CAMZMU010000104.1, read as the reverse complement.
ATCTGTTCAGCCTCGAGCTCCTTTGTCTTGCGCACGAGCTGCTGCCTCAACATCTCATTTTCAGCTCTTAGACAATCACCTGCATTCATAAAAAAATATCACTGAGAAATGGCATGGTAAAACTGAAATATTCTAGTACTAAGAGCTAAATACCTTAAAATATCACATCCTCTATTTTAGAAGACATGGGGCAAAACCCACTCTAGCAGATCCATAAAAGCCCCCATCCCATAATTTTTTTACATGGTCCTCTAAAAACACCCAGTTGTCCTCTAAGCATAGAGAACACGGGGAAAAATATACAGGGTCATGTATCCCACGAATTGCAACAAGAGTTAATCGATACATCTGTATACCCTGGCCATTTTTGTTGTGGATCTAAGTTCCAGTAGCCTGCGGTTTGCTGCTCATCTGGATTGCTTTCCTCTTCCTCCCAAGCAGAAACCCACCTTGAGTCTGAACATTGCCATCCTCAGAAACCTGCTCCTCTGAGTTTCAACAACACCCCACTTCAGAATACCACAGATAAAGTATCAATTCCACTCAACATGGAACTGTATCGAAAGCATCAATTCTACAGTGCAGCCACGGCTAATTAGTATCATTTCTTAATTTCTATCTAGTGTGCAGTAACTGCAGAGATATTTAAAAGTCCGATGAAGCAGCAGCAGTACCGCATCTACTAGAACTGATGTTTGTCTCCAACTGTGTTGACTGCATACTCTACGTAATGCCGATGGCTGATTGTTGATTAGGATTCAGAATGTGGATTCAATTGATTCAACGGCTTTCTGGACAAAACCCTAGGTCTCCCGCTGGGTGACTAGATCCACCAAAATTGCCCCATCTACGAAGTATTCTAAAGTGGGCTTGCGATTTTCCGGAACTGTGGAAGCCAGACGAGATGATCGTCCGTGGCGAGAATCAAAGCAAGAGCTGATCGTTCGATTCGAGAATAGAAGTAATTACCATCGCCATGGCGGTTAGCGGCGGCGGCGCCGCCGCTCTGCTCCTTGACGCGCGCGTGGGCGGCCGCCGTCATCTTGGCGTCGCTCTCGCTCGCCGCCGCGCCGGCATTCTGCTCCTCCTCCGCCACCCGCTCGAAATCGAAATCGAAATCGGAGTCGGGGTCCACCATCGGCTCCTCCTCGTCAGACTCCTCGTCGACGGTGACGCCGTTGTTGAAGGTATCCCACGACCTTCTGACCTCGTCAGGGACGTCGGCGGCGCGGATGTCCTTGGCGGTGGCGGACATGCCGGCGCCGCAGTTGTCTTGCGGTTCCCTAACTCTAGTTGGATGGAAGTTCCGCGTTGAGAATCGTGGTGTGGGTAAACTGATTTTGATTTTCTAATTTTCAGCGAGCCGCACTTCCCACGCGCCTCCCCACCTCCCCACTAAGCTGAATTTCAATCCGCCACAAAAATAATTGAAAGTTTGAAACTGTGAAACATCAATGGTGGGGAAACTAAAATGGGCTTGCGACTAGCAAATAACATTCCCCGGTACAAAAATGGAATACAGAAAAGCTTGTGGTGACCAAGAATTTGAGCTTCGGCCCGGGGCGACTCGGGAGGCGATGAAACCCTAGCCGCCGCGCTCCTTCTCCACCCCTTCCGTTCCTCGCCGCCAGAGGCACCCGCCGGGAAGCCGGCATGCGGCTACCAAGGATGATGGTGGCGGGGATCTCGCTGTTTCGCTTCTCTGGCGGAGGGCTTCGACATTTGGGACGACGACCTTGAAAGGTGAGTGCGGCGTCGGCCCTAGCGGCGGGGGCGCTTGCCGGTGCTGGAGGTCGTCTCCCTCGCCGGCGCGGGCGATGAGGGAGGCGGTGGTCCGTGGTCACGGCGTGGGGGCCGCCGCGTCGTCCATGGCGCCAGATCTGAAGACGGCGGCCGCGTCCAACACATATCCCATCTCGTCTCGGGGATGGTGGGGTTGGGGGCTCTGCCGAAAGAAATCCTTGGCCAGCGAGGGTGGCCACATCGTCGGCGACGTCCTGGCCGCTGTGCTTTGCCCTCCTCCCCTGTGCTTGGGTGAAAACCCGAGATCTCTGATCGGGCGGTGGTGTCGTTCCCGCGTCGTGTTCTCCTGGAGGCTTTGTCTTGGGCTGCGGGGAGGTGGTGGCTCTGCGTGTGGTGTGTGGTTCGCTTGTGGCGGCGTTTCTTGCGATGCAGTGGTGTCTGGTCGTAGCTCCCCTGTTGGATGTGCTCACCTTTCGCAGGTGGTCTACCCATCGACGGGTCGGCGCCCTCGAACCTGAGCAAGAGGGGAAAGGGTTCCCCTCTGCGACGGCAACATCTTGGCGGATTCATGGAGATAGCGACCTGGTTGAGCAATACCATGGCGAATACAGTGTCTTCTCTGTGTGATATTGGCCAAAAACTTACATCTTGCAGCGTGGTCGGTGCCGGTGGCGGCGTCTGTGGGTGGCTCGTGTCCATGTTGGGTCCTCTCTTCTGCAAATTTGACGTGTCTACGTTTCGTGCTCTCGGGTGAGCTGCTCTGCCTTCCGACGATACTGTGCCCTACGAGCCAGGGCGAGAAAACAGGGGTCTTCTTTGAAGGTGGAGGCGAATGGCATGACGGTGACGACAAGCACAGAGGTTGATGAAGGCGGTTTCTCCGGTGGCATGTCTTGCTTCATGGCGGTCTTCTCCTGTGCACAGATTTTGTTGACGGCTGCCGGTCGGTGGCCTCGAAGATCAAGCTGTGCTTTCTTGTGTAATCTTTGTGTGCTTGTTTTTCCGTTGCCTGTAAAGTTGTTGTTTCAGCATCATGTAATATAATTCAAAGCTGGGCATTATTGACTTTTATCTAGAAAAATGTAATCCATTAGGGCAGAACACACGCATATGTCCCCATTTGTTTCTAAAACAAACAAATGTCCATTTATTTCTCACTGTATCTAACTCCACAAAAAACACAAAAATGGAACGTCTCACGCCCCTTCAGTGATGTTGCACATCGCATCACCACAACTAAATGGAATCCTCCTATCATTTTTCCCAGTGGAAGTTGTCGATTATGTGCTAGATCTTCGATCGAGGGGTATTAATTCAGCACTAGACATGTTAAAAATGATATGTGCTAACGAAACGTTTTCATAGAGGCGATCTATCTCTGATGACGGGAAAATGGGGCGATCGCAAAATAATGCGTACGCGTCCACGTCATAGAGACAGATAGTATAATTTAAATGCGTAAATGCATAAGATGAATAAAGATATCAAACATTGCAGGTAATTTATTTCCAGAACTCTTACATATATATAAAAGATCTGTTAATTACATCTCCGGAGAGAAAACCCCTGATTAAGAATTCCAACATAACTATTACATAGAATTACAACATATGAGCACTACAAAGTGTAGAAAAGCAAACTACAAAATGTAGAAATAAAAGTCCTCCTCGTTGTTGTCGATGTCGGCATATTCGGGGAGCCATGAAGTATGTCTATGCTAACGTATGGGTAGCATAATATTTATCATATGATCTTTATAGCATGTACATGACTTGGTTATTTTTACCTAGTTCATTAACCATTCGAAAGTAATGTTTTATGTTATATGAGCATTTTTAATGGTTAATAATCTAGTTCAGCAAGCATGTGTGCAATATATGGTATAACTCATTTTGTGAGCCAAGTTTATCATGCATGTGATTTCTATATGCATGCATGGAATGGAGAAAATATCTTGTTCAATTTGTAGCAGCGTATATAGCATTGCATTAAGCCAATATGGGTAGGCTATAACATATATGAAGGTTAAGGATGCACTACGATTATGTTTAGTGCAAGCAACATAGGCTATGATCCTAGTTATCATTTAATTATGTAAATGCACACACCTATATGAGAGGGATGCATAGTTTGATTTTAATCTATATGGTAGATTATCATATGACATGCATACACCTATATGCAGTGTGTGGTATGAATTTAGCATGTACATAGCAATTTGTTAAGCCACCATACGGGCAAGCTATATGAGAATATGATGATGAGATGCACTATGTTATATTTAGTGCAAGTGACATAGGGCATTAATTTTGTGGATGCATTCACTAATATGAAGGAACGTATGGTTTAATTTTAATCTATATGGGAGATTTCTTATGACATGAGAATTCATTGCTCACACGCAATTGTGTATTTAACTTATGTTTAGTTTATATATGCCTACACCTATATGGAGTGCATGACATGAACATAACCGCATGGAATTTAATGGTGTAATATGATTCCAACACATATTAGGACACTAGTTTTATATGAGAAACTAGTGACATAATTATATGAGCATGTTTTAATGCAGTTTCACTTCACCCGTATTATGACTAGCACCGTGTAGCAATATGCCCACGTGTAGCATAACCGAATGGAGCAAGAGTATATATCAATTTCTATGTTTCATGGGCATGATGGAAATTATCAACTTAGTTTAGTTATATGAGACTAAACAACGCATGGAGTAAATATTATGCATGAGTATTTTGATAATCATATTTATTTCAGTATTGACAACATGGGGGCACTATGTCATATCTAGTGCAAAATCAATATTGGGAGTTTGGGAAATTATCTAGCTTATACGTGCATCCATATAAGGGCATGCACAATTAATTTGATTGATATATGGATATAGGCCAGCATGCAGTACGCTTGCCTAACTAATTTCAGATTAACCAGGTGAAGAGAGCAGGATGCTGCGCTACTTCGGGTTAGTGAATACTCTAATCATATATGGCCGAGCATGCACTAGGTAATATTAGCCCGAGAGTGTATGTACTACTTGGAGCTAGTGAATATTTAAAACATACATGGCTGCATGCGTTGGGTTTAATTTTACCAAGTCTGTACCATGTACTAATCCAGATAGTTAGCTAGATCTGTGCAAACAATATTATATCTGGCCTCTTTCACGTCTACATGACTAGCACTACAAACATGCAACCGTGACTTAATATTAGAGGACAAGACATATTTTATATGCAGAAATCATATTGTAATTCCTACCAAGATGGGATTTATGAGACCCAAAATAATATGGATTTTGTTTCTACTTCTATTCTTGATTTGTATCAACATGGAGATCGGAATCGCCATGTGACCGAACCAAGACGAATTTTATTATGGGCACCTAGTTTGTATCAAGATATGACCAAAGATCGCTATGAGACCAAACTAGGAGTTTAGTTTATTTCCTTATTTATATCATCATGGAGCCCGGAGTCACCATGAGACCAAATCAAGGTCAAGTTTTAATTGAACAAGGCATATTCAATATGGAGCAAATATGTTCTAATTTCTATCGGCTAGAACTTTATGAGAGCCAAACAATATGGAGTCATCATGCTGACCGAACAAGGAGCGGGGTGATTGATTTATGTTTGCATCCTTAATTTGTATCATCATAAGACCGGAGTCATCATGCAGACCAAACAAGGAACAAGTTTTAATTAAACATGGCATATATGCAATATGGAGTTTGTTTCTATCAGCTAGGACTTTATGAGACCCAAACAATATGAGGTTTGTTTCTATTTCTATTCTTGATTTGTATCGACATGGAGATAGGAATTGCCATGTGACCGAACCAAGAAGAATTTTATTATGTGCAAATTTATTTCCTTATTCGTATCATCATGGAGCCCGGAGTCACCATGAGACCAAATGAAGGTCAAGTTTAATTTGGACAAGGCATGTATACAATATGGTGCAAATATATCCTAATTTCTATGAGCTAGGATTTTATTAGACACAAACATTATGGGGTTTGATTTCTACTTTTATCCTCAATTCGTATCTACATGGGACCGGAGTCACCATGCGGACCAAATAAGGAGCAAATTTTAGTTGAACATGGCATGTATGCAATATGGAGTAAACATGTCCTAATTTCTATCAGCTAGGACTTTATGAGATCCAAACATTATGAGGTTTGTTTCTACTTATATTCTTGATTTGTATCGACATGGAGATCGGAATCGCCATGTGACCGAACCAAGACGAATTTTATTTGGTGCAATTTATTTCCTTATTCGTATCATCATGGAGCCCGGAGTCACCATGAGACCGAATGAAGGTCAAGTTTAATTAGACATGCTAGAGCTATCCTATGCGGTAAGCAAGAAAGCAATATCTAAGAACATAGTATGAAGAGGGCTACGGGTTTGCTTTTCCTTCTCTTTCTCACCTTGCAAGCTGAGGATGAATGGAAGCAGCGATGAACGGATGGCGGCGTATCGTACCCGTGGATGTCGAACGGCCGGCCGGCAGCAACTAAACAGTCGACACGTATCAAAGCGTGGCTGTTGAGGAGCTGAAGGCGAGCAACGCTGACTACGAGTGCCGGCGGCGTGAATGCAGATGAGCAGCGCCGCGAGAGAGCGATGGACTAGTGCGTGTATCAGCGATGGGCAGGTGATTGGTGATTTGCGATTGGTTATTCGTTGGAGATTGCTGATCGATCATTAGCTTGCCGAGTGGTGCTTCCAGCGATGGACTGGCCTGATTTTCGACTCTCCGGGTAGCGATGAGTACTGCTCATTATATAGGCAGCCAGCGGGAGACTCTTCGGAGATGGAGCGCGTGCACGTTCTGACGATCGTGGGTGAGAACGTGGGCGTAGTGGCTGCTCTGCAGATTGAGCGTCAAGTTTCCTGGCGCTACGCGTGCAGGTTTAATTTCTGAAGCGATCTAAGAAGGCCGGGGCATGCCATTCGATTACCCAGTGTGCCCGCATGGGCCACTGATCCATACTTATGTTAATTAAGTAGCTATAAGATGGGCTCTTAATCCTTTGCATGCGCACACATCGACTGCCACCATTTTTTAATCATTGTGTGGGCTTTAATTATATGAACGCAGCCATGCATGGCTTAATTTGGGCTATGGGCTGGGTGATTAGGTTGTTAATCTCGCCGCTTAATCCATACATGATACATGCATGTACGTAGCTGCTATATGAGACCATGAGGTATATTTTCCCGCGATGTGTATGGTTTAAAATACATACGAATTAGCTAGCTAGCTGAACGTCAAGCTCAAATGGTTAGCCAATATTAATTTATTGCGAATTTCCTTTGATGCGGTATTTTGCACATATAATGCGACAGTAAAGTTTTGTCTGGCGGTCAAATATTTGGTAAATTAATATCGTCTCAATGACAAGTGTTTAAACCGACACCGGCAGATATTTATTTGCCGGTTGAATTTCTCATGTGTTGATTATATTTTATGAAAATCGAGGGTCGCCAACACGACATATCTATCGATGGTTTTATTTTTCATGAAGATATTAATTACTATCGATGATTTATGTGTCGAACAATTTATCCCCTTTTATCATGAGGCAAATCTGATTTTCTACGATTTATCTCATTATTTAATCATTTTGTCATATTTCGAATTTGCTTTATATCTGAAGACAAAATCAGTGTCAACAATCTCCTACCCTCAGCTGCCGCCGCTGGTTCCCCTGCCCTTCGCCGACCGCCACGGCGGCTGGAGGGTGGGGAATCACGGATCGGATGACCGGTCCCCGGAGGGTCTTAGAGTTATCCTCCTGTGTAGGGGCATCGGTTGCGATGAGCATAAAGATCTTTCAGCCCCTCCGAGATTGGTGTTATTCCCGGAGGAGCGTTGACAAAAGGTGGAGTTAATTTGGAGTCAATTGTCCGACATTAGGCCTGACGTGATAAGTGTATGCCTACGTAGGCGGCGCTCAGTGGTGGAGATGATGTCGTATCGTATTGGTGTGATGGTGTCCACAAGTTACGCCTCCACCTGATGAAGCTCACCTAGGTACGACTTCATCAACAAACTTGTGAGATTGGTGTCAGAGTTGGGATTATCTCCCGACCCTTATTGGTACTAGCTTATCCAGGAAGACGATCTCTTGATATTGTGGTCGCCGACATCTTTGGATCTACGTCAACAACTTTCTAGCCGCTGCTTCTACAAGCGCGTGGGTTTTTTCAATATTTTTCTGACATGAGCTTTGCTACGCCGGAGGACTAGAGGCGGCATCAAGTTTTGCTGATCACGGCGTGTCGTGGAGGGATGCAGAAAAAAGATGGTGCTAACTTTTCAAGGACTTTTGTTTTATTTCCTTTTGTTGTAAGTATGTTCTTACAAGGGCTGGTTTCAGATAACATATAACCTTAGGTCTTTTCCGCAAAAAATAAAGTGGTTCCGGCAACCGAGTCAGGGCAATTTTTTGGTACTAGTTTTATACACTCATCTATTGCTAGTGTTTGAAACTTCACTTATTCTATATTTATAAGTAGTTTTCTCGAAAATAATTTGCTACCCTTACTTACTCGGGTTGTACTCGACCACGAAATGTACAACTGTTCATTTTTTGTAGAGCGGGTTTATTCTACGTTTTGGCGTATCTGCAGGAAGAGCCAACTTTGGTCACAGTAGTTTACGGCAAGTGTTACGGTTCATTCAGTTCCAAAAAAAGAGTTACGGTTCGTTGTGTGTTTGATTGCAAAAAATGGGAGTATCAACAATTAATCAGTGTTGCTCATTTAGGTGAGGTAATTACCTTCCTTGATCACTTCCTCACCAACTTGCAGCTGCCGCTCCGGTCCAACCCAGCTACGTGACGCCACCTCCAACCCCGCCCACCCCGTCACCTTCCGTCCGACGTCACGCTCCCATGTGCACGCCCTCTCCGTCCTCACGCCGGATCTTGACGGTGACCGCACAATCAGGGAGAGCTGCTTCATGCCGTTAACCACACGCTGACGCTAGTTCCTCATCGCAACACCCAACCAGCATCAACTCGGAAGCAACCTACGCGCGCATCTCGTTCTCGCCGTCGCCTGCGCGCATGGAGGAAGGAGGGGGCGTGCGGTGCGCGGTCGCCGGAGAGGCGCCGACGCCGGCGATCCACTGTGCCGGGCTTCTGGGCCTCACCGTCAACCCGCCGGGCGGCGAGCCTCCTGCGGAGCGCATCGGGCGGCTTGTCCGCGAGAGCCCCGTGGTCATCTTCGCGCGGCGCGGCTGCTGCATGTGCCACGTCATGCGGCGCCTTCTGGCCGCCGTGGGCGCGCACGCCACCGTTATCGAGCTCAACGAGGCCGCCGAGGAGGCCGCGGCGTCGGCAGCAGCCGCCGCCACGGTGCCGGCGCTCTTCGTTGGCGGCTCGCCGGTGGGCGGGCTCGACGGCCTCATGGGGCTCCACCTCAGCGGCCACCTGTGGCTAGCCTGCTTCCTTGCCGTCCGGCCGGTCACGTTCTGTCCCCTCGTTGTCTTCTGTAGATACACTGTAGTTACTGCAATTTATATCAAGTAGAGGGAGTCCGGTGAGAAAAGTTGATGTGGTGTACGATGAATAATGTGGAGTATCTTTGCGATATAAATGTAATTAATACTTTGATTTTTACAGCCGTTAATTTCTCTTTCCTTTCTTGCTCTATTGTTACGTCTGCACCTGCGCATTATACGTCATCTCCTGCGTACATTGGTCCCCACTGTTAGTCCAATCTTGTCAACACTATGCATAGTTTACTTGCTCCGTGTAGAATTTGCGTGCAGTATGAACTGGATGTGTGTATACTTCCTTCCACACACCAAAAAAAAAAATATGTGCATGCAGTGTGGACAGTTGAAGTGAACTCTGGTTTATTTGTTATGACTAGTTAACATGGACGTACTCCCTCCGTTCCAAATTAGATGACTTATATTTGTCCATATGAGGATGTATCCAGACACGTTACATGCATAGATGCATCCGCATGTGCACAAATGGAAGTAGTCTAATTTGGAACGGAGGGAGTACAACGCACGTCTCTCTGCGCACGACTGATCATATGTGCCTATTTTAACCTTAATCATGTCCATAGCCTATTTTAACCTTAATCATGCCCATAGTTTGCAAAATGTCTACATACTACTAGGTACCACCGAATCAGCCCCATGACACATGTGCCACATTATTCATCATTGGCCAAATCATTGAACTTACTAGGGTTAATGACCAGCAATTCATTCAACTTATTGAGATAAAAGAACAAAACATGCGAACTAATCATCGGCCTAAACGAGCGTACCCCAAACCCTAAACCGAGATATAAATCAAACAATATCCCCAAATCCGTTTAAGCATTAACCCTAACAAGGGAAAATCCGCAAATATGTTGGGCATTAAACTCTAACAAAAATCCCAAAATCGGTTGGGCACGCCGGTCTACGGATAGACCAAATCGGCAGGTAGGAGTACAAAATCTAACCGATGGACACACATTTAACTTATAGCATACATATCTAACGTGCATGTCATAACTCAACACGGAATTAGGAGAAAATCTATGCCGCCATAAACGAAGAGCTCGAGGGGAGGTCGAATGTAGTGATGACATAGCGTCTGTGTCGACGAACAACCTACCGAGATAGGGAGGGGAGTGTTATATCCAGTAGGATCACTAGTATAGATCAAACCGGTAGAAAAGATCTATGAGGAGGAGAACCAGTACCTTCTCCTTGTGCGGAGGCGCTCGAGGCTCCAGCCATGGTGGACGGAGGCGGTGATGCCAGTGGGTAGCAGTGGCGGCGGTGGTGGTACTTCCCGTCAGCTCAGCGCTAACCCTAGATCGGTAGGGATGTCGGTGGGGTCTGGCACAACGTCGAACCTCGTAATCGGTGCCGCCGACCCCCACCTCTCTTTATAGCAGCTGGTGACAGGGGCCCACCAACCAGTGTACGGTTGGACACCCCCGATCAGGGCGTGGTCAAGGGTCCGGTGTGACCGTTGGGTCACACGGGAGGAGATCAACCTAACATTCTCCCCCTTGATCTCAACTTTTACTTTTACCTTTTACTTTACTCGTTTCATCACAGATCGATACATAGAGCATGTTTTATCGTCTCAGCTCATTGCCGATAGAATCAGACAGCTACAATGTACGCCTGCATTCAGAAATAGTTTCTTTAATCTTTTGGGCCTCTTTATTATCCGGAAATCATATAGACTATACCATAAACCCATGTCGACTATGTGTTCTCCAAACACACTGGGTGGTAAGCCTTTAATTAGCAGATCTGCAAACACTTGTGTGTCTCTTTTTTATCTGTTCCTTTATGCTCCAAGCATTTCAACATAATTCCGGACTTTCTCCTTTACAACGTATAACTCTGTGTCAATGTGTTTGGCGCCACACTTGACTCGTTGTCTTAGGAGTGAATTACTTAATGGTTATTGCTGTTGTCAACCATTATTAATTCCGGGTACAGGTTTCCTTAACCATTTTGTCTGTCCATCGGCCTTATATCATGCTATAACATGTCTTTACATCACACTGATGTCAATCTTTTCATTCTCTGGAGCTTTTCCACACAAAAACTCCAAATGTGAAATTTAGCGACAATTGTGGATTTCGCTATACATTTCACAAATTCTTTCTTTGTACTCACACCTTTTGAGAGCACATTTATAGATCTATCTTTGTACTCACAACCTTTTGAGAACACTCTGTTTCTTTTAACATGAGGCCGATATCTTTGATTCCATTCCAGTGATCTATATCTGGATTGGACATTGCCAAAACAACCCGGATACGTGAATTATCAGGGTAATATTGAGTTTCCAACAGCTGAATCATATGGTACAATATTCATTTGATCTGTTCTAAGTTATCTCTTGGAACACTAAAGTTGTCAATTCCATTACCCTTGACAATAAGAACAGGCGTAGATTTTCTCGACATGCATGCTTTAGAGACTTCTTCTCAGCATGTCCATGCGATATTTCTAATACCCCTTTTCTTCTTTTCTTATTAAATCTCGATACTTTTAACGACAGACACTCTACCGAGAATACTCTTTTTTAGGACAAGAACTTCTTTTCTCTGCCGGTAGTAGATTGACATCACCACTAGCAAGTAGGATATCATCCACATACACAGGTTAGGGAATGAATTTTCCATTCTATAAGTTTGTAGAAAAACGATTGTCCTCTCATTCTCTTTAACCCAAAATAACTTTTGATTCTAGAGACTTGCTCTAGTCCGTAAGATCCCTTATGTTCTTTACTTTCATCTGATGTAACTCAGATCATTATGTGCCATTATCACTCATTATAATCTGTTTATTCTCTTAGCGCAAATCTTTCGATTTAAAATCGCTTTTTACATATTTCCTTTGGAGTCACATTGGCGTTGTAGACCCTTTATAGCCTACTGTTTTGGCTCCATTGGAAATTACTTATGAGTCCCAAACATCGTCGGGATTCACATAGTCTCTAATCATTAAGACAAGTAGACACTTGTCAAAATCGATTGAGCGTTGCTTATAATTTCTGTAAATGAGGTGGGATCAACCTTCATTTAAATTTCTCTGATATAGACTTTATAGTCATCTGTTTTTCTCATATGGGGATGTTGTTGCTCTGTCATTGCCTAGAGGCAATTAATTCTGTAGTCTTCTATCGCCAAAAGGCAATAGCTCTTACAAGGACCTAAATCACAAGATCCATGTTTACTTGTTCATCTCTATTATAAAGCAACAAGCTCCCCCAGATAAAATCTATTCGAGCCTTACGTATGTTCATACCATGCTCCCCCAAATTACTCCATTTTCTCCAAAATGGTGTATCCTTAATCCTTTTTATTTGGGTTTATTCTGTTAACCTGTCAATCTGTCTTCTTTATGGCACTTTGAGTACCGTCCTTAGTCTCCTTTCGGAGCTGTAAAATATCCAAGAATACATCTATTTCTTTACTTTAGGGGTATTATTATTATGACCGTCGTACTCCCCAGACGAACAATTCATCATAGATCACTTAGATGCATAATATGCATCACATTATCTGAAGTATAGGGGAGTTTATTCTGTAACATTCTCTATCTCCCCCTCGAAATGTGGCAAGAACCTTTTTGCCACAATTTCGAAACTTTGATTATCTGCTTTATTCAAAAATGAAGTTATCTTTTATCTGCTTCATTCAAAATGAAGTTGTCTTTTAATGTATGGGAGTACTTCTTCCTCATTCCTTTTCAAAACACACAAGAGTTCTTTCTCAATGGTACTTTTGCAAGTCACACTTGCATGCCATTCTCATCTTTAGGTTCTTTTGTAACTTTATTCTCTTTTGACTCATTAAGTGCTTTGTAACTATGACACATAAAGTGTGCGGTCGATATAAAAACACATGAGTCATCACATCTTCTTCCTGTCATACAGGATAAGTCCTTTGTCAAAATTTTCTCCCGCCATGCGGGTATTTTCCCAGACTTTTCCCACCACGTGGGTATTATTATCGTCTTTTCCCGTCATGCGGGTAATTAAGAGACATAGATGCCAATTGGCTCTTTAGACTACATATTCAATCATCAAATTCAGAAATAAATCTGAATACTCTTTATACACATGCTTAATCCAACGTTGGTCAAATTAAGCATTCATGTTGCTCGTTTAAAAAATTTCTTCATATAGACATGAAAGAAATTCATTAAACAAAACTCTGAATGATTTATTTGTTTTCTGCATGGAGAGTACATGAAAGACATTTGTCAAACAAGACTCTCGATGATCTATTTGTATTCTTGGATTAACATCCAAGAATTCTTTTTCTTTTGCAGTCATTCTTTAGAGAGAACATACTCTCTCACTTTATGACCTTTCTTGGTCATCTTTCGGGTCACAAGTACCCATCCTTTTGCTTTCACTAATGAAAACATGAGAATCTTTGTCTGAGAAAATATTCAATAATAATAAACAATAATGAGCATAAAAATAACCCTTCGTTGGTCTGGTTAAAGATATGCACCTTAAATCTTTAAAACTTTCTTCTATATTCTAAATCACCATTGGGCAGAATTAGAATGAAACATCATCTTTCTACACTAATTCTACATCACCGTTGGGCAGAAATAGAATCAATGCATAAAACTCATAAACAATATGATGATAATATTTCTATTGCAATAAAGAACTCTGTTTGGAGACATTATCATCAACTCTATTTCAGCGGAAACATGAAATATACATATTTCTATAGTTCAAGAGCATTTCTTGATCTTTTATATTTTCTCTGAAAGGCGAGGGCCTTTCCTCCCTTTGACTATAGAACTCATATAATTATAGTACTGCTATCATCAACGTTGGTCAGAAAATAACAATACCATAATTAATCTGTTAAACAAGTATTTCTCTTTTTCCTCCTCTCTAATTAAATTTTCCCGTTGGTTCCAATTTAATTAGAGGAGAGTCCTTTTACTTTACAGCAGAAACTATTTTCTGTATTTCACAAACATTGCACTGTTCAACGATTAACAAATCATGATTATGTTATTAACAACGTTGGTCATAAAATAACAGAATCATAGTCACCTTTAATATTCACTTTATCATATCTTTAAAAAAAAATTATCACTTTATTTCTTTTAAGTAATTACTTTTAACTACTAGTAATCGTGCACGTGCAATGCACGTTTTAAATTTAATTCTCATCTCTTTCTGGCTCGTTTTTTCTGCATTTTTGACTCCACGTTTATGAGCGATTAATGCAAGCAATGCACGTGTAATATTATGAATTTATATGTCACTCGATTCCCCCTCGTTGTTTCTGAATTTTTGACATGATTCGGCCGACACAGTAGTCGGTAATCACCCTGATTAGTACCAATGGCCGCTATAAAATATGGAAGCAAATAAAATACCACTGACAAAGGATCGTACGCCCATGTAATGACACCATCAGGTGAGAGAATTTATTTTCTGCTCTGTACTGCACAAAATTCTTCAATTTCCCAGTGAGCAGCCGCCCAGATTTCCTCGTACCATAAATAAAATTTGCATAGAACTTCTAAATAAAGATGACATCTTCATTTGTACAGAAAGGGACGAAATCATCCCTATTCAGTTGTGGAAATAATAATATCACAATTTCATCACTTATAAATCAGAACTTGGAAAACACAATATACTGGAAATAAGTCAATAACCCAAACTTGCCAAAATAATAAAGGACGTAAATGTGTACACAACATCTTCCAGGACATGAACTTCCTTCTTTCTTTACTTAGCACACAGTAAGCAGTACAAATTATTCGAGGTATTACACAGAATATTATGTCATATTAGCCACAATGCGCTTCCTCTCTTGTAAACGTACAGAGCCATGAGAAGTATTTGCCTGAATTTCCCACGGGAATAATGGTCCTTTATGGAATATCACCATCAATCGTAAAACTGACCTGTAGAAAAATGAACAGTGAATGTTAATTTTCTAAATAATAATGTACAGCTATATAATCAGTGAAGTTTAAGGTTGGATGTAATTGGAAGTAACGTGCAAAATATGACGTTCCTGTACATGGCCGGTTGATGTGCTATCAAATATTACAACGTAAATTATTTAAAAGTGGTCAGCTACTGCAGAATCGAATGTTCAGTTGTGGTCACATAACTGACGAATAAAAAAGGTGCATATATTACCAATTGAGTAGATTTAGTTATGTGTACAAGAATCATTTACCAGAAGCAACTTGAGGGGGCCTTCATCACAACAAGATGAAATTGCCAATGTAATAAGATGACTTTGTAGTGTTATAACCTACAAGTGGGGCCTGACCAAAAGCTGCAATTAGGAACACATGATGTTAGTTATAACAACAATTGTACGCGCAGAAACCATAGTAGGAATACAAATTTATTTATGGAGAACAAACCTGTTTCATCCCTGCAACACATCCCTGTACACAATGTTTTTTGTGCTTTTTCCCGTGTCATCAATGTCTTTATTTGGCTTGGCCAAAATCCGAGTGGTTTGCCTTGACACACCCCTGGACAGCGCAACATAAAGCTGGCCATGCGAGAACACCGGCTCCGGGAGGTAAATACCAACATTTGGAATCGTTTGACCCTGGGCTTTGTTAATGGTCATGGCAAAACTCAGCCGGATCGGAAACTGTTTCCTCTTGAACTTGAAAGGAAGTGAAATGTCCTCCGAGGGCGACAAAGGGATCCTCGGTATGAACACTCTACATCCAGCATGTTGTCCACCAACAATCTCGGCATCAATTGCATTATCTTGGAATGCTCTAATCATCAATCTTGTTCCATTGCACAACCCGTTGTGAGGGTCGAGATTTCGGAGAAGAATGACAGGACAATTAACTTTGAGTTTCAATATATGCGGGGGCAAACCATTTGGAGTGATGGAGTTTAGATAGTCAATTGTGTAGTTGTTGTGTGCATCATCCTCGACGGAGTCAAAGCTATAATATATCTTTTCTCGGCCAGGAAACCTTTCGATCATCTTTTTATTCAGATCGTCCACATATTCGTTCTTGGTTGAAAGAATGGCACGTGAGCTCATGTATGACCCGGATGTGGCATTCTCATGAAGCAATGGGAAGATGTCTTCGATAAGCTTATTGACTGGTTCTTCAGTGGGAGCATAAGGAATAACAATGTCATCTGGAAGACGTACGTAATCGGCGCCGATCGTCTCTTCTGTCCCTTCACCAATTCTCAGGAGGTAACTGGAGAACCACGGGTCAGTCTGTGCCCTCATATTGCGCTTGAGGCTTATCTTCCTAACCTTCTCCCACAAGTAGGATCTCTGTAGCGTAGCGTCAGTGATCTGCGCTCTCGTCCCACGGGTCACCACGGGAAGGACCTGTCTAAAATCTCCTCCAAACACCACGACCTTCCCACCAAATGGCAAATCACATTCCATGATGTCCTGTAGGGACCTATCAAGTGTCTCCACTGTTTGACGCTTTGTCATGGCAACTTCGTCCCAGATTATCAAAGATGCCCTAGAAAGCAGCTTTGCGGTACCACTCTCCTTGGTGAAATTGCACGTGCTGCTGTCGGTGAGCCTAATTGGAATTTTGAACCTGGAGTGGGCGGTGCGTCCACCAGGCATGATCGAAGCTGCTATACCAGAGGTTGCAGTTGCAATAGCTATTTTCCCCAAGGAACGAACCTTAGCAAGGAGGGCCTTGTATAGGTACGTCTTTCCCGTGCCACCCGGACCATCGACAAAGAAAATCCGGCTCTTGTTGTTGACGACATGAGAGAGGATTTCATCAAAACCAGCACGCTGCTCTGTGTTAAGAGTTGTAAACAAATTTACGTCGGCCTTGTCGAAAATGACGGACAACTCCTCTTGAACCTCTCTATAGTGACCATTGGAAAGCTCGTCATCAACAGGATCCAAATCTGGGAGGCCATAACTTTTTATATCCTTCCCCATGGAATGCACCAGATCCCTAATGTCTCTAAGGACCATCTGCTCTACTGCAGCCAGGTTGGAGTTGCTACGACGGTAGTCCTCGGACATTGCCTCAAGGTGCTTCTCCCACAATGATCGGATTTTGGTCACCTCGCAAAACACCAGAATGGTTGCGAAAAGCCTTCTTAGAGCATATGGCATCTGGAAAGTAGCGGACTCGGTCAAGCAGTCATCAAGGGACTTGTCAGTTCTATCAGACCTCTATGCTCACACGATTCTCTGAAAGTAGAGTACCGCTGGCCATGAACAGTTCTCAAATCCTCAAATGATGTTGCACCTCTGACATGATGCATAAGCACTCTCAAAAAGTACCTCTCACCTTCACCAGGATTCGCATACACAATTCTTCCAACTTGCCCCCGCCCCCTTAGTTTTCTTCGCTGCCACTTCTTGGTACCCTTAATCCACCTATAGAACTCCGGGAACTCTTTGTACAACAAGTTCCTCGCGCAAGAGTCCACCTGGTTCATTTGAAATATTCAGTGAGCATTGTACGGGAAGAAGCAGGCCTGCTGATGACATCCTGTAGACTATCGCCCTCTTTGAATGCAATAGTATGCATATTTTCCAAATGGAGCTGAAGTTGGAGAACAGATGGAGAGATACCGAACATTGGAAAAGCGCAAATCCTGTAGATAGCCTCTTGTGGCCCCACGAATCTAGCATCTCTGTACTGTTTAATCTCATTGATTACTCCACCATCTACATCAGCTGCTGGGTCGACTGAGAATGACGCTCGATCATGTCCTTTGTAGATATACTTGAATAAATACTTAACTGCCTTGATGCTAGAGCAAGCTTCAACATTGATGTGACAATTGTACCGCATAAGCAGCCCAGGGTTGTATGGGACAACCCATCTATTATCCAGTTCAGCTCCTCTAACCTTCACTACAGGACCATCTCGTCTCCTCCTGTAGATAGGATATGAGTCCTTTCCTTGCTGCGTAGCATCACAGAACTGTCGAGGATAACGAAATCGGCATTCACCATCTATCATGCAAGGACTGTGTTTCCGAAGAGCACCACAAGGACCGTGTAGCATATGCTTCACCACCAGAGCATGCAATACAGGGTACCTATCCATGTCAGGGATTTCTGCTGATATCACCTTGTCATACTCGTCTGGGTTTGTTAGCTTGCTCTCCGAGCGCATGATCAGAAGCATGTGTTCATGTGGCAGGCCCCTCTTTTGAAACTCAGTAACATGGACATATGAAGCAACCTCACCAAAGTACTTCTTCTGGATCAAAAGATCTTTCATACTACGCAATTTGGCCCTGTATACTCTCGCCACAAGGTCTGGACGGTCTTGCGGTGTCTGCCCGGGTTCAAGCCTGGATGTAATCTCCTCCCAGTGCGGGTTGCAAGTCATGGTGATGAAATAATCAGGCTTCCATACCGCTGCACTAACGCCATCGCATCAAGAAATCTTCGCTGCATGTCTCGGTCACCACCTGGAAAAGTCCGCGGTAGCACAATTCTCTTGCCAACCTGAGAACCACGTGTCTCGCCTGCATCCATGACGTCAACAACACCCTAACAAACAGATGAACCAAAACTTCAGTATCTGGTAAACGGAAAAGGTTTCTTGTTGGAAGGCTAGCTGATCCACATTTTTATTCATGTAGCTGGTTATGATACCTGGTATAGATCGGCACGAATGAGCTTCTGATTCTGCGGCTTGGAGTAGAAATCAAGTCTCATGGTCTCCATCTTGATATACATGTCAACAGCCCATTGCTGGAACCGCGTGCACCAAATAATATAATGTTAAAAAGGTGTTTCCTGCATTGTAGCTTGAAACAGTAGTACTCCCTTGCGCTGACAAATTTTCTGGACTTTCCAGCATCATCACCATCCTCCTCGTCCTCTTCACCATCTAGGACACGGTTCAAAAAAGAACTCATCAGCAATGATCAATGAATAAAAAGGTGAACACGTTAGAAGCATCAAGACAATTACCTGTGCATCATCCGTGTTTGATTCATCATGTACATTTGAAGTACGATCTAGAACTGGGAAGTCCTCACCCTCGGTCCCATCCTCGTTGTTCTCTTCAACAACCGGAGTCTCTCCGTCATACGGCATCCAACGGTTCCATCCCGTTTCCCCTCCCGGAAAGAATAATGGATACGCCAAAGGATCATAGCAACCATAGTAAGCTCTGATGTATATGGGACGATCACCTTTGCCATGCAAGACAACTTGCCTATCAAAAGTGTTTTGTGGATCGCTCCCCTCGACCCACATCGCAGCCACCTGGGAAGCTGTGGGAGCATTGTACCTTCGTTGGTCCAGCCTTATGTCCGTGTTCAATGAAATCTTATATTCTTCTATATTTGGAACAGAGCCCATGCTCTTAAAAACCTGCACATACGGGTTGTCTTTAAGTATCTCTAGAATCTTCCGTATGAGATTTATATCAAGATCCGGAGACCGTTTTGCTCTATGTTCCAAGGTTTCATCAGTATCGTAGATGTAGAGCTGCAGATGTCTAGGACCTTGACCACCGGGCACCAGATCATCCGCCTTATAGTACAATGCCCCGTGTGCACAGAAGGTATATACACCGGTTCTTGCCGCATTGCTGACCCTAGGATCGAGGGTGACCGCAAGGCTTGTGAAAGAGAAGTGGCTGTTGAAATACCTTATGTGCTTTCTAAAATATTTTGCATCATCATCAACCTGACTTGTAAACAACCGGCGCAACTCCGCAGGAACTTCAGGGGTAACTATCTTGACCTTTCCTTTTCTGCAACAGAATGCGGGACCCTCAAATTGGATCCTACTTGCACCACAGTGTTTGCAATCTGGTACTGATCTCAAAACATGATGCTTGGTTGGTAGATTGTGGTACACGTAGTCATAAGGATCCACATTCTGCGTACTTTCAGGAGCAACACCACTTGTCACTCTCCACGAATCGAACCCATCTCCTGCCAAGATATAATAGATGAAGGTCAAAAATAGATGCGCAAAAATTGATAACAGAAGAATACATCTATATCAATAATTTTATATACATATGATTTACCTTGGCCACGGTAAATCCTAGACTCATCATCATCATCATCAAATATCGAGTGTTGTTCATCTAGCTCAAAAATGCATGTCGTATCCAAATCTTCATCACCTGTTTGAACAATGACAAATCTGTATAGGTAAATGTGTATCAAATAAATGAAACGACAACCAATAACGTACTGCATCTTTAGGCTCTTAAAAAAGGTACTCCATTTTACCTTGCGATGCAGCATAGTGTTCAGTTGGCTCAAAAATTCCTGTAACATTTGTTGCCGATCTGTGAGACCCCTCCACGGAAATAACACCCTTCTGTTTGTGATCAATATTAACCCTGCTTACACCTGCAAATTTTTTATGTAGGCAGACATGAAATAATTAAGGCAGCAAGCATAGTCTATTATTAGAAACTGAATCAAATCGGTTGTTTCTACCATTTGTTTGTACAGAAGTCGGCGATATATGAGACACTTCCACAGAATTAACACCGATATGATTTGCAGCCTTTTTTTCTTCGCGGGCAATGCGTAGCATCTGTAAAGAAGTCGCCTTTTGTTGAGGCGTCAATGTAGCAGATGATATGATACCCTGTCGAGTTTGATTATAAGATGAGCCAGGACGGTTCTCCATGTTGGATCCCTGCAGGAGTTCATGAGAAATATTAGACAACTCCCTCGGGAAAGCATTATCAGACTCCATAATTTGTGAGAGCGGGGTAGATAAATGGCTGCAATGGCTGCATTATTTATTTTTACCTTCCGGTGCAGCATATGAACAGATCGATATGAACAGATACATGAATATACCTGTTAGCTCAATTGTGGATCCAGCATTTGTAACAGCAATGTCAGTGTGGTGGAGGATGTACTGGTTTCCCGAATTGACTTCTTGTACTGACGGTTCTTCTCCAACCATACCTCCTTCTCTTCACCCGTCATTGATGAGTACATTTCCCTATCATGTTGTAGTTTCTTTTCATAAGAATCACGTGTTCTTTTGGAACCTGCACAACTGGATAGATTTTCCAAATGTTGAACGAATCTCATATCTCGCTCATAAGCCGAATTTCTGTGTAGCCAATCACTATCATCATCGTCAAACCTAGATGAAACGTTTAGGGCCGTGCGAAGATGAGTACTCTCTGTGCTTGCATCTGCACATCTCCAGCAAATACACAATTAATACATAGTTCATTACAGGAAAATGATTGAATGGGGTGTATGTACCAGTTGTTGCCGATTTCTGAGACCCCTCCACACGCATGACAACCTTCTGTTTTTTATCAAGAGTAACCCTCCTTACACCTGCACAATTTTATGTAGGCACACATGCAATAATTAAGGCAACCTGCAAAGTATAGTATCTCCACTAATGAATCAAATGGGCTGTTTGTACCATTTGTTTGTGTGTTGGTGATGTTGCTAAACGGGGTATGTATGCTCATTGTTACTGATTCCGGTGATCTATGAGAAGTGTCCACAGAACTAACACCGATATGATTTGCAACCTTCTTTTCTTGGCGGGCTATGCGTTGCCTCTGTAAATATTCTTTCTTTTTTTGAGGTGTCAATCTAGCATACCACCCTTGACCAGCAGGTTTTATGCTACCCTGTGGAATCTGATCCGAAGATGAGACAGGGCGGTTCTCCATGTTGGATATCCCTGGAGGAGTACATGAGAAATATTAGAAGACTCCCTCGGTGGAACATTATCAGACTCCATGTAATATGAAACTGATCTAAATAAGGAGTATTTGTACCACTAAGTTGTGAGATGTTTTCTTTGTCTAGTAGGGTATGTCCTGAAATCTGTAGCGAAGTATGGGATGATTGAGTTTGATCAACCATCTGAAGGCCACCCCGGTTTGCATCCTTCTTCTGCTGGCGGGCGATGCGTTGCCTCTGTAGATAATCTGCTTTTTGTTCAGGCGTCAATCGAGCATACCACCCTTGACCAGCAGGTTTTATGCTACCCTGTGGAATCTGATTGGAAGATGAGCCAGGGCGGTTCTCCATGTTGGATATCCCTGGAGGAGTACATGAGAAATATTAGAAGACTCCCTCGGGAGTACATTATCAGACTCCATTTTTAGGAAACTGATCTAAATAAGGAGTATTTTGTACCACTAAGTTGTGAGATGTTTTCTTTGTTGAGTAGGGTATCTCCTGAAATCTGTAGCGAAGTCTGGGATGATTGAGTTTGATCAACCATCCGAAGGCCACCCCGGTTTGCATCCTTCTTCTGCTGGCGGGAGAGGCGTTGCCTCTGTAGATAATCCGCTTTTTGTTCAGGCGTCAATCGAGCATACCACCCTTGACCAGCAGTTTTTTTTTGACATTTAGGACTCTGAATATTACAATTGTTTGTTAGGTCCGTAAATGGGGCACGCCCAGCAGATCGTGAAGAAGATTCGTCCGGTTGATGCTCCATATGCGATTGGCTGTTTCTGAACCAAATAGAGAAACTTAGAATACGCTGAAATAACAACATCAAGTACAGAAGCATTTGTCTACATGAAACAAAGGATTGACATGTTTTAAAACTGGAGTCCTTTCGTGAATAGTAATGATGCACGTGCAATGCACGTGTCAACTAATGCACATAATTTAACTGAGTATTTTTCCATTGAAGTTTCATAATGTTTACAAATAACTTGAACTATGTTACTAAACAGTAAACAATATTTTCTTATTTAAATTTCATAATGTTCACAAGCAAGATGGTATCTCATTAAAACATTTTCAGCCTCATGACAAAGAATAATAATCAATTATCTTGCAATAAAGAACACAAGAATAATATAGTAGAACACAAGGATATATTTTTGAATTGTCTTACAAGCAGTCCTACATGATTTTACTTACCTTGTCAACTGCCACACACCCATGACCGAGAAACTTTACTATGTGACAACAAAAATTATGTGTTGTCTTGAACCATCAAACACAACAAGTACGTAACAAAACTTCTTAAGCAGAACTGGTTTACACATTCGTGCCAAACAAAAAAAACTCGCAAAAACTGAGAGATATGAATCTCTTAACTATTATGATTTTGATGGTTTCTTAACTTGTAGAACATTTCTATATTCTTTTCTATCAAATTTCTTCCCCTAATTTTAAAATAAAAAGGTTATAATTCTCATTTGTGGGAACTTTGATGTATGCTTACCAGAAGCCAGTTGATGCAGCCAAAAGAAAGAGAGCAAACATGATGGAAACACGTTTACCCAGAACATCACACATATCCTCTCAAATTTCAAAAGTCATTAGACACATCAACACTACGGTACTGCATGAATCACAGTGCTTGTTTCACATTATCATGGTTTATTGAAACCAAGTACCCAGTTGAGCATGCAAGGCAAAGTGATAAAAAGAAGCAAACATGTAATTTTTAAATATAAATAACAGATGCTGCCATGGTTTCCATCGTCTTTCTCATGTACTGAGTACTGAATTTGAAAACAAATGCAGCTTGGTGATATTGATTAGGTTCTCTTTCGAGAATCGAGCAAATTAAAATGCGAAACTACTTTACTTGACTCGACGAAAGCTTCCAATCTAGAATCCTTCTGCTACTTCTCTTTTGCACTGTTTACAAACTTGCGTTAAAAATAATTAAATATTGTAGAGGTAATATTAGAAACATCAGTAACCCTTCAGGTTTAACATGCGTACAATGTGTAAAAGCTATCTTAATTCATGGCAGCCAGTGCTATAAATTTTACAGAGGCTAGATGAAGTGTGCATCACAATTCACGGCAGCCAGTGCTATAAATTTTACAGAGGCTAGATGCAGCCAATATAATGATATGCATGAATTAGTGCCCTGAAACTCCTATGCAGCCAATATGAATTTGAAAAGAACAGTGCAGTGAGAAAAATTGATTAAGATGCTCAGCTGAGCTATTTATGTATAAATAAATTAAGAAGCTGAGCTATATAAACAAAGACAAAGCTTAGTAGTGCAGCATACAAGGGCTCAGCTATGTCTACATGTAAGAGTCCATCGAAGAAATCACATGCTGATCTTGCTCGCAAAATAAATGAGTGTTATTTATACATGTATGATTACCGGTTAGTTTCTTGAGTTAGATAATTATTTGAGCCTTGGTTCAGAGTATTGCTGCAGCCTTGAGTATTATGCACTGACTACTTCTGAATTTCTGAGACATGCATAATCAGGCATGTAACAGTATTTGGATCAGCCATGCTGGGGCTTTTAGCCTGATGAATAATTGAACAACATTTGAATCAAATCAAGAAGATACGGGTAATGTACCTTTCCAATGAATAAAATTGAACTGGTTTCTATCTGTTTATGTAGGTAGCTTAGATATGAACAAGCACAAATAACCTGCAACACAATGAGCAGGGATAAATTAGTGATTGAAGTTTATTGCCAGCGCAAACACAGTTTGTGCGATGTATATACAACACAATATTGACTTGGAATTGCTACAGGAGCTGGAGAGTATATAATTAGAATTCAGGATAGCATCTCGCGATCAAAATTCAGAATAGCATCTGAGCAATGAGCACAATTCACTTTGGGATACCAAATGAGCATTGGATAGAATTTGGGAGACCAAATTTATGGAAACTTCTCAGCATTGAGCATCAATTTTTAAAGGAAAATAAACTGCACACAGTGTATGCAAATTGAGTGTTTGCACCAGCAGTTGAGGATCTGATTGACGGGATAAAGCTTCGTCGGCTAGCCTAGCTAAAACAGTTTTGCAAGTTGCCAAACAACACTGAAATTATAAGTTGTACAGGACATATGCCATTTGGTCATGCCACCCTAAGATTGATTCGTTACCTGATCAAGCGGCTGAGGCAGTTTTAGGTGTGTTACATTGGTATAATAATGCTCCGTGTAGCACAATCATAATGACACTTTTTAGATCACATAAGTAAGAGTGTAAATTTCAGAGTTACCATCTCGAGTTCAATAATTTCAGGCTAGCTGATGTAAATTTGAGAGATTAGAATGTGTAATTCGGAGGAGATGTTGAAGCACATAGATGATCAAAACTTTTGTAAGTTACCTCGACCCTCTGAATCGATGGCCGCTCGAGCGACCCAGCCGCTATGGCGAGGGCGGCGAGAAGGACGGTTGGTCGAGGTGGTCGGCGTCAGGTGTCGGCGGTGGTCGGCGTCAAGTCTCGCCGGTTGGTGGTGGGCGGGAGACCGGCCGTGGATCCTCGCCGGCGTTCAGTGGACGTCTCGTCGGTTGGTGGTGGGCGGCCGACCGGCAGAGGATCGTCGCGGCGTTCGGTCGTCGTCTCGGCGGTCGCGGCCGTGAGCGCTCCACTCTCCTGGCGGAGGTCGGTTGGCGGTGGGCGGGCGACCGGCCGTGGGCGTTCGGTCGTCTTCTCGGCGCCGGTGGTCGCGGCCGTGGGCGCTCGGTCGTCTTCTCGGCGTTGATCGTGACCCTGGCGGCGGTTGGTGGGCGGGGGCGGTGGTCGATCGTGACCCTGGCGGCGGTTGGTGTGCGGGGGCAGTGGACGCTAGTTTTTTCCTTTTTTGTCGATTTCGATTAGGAGTAGGATTTGCTGGTGCGTTTGATGCTCATCATTTGGTGAGTCTGGTCCGTTGGATTGACGCTATGGACGGTTCTCAGGTGGGGGGTATGACTTAATGAGACCTCATCATTAGATGAATTTGGATCATTGGATGACAGTAATCCGATGGCTGACAGTATTTGGATCAGCCAGTCTGGGTCTTTTAATATTAGTGGAGATTTGCAGCGGAAAAATGATTAAAATTCATAAACTTTGTACTTTTCAGAAGCATTTCTTTTACTTTTTTGTTTCCTAAAACAAAGTTTCGTTGGATAATTTTGAATTAGAAAAACTGTATGAAATTTGCCCAAAAACTAGACAAAAAACAGATAAAACAGCTACTGGAAAAAACTGTCCCGGGCCAAATTTCTGAGAAGAAACGGTGCGGCCCGGCCCACGGCCTGTCTCGCTTCTCTTCAAAATAACAGAGGAGCCGGCCAGTGCGGCCTGGCCCTCGGTCCGCTAACGGCCCAGCCCAGCGCGTCATCTTTCGGCCCAAGTGGCCCGCCTGTGGGGCTAGGGTTAGCGCCGCCGCATCGTGGCCGTCGGATTGAATCCGACGGTCCAGCGTCGTTTTCACTGGGACAAAACCAGCTGCACGCCGGCTCCCGCAGAAAACCCTAGCTCATTTCGCTTCTTTCTCTTGAGTCTCTGTCCCGTAGCTAGGGTTAGGGTTTGACCCGCCGCCGCCGGCCGGCGACGGTATCTCCCCCCACTGCGGCGACCTCTCCCTCCCTTTTTCTTCCTCTCCCTTCCACCGCTGCCCGCTGGCAAGAGAGAGAGACGCGGCTGCGCCCTCCCCCTGCCCCCTCACGCTCGGCAAGATACGGTGGCTGTGGCGCCGTCGCCATTCCCTTCGCCGGTCGTGCGTTCCCTTCGTGGTGAGCGCACTGCCGTCAAACGGCAAAGGCCGCGATGCCCTTTGCCCCTTGCGGGGTGGTGGTTCTCTTTGCCCCCAAGGGGGTGAGTTCTTCGTCCGGTGCCCCTTTCGGTGCGCACCGGATCGAGAGGAACAGGCGCGGCCTTGCGGCGGCGCGCTTTGCCGGCGAGCCCTAGGGCTTCCGGTGAGTTTCTTTTCCCTTTTCTTTCTTCGATTTTAGGGTTCTTCGAGATTCCATGGGAGGGGAACTTCCTTTTGCTTTTCTTTTCTGTCTACACGAGATCTAGAATCTAGGAGCTCTGATACCAATGTTATATCCAGTAGGATCACTAGTCTAGATCAAACCGGTAGAAAAGATCTATGAGGAGGAGAACCAGTACCTTCTCCTTGTGCGGAGGCGCTCGAGGCTCCAGCCATGGTGGACGGAGGCGGTGATGCCAGTGGGTAGCAGTGGCGGCGGTGGTGGTACTTCCCGTCAGCTCAGCGCTAACCCTAGATCGGTAGGGATGTCGGTGGGGTCTGGCACAACGTCGAACCTCGTAATCGGTGCCGCCGACCCCCACCTCTCTTTATAGCAGCTGGTGACAGGGGCCCACCAACCAGTGTACGGTTGGACACCCCCGATCAGGGCGTGGTCAAGGGTCCGGTGTGACTGTTGGGTCACACGGGAGGAGATCAACCTAACAGGGAGGTCACTCGTGTGATCTTCCACAACCGAAGGTCACTGATGTGCTTCGAATGTGTCGGCGAACAGCCTGCTAAGAGAAAGCAAAAACCGAACTGCCCTGAGAGAAACCAAATACGGAAACGAGGAGGAAAACATGCGAGTGAGAGGGAGAGAGTCAGCGGGCCTAGCTTCTTTGTCATGCAAAAGTAGCATGTATTTTTGGGCTCAATAGCAGGAATTTTCTAACAGCCTATACGTAGGAAGCCTAACGAGTTCCCCTATACATCGCCTTAAGCGACTCGGGAGCGTAGTCTAGCCTGTGCTCGCCTTGCACGATTCTCCCACATAGGTCGGCGCACATGTGAGGTTTTCCTTATTTCCTTTTTATGTTTTATTTTTCTGCTTTATTTTATGTTTTCGTGGATAATGCATTAACAAAATTTTATTTATTTATCTTCCTTTTTTTTCAGTTGTTGGGCTACCTTAATATTTTTTGAACCCCTGAATTTTTTTTTGAACCTGAGTGCATTTATTTGAACCACATGAACATTTTTACGAACACGGTGAATACAATTTTCAAGTTTCGTGAATAGTTTCCCAAAAAATTATGAACCTTTTTCATACATGAACCCTTTTTCTTGAACATGTTCACAGCTAAAAAATTGTTCGGGAATATAATCTCACAAATCTGGACTACTCGAATTTATTTTTGAACCCGTGAACATTTTTTAAACTTGAGAACATTTATTTTGAACCACATGAACTTTTCTTAAATGTTGTGAACAATTTTTCAACCTTGGTGAATATTTTCTCAAAATTTTATGAACTTTTTTATAGGTAAACGCTTTCTCGAGAAAAAATGTTCACCGGAAAAAAAAGTTCATAGACTGAAAAATGTTTAAGAGTTCATAATCATATATCCATGTATTAACAAAAAATATAAAAAAATAGGGAAAAGAGAAATGGTATATAAAAAACAAATTAAAAAATGGAACTAATTTCTTTAAAATGAAGCGAATAAAGAAACATAAAAACAAAAAATGATATATCGAAATTCGAAAAAAGTAAACAGGAAAAGAAACAGAAGAAAAAAAACAAAAGAAGCACAAATGGGCTGCCCATGTAGCCGATGGCTGTGTGCGAGTCCGTGTACATAGTGCCCTGCGAGCCTAACGAGCTGAGCCCATACAAGGGTGATTGCGGTTTCGGGCTGCAAAATTACCAACCGGCGCAAGGATCCGCGATCTTTCTAACCTCACTATGTCGACATCTTTTCCCACAACCCCACGACTCTGTCCTCGTACATCTCAACGTTAGACTGACCAAAGGGTCTGAACCATCATGGCCCACATGGAAGTCTCCTGTCTTCATCATGACCGGGGTGAATCAGGCTGTAGGTGGGTACGCTCACGGCGGCCCACCAACTACCCACCTGTGCCCATTCAATTTCTTTCGCTTCTTGCCCATTTCTAACGCACACGCTAGTGGGCTACCGTATGTGCCAATTAAACCCACCAAATTATCCGTACACAGGTCTGATGAGGCTATCGCTAGTCTGAGGCTATCGCCGGACGACAGGGACAGCACGCCGCCGCCGCCCTGATCTCTCTCTTCGGGCCATGTCTGCTTCCGCCGCGGAAAGATCCAGACTCCCCTCGTCGTTAATTGTGGCTGCTGTTCATTCATGGCGTGCAGGAGGCTCGCGGAGACGGGGCACATCAGGAACGCCAAGAAGGACGGCCGTACCGGCGGCGGCGACGGCAAGACCTACCGATTCTTCACCCAGCTCGAGGCCCTCCACGGCGCCGTCACCCCCGCTTGACGGCGCTGCTGGTCAACCCGAGGTACGAGGACTTCTTCAGCTGGGGGCTGGAGCTGCGGTTGAACCACCTACCGGTGAGCGCCATGGGCATGTGCGCGTCCATGAGGGACGCCGTGGAGTGGGGCAACGCGCACCCAGACGAGGAGGAGCGCGTCGGGAGGCGCGGCGAGCGGCTGATGCTCACCGAGTACACCGCGCTGCAGGAGTTCCGGCCGCCGCCGCCGTCAACGGCGCAAGAGGCCTGCGTCGGCTCCATGCTCTGCCTCGCCGACGCGCACCAGAGGATGGTCCTGTGGCATCCGCCGTGTCGCCGGTCGCCGCCGAGCCGTGCTCCATGCCGCCGCCGGACGCCTGCTGCTCCCCACGGAGCTCGCCGGACACCGGCTGCTTGAGGGACAGGATGGAGGCGGCCGGAGAAGAGGAGCGGAGGGATGGTCAGCGACGGCGGGGCTTTCCTTCGGCGCTCGCCTCCATCGCCATGGAGGGGGTCTCGATGCGGTGCGCCGGCGGCGGTAGCGGCCACGCCGTGACTGTCCGCCATTGTTTCTATTCGCGTCCGTGGGCATCCACTTAGCAAATTAAATGGGTTTAGCTCACGGCGCCGTGGGCTGCCCATGCCCAGTTACAGGCCTAGGGGTGAATGAGCAGGAGCTCTTCCGTGCGTGGGACCCGGATTATTAAAAACCAACGGGAGACCCCACGGTCATGGACCTCTATCTCGACCGTCCACCACTCGAATCGACGGTGAGCGCAACAGCGGTTGGTGGACCCACCCACGAATTCATTCCTCCATTGAACACGTGGCCCAACACGTCATAACAACAGGGCCCACAGGTCAGCGGAACGCGACCTTCCATCCCAGGTGTAATGAAATCGCCACCGTCCACATCCGCGGTGGCGTCGACGGATCGCGTCCGCTCCACCGAAACCACCGCCGTTCGGTGCAGTGCCACCATGACGACACGTCCCTCACCTCTCTCCTACGACTTCGACGGCCCCTCTCTCTCCTCGAGTCTCCACTCTGCGCGCGAACAAAGCAAGGCATCCACCGCAGCAAAAGAAAGGCGGAGCGAAGTGGTTAAAGAATCGATCTCCTCCGACACCTTTTTGTCCTCGAGGAATTCAGTTCCGATCGGGATTCGCCAGCCATCCATGGTGGTGGCTCTCGCCGGCTTCGGCCGGCACATCGGCGAGCTCTTGAGCAAAAGCAACGGTAAATTAGATTGCTTTTCGATGTTTCCTTGGAGCATTATGTTTTCTTGCGGTGTTTGTTCCGATCGAGATTAATGGTGGCCTGGCTTGGCTGGCGTGCAGGGTTTATTGCGGGGTCGCTGTCGGCGGCGACCTGCGCGGACGAGGTGGAGAAGGCCGAGGGAGCGGGGTGCCGGGACGACGCGGCGGCGCTGAGGCTCAAGTGGATCGCCATGGCGGCGATACTGGTGGCCGGGGTGATTGGGGTCGGCCTACCGCTCGTGGGCCGGAAGCGGCGCGCGGTGCAGACCGGGAGCGCCGTGTTCGTCGCCGCGAAGGCGTTCGCGGCCGGCGTGATCCTTGCCACCGGGTTCGTCCACATGCTGCACGACTCCGAGCACGCGCTCTCCAACCCTTGCCTCCCTGCTGCGCCCTGGCGGCGGTTCCCGTTCCCCGGGTTCGTCGCCATGCTCGCCGCTCTCGCCACGCTGGTGCTCGACGTTTTGGTCACCAGGTTCTACGAGGGCAAACACCGCGCGGAGGTTGCGAGGGTCAAGGCCGACGCCGCTGCCGCGCTCGCCGCGTCCACCTCTGCCACTGCCAGCGACGAAGACATCACTGTGGTCACCGTCGTAGAGGATGAACACAAGGCCCCGCTCTTGCAAGCCCACTCCCATTCGCACCACGCGCACTCGCATGGTCACGAGCTGATGCAACCAGAAGGACACGAAGGGGAGGTGTCAGACCACGTACGCTCCGTCGTAGTGTCACAGGTGGTTTGTTTTCCTCATTGGAGTCACTTCAGTGGTTTAAGCAGTGCATCAATATATTGATTTTGGTTCTTGTAGATACTGGAGATGGGGATTGTGTCGCACTCTGTGATCATTGGGTTGTCGCTAGGGGTTTCGCGGAGCCCCTGCACAATCAGGCCGCTGGTGGCGGCGCTCTCATTCCACCAATTCTTCGAGGGGTTTGCGCTCGGTGGGTGCATTGCGCAGGTGAGAAATTCAGGATGGATTGGTTCAATATATATGTTGCATGATTGTGTAACTTTACAATTGAATGAAATCACAACTACTGTTGTTTGCACTTTGTTGCCTCTATTTCTACTATACATCAATCTGCACTTCCATTTTTCGTGTAGTAATTCAACCTTCTGCTGGCATGAACTAGTGATATTCAGTAACGACTATGCTAAATTGCGCTCGAAATGCTTATTTGGAGTTGTGATATATAGCATCACATGCAACATAAAAGGGTGACAGCTTAAAGATGAAGTTCAGAAATTAGAAATTCAGAAATATCAAGACTTTCATTGACAAAAGGCAATATCAAGAAGGGAGAACTGCAGAAATATCAGTGTATCACGTAGAGCAGTCATCCAGGGTGGGCTGCAGCCCTTGTAGCACGAACACTGAATCCAACAAGTTACTTCAAATTTGAGAGATTGCACCCTTGTTAATTGGATGGAGGAGCTTACCTTCACGAATACAGGGTCTACCTACCTCAAATTTGAGGCTTGATGTGCGGAGTTTCTTTCACTAGCTTCTCAGATTTTTTAAATAATAGTTCTACAATCAAAGTTTTGTCAACGAGATTACTCTGTCCAATTGCTATATCAAGCTGAAATTATCAACCATTGAGATGCACATCATCAGATCAACACACACTCGACAATGCGTAGATATACTTCGGTGTTTTCAAATTAGTAATCTTCTTTTAACGTTTATGAGTTTGCTTCTTGTACAGCAAGTTCCTTTCCTGCTATTTTCAGTATCTATCTGTGTCATTCCACATAATTTGGTGATACAACTAAATTATATTGGTACCATATGCTATTCAAATTTTAAATTGATGCGACCTTAGGTGGCTAGCATTCTCTAGTAGCCTCTGTCTGCTGCTGAACTCATCTGGCTTAGTTTCTTATTTGTGGGGAAGTACAATTTGTAGTCAATTGCTTAATGTGCTATTTGGCAAACTATGCTTCTTTCAATTATTCCACTTGTCATGTACTGATAATCCAAATAGTTTTCTTATATACCAGTATATGTGGCGTGAGGAGTTCTGACCTTACAAGCACCATCCACATGGCTCCTAGTCATTCTTTGATGTTTCTAAAAATATCGTTTTGGTGTACTTGTTTACCTTTTTAATAGCTGCTGACCTGTTGTTGAACTAATCTAAAGTTACATTGATATACATTTCAAATGGTTGATCTCCGTAATAATTAATAAATGATCACTCCATGCATTCCTCATTGGTTTAGATTATATTATTCTTTCCTTCCGACGTATATTCAAATAAATATGCTAATGGGGTATAACGTTGCTAATGTGATGACTGTGTGGGTTGTCTTCGGACTATAATGTTCGGACTATAATGTTCTTTCGCACTTTGCCTGATTGTTGTCTCTACATAACTTTCTGGTGATGTGTTCTGATCTCATCTGGATTATCAAATTTGACACACTACCTATCGTCCAACAGGCACAGTTTAAGAATCTTTCAGCAGCTACGATGGCCTCCTTTTTTGCCATTACAACACCGACTGGTATCGCTGCTGGGGCTGGTTTGGCCTCATTCTACAACGCCAATAGCCCCAGGGCTCTAGTGGTTGAAGGCGTCCTCGATGCTGTGTCCGCCGGCATACTCATATACATGGCGCTGGTGGATCTCATCGCTGCTGACTTCCTGGGTGGGAAAATGACAGGGACGCCGCGGCAGCAGTTGATGGCATATGTCGCCCTGTTCCTAGGCGCGCTCTCCATGTCGTCGCTTGCAATCTGGGCGTGAACATGGGGTATCTTGATCAGGCCTACGGTAATAGACGGCGATGTGCCAAGATATCACACTGTGATAAATGTACATCACTAATGTATATAACTGTGTACAGTGGTCTTCTGGTCGCATACATGGCATAACATGCTCTGGTTTTTTGTGGGCATGAGAGGTGATTGCTCTGGGAAAACCCTAGGGCATTGTGTATATATTTTTCTTTTTCTTTTTGCTTGTAAATGGTACTGCCCCACTGATGAATCCCAGCAACCACGATTGCTGTGTGAGGAGATAATGACCAGTGTGTTAGTTGAGCCGAGCTTAAATTCTAGTTTACTTTATGAAACTATGGTAAAACGCAACTGAACAGTATCCAAAGGTTATCTTGCTGAAATGCAAATGGATGTTGCATCTATGGTGAGTTTATACAATTTCCTTTGAAAGTTACAACTGCAGCCGTGAAATGCTATTAGCTGCTACTCCTTCCGTTCACAATTATAAGATGTTTTAACATTTTCTGAGATGCGTTTCAATGTGTAGATTTACCCATTTTGTTTCATATATAATCCACATGAAAATATCTTGAACATCTTATAACTGTGAATGGAGAAAATATTTCCTTTGAAATTTGCGCAACTGGAACCGTACCAATGAGATCCTACTTTAGACAATGCTTTGGTCCGACTTCGAATTCCCAAATCCCTTAGGATGTCTCCAACGGGGCGACGCATCGAGTACGCGCGCCTCCGTTCCTGTCCGCGGGGGCCAAAAACACGGCCCAACGGGGCGACGCAAACGGACCGCGGTCCGTTTTTTGGTCCGCCGCGACCCATTCCTGGCCTAAATTTGGGCCACCGATGCGTCGGGCGCGGACGCGAGCGGAGCGCTATTGTGTCCTCCTCTGATACGCCCCTGGCCCAACCGTCAGGCCATTCCCCACCCCAATCTCCTCCGCCTCTCTCGCCCCTCCCGCCGCCACCCCGCCGTCGCTCCCTCGATTTGGCGCTGCAGGCCATTCCCGGGACGCCATCTCCTGCTCCTCTTCCTCCCCGTCACCGGAGCTGCTTCCTCCCCGCCACGGCCGGTGAATCTTGCGGCCACATCTATCGGAGCGCCCGCGACACCAACAACGCCCACAAGGTGTTCGGCCGTCAGCCCCGGCACCAACTCAGGTACGAACTCGGCCATGGATAGCTCCGATGAATGGTACTACAAGAACTACATGCTGTGCGCGCCATCATCGGATGATTCCTCGGACGATGAGAGTGGCGGCCTGGTTGCCACCCTCATCGTCAATGAGTACATTGAAAGAATGCGCCCGGTGTTCCGAGGCTCGTTGCCAGACCGTTCTCCTGCATTGGACCGGAACCGGAGAGCTGGCCAACTCCAGCTCTGGGGGGACTACTTTCGTCCCCACAGACCCACGTATCCTCCCAAGATTTTCCGGCGCCGTTTCCGGATGAGAAGATCTTTGTTCAACCGTATCCGGTTGGGGGTGATGCATTTTGATGACTATTTCATATGCAAGCCAGATGCATGTGGTGCCCTCGGTTTCTCATCACACCAGAAGTGCACCGCCGCCGTTCGCATGCTTGCATATGGAATTGCAGGTGATCTTGTGGACGAGTACGTGCGGATGAGCGAGTCCACGTGCCTAGAAGCAATGTACAAGTTTTGCAAGGCCGTGGTGCAGGTGTTCGGCCCCGAGTACTTGAGGGAGCCCAATGCTGTCGACATGACCCGGCTCTTGGCCATCAACGAGGCCAGAGGGTTCCCTGGGATGCTTGGCAGCATAGATTGTATGCACTGGGAGTGGAGCAACTGCCCATTTGCTTGGCAGGGGCAGTACAAGGGCCATGTTGGGGCGTGCACGGTCGTGCTTGAGGCCGTGGCATCACAAGATTTGTGGATTTGGCACTCGTTTTTTGGCATGGCCGGCTCGCACAATGACATCAAGGTGCTGCAGCAGTCTCCGGTGTTCAACAGGCTTGCCAATGGCCTCGCACCCCAGGTGACCTATGAGATCAATGGTCACGAGTATGACAAGCCTTATTATCTAGCTGATGGGATTTATCCTACATGGACTACTTTTGTGAAGACCATCTCCAATCCCAGTGATGAGAAGAAGAGGTTCGCCAAGGAACAAGAGAGTGCTAGAAAGGATGTGGAGCGTGCATTCGGTGCCCTCCAGTCACGGTGGGCTATTGTTCGCCACCCCGCTAGGACATGGGACAAGGACCAACTCTGGGAGGTGATGACAGCTTGTGTGATCATGCACAACATGATCGTGGAGGACGAACGCGACGAGGGTATGCATGATCAGGCTTGGCAGTTTCATGGTCAGTTGGTACAGCCCCAGGGATCGTCCACATTTGATCAGTTCCTCGACTTCCACCGTGACATTCGTGAGAAGGTGTCTCATAACCAGCTCCAAAATGATTTGGTGGAGCATGTCTGGCAGCACTACGGTAACCAGTAGTTCCATATGATGAACTATTGGTCTTATTTTTATTTGGTTTGTAAGACTATGCATGAACAATTTGTTATTTGTGAAACAATTTGTATTATTTGCTGAATTATTTAGATTGTAATAACTATGTGATGAACCATTTGGATTGTATTATTTGGATTGTATAATTTATTTTGTTTCCTATATACTTGTTTTGTATGGATTGATAAAAATGATCAAAATGATCAAAAACCCTGACCGGGCGGACTCGATGCGTCGGCCCACCCCCCTATATATGAATGAAAATGGCCTATATATGGCATGTTTAACTAAAAAAAACATGCGGGCGGACTCGATGCGTCGTCCCGTTGGGGGCACTGGCCAGAAAGGGGCAGACATGGGCCGGACGCGCGTCCGTTCCCGACCCAAACGGATAAAACGCGGACCAAACGCGCGTCCGTTTGCGTCGCCCCGTTGGAGTCATCCTTAGAGCATATCCACTCGTGGCGGCAGCAGCGCCGGACAGATGCTAACGGGTTGTCCGAACGTGCAGTGGGCTATTGGGGGTGATGCTCCTCACTCGCGCCCCCAATAGCTTTTTAAAACAATATTCAAAGATGAAATTCATTCAAACATTTAGCAAATTTTATAAGTTTGAACAAATTTTAGATAAACTAAAAAAACTAAACCTAATCTAGCGCCAGCCAATAGAAGGGGTTGTAGTCCTCCCAGGCGAGCTTGGCCTTGACCCCGCCGATGGGCCCTGCGCCCTTGTCGTCGCCGGTGAGGTTGATGAAGGGGCTCCCGGTCGCCTTGGTGTGCTCTTTCAGGGACCACGTGCAGGGGTCCTCCAAGGAGAGCGTCGGGCGCATTCCACTTGACCTTGATGATAACGATCTTGATCTTCTCAAGTTGGACCAACTTTTTTGATTGTGCTCCGTTTGGTAAATACTTGCAAATTGCTCCTCCATACACAATATGGGAGAGGCTCTTTTGGGCACATCTTCATTTGAACACTATCTTGATGACGACCACCACTTGACGTCATCCTTCATGGCTATATGGAATCTTCCTTTTGACGCAAGCCCATGCAAAGATATCTAACCCCA
The DNA here is from genome assembly GCA_947311845.1 of Poa pratensis. NCBI lineage: Eukaryota > Viridiplantae > Streptophyta > Magnoliopsida > Poales > Poaceae > Poa > Poa pratensis. The sequence goes on along the minus strand of CAMZMU010000104.1, from coordinate 9,292,397 downwards.
CATAGATACTCAACACACACATATATCATGGGTTAGTTCACAAAGCTATATGGATAATTGCTCCCCATAACATTGGATCAATAATCCCACATGATACATCATTTAGCTTTATGTGTTGATCAATTTGAATCTACTCTTTATATTTAGCCTTGATCAATCGTGTATCCTTTCTTCTTTTTTCACAACGATGATGTCTTGAAGGTAAATATGAATGTTCGCACAATCTCTTTCTTCAAGACATATTTCCAATATGCTCAACACTATAATAAACATTATCCTTCTTGATCATATCATATATGTCCATCATAATCAATGATCCTGATGGCATTCAATTTTGAATCCAACACATGGAGTTCAAGCCTAGCCTATGGACAAACTTATAAGAATATCTCAATACGACCATTAGTCTATAAGGATTGTCATTAATTACCAAAATCACACATAAGAATATTCCGCCTAAATGAGAAACACCAGCGTCAAACCTGAGTTTTGACTCTGGTGGGCTGGGGTACAACCACTCTGCTTAACCATCCAACCACAGGTTGGTTCTCGGTCTTCGATTAATTAGTCTTGGTTTTGTTCACTTAGACACCTAGTAGACACGTGGGGTCCCTTAGTTAGGTGATATCCATTTTTATAACAGAACTAATATATTTTTTTCCTATAATTGAGAATGAAACCATTAAATATAGAAAAACGCATGCAAAGTAGATGTTTGTTAGTAGATTTTGGCTGGGGATGTTTCATGTGTTCTAGTATAGTGTTCAGAATACTCTAAACAGACAGAATTTATTTGAGAGTGTTTTTTGGGGAACACACCCGTGATAGGGATTTCTGGTTTCCAATGCTCCCTTTATGAAAACAAATTTAAAAAGGGTATTTACAAGTATTAAAAAAGTTCTGTAAAAATCTAGATGTACTCAATGATGTATCATATGAATGTGCTAAATATCACTTTAAAAGAGTTTGTATTCCAAGCTACAGAGAAATGAAAAAAAACAAAGAACCGAATATAGTGAACAGTGCATATTTTTATAACTACCAAGGCCATAACCCATAAGAAAACGAAACCAGATCATATTTTCCACGCCTTCTTAACTTCTGTACACCAGCAAAAGGAGTTCAACCACTACGCCTTGCAGGCCTGCAAACTACGAGTACTACTGCTACACCGCTACAACTAGTTGAGTTTTAAACAAAAGAACAGCCCTCAACTGTTCACGGCCTCAGCCTTCAGTACTGCTACTGCCCATCGGTGAGCAGCGACGCCACCCAATCATCGTCCGCCATCTCCTCCTCCTGCGGCCATGGCACCGCCACCGGTGGCACCGGCGCGACGAACCGGTAGTCCACCGAGGCCATGACCGAGGACGCAGAACCAGAGAAGGACGCCCCGCAGCTCTCCAAGTCCCCTTGCACGGTGACGTAGCCTCCCGCCGCCGGCACCTGCACCGGGGTGGCGGGCGCAGTGGCGAGCTCGAGCGCGAGCCAGCTCATCATCCCGGCCATGGACTCCTCCGTGATGCCCGTGCACTCCTCCTCGTCGCTCTGCATGCACTCCGCCACCTTCTGGACCACCGCCGCGACGGGCGCGGGCGCAGCGTTGGCCTGCTGCTGCTGGGGCTCGCCGGCTCCGGCGCCGGCGCCACGGCGGCGGCTGCGCTTCACCGCGCCGGCATTCTCCGCCTTGGGCTTCCGCTTCCTCTTCCGCGCGCTGGCCTTCTCCTGATCCATGGGGGAACTCGCCGGGGAAACGTCTGCGTCTGGGGTGGCTGTTCGAGTGAACGGTGTGGAAAGCTCGTTCGGCCTCGAGCTCGCCGTGGCCAAGCGATTTATACAGCCCGGGTGGAGATGACGAGGAGAAGGAAGATCTGCACCGTTGGATCAGACTTCGAAGGCTGGGATCACGCCGTACGATCCGTGCGCGTGGACGGTTGTGCCCCTGTAGAGCAGTAGGGTCGTGTTTTTGGAGGGTAGTCTGCTTCGGGAACCTGCGGCCTATATCGGGGATGCTTGTGGCAGAGTGCCAAACAGAGGCAGGGTGTCAGGTGGCCAGTTGGAGCTGCAATGCAATGCAAGCCTGCAACACCACCATCCCTGGTCTGGCCGTCCAAACAAACAACCCGCTCTGCTTGCTGCTGTCAGCTAGCGTCGTCCGTCTAGAGGGCTGTCGCCATTGATGTGCCTTGTTGCAGCGCCATCGATTCACCCTACTAAGTCCAGTTCTTTTGGCGGCTTCTACGAGAAGCTGCCTCTCCCCTAGCTTCCTGGAGAAGCCGTCCGAAAAATTTGAGAGGGCTTCCAAACTCAATGATAGGTTCCTATTTTGGAAGCATCGCTAAATTTTGGGAGCGGCTTCTCCAAGAAGCTGGGGGAGGGGCAGCTTCTCGAAGAAGCCGTCAAAAGAACTGGGCCTTTGTTTCACGCAAATGGCGTTGCAAGGATGTCATCGACTTGTCAATTCCATTCCATCTGATGGCTGTACTGGACTACTTTTTTTAAGTAACGTTTGCTGTGTTGAGAACTGCATCTTGTTTTAAGAGCATCTCTACCGGCATCCTTCAATAGTGTGTTTGGTTTTTGCATGAAGTGGAATGGAATGGAATGGAACAGAACACTTCCATTCCATTTCATTCTCGTATTTGGTTAGGACAAAGAACTATAATAGAATGATTTTGTTTTGCGTTTGGTTTGGGAATTGGAATGGCTAGAATTGGTTTCAGCTCACCTCTTTCATATGAATGGTGAGCTTACCACCGGAGTGTGTATTTGTAGCACCACACTAATCAAAATTTCAGCATCATTTTATTTATATTTTAAGCAGTAAGAATTAACAAATATAAATCCACAATCAAAACAAGTATATATGTTTTCCTTTTATCCATTCTCTTGCACATATGTGATTTCATCAACGAAAGACATTGAAAAAATTAGACAGCACCATACTGCTAAGAAATTCATTGATTTGCTGTCCAAAATTTGTTTTTGGGGTCAAAACAAGTAGACAGGGACACATACGAAAGTGGGCTGCAAAATTGATTTTTATACGTCACCGGTATGTAGATCGGAGCCACTGCATCCTTTCTTGCTACGCCCCGCCGCCTAGCTTTCCTGCTTGCGCCGCCGCTGCAGGTCACCGCAGCTCCAGTTAGTAGGCACAGGAAGAATTCTCATCGTCACAAGCTACCGGCAGAGACTCGCCAATCCGCGTAATTCCGCAATCTGCTCGGGGCGCCGCTGCTCTGCCAGAGATGGGGATGAACAGGGCTGGAGCCAGTCGACGGCGCTGCAGTGGGCCGGCGCCCGCAGGGGAAGGAAGAGGAGGCGCGCTAGAGCCGGCGACAGCCGACGGCGACGCTGAAGTGGGCCAGCGCCCGCAGGTGGAGGGAAGAGGAGGCACGATGGAGCTGGCCGACGACCAACGGCGGCGCTGGAGCGGACCGGCGCCCGCAGGCCACATGCGCCATGGGTGAGTGGTAGGGTGTGGTGAGGGAAATCTCACGTGCTCTCACGTGACAGAGGCGTTCCACCTCGTCCGGCCGATTTGGAGGAACGGCTTGGTTCCGCATCTACGAGGAATATTCCAGTTTAAGGAACCACTCCATTCCATTCTACTCTCCAACCAAACATAGGAATCACCCAAAATAATGGAACCGTTCTATTACGTTCCACTTGATTCTAGAACCAAACACACCCCAAATGACCCCCAAATGCCCATTAAGAGCCCGGACGTCAAAAATCGCCCCATCGGTACCCCAAAGGGTTGGCTGGAGCAAAATCGTGTCCGCACCCCCGAAATGGCCCCCAAGTTTGGAGGCCCTCTCGGGGGTGCCGGACATGGGGCGGACATGCCCTCCGACAGATCTGACCCACCCGTCATAGACTCAGTGCAGGCGCGCGTGCTAATTAGGCCTGTGCAGGAGGCCGTTCCGCCCGATTAATGGCGAGGCAACGAGACGTCGGCACACCTGCCAGCACGCGTCGCAATAACGCCGCGCCGGTTCCCCTGGCGGGCGCAGAGCGAAGCGACGCGTCGCAATAACGCCACGTCCGTTCCCTTGGCGCAGACGAAAGCGACGCCTCGAGCCGCGCCGTCCACGTGTTGACGTCACTGCGGCTTCCAGCGGCGGTGCCCTGCACACGCGTCGTCGACGTCATTGCGTGGCCCTGCGAACCGGTGCTCGCTGATAGGTCTCAAACGTATCTATAATTTTTGGTTGTTCCATTCATATTATATATCATTGCCACATGTTTTTACAATGTTTTATATCATTTTGGCATATTTTATGGAACTAACCTATTAACAAGATGCCTAGTGTCAGTTTCTGTTTTCTACTGTCTTTTTGTTTCAGAAAAGCTGTTGCGGAAAGTTTCTCGGAATCGGCTCATAATTTACGAAGATTATTGTTACGAGGAAACAAAGACGGAGCCAGAAGACCACCTGCAGGGGGGTCCCACGGTGGCCAGACGACCCTAGGCGCGGCCCAGGCTGGACTGCGTCTGGGCCCCACCTAGTCGCCTCGAGAACCTTCTGACACCGCCCTTTCGCCTATAAATACCTCTTCATGGGAAAACCCTAGACACCCGATCAGAAATCCACGAAAAGTTCCGTAGCCGCCGTCATCGTCAACCCTAGTTCGGGAGGGTTCTGAAACTCTTCTCGGCACCCTGCCAGAGGAGGAGATCATCACCGGAGGCATCTACGTCACCATGCCTGCCTCCGGAGTGATGCGTGAGTAGTCCATCACGGGACTACGGGTCCATAGCAGTAGCTAGATGGTTGTCTCTCTCCCTTGTACTCCATTGTTTTAGATCTTATGAGCTGCCTTACATGATTAAGATCATCTATATGTAATGCTATGTGTTGTGTTTGCGAAGATCCGATGAATTATGGAGTCATGACATTATGTTCAGTTTATCTATGATATGCTTTATTTATGATTTTGCATTCTCTCTGATGCTTGTGTATGCTTTGGCCGAAGTAATTGCCAGTATCTTAAGAGAAAGTATTTATGCTAGATAGTGGGTTCATGACTCTCATGCCTGAGTTCGAAATGACAGAAACGTTTAAGGCTAGAGATGTGTAGTTGCTACTAGGGATAAAACAACGGTGTTTATTGCTATATGTTGTAACAATTGATTACATTACGCATCATGCTTATTGCAATTATCTGCTGCTTGCAACTTAATACTTTCAGGTGACATGCTGGATAGCGATCCCGGGGTGGATTATTAGTCATAGACGCAGTTGGATAACGGTCTATGTATTTTGACGTAATGCCCATATTAAATGAAACGGTGAACTTAGTGTCATGATAGTATTGTTATACGTCCATGCTTTGTCAATTGCCTCGCTGTAATTTGTTTACCCAACACGTTTATCTTTTGGAGAGATACCGCTAGTGAACTGTGGACCCCGGACCTATTTTCCTATATTGCTTGCAACCGTTTTCATAGCTTTTCCTAATCATTTGATCGCTAGTCATATTTGCTCTCATATTATTTTACACATATACGTTTAATCCTTGGTGTTCAGCAAGCCGGAGGGATTGACAACCTCTATGTTTCGTTGGGGCAAAGCAGTGTGTCTGTGTGTGCGCAGGTCCACGTCACGCAATTTCCTGGCGCCGTTGTTGCTGACACCAAGCCGAAGCCTTCTCCAAGTCCTACTGGATTGATAACGTTGGTTTTGTATTTAAGGGAAAATTGCTGCTACGCTACATCTCACCTTCATCTTGGGGTTCCCAGCGAACGTGCCATCACACGTCATCACTCGCCGTTAATGCAGGCCACCCAACCCGGCTCCTCCGGCCGCCTTTAAAATGCGGCGCGTCGCACCTTTCCTTTCCCACACCACTTCTCCCTCCCACTCCCAAGTCCATCTCGCCACCAGAAGCTTGACGGGCAGCCGCGAGACACCGGAGGAGCGTGAGCTTCGGCGTCATCACGACTTCCTCTCGGCGGAACGTGCTCGCCGCTACAACGAGCACCGCGGCCAGCAACGCCGCGAGCAGTTGGAGGAACGCCGCCATCGCAACGAAGAGGCGGAGATATCCAAGTCGTTTTAACGCGAGATGTGGCGCGAGGAGGCAGCCAATGCGCCTCCGTACGTGGTGTCGCCGGAGACCGCGCGGCTGTGCAGCCGCCACAGCGTGCCGGTGGAGGACGACGTCACCCTGCCCGAAGGGTGGGCGAGGAACGTCGTCAACGTGCCGGTGGCGCCGCGGCTTAGCTGGCAGGAGCACATCGACTTCATCAAGCGGAAGTGGATGGAGATGTCGTACGAGCAGAAACTCGACCCCAAGTACTCCATCTGCGCGCATTACTGGCACACCGTGGTGAATGCGGAGTACGAGGCACGACACAATGGCGTCTTCCTCCCCACCGCCGCCCGGGAGCCAACGCCGGAGTTGTCCGCTTTGGACTACGAGTGTGTCTGCTCTGACGGCGAGGACGACGACGACCCCGAGCTGCCTGAATTCCCCTTACCACCGGCAGGCGCATCTTGATCCGCAGCGTCGCCGTCACCGGAGAAGGGGGCGCAAGATGAAGCCGGTGAGGCTTCCCATCAGGCGCGCCGCGGCACGCAACGGCGATAGATCAAATCTCACCACACATCGGCCGCGAAACCAGAAGCCTCTGCCGAGGCTACGTTTCTAAATGCCGTAGCCGACGACAGCAGCGGATGAAACACCCGGCGCCAGATCATTGAGGCATGCAAGTCTGTTGATGATTCCGGCGCTGGGATTGGCTTATTTTTCACCGGCGAGGGCATGTGGAAGGCATCTTCCTCGACGCCGGCGCGTGTAGTGGTTGGCTAGACGCTGTAGCGTGGAGCCGGTAATGGCGTAGCCTTAGTTTAGTTTGTTAAATCTTGTTTAGATTTTAAATTGTAAGTTTGTTAAATCTCGTTTAAATTCCGCCGGAATTTTTATGAACGAATGTAAAAAAAATTGGCGTGTTTGTTTGGGGTGCGCCGCTGTGGGCTGCACCCGCTATTGCCGGACACATGTCCGGCACCCCCCAATTGGGTCTCAATTGGGGGTGCCGGACACACAATTGGAGGCCCCCGGTGGAGATGCTCTAAAGTTGTGCACTTGAAAAAAAGCAATCTCTAGATTAAAACACTCGTTTAAAGATTGAATCGCCATTTGTAATGGTTTGATTTTTTGTGGTATTTAAATCTAAGGAACATTTGCATACATAATTTCATTAGATCTCATGAATTCAATATATTAACACCATGGAATATAACACTCGTAGTAGGTAATTACTTGTATTAAGTTATTAGGTAATTACCACAATGGTCATCAGTTCAATGAGGTCATACATTTTGAATTTTACAAGTATTTAAACAATGGATGCAACATAACAAAATGTTACATTCAAGCCAACTACGAAAACTCATTTATGGTACTACCTCCGTTTCATAATTCTATAATTCTCGTCATGGTTTTAATTAAAATCTGAACTAAAAAATTGGCTAACCAATGCCAGTTCTATCTAACATTAGAAAGAAATTAAATTGTACTACACGGCAGGACTGAATCAATCCAGTCCTCCAGCCTTGCAAGATTCTTAGACTTAATTCTGTGTTTCAGAATGATGAGATCTTTTCTGAGTTGCATTTTCCAGGAAGTTAAAGTAGGACGGATTTGTTGAAAAATTCTGTCATTTCTCTGTTTCCATATATTCCAGCAGCCCATTATGATAATATCTGTGGCTATGCTTTTCGGAAGAACATCATGAGCAAGGCAGCATTCATCAATCAGTGATGTACCTCTCTTCTTATATGGCGCCAAAACTTCCCAACATCTAAGCGAGAAAGGACAGTCAAAGAAGAGATGAAGTGCTGTTTCTTCCATCGGGTGCTGACAGAGAACACAATTGTGGCTTGGGAGATGAAATGATTTTCTAGATAGCAGGTTTCTTGTGTTGATCCGATCATGGAGAAGTAGCCAGAAGATGACCTTGTATCTCAGGATGACCGATGACTTCTATAGGTATTGAAAAAAGTAGTGAGCCTCTGGACCTGTTTTTAATAATTTATATGCTTTATGCGAGGAGAACTTGTCTGAATTCCAAGTGTACGTCCAGACATCAGGGTTTGTGGACATGTTGATTGATAGCAGGTCGTTCTGAAACATGTGTAGCTGCTGAAAAGCTTGTAGAGAGAGCGGAAGGTGGAAGTTTTCAGTCAAGTTGGGTCTGTCCATGAACTCCAAAAAGGAAGGGTTGTCTTTGATCCTGAACGAATGCAGTTTGGGGTATTTATCTTTACTGACTTGGGAGTTCCAAGTGTCCTCCCATATCATAACAGTCTGTCCATTTCCAACTTTACACAGAGCCATACTCTTATAAGTGGGAATCAGTTTAATCATGCTTTTCCACCAGAAGGAGCCCACTGGCCGGTAGTCAATAGCATTGTTCGTGTAGTATTGCTCATATATAAAATTTACCCATGGTAGGTTGTGCTTGTTAAAGAACTTATGTAAATGTTTGAGGAGCAGAGCCTTGTTTTGTATCATCAAATCCATAACACCCAGGCCACCTTGATCTTTTGGTTTGCTTACTTTTTCCCATGCAATTAGAGCTGAACCTCTGTCTTCCATCCCATATTTTCTCCAGAAACAATGTCTGAGATATTTGTTGATCTGTTGAAGAACCGAAGTAGGGAAGAGAAGGATACACAGAAAGAAAATGGGTAGACTTGTGAACACTGACTTGATTAGCACCAATTTTTCTCCATAAGAAAGAAGAGTTGAGCATCCAGCTAGTCTTGAGCTGATTCTTTGAAGGATTATCATGTAATCTGACACTTTCGGTTTGCAAATGGTGAGAGGCATACCCAGGTATGTGAATGGAAGAGTACCCACATTGCAACCCAAAGCAGTAGACAGGGACTGGATTCTGTCTCTAGCAATATTGATCGGAATGATATTGGATTTGTTGTAGTTAACTTTCAGACCAGTATAAGCCGCAAAATAGTTAAGCAAGTTTTTAGCATGCTCAATCTGTATAACACTTCCTTGCATAATCAAGAGTGTATCATCCGCATATTGAACTATCGGAAAGTCAGGGCAAGCTTGAGACTGAATGGGAGGCTTGACCAATTGGTATTCCATGGCTTCATTAAAGATGGTTTGCAGTAGGTCAGCAGCCAGGACAAAGATTAAGGGTGAAAGAGGATCTCCTTGTCTCACCCCTCTTTTGCAACGAAATTGCTTCCCTGGAATTCCATTAAGGAGAACAGCAGAGAACCCTGATGAGTAAATCATCTCTATCCATTGTAGCCATTTTCACCAAAGCCTTTAGCAATAAGAATCTCCTTAATTGTTTTGTGCTCCAACATATCAAATGCTTTTTCAAAATCCAGTTTCAGAATCACACACTCCTCATGAGACTGGTTACATTGGTGAATATATTCATAAACCCATGGCAAGCAATCTTGAATAGATTTCGCTTTTAAGAAGCCGTATTGATTAGTATGAATTAATCTATTCATCGCCTTTTGTAATCTGTTTGCTAAGAGCTTGGTGATAATTTTTCAGAGAGCAATTCAGAAGGGATATTGGTCTGAAGTCTGAAGCATTCAAGGGATTCTCCTTTTTCGGAATGAGGGTGATGAAAGATGAGTTGATGCTCTGTATGGAAACCATTCCATTATGAAAATCATTAATCAAATTGTAGAAATCTTCTGAGATGATGGGCCAACAAGCTTTGATGAAGTTGGTGTTGAAACCATCCGGACCAGGAGCTTTATCTAATGGGAGTTCTTTAACAACCTTGTTAATTTCTTCTCTAGTGAAAGGAACCTCTAACTCTTCTAGACCCTCCACTCTTGTAATAAGAGAATTAAGCATCAAATCATTTTCAGTTGGAGTGGAGGTTCCTAATCTTTGCTTGAAAGCTCTTTCCAAAATTACAGCTTTAGCATTGTGATCAGAATGTTCAATTCCATGTTCATCTTGCAAGGTGGCTATATAATTCCTCTTGTATTTTATTGTTGCTTTCACATGAAAAAAAATTCGAATTTGCCTCACCAAATTTCGCCCATCTGATAGTAGCTCTTTGCTTCCAATATGCTTTCTGGTCTGCTAGGAGTTTCAGCAAGTGCTCTTTGATAATCGTTCTGCCATTTCTTTCCCATATCAATAAGTCCCTGTGTTCCTCCAATCTATCAAACATGTCAATCATTTCATTTGCATTCTTGATATCAGTAGCCAGCTGAGATTTGTTCTTAGCCCATATCTTTAGTCCTTTTCTCAGCCTCTTGAACTTTGCAGTAATAATCTTGGCACTGTCTGATTCATCAACATTCTGCTCCCAAATGTTTCTGACAGTATCTTTGAAATCATGGTGATGCAACCAGAAGTTTTCGAATCTGAAAATTTTGGCCTTAGGAATTGAGGTCCCAATCTGAATTTTGAAAGGAGTGTGATCCGAGATAGGTTTGGCCAGAGGGAGAACAAGAGTGTTCAGATAATTAGTAGTCCAAGCTTCGGAAGAGAAAACCCAGTCTAATTTTTCAAGCAGAGGAGCACTTTGCATATTGCTCCAAGTGAAGTCTCTACCCTTAATTGGTATTTCCACAAGAGCCAAGGCACTGATTGCTTCATTAAAAGCCAGCATATCATTAATATTTCCTCCTTCTCTGTTTCTGTTATTCGGATATCTCATATAGTTAAAGTCACCAACGATGAGCCAATTTTGATCATCTGGAATGTCAATGTTTTGGAACCATTCTAGGAATTCTGCTCTCGTATCCGCTTGACATGGCCCATAGATATTAGTGAGAATCCAAGATTCAGAAGTGTGAACAGAAGTGAACTTAATAGAGATCGAGAATCTATTATTGAAGAGTGTTTCACCTTTGAAAATTGATTCATTCCAGGCAACAAATAAACCCCCGGATGCACCCACAGATGGTACATAATCAAATTTATTAAATCTTCTCGGGCAGAAATTTTTAACATATGCACTGTCAAATAGTTCTCTTTTTGTTTCTTGTAAGCAAACAATAGCGCAGCCTGCTTCCTCTATTTTATTACCCACAGCCAACCATTTTTCTGGATCATTAATACCCCTGATGTTCCAATCAAAAATACTCCAGAAGCGATTCATGATGATAAAATTTTGACTTGAAACACAAGCCTAAATCCACACAGTGTTTAGGAGGTGTTCTGGTACATTCAAATAACTTGATAGCATTTTAACTTTGGAAGCAGAGACTTAAAGGAACAGGATCAGAGCAAGGAAACTTCGGGAAACTAGTACTAACAAAATTCTGTTTAGTACTACTTATTACATAATATTCCAAATGATTCTCCATTAAATAGTTGTCTTGAAACTCTTTGATTCCTGATGCGGCTACTGCTCCTCATGAGCTTCCTCCTCCAATTCATGTGCTGTAGCCATCACTTCTGCTTTCTTGTTATTCCCCTTCTTCTTCTTTCCCTTATCATGTAAAATTTCATCAGTGCATTTTGAGGGAGCCACTTTACAAAAAGTGATACTAAGATTTTTAACAATCTTTGCAGGAATAATAGGAGGTTTAGAAGTGCAGCTGATGCAATTTCTATCCAGGCAGGTGCTTTTTCTAAAGCCTTTCTTTAAGTGTTGAATTTTTGCACTCCTTCTTACCTCAGTTTCAACAAGTGGTGCTTTGTCCTTTCTTTTCCTTACGGCATGCAGAGCAGATGTGCTTGATGTGGCAGTATTACATGCCACTAGCTTCTCTGGAGTGGATGTAGAATCCTCCAATACGGCACCATTCTTGCAGATAGGGCCCTGAGAGGTGGTACATCAATCAGGAATCACATAGGGTTTAAAAACTGTGTTTGTAGTGTCCTCAATAATACAGTTCCAAAGCTTAGAAGCTAGAAATGATTTAGCCCAATCAAATTTATCTGGATTAAGAAGAGCAGCTGTGAAAAATTTGCCCATTCAATTGGTACTTGTACACCTTGTCGATTCAGAGGTAGGTGCAAAGTGTTTCTTCCAGAGAGTAGCACCTTCAACACCTAAAAAGGATTCAGAATAACAAGGTTCCATCATCTTTTGAAAAACAGGATCTGCCACATCATTTCCAACTTCCATAGCACCCACAAAGAGACTATGATGAACAATATCTTCATAAATCAGGAGAGGAAAGCCTGGAGGAGCCAAGGAGTCATCAGTACCTGTGCCCAAGAATAGGCCAACTTTGGGAATAAGATTTTCAACCTCTGTTTCAGATTGCTGAACTTCCACAGAATCTGTCAAATTTAATACTTCTCTTCCTTGTGTACAAGAGCCTTTCTGATTACCAATATTCAGTTCCTCATTCGTTCAATATTTTGATTAAGGGCTTGTCTGTTCTCTTTCACTTGTTCCACGGTCACAGAAATGTGTTGATTACTATCTTGATCCACTGCTTCCACTATATTATTCACAAGCTGCTGCGAAGAGAGGGTCTGATCGGAAACAGGATCTCTAGACTGTCCATTCTCCATCTGAGCATCAACTTCATAGTCAGAATCATTAGTTTCTGAACTTTCAGTCACTCAAGTGGATCTCTGAAAGGCTAAAGTGTGCTCTGCTATTACATCAACAAATTTCTCTACATTGAGACAGGCATCCATAGCTGTCGGAGATTCTTCAAATAATACATCTAAAATAGCTTGTGTTTTTTCAGACAGAATGGCTTGCAGATTAGGGTCCGAAAACACAGCACTATTTGAGATAAAGGATTGAGAAGCCATGTTCGTATTAGCTGGAGTGCTAGCATTTGCAGTGGAAGGCCGTGTTTCAGCTGAAAGAGATAACTGCAGGGAAATATTTGCTTCAAACAACATATGATCTGCTGGGGGATCAACTTCAATGAAATTATCAGCTGGTAAGTTCAGATCAATCCTAGGAATATTTTATGCAAATGCACCAGTCAATTCCTGGATAGGTTGAACACCCTGAACAGAACTGTCTGAGTTGGAACTATATTCAGGTAAATTAAGAGTGAGAGTGAGATCACTACCCAGGCCTTCATTTTCATTATTGTCTAACATATTTTCTTCCTCCATAGGTTCAACCAACTCATTTAACTGTGGGAATTCACCTGCATGAACTTCCATATCAACCAAACCGTGAGCAGGAGGCATCGCCCAGTGGTTCCAATCAGCAAAGTTTTCTTCTATCTGTTCCTCAAGAACCATTTGATTTCCAGCGCCCTGATTCCCATTATTCTGTGCATTTCCAGGTTCAGCATTATCTGGTTCTTGAAATGGCAAAGGACCAATGAAGTGATTCTGCTGATTTGGGTGGTGGAATTCTTCATCAGGCCTGGGGTGGGGATTACCATCTTCAGGCACCGGGTCTTCATCCGGTGGACCACCTCCAATCAAATGATCTTGTATGATTACAACAGGGCAAGACCAAGATTCACCCAGGAAATGGTTAGCACCAGAGACTAAAATACTAGTAGGAATATCAGATAGTTTCTCTACTATGATTTTAACCATGACATAAGCGTTAGTGGATTTTGCTCTATCCCAGATGAGTAACTTTCCATAATTCTTGACTGCATTAGAGATCTCATGCAAACATCTCAGATCCGCAGGATAGCCAAATAACATCAACCAAACCTCCCTATTCAGGTCATATCTCTTCCAATTCAAACCTTCATTATGTTTTTGGAAAATCATATGCACATTATCATAAACATGCGGGCTACGAAGCACAAGAAAATCTCTATCTTCCGGGCTTTCCAATCTGACATATGCTTGGCCAAATGGGCAGGGGTGATAGACTGACACCTGACTCTTTTTTCAAGCCTCAGAAACTCATCAACAACTTCATGAACATTCTCGAAAGGCACCTCACCTTGCGGCATTGCACAATGGTAACAATAGCCAAATCTTCATTCTTCAGCTGCAGAGTATCATGAATCACACGGATGCGTGCAGGTCTGCCTTCAACCTCAATGGCATGATGATCTCTTGGCAGGAAAGGGTAGGATCGAAGGGGAATGTGGCCATGTTGTTGGGATCGTAAGGAGGAGCTCCAGTAGGTTGCAGCAAATTTTTTGTACGCGGAGGGGAAGAGGGAGCTAGAAGAGAATCAACAGGTAGCAGAGGAATTAGAGACTCTGACATCGCCAATGAGACTAGACATGATGCGCTCATTTTGCGTGGCAATTAAATTTTCCTTGTCAACCTGCCTAAACTCAGTAGTCCTTTCAATCCTTTGGCGCGAAGATCGAGCAGCTTCCAAAGGAGGAGGATTCGTGACTTCAATTTGCTGCTCTCTTTCCTTAGTTGGCCCAGAGATTTTATTTTTGAAGTAGCAATTATCAGCAATATGTCCCCCAACGATTACATGCCCTACATCTGATGCGATTAGTACAATTGGGCCTCCAATGTCCATCTGAAAGGCAGCGAACATAGAAAGCCTTAGAGCCTGGCCCACTTCTGTTTGAATTTGAAAAAGATGGTCCCTGTAACGGCGCCCTTTGAATAGAGGAGAAATTATTCCCATTAATTCGGGTAGAAACTGAAGCCCGATGTTGACCAGACGAAGAATCTTGACGAATAGCAGGGCGAGATTGATGATCAAAGAATCTAGGAGCACGAATAGCATCTACATATGATTTTTGGGAACCTGAATGATTAGTTCTAGAGACTGTAGTCCATTCTGCTTCTTGTTCTTGCAAGTAGAGTTGATATTCCTTGCGCGAATCAGGACCTCCTTGTCCCCAAGGCCAGAAACTCATACAGAACAGAGAATTGAAAATATTGCCTTCATTAAAAATCAGAAAACCAACTTCTTTAGAGGCCACTGAGAATTTGAAAGACCAATTTTGAAGACGTAACACTCGATAACGAGCAGAAAGGCCACCAAAACAAGATTGCAGAATAAGTCCCACAGAATCAGGATTAAGACGTAGCCTCGAACGGGAGAAATCCACCACAAGAAAAAAAATTCTTTGAGCCCTCTACCTTCAATGAAATTAACCGGAGTGCCCAAGTCTTGACGGATGCGAGCTTCAAAGGTGAGACCTTGTTCGAACTTGAGATCAGAGAGCGCCATGGGGAGCAGCAACCGTGTTCCAATATGGACTCGCACAGGTGCCGGATCCAAGGCAGCTCACGGCGGAGAGAGGAGAAAACTTACCCAGAACTGGAGGAGCCGGAGGGCGCTAGGCTATCTTCGTGATCGAGAGATCGAAAGACAGGATTTGGTGGCCGTCGGCGGTTTAGGCGAGGGCTGTCGCCAGAGCTCTCATGACCCGGGGCAGGGTAGTTCGCGAGAGAATAATTGCTATCGGTTTTTAATTTATAACAGTTAATGTGAGATTAGATCTTATGGCTTTCTTCTTGTCTTGCATAAATCCTTTCTCGTTTGAAATTCACACAAATAATGTGTATCATCTATCGAGCCCTACACAAAATTACACTATACATAGAAGAGAACGATGGGAAGTTGTCTTGAATATCTAGAATACCCGTAGTAATGGTTACGATTTAAATGAAAAAACAGCACATATTTAGAAATAGAGCGAGTATTAGCAATAAAATTATCAATATGAAATGAAATTAGTAAAATCATAGACATGCTAGGGAATTTGTTCTTTTACAAAGTTGCTACAAGTAAAAATAAAGTGAGACAAGCCAGCTTTCCTTGGGAGCGACTTGTGTTCCTCTCCAACAATTTTTTTATGAAATGATATTTGTTGGTGTTACAAAACTGTTTAAGAAATCGTACGTGCAGATTAAAAATCAATGAAAAGTGAGTACTATGTGCATTGTGCCAAATAAAGAGAGCTGCTGGTTGAAGAAGGCTTGAGCATGGTTGGAGCAACTGACCGTGGACGATGTGACCTTCTTGAAGGCTTTGACAAAGGTGCCCTTGTTTTATGCCAGGGGTAAGGAATCCTTGGACCGAGGGGTCGGACGATGGTGGTATTAGGCGTCGTTCCCCTCTCGAGGGCATCATATGTTAAGCTTTCTTCGGTTAGAGGAACCAACGCACGACGATGTTGTTGGTGCATTGTTTGTCAACGATGGTGGTGGTGAGGTGAAATTGGTCGCGGTGAGTTTTGGTAGTCATCAAGGGATTTCCCGTGCCATACCTTGTGTTCATGGACAAGAGACGGGTCTTCGGTTCTATGTGGGCTTCTTCGGCGCAAGCTCAACATTTTTAATCACGTTTTCATCCCAGAGCCAAAATTGTTTGGTCTTGACGTGGGTGGTAGACTATTTGTCATAGACCGGCATGGGTTTCATGGTCTATTTTACCGTAGGCTCGGGCGGTGTGTGTGTGTGTGTCTAGCTAGAGGAGAAATGACAACGATGATGCTTGACGACAACCTCGATGGTCATCTTTCTTCTTGACGACATGTGTGTTCTTCATGCGGGTAGCCAGGTCGTTTGGTTTCCTTGTGCATTCATGTTGCATGATGGCAATTTGTGGGTGTTTGTGAAGGTTTTCATCCGGTTTTCTGTTAATTAATTGGATAATTCAATTCTTCTTAATTAAGACGAGTCAAAACTTTTGCCACCAATCTAAAAAAAGATATGTTTGTCGTTCGACTTTTAGGTTACTTTGTGCGCTTAGCCATTACTCACTCTATTCATAGAACGATGTGGTATGCATTATAGATATGGTTTTTTATATGCACTTGTTACCTTTAGTTTTATTGGTATACTTTACCAGAAATTTGTGTAATTTTTATAATAGCGAGTATACCATATATCACAATGGTACTTTCAGCTTAAGTTTTGCACTCCGATATTTTTGTACACATCGACTGTCAAAGTTAGTAAAATTGTGGGTTTTCAAGCTAGCCGTCTACTCATTTATTTTCCAAAGAAGAGAGTCCTCCCTCCATTCGGGTATACAATCATATATGTTTCTTCTTAAGTTTAATTATTTTGTGGTTTGACCAAATTTATATAAGAGCAACAATATAACTTGGTGGTGACAGTCCACTTTTCATCAATGCACTCTTTGTTAGACTATTAGGCATAATTTCCATGATTAATTCCAGAATAGTAAACATGATCGCAACAACTACTAACATGTTAAACTCGAAAATACTTGACGTATTAATTAACATGAACAGCAACAAAACATCTACTAACACAGCCATAATAAAACAGCAGGTCGGAACGTGACACACGTACCGAATGGTAGTAGATGACGTAGTCGTTGGAGCAGCGACGGCGGCAGCTTGAGCAGCGACGGTAGCAGCTCGAAGAAGACGACGTTGAAGACGAGTCGCCCGCGGACCCGGAGATCGTCCAGGAAGTCGAGCCGTGATGAAGAACTTGAGCAGTCGCGCGGAGCGCTTCCCAAAAACCTTATTCGCCCTCTCCCGTACAGGATCACAAGGACGAGCGGTTCCGGAGACCTGCTGTCCCGTTCGCCGGTGCACGCCGGCGCACGGGATGGAGTAGACTACGGTGGCGGCGCAAGGCACGAGATTGGCAAAACCTAGATTGGTTCGGTGTTTCAGCGCACGCAGTGCACGGCAATATATAGTGCGGTTCGGGAAACCCTAACACGTACACCGTGGGCCAAGTCCACGTCGCACACGTTTTGGGTCGGTTACAGTAGCCCACGATCCGGGAGCGACCCGAACCGACTAACTGTGACGCGTCCGTCCAAACCGTTTTTCCCGGACTGCAAAAATAAAGCTCGGCTCGGCGAGATTCCCGCAACCCGCGGCGCGTCGTGACGAGACGGACGGACGGACGGCGGCGGAGGAGGAGGAGGAGTGCGCACGAGAGAGCCTTCTGTTCTCAACTAGCACACCAAGTGGTACAACACTCCACCTTATAAGGTGGTGTTTGTCTCCTCCAACTAGCAATGTGGGACTAAACTTTAGCCCACTCCACTCCCATGTGCTGCCACAAAATGGGCTTTGAGATTTTCTGAAATTGCTTATTGGGCTGCCCAAATGGGCCCAATTCTAACAATCCCCCACCAGATCTCAAATTCCCATTTAGAGATTTTGCCAAACCTCGTTTCTTGTTTATATACCAGTGTTTCAGCAGAGACTGTTAAGTTGAACTTCCGCCTAGAGCTTCAAGCTACATCTACCAGCAACTTGAACAATGGACGAACCTTGAATTGCAAGTTTGGTGCCAATAGACTTCACTCAAAGTCATAACCAGTACGTGGCTGCCAGTAGCCTACCCCGCGGGTGGAGCATATGCGTCATACTCCCTGGTCTCTTCATGAGCTTACTAGAGATCACCCAAATCTCATAGACTGCGACGTTTAACAGTCGGACTCATATAGGTGTGTTCTTTCAAGGTCGCTCTGTAGGATAGCACCTTTGCTACGAATAGCCAACAGAAACACATTAAGGCATATTGCCAACCTGCCTTACAGAATGTGAGAGTTATGCATCTTCCCACGGAGAGGGTTACAAAATAACTCTCCTCAGTTAAACCACTAGCTTGTTCTTCCCAGGTCCTAATTCACGGGATCTCCGATCACATAGGTTGGGTTACCACTATGGTGTAACGCTCACGGGTCTCAACCCCATCTCCCTCGATGCACTATCTATCACATTACGTGATAGTCCCTTCGTAAAGGGATCTGCCAGGTTTTTGTCTGTTTGAATATAACTAACAGTTATTACTCCGGAGTTTCTCATTTTCCTGACAGACTTCAAGCGTCTCTTGACGTGTCTTGATGACTTCGCATTATCCTTAGCACTGTTCACTTTCGTAATAACCGTTTGGTTGTCACAGTTCATAAGGATGGCCGGTAATGGTTTCTCAACCACCGGCAAGTCCATCAAGAGCTCACGCAGCCATTCTGCCTCAACAGAAGCTGTATCTAAAGCAGCAAGTTCTGCTTCCATGGTTGACCTCGTCAAAATGGTCTGTTTGCAAGACCTCCATGACACTGCGCCACCTCCAAGAATAAATGCATATCCACTTGTGGCGTAGAGCTCATCAACATCTGAGATCCAGTTCGCATCACAGTATCCCTCAAGCACCGCAGGGTGCCCTGAATAGTGAATCCCATAACTCATTGTACCGTTCAGATAGCGCATGACCCTTTCAAGTGCATGCCAATGATCAATACCCGGGTTAGACATGAACCTGCTCAACTTGCTCACAGCAAAAGAGATATCAGGTCTCGTCGCGCTCGCAAGGTACATGAGTGAACCGATCACTTGAGAATATCTTAATTGATCTCTCGTTTCCTTTTTGTTCTTTCTGAGTGTCACACTGGGATCATAGGGTGTTGGAGAAGGCTTGCTGTCTATATAACCAAAGCGGCTCAAGACCTTCTCAACATAGTGTGATTGCGTTAACGTAATCCCACTCTCATCCCTAATCAACTTAATGTTCAGGATCACATCAGCTTGTCCCAGATCTTTCATATCAAAGCTCTTTGACAGAAAGACTTGACCTCATTTATCACTATCATGCTTGTACCGAAAATCAGTATGTCATCAACATACAAGCATAATATAACACTATCGCCCCCACCATGGCGATAATATACACACCTATCAGCCTCATTAATGGCAAAGCCTGCAGAAGTTAAAGTTCTGTCAAACTTCTCATGCCATTGCTTAGGTGCTTGCTTCAGCCCATACAAAGATTTTAACAATTTGCACACCTTTCTCTCTTCACCTTTTACTACAAACCCATCAGGCTGATCCATATAGATTTCCTCTTCCAACTCTCCGTTAAGGAAAGCTGTCTTTACGTCCATTTGATGAACGATAAGACCATAGGAGGCAGCCAGGGAAAGTAGTACTCGAATGGTGGTGAGTCTAGCAACAGGTGAATAGGTGTCAAAGTAATCTTCGCCTTCGCGCTGGGTGTAGCCCTTGGCTACAAGCCGTGCCTTGTACTTCTCAATAGTACCATCAGGCCTTAGCTTCTTCTTGAACACCCACTTACAACCCACAGGTTTGCAGCCGTAGGGTCGTTCAGATAATTCCCAAGTTCCATTAGAAAGAATCGAGTCCATCTCATTATGGACAGCTTCTTTCCAGTCATCAGCATCAGGAGATGCAAATGCCTCTGCAATGGACGTGGGAGTATTGTCCACAAGGTACACAATGAAATCATCACCAAAGGATTTTTCAGTCCTCTGTCTCTTGCTCCTCTTGGGAGCTGATTCATTGTCATCCTTCTCAAGGACTTCCTCAACAGTGGTTGTTCAGAATGATCAACAGATGTACTAGGTTCAGCAAATATCTCAGAAGAAATTCTAGCAATGCTATGCATATCCTTCATAGGAAACGTGTTCTCAAAAAATGTTGCATCACGAGATTCCAAAATAGTATCAACATGCATATCAGGTATCTCAGATTTAACCACTAAAAATCTATAGCAAATGCTCCGCTGAGCATAACCTAGAAAGACACAATCCACTGTCTTCGGTCCAAGTTTTCGTTTCTTAGGAATTGGAACATTGACTTTCGCCAAACATCCCCAAGTACGAAAATAAGAAAGTGATGGTTTTCTCCCAGACCACTCCTCGTAAGGTGTCTTCTCTTTATCCTTGTTAGGAACTCTATTCAGGACATGACACGAAGTCAACAAAGCCTCCCCCCACCATGCCTTAGATAAACCAGCAGTGTCCAACATGGCGTTCACCAAGTCGGTCAGCGTGCGGTTTTTCCTCTCGGCAACCCCGTTTGATTGGGGCGAATAGGGAGGCGTCCTCTCATGAATAATACCATGTTCCTCACAGAATTCATCAAATACGTTGGAGAAATACTCGCCACCACGATCTGACCTAAGACGTTTGATCTTTCTCTCTAATTGATTTTCTACTTCAGCTTTATAGATTTTAAAGTAGTCTAAAGCTTCATCTTTAGTGTGCAACAAATATACATAACAGAACCTAGTAGCATCATCGATTAAAGTCATGAAATATCTCTTATCACCTTTTGTCAACACGCCATTCATCTCACATAGATCCGAATGTACGAGTTCTAGAGGTGCCAAGTTTCTCTCCTCGGCTGCCTTGTGAGGCTTTCGAGGTTGCTTAGATTGCACACAGCTATGGCACTTAGAACCTTTGGCAATGGTGAAAGTAGGAATTAAACTCAAACTGGAAAGTCTACTCATTAAACCAAAATTAACATGACATAAACGAGAGTGCCAAACATTAGCATCCGAATCCACACTGCCACAAATATGGTTTACTGACTTATTACAAAAATCCGATAATGAAAAGCGGAACAAGCCTCCGCACTCATACCCTTTACCAATAAATTGTCCAAACTTTGACACAACTACTTTATTGGACTCCAAGACTAATTTAAACCCATCTCTGCATAGAAGGGAGCCGCTAACAAGATTCTTGTTCATAGTAGGGACATGCTGCACGTTCCTCAGCTGCCCGAATCTTCTACCGTGCCAACACCACGAACAGAAGCATGTGATCCATTCCCCATTAAGACGCTTGAATCTGCGACCTGATAAGAAGTGAACATAGAGATGTCAGCACATACATGAACATTAGCACCCGTATCAATCCACCAACATGGAGATTGAAATACTGAAAGCACAATCGGTAAATTACCGTACCCATCAGCATTGCTAGCGGTCACGACGTTGACATGCTTTCTTCCCTTTCTTGTCTGCACGATCTGGGCAGTCCACAGAGAAGTGTCCGGGCTCTCCACAAGTGTAGCACTTTAGCTCAGATTTGTTCAGCATCTTCTTCTTCTTCTTGAAAGAAGTAGTCTTGGTAGGCATGTTGAAGGAAGGCTTGCTCTTTGCCTTGCTCTTGCCATGGTGAAAGTTCTTCTGCACCATGTTGGCGCTAGACTGACCTTCACCACCTCTCTCAGCAGTGTCCTTAGCCCGAGCCTTCTCCTCAACATCAAGAGACGCTATCAGGTTTTCAACCGATATCTCCTGTCTCTTGTGTTTGAGAGTTGTGGCGAAGTTCCTCCATGAAGAGGGCAACTTTGCAATAATGCATCCAGCCACAAACTTGTCAGGTAAGGCACACTTAGCGTGCTCAAGCTCCTTAGCAATGCACTGTATCTCATGAGCCTGTTCGACTACAGAACGGTTGTTAGCCATCCTGAAGTCATGGAAGCTCTCCATGATGTACAGTTCACTGCCAGCATCTGCTACACCGAACTTAGCGTTCAGTGCCTCCCAGAGCTCTTTGGCATCTGTAATGTGCATGTACACATCAAACAGCTTGTTGCTAAGAGCACTCAGAACGAGTCCCACAAAGGCAGTATTGGTTTCCTTGAACTTGTTCTGATCCTCGTCAGATATAGTTCCTTCAGGTAAACCCTCACTAGCCTCGAACACTTTCAGAGATCGCAACCACAGTGTGGTCTTGTACTGCCATCTCTTAAAGTCCACACCGGTAAACTTGTCCGGCCTCAGCGCATCAGATAGATGTCCCATGTTTAACTCAGGAAATTGCCTATAACAAATATAAGGTTTTTGGATTGTTGGATTATTAGGCATAATTTCCATGATTAATTCCAGAATATAAACATGATCGCAACAGCTACTAACATGTTAAACTCGAAAATACTAGACGTATTAATTAACATGAACAGCAGCAAAACATCTACTAACACAGCCATAATAAAACAGCAGATCGGAACGTGACACACGTACCGAATGGTAGTAGATGAAGTAGTCGTTGGAGCAGCGACGGCGGCAGCTTGAGCGCGACGGTAGCAGCTCGAAGAAGACGACGTTGGAGACGAGTCGCCCGCGGACCCGGAGATCGTCCAGGAAGTCGAGCCGTGATGAAGAACTTGAAAGCAGTCGCGCGGAGCGCTTCCCAAAAACCTTATTCGCCCTCTCCCGTACAGGATCACAAGGACGAGCGGTTCCGGAGACCTGCTGTCCCGTTCGCCGGTGCACGGGATGGAGTAGACTACGGTGGCGGCGCAAGGCACGAGATTGGCAAAACCTAGATTGGTTCGGTGTTTTCAGCGCACGCAGTGCACGGCAATATATAGTGCGGTTCGGGAAACCCTAACACGTACACCGTGGGCCAAGTCCACGTCGCACACGTTTTGGGTCGGTTACAGTAGCCCACGATCCGGGAGCGACCCAAACCGACTAACTGTGACGCGTCCGTCCAAACCGTTTTTCCCGGACTGTAAAGCTCGGCTCGGCGAGATTCCCGCAACCCGCGGCGCGGCGCGGCGCGTCGTGACGAGACGGACGGACGGACGGCGGTGGAGGAGGAGGAGGAGTGCGCACGAGAGAGCCTTCTGTTCTCAACTAGCACACCAAGTGGTACAACAATCCACCTTATAAGGTGGTGTTTGTCTCCTCCAACTAGCAATGTGGGACTAAACTTTAGCTCCCACTCCACTCCCATGTGTGCTGCCACAAAAATGGGATTTGAGATTTTTCTGAAATTGCTTATTGGGCTGCCACATATGGGCCCAATTCTAACACTCTTAACCAAGTTTACTTTTTTCCTCTAAAACTTATGTTCGGTCCGAAATAAAACTTAATTTTTGGAAAAAAAAATGCTTTGGTGGACAACACGTGACATAAAAAAGAATTTGTACTCGCTACAGCATCCCTATGGTGGCAGTTGTGTGGCTTCGTCATATGGGCTGCGTGGCGGGTTATTCTTCCTGAACATGTTTGTTTGGCTATTTACCATACATTTTGCGGTTACCTCGAGGTTTTTCTTTTCATACCAACCTTGAATAAGGAAATATATCGCTTTATTCACCGGTCGATGCAGAGGCCGAGGCTTCATGCCTTTCGGGAAAACGTGGCACAAACAATTCTGCATACTAGACCGGACCGGAATATAATATAGACCGGCCCATTTGAACCAAAAAAAAAATTCCTCACACGAGGGATCGTGTTGTCCCACGTGTCGTCTGCTTGTCCTTGTCGACGATCAAGCTCGCCCATCACATCCATGGCCCCGCTCCGCCCGTACCCCTTAACTCGTCTACCTCTCCATGCTAAACACATTGGTACCGAGCTCAGTGTCGTGATTCTCTCTTATTTTGGATGTGCAAGGGGTGTGCCAGTGTACGGTTTGGCGGAGTTGACCGGGCCATGGGCTCGGTAATTTCTTCTTCATTTTTGGATCTGCAAGAGGTGTGTCACGGTTTGGTTAGGTTTTTCTTTGTCTACATCGGTGTCTATTTCTCTGACATATTTTTAGCTTTATCGGTGTGTGATTTTTAGACCGAGTGCAGCCCATTGCTAGCTGAGTATAACTTAGTTCCACGTCATTTTTAACCAATCTAGTAATGGCCAATAAGTATAGTAGTTAGATATAAATATGTACTACATTATTAAATTATTAATTATTAATAAGCTGTGAAAAATTAGAACCTGACAATTGGGACCCACTGACCGAAACCTGACAGTATGGACCCACTGACCAGAACCTGACAGCTGGGACCCGTGGAACAGAACATGCCACTTGGGACCCACATACCAGAATCTGACAGTTGGGACCCACTTGCTAAAAAGAAAATAATTGCAAAGGCCCAAAAATAAAGAGGCCAAAATATTGGGCTTGGCCCATGTAATCGATAATAATTAACAGGAAAAAATATTCCAAATTGTTGGGCTCGGCCCATGTAAAGCAAAGAACTGGACTGAGCTGATTTTGATCTACCACTATTTCATTTGGTCACAATTTTGCCACGTCATCCATGCCAGGTTGGATCTGACGTGGACAGGCCAGATCGCCAGTGACCAAAACAAATGGTCATAACATTTGTGGCCTTTGATTTTATTTAGTCATAAGCGTCTATGACGATTGCAGAAAAAGTCGCATAATTTGATTGCTGACCGCCAGCTTTTGACCAACTGTTTTGGTCACAAAAGGGTCACTGATAAAAATACGTGACCATTCGGTGACCAATATGGAGGGTCACCAGTTAGCATATTTCTTGTGGTTAACCACCGTGATGCAGCTCCCTTTTAATTTACACCCGCTTTTGTTCACTCATCTTCTCTCTTCCAAATCATAAGGGATGTGTTATCTAAATCCTTTTTATCCCGCTTACGTCACCTCGTTGTACATGCTCTTAAGAGTTTTGAATTTATTCTAGACCAAACTGAAGTTTTGTGAGATGGAAACTAAAGTTCCACCACAATTCAGGGACGAAAAGCAGACTTTTCTAAGAGCATCTCCACCGGCGCGCCCAATAGAGCGTCTGGCAAAGTTGCCGGATATGCGCTATTGGGCGCACCGGCAAGCATTGCCACCTATTGGGAGCGGCGCGCCCCACCGGTCGCTCCCAATAGACGCTCCCAGATCACAAATTTAAATAAATGGCGAGACGACCTTGTTCAAATAGCGTTGATCATCAAGTTCACACACCCAAAAGCATCGCCCGTTGTCCGGCGATCATATTACAGAACCTCGATCGCAATTCAGTTGATCGTCAGCACCGGCTCGTCCGCCTCCTCCTGCGTCTCGGCGTCTTCCTAGCCCGGGCGCGGCGATGGCTGTGCCTCTGCGTCGGAGGACGTCGTTCTCGTCGCAGGCTCCCCGGTCGTGTCCATTGGCGCGGTGGTCGTCGTTGTTTCAATGAGCGCGGTGGGCGTCGCCGTGTCCATCGGCGTCGGCTCCGACGGAAGGACCCCCATCTCACGCAAGATGCGCTGCTGGCTGAGTTGAAACCAAGCCCTCATCTCCAGCGTGTAGGCGGAGAGGTCGGCGGTCAAGATCTTGGAGTCCTCCTTCATCTTCCGAGTGACGGATTGCGACACCTCGGACATGGCCTGAATCTTTGCCGTGTCGGCTTGCATGACAGCCGCTTGGGCCTTCTCCCTCTCGACCTCGAGCCGCTCCTTCTCGAGCTTGATCTTCTCCTTCTCGAGGGCGACCTTCTCGACATGCTTGCTCATCAAGGACGACCAACTCTCAGCAAAGGTGCTTTCGTTTTGCTTCGACATAGTGGTGATGTCGGCGAGGCACTTGTCGATGGACGCTTCCACGGACGCAGCGGTCGCCTTGTCGCTCTTGGCCTTCTTGTTCCCAACAGGGTGCCCCTCCGACGTTGGGAACGCCGGGTCGTTCGGCCCTTGGGCTCCGTGGCCGCCGTTGAGGTCGATCCGCGTCCTCTCCCGCTTCTTTTTGTTTTGGAGCTTCACGAAGCAATGCATGAACTTGAAGTCCTTGTGATCATTGTTCTCTTGGTACAACATGGTCGCGTCGGTCAAAAAGTCCTTCACCGTGTTGCCGCTCTCTTTCCTCCTTTTAATTTGCTCAAGGTCGCCGTGGAACTTGTTGCATTCGGCTTGGATTGCCCGCCACCTATGCGACATTGCATTCCAATTGTGATCCATAGGCACCTTCGCATAGTCACCATACCACATCGTCTTATGGAATTGTTTTTCGACCCTCTTCCAATACCGACCGTAGGTTTGGTTGGAGCCGACGATGGAGTCGTTCGTGACAAGCTTCCATGCGTCGCAAAGGCACTCGTCCTCCTTGGTCTTCCACCGCTTGCCTTTTGTGCCCTTGCTCCTCGTCTTCCGGACCATCGGGGCCTCCACACCCTCGCCGCCGCCCTCCACATCCTCATCGCACCCTCCATGTACTCTCTGACGCCCTCCATGTCCTCCTCTCCGTCGCCAGCTTTCTCCTCTCCATCGCCATCTTCCTCCTCACCATACCATCCGGCATCCACATCTGGCTCACTGACGGACGGCGCCGTCCCCTCACGGATCATGCCACGCAACACTTCCGAGCCTTCGATCTATTGCAATCAACAACGCGCATGTCGGTTTCATGTATTGAGCACAATGATCATGGCGGCAAAGGACGTAGATTTCATACCATGTCGTGGTCGACGTCGCCTGGCATTCTGTCGAACATGTGGGCATCGGAGTAGCCGGTACCATCGCCGTCCGCGTCAAATAGGCATTGCCGGCCGCTCACATCGACGCGCTAGCGACGCCGGTCTCTCTGTAGAACCGGTGAGTCGGTGAACGCCTTGTTGAGATCGATGGGGACGCCGACGCCGACGGTCGGCGAATCGGGGCGGCTGCTGCTTTCTTAGAATGGCGAGGCCCGTATCGCGAAACGCGGGGTGACGCCACTGCCATCAAAGAACGCTGGGTTCATGCGCCACCCACCGCGTTCGTGCTCCCTTGACTTGCGCTGCCGGCAGCTGCGTACGCCATCGTCGCTCGTAGCAGATCGATCTCCTTCTGCCTAACCTCCGCACTGACGCGCCTCCCTCCTGTCTACGGTGGCCGCCGCTTGACGCGTCAGCTCCTTGTCCCAGTCTTCATCCGGCATGTTCGGCGGCCGCGGGCGAGGTAGCCGCCGCGAGCGCCCCCGCGAGCAGCACCACCCCGTCGTCCTCCTCCACCGCGAGCGCCGCCACGGTTGCGTTTGATGGGCGACATCGGCGGCGGACGTGGATCGCCAAAGGTGGGAAAGGCGGGAAGGAGGAGCGCGGGTAGGCAAATGGCGGTAGAATGAAAAGGGGCGGGGCGGAGGGGAAAGTGATATAGAGCGTCTGTGCCACTGCCGCGTCGGGCCCGCCCGTCAGACCCAAAGTAGCGCGCGTTGCCGCGGTTGCCGGCGCGCCCGATTGCGTCCCTAGAACCTGGGCGCGAAACGGGGTTGCCGGACGCTATATTGGGCCACGCCGGCAACTTTTGGGCTATTGGGCGCGTCGCTGGGAGCCGATTTCGTGTCGGCGCCCAATAGGACTATTAGAAGCGAAGTTGGGCGCGTCGGTGGAGATGCTCTAACTTGGTTAAAACAAGACCAGTTTGACTCAAATCAAAATCTAGACGTAGGGCTTAGAGCATCTCCACCGGGGGCCTCCAAGTGACCCCCCAAAGGCCCATTGGGGGTCTGGACGGCCAAAACGCCAGCAGCGGCACCCCCCAAAGTGTCACCCCGAGCAAAAACATGTCTGGCACCTCCGAAGAGGCCTCCAAATTTGGAGGCCCTCTCGGGGGTGCCGGACATGGGGGCGGACATGCGTCTGACAGGGGAGGCCCGCCCGTCATAGAGACAGCGCGGCGCGCCCAAATTCCCCTTCATCTACATTGCCGCCTCCGGCGCCAAAATTCCCAATCTTCCCTCCATTTCCAAAACCCTTGCGCCGCCGCCGCCGCGAGCTCCTCGCCTTCCGCCACCATGCCGCCAAAGCCCGTCGGCCTCGCGAAACCCAAGGGGGGTCGCAAGCCGCTGGCGTCGTCGCAGCCGAAGAAGAAGCCGATGAAGCGGGAGCCGCAGTAGTATTCGGTGCTGCTTAAAAAGGTGCCGCTGGGCCAAGGCGTCCTGCGCTCTGCCGCCTCCCACCTTCGGCAGATGAGGCGACTGAAGCGAAGGACAAGGCGGCTGGTGAGACCGTCGAGATGTTGATCGCCATGAGCCAAAGCAGCTCAAGCCCGGGGGCACCGGCGTCTTTTGCGGGTCGCCGTCTGCCCCGGGCTTCTTCGACGACACCTCCGGCTACCAGACGCAACAGTCGCGGATTCCCCCCCCCCCCCGACGCCCTCGATCTGAACGGGACGCCGTTGGTGTTCAGCGAATCGCGGCGATGCGGCGGACGATAGCCACAAACGCCGACGCGACTGCTTCCCGCGGCCTCCTCTTCGGCAACACGGTCGACCAACGATAACACTAACGCCGAGGGAGATGAAAGAAGCCTGTCGCCTGCCAGCGCGGACCGTCCAGAGATGGGAGTCAAGGCGTGCAAGGCGGCGGCCAAGGCTGGCAAGAAGCCGGCGGCGTCGGGCAGCATCCAAGAGACGTTGAAGATCTTTGTTGCCGAGTCGACTGCCGAGAAGAAGAAGATGCAAGAAGCGTCCGACAAGAAGTGGGCGCTCTACTTCAAGATGCAAAAGAACAAGCTCAAGGCCCAGGAGAAGAAGGAGGAACGTCTGTTCATGGCCACCAACACGAGCGACATGAGCCCCAACCAGAAGGCCTACTTCGTGGCCGAACTGAGGCGCATTCAGACTGAGAAGACGGCGGCCGAAGCGGCGGCGCTCGATCAGTCCGAAGAGGAAGGCGAGGAGGAGGAAGCCGACGCGTGATCGCGTGATCGGCATGCACCATTGCGCCGGGGGTGGGGGGGCGCCCTTTTGATGGCCGGCATTGGAGACTAGTTCTTCGGCGCGGTCGACCCTTTTTGATGGCCGGCGTTGGAGACTTGTTCTCCAGCGCGGTCGAAACTATGTCATGGCCGTGATTTGGTACTTCAAATCCGGCGCGGCTGAACAGTTGATTGCCGGACGAGTTCGACACTTTTATTAATGCATGAAACTACTTATTTGCATATCATTACAACTAGAAATTCCGAAAACTACTCCTCGTCATCGGAGTCGGCATTGGGCGGCGGTGTTCCTGGCTCGTCGTCCGCCGGCGCCGCGACTGGAGGTCCCTGCTCCCACTCCGGTGCCACCGCCTGGGGGGAGGCCGGTTCTGCATGTGCACCAGCCGCACGGGACGGCCACGGGGACCAAGGCTCCCACGGTGAGTACGCAGGGCGTGCCGGTGATGGAGTTGCGGGCTCGGCCTCCTGCTCCTGATCGGCCTCGACGTCCACGGCCTCCTTGTCCTGCTCCTGATCGGCCACCACGGCCTCCTTGTCCCACACCTGATCGGCCACCACGGGCTCCTTCTCAGGCGACGACATGGCGAGCGAGTTTTGGGCGGTGGTGCGTGGAGAGACTGTGACGGCGTGGATATATCGCTGCGAAACCACGTGAACGCAACCCCGAAGCGACACGCCGGCGGTTGCACGTCCACACCAAACCGCCGTGTACCAAAGCGACGCGAAGGTGAACCGGCGGCGGTTCGTGCGCCCGCAAGGTGTTCGATCTATTGCTCAAAACTAGGGCCATTTGGGGGGTGGGCCTTTGGGGTGCGCCGCTGTGGGCGGGGTAAAAAACATGGGCGGACACATGTCCGGCACCCCCAATTGGGCCTCCATTGGGGGTGCCGGACACGAATTTGGAGGCCCCGACGGAGATGCTCTTAGGGAGTAGCTTTTCCCTCTAGTTAGAGCGCATGAACTTTGGTGTCCTGATGACACGCAACAGAGTACGAGTAACCCAATTGGGGGTGCCGGACACGAATTTGGAGGCCCCGGCGGAGATGCTCCGAGCGCATGAACTTTGGTGTCCTGATGACACGCAACAGAGTACGAGTAACCCAATTAGTGGTGCCGGACACGAATTTGGAGGCCCCGGCGGAGATGCTCTTAGGGACTAGCTTTTCCCTCTAGTTAGAGCGCGTGAACTTTGGTGTGTCCTGATGGCACGCAACAGAGTACGAGTAAATGGCACGTACTATGTCGTCCGATCGATGAGATACAGTAGCGGCAGAAGTAGACTGTGCATCTATACGCTGGAACGAATCCGCCGCATTGAACTACGAATCCAGAAAGTCTGTGTGAATTATGTATGTGTAAGAGGCCGCTCCCCTTCTCCTCTGATCGCTACAGTGCGAGAGAGGCGATTTTTGGGATCTCGCCGTCGATCCACCTTCTCCGCCGGTGAGGCGTGGGTTCCTCCACCTCCGTCGGCTGCTCCGGCACCGGGAGGGTGGGGAAGCCCGTCTCACGGCGTGTATATAGGGTAGGGTTCGTGTGGTGGCCGGCCAGCGGTGCTCCGGAGGTGGCGGTGGTGCTGGTCGTGTTTTTGCTGTCGGCGTGGCTCTCCTCCGGCGGTGGCGCTCCATGGAGCTTCGTCGTCTCGCGCGCGACTTCCGGGAGCCGGGAAATCGGTGGATTTCCTTCGCTCCGCTCTAGGCCAGATCCGGGTGCGGCGGATCTGGGCGATCTGCAGAGGGACGAGGAGGTGGCTGCTGCAGGGGTTCGTGGTGAGCGGGTTGAAGATCTGGGGCGCTCGCCCCAGAGCTGGAGCGGTGGGTGCTTGGGGGCCTCCCCCGGCCGATGTTCCTCAGTGCGAAGGAGATCCATCTCTACGGGGATGGTGGTGGTTGCGGCTCGACAACGCCTCTGGGCAAGGAGTTCCCCCGCTTTCTGGGTAAGTGGTGCCGGCGGCTGGGGCCTGCTTCGTCGTCGACGTTGGAGGACGGTCGTGTTCGGTGTCATAGAGGTTGAAGACGGTTTGTGGCTGCAGTGCTTCCTTCTGGTTTCGATCTGTATTTCGCTTTCCTCTGTGGTTGTTTGCTTGATCTGGTTGCTGGTTGTAATCTTTTTAGTATGAATCAAGTATGCACATTACAAAAAAAAAAAAGTCTGTGTGAATTAGGCGTGCATGCATGCGTATCCGGTCCTGATGGATAACGTAGCCGCGTGCAGCTGACAAGTGACAAGTAGGAGCACATTACATTGACGCATGTCATCTCACTGTACTAGAGTACGCCCAGCCGTCGGCCTGAACTGAGCTGGTCACGTCGATGGCGCCCTAGTGTCAGGGTAGAGTCTTGTCCATCCGCCGCAGGATTGCAGGTGTGATGATGATATCCACGCTCAGATCATCTCTCATTACTTTTTCCCGTTACGTCGTGGGAGAAGTTTCGTGGTCGTGAACCCTGACGAAACTCGTTGATCAGTG
Source organism: Poa pratensis (assembly GCA_947311845.1). Lineage (NCBI taxonomy): Eukaryota > Viridiplantae > Streptophyta > Magnoliopsida > Poales > Poaceae > Poa > Poa pratensis. The sequence continues at coordinate 9,260,904 of CAMZMU010000104.1, read as the reverse complement.
GTCGTGGCCTTGGAATTTTTGACATAATAGACCACATGGAAAAACGAAATGTCAAAAAAGACCACCTACGAAAATATTTGTCAAAAAGGACCACCTCGTCGGTGACGGCAGGCGTGCCAGCTGACACGTGGCTCCTGCCGCCACGGTCAGCGGCGACGCGGGTGGCCGCCATGGACACTGGCGGCAAGCCGGCGAGAACGGGATTCCGTCCGTCCCAGACCGAAAACTTGGCGATGCGGGCCCCAGCCGCCTGGCTCCGTGGCGGCAGGATGGCAGGCTGGCAGCCGCCTTGGCCCGTGGCGGCCTCCTGCCATGCTGCTGCATGCTGCCGACTGATTAGTGTTGCGCCATGCATGCCAACTGATTAGTGCGGTCACCATTTCCAGCATGCAGCCATGCATGGCAGCAATTAGTGCTGCACACTGATTTTGCTGCATGGGCGGGAAAAAAGACGAGAAACAGTGGAGGCATCAATGAAAAGAACCGAAATACTCCCTCCGTCTAGGTTTATAAGTCACTCGTGTATCCATAGGTTGCGAATTTAACCAAAATAACACAAGAAATATATTATGAAATACATATCATTAGAAAATTTAGATGTTATATTTTCTAATGGTATAATTTTTAGTTTATAAAAAATATATTATATTGGTCAAATTCACAACCTAGGGATACGTGAGTGATTTATAAACCTAGACGGAGGGAGTAGGAAACATTGGAGGACGGCGGTGATTAACACTTTGTCTGTACTGGTATTTTATGGACCGAAAGAGGAGAACAGCTGACATGCGACACTGTGTTGACGGCGGTGATTGCGACACTGCATGCATGTTCTTCACTAGATTCGAACGGCGCGGCTCGCCGCGCGGCGTTTGTCGGTTCTTTCAATTTCTTGCCCGTGGTTGTCACATTTTATACAGATTATTAAAAAAATGGTTTATATCGACATGTATAGGCAAATCAGGTTGATAATTGATTGGAAGCGTATTTTAAGGATCCTATGAAATCAACAATCATCATATTATACAATCAAAATCAAAATTTCAAGAAATAGGAATATGAAAGTAATGCTGCAGTACACATGAAAATTAATATAGAAATGTACACCATATTGACATAACATAAGATGGCATTACGAAAGTTCCATATAGGTGTACATAATATTTGTGCACACACAGTAGTACTAAATACAGAAGTTATGATCAGTTCGGAAACACCATTTCAAACACCTAATGAGTTTCATGTAACTGATAACGATTTGAAAAGTCAGCGCAACTGGTCTCAACAGCATTAACAATGAGACGATGGCGGAACCAAAATGCTAACGACCATGGTTGCAGGGGCAGTCACGGACAAAGACTATGTATAGGCAAAATAAGTCCATACTGCAGGAACAAAGTTCAGAATTAATCAAGAATGTAGTTTTGTTTATAGAATCAACAAAAGGTTTGGTTTGGCCAAACCTTCGGCAATAGCATCCTAAGTCTTTTCTTGTTGGTTTGCTGCTGCAGGGACGCCATCAGTTGCATGGATCGAACTCGAGCAGAACTAAAAGGACAGCCGCCAGCTACAGGGAATTTTTATGCACAACAAACTACCTTCAGAGACACATAAAGCTAATATATACTTTTTGAACATCACTAAGTATTAATCAATTGAGAACAAAAACTTGGAATGGAACTTGCAGTACAATAGGGTAAAGTGAAAGATTATAGAAGTGAAATAGCCAATAAGATAATAGCAGTTTTTAGTATGGCTATTATAAAAAAACAGAGTGAGAAAGAGCATAAGATAACCTGAAACTTGCTTCATCTTATATACACAGATCCTTTGCGATCTTTCTCTTTGAAAACTAAATACATGCCACATCTAATATAAAACCTAAAACTTGCTTCAGTCATATATTCACCACAGATTCTCATCTAATATAACACATGTAATTGAACAAAAATATCAAATTAAAATCAAATTGAGAACTAATAGGGTCTACATGAATGCAAATCATACAGTCTACACATTTCCAGTGGACAAACAACCAATTATTCAGAGAAAATTAAGTAGCAAGGGCTGAAGAATAGCACGATCGTCTTATTCTAAGCAATGCATTCATCATAACAACCTAAATCATAAGCAACAAATCATAGGCAACTGGTCTCATGATGCTTGAAGAAGTTTGACAGTCAGGTGACACCACATCCAACGAAAAATACCATGGATTGGAGAAATCTCGCTATGGTCCATGCTCCCATCCTCTGTCCCGCTAGCTTTTGCGCTTAAACTAAAAATCTTGTTTGAATATAATGGATGGGAGCAAAGAAGTTTGATAGATATTTGCGTGTCTCTGTTGGCAAACATTTTCTTTCATCCATTGTTTACAATTGATCCTACCAAAGACAAAACAAATTATAGTAAGCAACAATTAAATGTGTGGCTAAACTAATAGACAATCTAGCATCAACTAAGTTGTATTAAGTGTGTGACAATCTAGCTAGATGAGTTATATAATAATAGAAGAGTGGATAATTTAATTTAGCATTTAAAAGGGTAAATTAATGGATTAAAACCAACCAACGGGAAATAATCTTACTACATATGCGAGTGACAAAACTGACATGGCGAACATGCACCAAGGATAACTTAAATATTTACATAGAGCAAGACTAAGAACTACCTAATCAGGCTAGTGCCTGAAGTTTAAAATTCTACCAAGAACATTTTCCACCACTAATTCTAAGAAATGTTTGCATCCACAGATGGGAAAATAATACAGACATTACAATCTGCCAATAGAAAAAAACATTATTGACGTATCTGGTACCCCTAGCTGTAGTATTTCAGAAGGCATGCATATGATTAAATCCATGCTGACACATGAGAAATTATGTGCTAGCTTTGAGATAATAAAAACTATATCATACCATCACAGAAGTAAATATTTATTCTTCTGTTCAAAGCATAAAAAAGGAAAAGAAACTTATATTCATGAATTAAACGGTGCATATTGTCTGGAAGGAGCAGCTTACGTGATCCGGAGATCTGAACCTGGCAGCAAACCATTGATTAGAGGAAAATTATTTTAGTTTACATGGCATCAAAATCTATATGCTTTACATACTGCATCTGGTCGTTTTAATTTCCACACACAAAATCAAGACGCCAACAACAAAAAAGCTCAAAGAATACAGATGCTCATATATAAACCTCAACCAAGCTGCAGAATTGGTGAATCATGCGTAGAAACTCGATATCACTGTTGAGCGCAAGGGAGGGAACTTCACATCTTTGGACAAAAGTTTCAGGCCTAAATATGCTTCGCCTGATATTTCCTAAAATCTTCATCTTATGCTAACTAAATCATGCAGTAAAGCAGGTCACATATTACATTGCATACATTCGTACTTAATACCAGAAGAAAGGGTGGCCTTGAATCAGAGCACACCAACTGCAGAAATAAACACGAAATAGCTAAACAGAGCACAACCCAACTGCAGAAAGAAACACGAAATAGCTAAACATGTCAACATGAGACTTCTAATTGACCTTTCCAGACATCGTAGCTACAAAACAAAACAATAAAGCCTTTGAACCTACATCACAGAAGAAGTACCCGTAATCAGCACATAGAACCAAGTGGTGTTCTTTCCCAATGAATCAGAAGCAAATAACCAGAATCCAGGGCAACCACAAGGCCACCAGATTCTGAACTTTAATAGGGTAAGAATGTGTTGTTTTATTCAAACAACCACATTGAGTAATACTTGATATAAAAGGATATTAACCCTTGTTCTTGTAATTACTGGAGCTGCAAGGGATCTCATTTTTTCAGGCGATTTTTAAGCAATCATGTCATATAAAAATTCACAATTGATTTTTTTTTTGCTATAACTGAGACGCTCAAGAAAAAACTGTTTTGGAACACATATTTAAGAAGAGGTGTTTGGGAACGGGAGAAATAATAGTTGTCCAAAAAGATCAAAGAATACCTTTTCTGATCAAACATATAAATAAAAGCAAAAGAAAGCATGACATCACACAATGCATCTTGAAACTCACAATGGCTTATTGTTACTTTGGTCCAATAAAAAAAAGACCCAAGAAAGAATGTATCATACGTGTCTCATATATATATAATCTGGATTAAAATAAGCCAAGCCAAAATACCAATGGTTATTATCAAAGCAAGATAGACAGAGGAATAAAGCATCCTACCAAGAAAGGAACATGCTAGATTGTGTCACACACGCATGATATAAACTTCTCAGTTGCAAGTTGGATTACATCAAAGCCTACTGCATTATGCATTTTCTCGGTGCATTTTTGTCCCCCGCCGACATCATATAAATCGTGTTACGTAAGCATACTCCATATATAACATAAATTTGCAAAACGTACAGAAAGATCAAAACAGATTGTCCAAAGAAAACCCTGGAACGTGCCTTACCGGATATACGCGCAACCCTTGCAATTTTTTTCTCTATATAACTCCAAATATCATATACTTGCATGCATTACTAAAGTTTTTAAAATCATGCTCTTTGATAGATCAATGGCTTTGAACTAAACATGAACAGAAGATGTGCATATATAGACCATTTAAATAATTCTCTAATGTGATATACAATAAATCTATGACAAACATATTCATGTTGAGTATAATTCTCTAATGTGATATACAATAAATCTATGACAAACATATGCATGTTGAGTACTATAAAAATTACTTGGGGCTGGAGGGAACCGGTTCATAGGTGCCGGAGGCATTCGCGGCAAGGCACGCCACCGCAGGCTACCGTCCTCACAGACTTCCTTTCCACAACACACCTATAAGTAGCATCATGTATGCTGCTGCCGGAAACTGACAGCCTGATCTAAGTACCTAAACCACCTCAGTTTCAGTTCACAACTATGCATGATGCATCATTCAAAGTATACATCTTTTACTATTTGCATCATCTTTTTCTAGGAATTTTTATCTAGCAAATTAAGCGAAATTTAGTACATACAAACACAATTAAGCAAACCAATAAATAAGAATATTTGGCACCTATTTATAGTATTTAGAATATATGGTACATATGTGAAGTTACATGAAGTGTCAATAAAAATGGATTAGAAATGAAAACAATGGACATAACGATAACATGCCACCTGAGAGTACCCATTATTTTTGTTGAAATGCATTATCACACTTGCTTGAGCTCATTGTAGACTGCATTTCATTAGTCCACATATGAAATGAAAGCTGTCATAAAAAAGGATAATATTAGGCAAGGTGAACCGTCAAAGAAGTATTAAAAACCCACTATACCAATGCATTTACTCCTATATACACTCAAACAAACAGTTCTAATAAAAACTATATATTGTTCAAACGACAACATGCGTTTACTATTTCCATATTACTTATGGTACTACATAAGTAATTAGTAGGAATGGAACTAAACAGCAAGATATAATTTAAATCAGGAATGTGTATTTGAATCATATTTACAGTACAGAGTATAAACAGATTACTTACAGTACATAGGAGAGGCGGAATAGCAGCGGCAGCGCAAGCTCGGCTTGGCAAGAGATGAGCGCATGAGAAGTGGCACGGGGTACTGGTAAGAACAAATGATTTGCTCATCACAATCGAGTGCAATAAATTTCCAGCTTGAAACCAACTAACGTCAAAAACACATATGACAAATCTAGCCTAGCATGGTACAAAAGCATGTCATGTAAACAAATTCTTAGGATTCAGAGAAGCCTCACCTTGTTTGTCTTCACCTGCACGATGCCATCCTGCAGAATAATTTAGTATAATAGTGTATTACCATTGTGGGAGACAAAATAAGCTGCAAACTTCAGAGTACAAATAAGGATCTATACATCAGCATGCCTGACAACTCGAATCAAGCAAGATCATGCTGGCCTCGGTGGGTCCTCTGGGTCTCACGTCCATCCTGCACCGCAACCAGAGAAAACCGATTAGCTCGCATGGAAAATTTGTCGAACACCTAGAGAGCATAAAAATCATGAACTCGGAGGTGGCACATAAGTGAGCTCTCTGAGTAAGCAAAGACCACCCGTTGCAACGGCAAAGAAGATCAAGCACGGGAGAGCAAATCTAAGAAAAAAAGAGCTAGGAGAGAGCAGCACATCACCTTGCTTGAGATGAGGTCATGAGGATGACGGGAAGGTAAGGTTGGAGGCTTGCTGCAGGAGGATGCCGTCCGGGGGAGCTGGGCGTGGAGGTGGAGGAGGCCAGGCAGTCCGGCACAGCTCTTCCAAAGCCGCCGCCGGCGCCACCTCCTGCACCACCGCCAGCGCCTCCTTCGAAACCACCGCCGGCGTCAGCTCCGGCACCGCCGCCGCCGCCTAAACCTCCACCGAAGCCTCCACCTTTGCCGCCTCCCACGGCAAAGCCGTCGCCCTTGCCACCTCCGAATCCGCCGGCGGCTCCAGCTCCTCCGCCACCACCGGCTCAACCACCGAGGCCGCCACCTCCCCCAGCAGTGGTGGCGGAAGGAGAGAAGACGCGGGGAGGAGGGGCGGGAGCGCGAGGGAGGAGGAAGAGAAGGGGATTGGAGGAGGAGAGCGCGCGAGGAGATAGGGCGAGGAGGCGCGCGAGGGATTGGGGGCTGGCTGCGGCTAGGGTTTGACCGCGCGGGGCGCAGCCTATATACCTCAGACGCGAAAAGTCCATTCTGCCCAGAAAAGCGCCGTCGAAATAACGGACCATGCCACCGCGCCGATTTGCTGTGTCGCAGCACACACGGGAACAAACCGCGACGGATGATGACATGTGGGTCCAGGAAATACACGGGGCCACCCGCAGCGAGACAGAGCGGGTACAGGCGTGTAGAAATTGTCCGGCCGACTGGGGACATCTAGGAAACGGACGGCTGGGATCGCTGGTAAATCCTTATCTACGGCTGTAATTCTCAAATCACTGAGAGAGCTCCTACCCCCCCACGATTATACTCTTTAGATTACCATTTCAGTTTGTACTGCCAAAGCTAGAAAGCGTCACATGTCTAGATGTATTGATGAACTGCCAAATGTCTACGTTTTGAATGCAAATGCAAATGCCAAACCTTTCCCACGCGCATGCAGCAAAATCAGTGCGCAACACTAATCGCTGCGCAGCATGGCTGCATGCAGGAAATGGTGAGCCGCACTAATCAGTTGGCATGCATGGCGCAGCACTAATCAGTCGGCAGGCCGCCACGGGCCAAGGCGGCTGCCAGCCTGCCATCCTGCCGCCACGGAGCCAGGCGGCTGGGGCCCGCATCGCCAAGTTTTCCGTCTGGGACGGACGGAATCCCATTCTCGCCAGCTTGCCGCCAGTGTCCATGGCGGCCACCTGCGTCGCCGCTGACCGTGGCGGCAGGAGCCACGTGTCAGTTGGCACGCCTGCCGCCACCGACGAGGTGGTCCTTTTTGACAAATATTTTCACAGGTGGTCTTTTTTGACATTTCGTTTTTCCATGTGGTCTGTTATGTCAAAAATTCGTGGCCTCGTGGGACTCCGGCACACATGGGCGGAGCTACGTAGCGATAGTATGTCTTCATCGTGAAAAAAAAGTAATGACATTTCCTATTTAGACCCGATTGGTTCGTCGTATTTGCGCCGTAACTCACGTGAAAATTTCACGGAGCACACGACCTCATGATTAAAATTCCCTTCCGTTACACTAGGCTCCGTAACATATGGCCATGGGAAAAACCCGTCGTTTAATAGAAAGACGAACCAAGCGCGGCCTTACCGCGCGTAACGTGGAGCGCAAAATTGTCTAACACAAATTCCTTTCTAGCTTAGCTCTTTCACGTGACGAAGTGGCTTCCTATCTTTTATTTTTCAGGTTTATTGGTTTGTTCTGTTTCGGTTGTTTCTCTTCTTCTTCTTTTTTCCTTTCAATTTGATTCATTCCTGTGTATTTATTAACATTGTTTAAAAAAATTTCGTTTTGTTTTTCATTTCTCTGTTCCTGTTTTTTCTAAACAAATATTTATGTTGCACTAGTTTTTTCCTGTTCAAATAAGATAGATGTTCTTGATGAAAAATAACTTAAATGTTGATATTCAAAAAAGGCAAAAAAAAAAACAATCCTTATTTTTTAAAAATCATCCAAATGATATAAATGTTCGTGTTTGCAAAATCATTCAAAAGACAAAATTCTTATTGGAAACTATTCAAAATGAGATAAATTTGTTCATTTTGAAACATTGTTCAAATTTCACATTTTATAAATATATATGTTCATCTTTTTAAAAATATGCTTCAGATATTTAACTTAAAAACAAAAAAACTTAAGAATAACATAGTAATGAGATAATTCGTTTTTGCGTTCGTAATGGAAAGAAATGGTACAACATAGAAGCGTTACGAGTACGACAACTGTTATAAGCAGTCCAACTGAACCAAGTCTACGCGAGTAAACAGAAAAAACCAGTGGAATAAAACTACTCCCTTTGATCTGAAATAATTTTTGCGGAATGTACACCTAATTTTGTAACCCTATATGCCGCCCGTTAGCGGCGCGTATCAGCCGCGCCGCTAACGGGGGAGCTCTACAGGGCCGGCCCCTCGGGCGGCTCCCCCTTTTTTCTTTCGTTTTTTTCCGTTTCTTTTTTGTTTCTATTTCTGTTTCTGTTTTTCTTTTTCGTTTCTGTTTTTCTTTTCTCTTTTGTTTTTGTTTTCTTTTTTCTTTTCTTTTTATTTTTCGTTCTTTTTTAAATTGTTTTTTGAAAATGGTTCTAAATTTTAAAATGGTTCTAAATTTTAAAATTGTTCATTTTTTAAAACGGTTCATTTTTTAAAATGGTTCCAAAATTAAAAATGGCTCCGAATTTAAAATGGTTCCAAATTTAAAAATGGTTCCAAATTTAAAAATGATTCTATTTTGAAAATGGTTCTAAATTTAAAATGATTCCGAATTTAAAATGGTTCCGAATTTAAAATGGTTCCAAATTTAAAAATGGCTCCGAATTTGAAAATTGTTCATTTTTCGAAAATGGTTCTAAATTTAAAAAATTGTTCATTTTTGAAAATGGTTCCATTTTGAAAACAGTTCCAAATTTAAAATGGTTCTATTTTTAAAATGGTTCCAATTTACAAAATTGTTCATTTTTAAAATGTGTTTCATTTTTCAAAATGGTTCCAAATTTAAAAACAGTTCCATTTTGAAAATGGTTCCAAGTTTGAAAATTGTTTATTTTTTGAAAATCGAACCATTTTTAAAATGGTCCCAAATTAAAAAAATGTTCATTTTTTAAAACGGTTCCATTTTGAAAATGGTTCCAAATTTTAAAATGGTTCTAAATTTTAAAATGGTTCTGAATTGAAAATGGTTCCGAATTTAAAAATGGTTCCAAATTTTAAAATGGTTCATTTTTAAAAATCGTTCAAAAATAAAAAATTTCACCGGCTTTTTCTTCTCTTCGGATTTTTTTTACTTTATACTAAATTTTGTACTATCAGATTTTTGTACTCCGTATTCAATATTTTTGTACTTGCGGTTTCAGTTTACATGTGTTTCCGATTTTTTTTACTTTCAAGAGAATTATTTTTATATTTTTTGTCTGCTTACGTGTGTACTGTAGTGTACATGTCGAGCATAACAGACATGTGGTGATCTAGGAGCAAGCTAGATAGCTTAACGTGTGGTGATACTGATCCACATGCATGCGTCCGAAACAGTCAAACCGAGTGAAATGTTATCGCGCGATAGGCCGGCCCAGTTATGGAAGACCATAGGCGGCGCGGGATGGAAGTGCCGCTAACGAGCGATACAAAGCAGCTCGGGAGGTGCTATATATCGCTTTCAAGCGACGCATCCTACGCGCATCGCCTACGAGCACCGCGTATTGGGCTTGGCCCATTTTCATGCGTGCTACTGTTCTCCTTATAAATTATGTTTCGTCTTCGTACCGAGCGCGTTTCTGTACTGTGAAAAAAAGCTACGATGGCTGCAGGCCTGTAGCCATGTACGCACAAGCTAAATACGTTGTGGCAGTATTACAAAAAACAAGTATGTTATGTTAATTTGGGAAAACAAAAATATAATAAAAATGTTTTTGAAAATTGCATAATTTTCAAAATCTGAACCTTTTCTATTTAAAAAAATATCTGAACAATTTTTAAAATTTGAAAAATATTCAAGTTTGAACAATTTTGAAACGATTTTAAAATTGAACAGAAAAGGCCAGTAAACGAAAATGAGGGTGAACGAAAATTATTTTTGAACAATTTTTAAAAATGAGGTGAACGAAAATTATTTTTGCATAATTTAAAAAGATGAACATAAATGAACAATTTTAACAATTTTAAAAAATGAACAGAAATGAGGTGAACGAAAATTATTTTTGAACAATTTTAAAAAATGAACAGAAATGAGGGTGAACGAAAATTATTTTTGCATAATTTAAAAAGTGAACAGAAAAAGCGGTGGAACGGAAACTATTTTTGAACGATTTTGAAAGTGAACGAAAATTATTTTGAACGATTCTAAAAGTGAACAAAAATTATTTTGAACGAAAATTATTTTGAACGATTTTAAAAGTGAACGAAATTATTTTGAACGAAAATTATTTTGGAACGATTTTAAAATTAAACAGAAAAGGCTAGTAAACGGAAATTATTTTTGAACAATTTTAAAAAATGAATAGAAATGGGGTGTGCACGAAAATATTTTTGAACAATTTAAAAGTGAACAGAAAAAGCTGTGGAACAGAACTATTTTTAAACGATTTTAAAAGTGAACAGAAAATGGGGGTGATCAGAAACTTTTTTGCATGAATTTTGAAAACAGAAAATGGGGGTGAAAAAACTAAAAACAAAAAAGAAAGCGAAAAACAAAAACAAAAACAGAAAATAAAAAGTGAAAAACGAGAAAAGAAAATAAATAGGAAAAAAATTGAAAGATCGAAAATAAAAATAAAAAGTAAATGAAAACAGAAAACGAAAACATAAAAGAAAACGAAAAATGAAAAAGAAAATTAAAATCGTTAAAAAAAATAAAAAATGAAAAAGAAAATAAAACAAAAACAAAAAAAGAAACGTTAAAAGGAATATAAAAATAAAACATAAAATAAAAAGAAAACGAAGACCGGAAAAAGAAAAAAGAAAAAGAAAGACGGAAACAGAAAAAAAAAAAGACTGTTGGGCCGGCCCACCCACGGCGACGCGCACGTCCCTTCAGGCGACGCAAGCGGGAAGCGTCGTCGCGGGGCGATGTATAGCATTTGCCCCAGGTTCAGACATGCAGCTTTTTTTTAGCGGTGGTGCACCAGGTTCAGACATAGCGATCCAACAACATGCAGCTTGTTGTGTAGCCTTCTCTGGGTAGCGCAGGTTTTGTCCTTGTGGGCATTAAGGCCCAATAAACGACGTAACCAACATAAGTACAAGAGCCCAAAGCCAAACGAGACAGAAATAAATCGATGATCAACATCACGCCGGTATCACTAGAAAAGGGTTCTCTTTGCAAAGAGAACTTCACAACTGCTCTCGTCGTGACAAGTGTCGTCTTCTGCTTTCTCGGTCCCCACGGTTGTGTGCATGTTCGCCAAGTGTCGCTACCAGATTAAAAGTGGGGAGGATGAGAGAAAGAGATACGGAAGTGGAGGGTAGCTTTTCACTTTTATTTTTCTAAACCGAATTTTCAAAATAAAATATCTCGAGAACCGTTTATCCAAATTACGAACCGTTTTCACTTTTGAACTCCTCGCGTCGAGATCTTCAAAACTAGATCCCATATTGATAGGTTTTAACGAACTTTTTTTTTGTGTACAACCGCTTATGTATAGTTATACTTTCTGTTATATGTAATTTGTACTTCCTGTTATGTACTACGTTTTCTGTGTAGTTGTACAACTTGTGCTTGTGTACTTTGTACTTCTTATTCTGTACTACGTTTTCTGTGTAGTTGTACAACTTATGTCTTTGTAATTTGTACTTCCTGTTATGTACTACGTTTTCTGTGTAGTTGTACAACTTGTGCCTGTGCACTTTGTACTTCCTGTTTTGTACTACGTTTTCTGTATAGTTGTACTAACTGTGTTTGTGTACTTCGTGTTCTGTATAGTTTGTACATTGTCCCCTGTGTATTTTGTACTTTCAGTTATGGTAATGGTAATGTGTACACTATGTTTCTGTGTAGTTTGAACTCTCTGTTTTATATAGCTTGTACATCGTACTACCAATTGCTCATACTTTATACTACCTTAATATTCATGCATGTACAACTATCGTAGAACGAGGCGTAGCCGAGACGATTCGCCGTAGGCTTCTAGAGCTCTGCAAAGCAGAGATATTGAGGCGAAGCCGAGCCGTAGCACACGGGACGACAAATACGCACAACGACTAATGCGCGCAACGACCAATGTACCCTTTCATGATATTATTAAAATTTATCGAGTCAAAGCCGAGCCGTAATATGAAATCAATAAGACGTTTTGTTGTGTAGTTTATACTTCCTATTCTATTTAATTTATACACCGTAGTTGTACGTGTTGTGCAAACTGCATGTATATCTCATTTTTTAAAATTAGCGTACTGCCAAGATTTTTTACATCCACATCATGTGCTAGCTTCTTTCCTGTACATCGGATCGGAGCGAGCCTCCAGGATGCGTACAGAGAATAAAAATAGCAAGCAAGCTAGGCTTCGTACGCGGGAGGCTCCTGGATGCGGGACCGGATGTACAGCCATGCATGGAGCTTCGTACGCGAGGGCCACGGCGCCAGCTCGTTCGACGTGGGGCTGCTTCGTTGCGTGACCGCGACGGGCGCGTTGGCGTGCCGTGTCAAAATTTGCTTCCCATACGCAGACAGCACGTGGCGTCCTGTTAGGCCGTGGATCCAGGCAAAAATGACCTTTTGAAAGGGAACCCTTTTCATAGTGGTATCCACATCATGCTCACCGCCCTCTCAAGAAAACAAAACAACATCACGCACTAGGCGTAATCGCTTACTAGCCACACCTTTAAACAGGCCCAGTGGATGCAAAAAAATGATGCGAGAGATTTGGTTCGACCTCACATAAAACTTAAAGTGCCCTCAGTCAGGTCCGCAGGCAATGGTTGATTCGATTGTTTGTCGAGAGCCAGGTTGACGAGAGCACATGTGCGGGAAGAAGGTGTGCGTACGGGTGTGCGGGGATGCAACAATGAAGATGGTGGGAGACGAAATATTGGTGTGACGGTATGGCGTCAAAACTAGTCTCACCCCCTTTTCAGTCGATCACCTCGATTGGGAGGACAAACCCCATTATTTTGGAACAGAAGATGACGGCGGCGACGAGCTAGATCTGAGACATAACACGATGGTGGCTTAGGTCTTCGTAAGCAACGACGACCTGGACGACAACAGCGACACTGATAGCGGCGAGGGCGAAGAGCTAGCAGGACCAAGATCTATCTATCCACTGCCTGTGGGCCTTTTATCCATGGCGGTAATCACCATTCCCACCATGCAAGGCATAGAGTAGCACTAGCAGCTTCTTGCCCTTACTTATGCACCTGATTTCACTAGAACAGACGTGTGACGCATATCGTTCAGGCAACAATACTGATAATTGCGATGCATGTGTGGCTCCTGTTAGTTCATAAGATTAGTTCGTCGCAATTATAGAGGTGTAATCAGATACGTTCTACGACATTAGAAGAGGATGGTTAATCTGAACTACATCTACAAAAACAATGAGGTAGAGACTGTAAACATATTGTGAATGGATATAGCCCCTTTTGCGCAAGATCGTGGAGACGTGTAAGGGGATTGTTACAAGATAGTATCCACACCTATGTGGAAGAGGAAGTAGCAATGCTCTTTCATGTCTTAGGTCATATCTCGAGATTTAGAGTGATTCAAAGCACATTCAGAAGATTCAGTGAGACAATATCCTAATATTTCAAGCAAGTTTTGTATGCGGTTGGAGAGCCCAGGACAGAAATGATGAAGACACCGTCTGGTCAAACTACACATAAGATACAAAACGACTATAGGTGGCATCCATATTTCAAGGTGACAAATCACATTTGTTAGTTCATGCCATGTCATCATTGATTTGGCGTGTAACATAAGATTTTGTTGATGTCATCAAATTGTATTGCTGCAATTGATGTTACGCGTGTCACTGCTAGAGTGCCTAGTTCAGAGACTTCTGCTTATAGGGGAGAAAGCACTACACCCTCAGAATGTGCTTTTTGCTGTTGATTTTGATTTGAAGTTCATATATGTGCCAGCTGGTTGGGAAGGATCAACCCATGATGCAAGCATCCTTGCTGACGGAATGAGTCGACCAGATGGGATCAATATTCCGGATAGCAAGTTCTACCTTGAAGATGCAGGATATGCATGTCGCCCTGATATTCTTCCGCACTTCAGGAGTATCAGGTACCATCTTAATAAGTTTTCTGCAAGGAACTATCCTAAGAATACCAAATAATTGTTTAATCCGAGACTAACCTTAGATATACGGTTGAGAGGGCATTTGCTGGTTTGAAGAACAAATTTAAAATCCTGAAGCCATTCAACCCGTTCGCCACCTAAATTATGCTTGTTCTTGCACGTTGAATTCCTCATAACTGGATCATAGGGTGGGGTATTGATGAGTGTTTCCCAGACGATGATGGTCTAACACCAGACACCAATGACTCTGGCCATGATGTTGAAGCTCGTGCTCAAGAATCTTGGAAGAACAAAAGGCTGGAGTGAATGTGGGCAGATAGGGGTAACACTAGAATCTGAAGAAGAGGAGGAAGAAGATTATGCCCCTCCCCTTACCAGTACCGTATAACTTCCCCTAATCATATGCGTACTATATATCATGATAAACTGCCATTTGCTTGTAGATATGACTGAAACATCATTAATTTGCTACTCTATTTATATGTCTGTGTAATTTTGTTCGTGGTAAGGTCACCACTACTGAGAAGATATGACCACAACAACCATCCTTGATCAACCAAACACCGTGACTTTGCTTATATGAAACACACATATGCAACCAAACGCATGTTGCCTCTTTCCTCGTTCCTAGCCGAACCAGTCTGGATGGACTTCGTGGGCCAGACCTCGTTTTACTACGACTACGCCCTGCCAAGCCACAGATGCAAAAGTACAAAATCGATGTGAGTAACCAAACACGCCCTAGCAGATGGCAAAATCACGTACCTCAAAATTGAATTCAGCTAAACTGAAGAACGTATTGCGTTAGGACGAGAGCCGCGGCAGAACATATACTGTAAAAATACCACATTTTCTCTTTTTTCTTGTCTTTTTCTTTTTTTTCCTCATCTTCTTCCTTGAACAGTATCCGCCTCCTACTTCGGCCACTGCATACCCTTCCTCCTTCGATTGCCCCGCTGCCTCCCTCCTCCGCCCCACACTCTCCCTCCTATGGTTGCGGCCTATGCCTGCCCGTCTTCCCCGCGCCGCTTCCGCCATGGTCACCCCCGCCACTGGCATGGCCTCGCCCGCCTTGACCTGGCCCGCCCTTGCACCCTGGATCAGCCAGTCTCGCTCCACGTCGGCCCCGCCTCCTCGCCTGTGGAGGTGTGCCTATGTGTTGGGTTTCACTACGCGGGCCAGCGGACAAGGGCAGGCATTTAATATCTACGTGGCGTTTCAGTTGCCCTAATTTAAATTGAATTTTAGCACGGAGAGAGTGTGGAGTATTTGAAGAGGTGGACTATGGAGGTGCGCATAAGTTATGTGTCGATGTGAGGCGTGAGGTGAGCGACCCAGGCTATCCTAAAAACCCATCTAGGGTTTCCGTCCCTCTCGCCGGCGACGTCGGTCTGCTCCGTCTCCGGTGGCCTTAGGGCCTTTGAGGTGTGGCGGATCACGGCCTCTCGCCGGCGGGAGGGTTTCCGTTCTTTGTTTAGCTTTTTCAGTGCCTTTTTTCGAGATGGTGAGACGACGGCTACATCTTGAAGTCAGAATAAGGTACTCCCCGTCCTATCCTCGCTCTGTTGGTGCGTCTAGCGCCAGCGGAGGGCGCGTGGAGGTGTGTGTCCAGCGGATCTCCTGGGATCCTATCCGTTTTCGTGTTCGTCCATGTGGCTGCAGGTCTGGCTCTTCCGATTTATGGTTGTCATCATTGGCGATGATTACTGATCTGGTGCGCTGGTCCCTCAGAGCCTTAGCACGACGACTTTCCGTTGTCTACTACAACAAGCTCTAGTACGACAAGTTTACCCGGCTCCAATAGGGAGGGTTGAGGACGGCGGCGCGACTTCGGCTCGCTTTAGTATTTGTAGTCGTCGCTAGGTGGTTCAAAGACCTATTTATAATTTTTATTACTTTTAAATTTTTTATACGTTATTGATGATCAATAAATTGGTTGGTCTTTTCGGAAAAAATGGTGGACTACGAGGTGTCCGAGCGCGTGAGGGTGCTTTGAATGAACTCCACCGACGTGGCTCCTACTTCCCAGCCGTGCCGGCGAAAGTGCACTACCCACGGGCCCCTCCACTATTTAATCATTGTGTTGAACTTAATGACAAATTGGCGTGCACAAACCACGGTGGTTAATTGCGCCCTCCAATGAATAGCATAGCACCAGCACCTGATTAAATAAATACGATCTTTGGCGCTCAAGTACAAGGCGTCACAGCTGTGAGCCCCTATCCTCACGTCACGTAGGCTCACCAACAAACACTAATCCGTGCTTCCATCCTCGCTGTCCTTCACATGACTAAAAACATCTCTCTTCCTTTGCAGATGCAGGCCTCCATTTTTCAAAATACTTCTACTTGTTTACTTGAATACACTGAAATGGCCAGACCAGCTGAAAGATTCTCTCTACCGACACAATCACGTTGGTGAAAATTCTAGCAAGTGGCCAACTTAAATATATTCGAGCAATAATCTTACAAATCAATAACAAATCACCAAGTTGTACACCCACTACACATACAACAGAAAAATGTTTAGGAGACTTCCAAACAAGAACAAAAAAAAAAATAAATTGAGAGAATTTACACCGACGATATGCATGCATGGTCTCTACTCCAATATAAAGCGAAAAATCTTTTTTTCCTGGAAGTTTTGCAACCAAGTCCCTAAGGTTGGTGCGCGTTACGCCTAGAAGGTCCACCTCCCGATCTTCACACGGACCCTGACCGTGCACGAGTGCGGGTGACGCTCACCGTCGTCGGGGTGGTCTCGGCGCCGTCCAGCGCCGCGGGTGCAGGGGCCGGCGCCAGGGCGGTGCCGTTCTTGCCCTTCACCCTCTTCGGCGCCGGCGGAGGTGGGCTGGGCGGCGTGACCTTGATGCCGTTGCACCGCACCTGGATGTTCATCTTCTTGGTCTTGAGGCTGCCGACCTTGACGCCCGCCCGCGTGTCGGCGTCTACGGAGACGGAGAAAGCGCCCGACTTCTTGAGGTCGGAGCCGGCGCCGCTGGGGTCGACGGTGACGGCAGCGGCGGCGATGGTCGCGGTGAAGATGGTGGTGTTGCCCGCCTGATGCGTGAAGCCGGGGACGGTGGCATCCCCGAGCGGCACGGCGTTGGCGGTGGTGGCGGCGGAGAAGGAGAAGTCGTCGTAGGTGTACACGAGCTTCTTGTTGGGGTTCTTGGCGGTGACGGTGAGCTGGATGGAGTCGGTGAGGACGGGCGCGGTGGCGGAGGAGGAGAGGTTGAAGGAGGTGAGGCGGACGGATGAGACGGTGAAGCTGGGGCGTTGCGGGCGGTAGAGCAGATAGAAGACGCCGCCCGCGGCGCCGGCGACGACCGCGAGGAGGAGGAGCGCCAGCAGAGCCCAGCAGAAGCAGCAGCAGAAGCTGCAACGGCAGGACCGGCCGCGCCGGCTCTTGGGCGGGCCCTGCGGCCGGTAGATTGGGCGCTGGTACATCTGCGGCGCCTTGAGCGGCACCGTCGAGCCTTCGCCGCCGTTGGTCATTGCGGGCGGCGGGGTGGGCTTCGCGGCAGGGTAGACGCGGTCGGCCATTGCAGCCGCCGTAGACGAGGAGGACGCTGGGTGAGTGGTTGTGTCAGGGAGGGAGCTCGGGGTGAGGAATTTCGTGGAGTCAGAGAGATCTAATAAGGGAAGGGAGGAGGGAGACAGAGCGTGCGTGTGCGCGGGAGGGTGAGGTGAGATGAAAAGAGACGCGTCACCTTATGCGGGATGGCTTTACCTCACCTAATGATTTGGTACTTTGCTAATTGCTACTGCTACTAATTGGCCCAACTTTCCCTGTTTCTCTACTGTCACTGCAATAGAAAACGAAAGGGCGGCTTAATATATCTGGTGCTTTAATCTTCTGATGCATACCCTTTTGATCCGTTTCAACTCCATTGCTTATGTGCCACCATGGCACATTGGCACCCCATATAAATCACGAACAAATTGAGCAATTTATACTCCTATGGCTCAATCCTAAGATGTCAATGGGTAGGGTATGGGGCGGGTAGAGCAATACCATACCCATACCCGTGTAGTCAATGGGTACAAAAGTCTACCCATACCCGTACCCACGGATATAAAACTTCACCTGTACCCATACCCGACGGGTAGATCAAATAGTGCACAAGTTATTCATAATTTTACATTCATCGATAATACATTTATAAAGAAAAAATTATCCCAACTCAATACCATATATTTGAACATGTGACAATTATTTCAAGTCAAATTGAAATTGATGACAATTTTAACATGGATTAACATTCTCACAAGAATAAATATTGCACCTTCACGGATAAGTTATATAAACGGGTAGGGTATGGGTATACCATGGGTACGAGGTTATATCCGTACCCTACGCACGACTTAACAGGTAGGGTACGGGTACTACCCATGGGTATAAAATTTTGCCCATACCCTACCCACACGGGTACGGTACCCGCGGGTACCCGTACGAATGGGTAAAATTGCCATCCTTACTCAATCCAATGGCATGTTGTAACTCTATTTTTTTCATTCGAGGCAAAAAAAGCAACGAAGAAGAGCGAGATCAACACAGTAGACATAAAATTTCAGCGTGAAAAAAAACCTCCAATTAGAAGGGAAAAGACCACGGACGCCATCCAACAATTTTCACTATATTGGGAGAGGTTAGAAACGTCGGGGATTTATATAAATGATCATATCCCGTGGTGGCTAAGAAGCGGTATATAAATAGATGGTGACCTAAATCGAGACCCGTCCGTACCACGTGGGGCTTCGCCAGTCTACATGCAACGGGTCTCCGCTTCGCGCCGACAAAAATTAGCCTTATATTTACATAGCGTTCAAATAAATTTAGATCACAGTTCAACATAGTTTTATGTTCAGAACATTTTGTGGACTGAACCATCAGGGTTGCACCGTAAGTCAATGTCTACGAGACTACGATACGCAGGGTTCATGCAGGAACTTTTTTTACTTGTTGAAACGCGTTGTATTCAAACATGATGCAAGTTGATGTGTAACCATCTGTAGCCACCCATGTGTTTCTCATTAGCGAGTCATGGTAGTTACAGTCATTGACTTTAGTGCTTGGAGCCAGCCGCTTTCAGTAAGTTAACAAGCTGCAGATCCTGCCTTGATGCTGAAGCCCTCTCCTCCTTAATGCGCTAGAAACCCCAAGAAGAAGCTAGCCAAGTTGCAGCTTGAAAGAGGGATGAGATGAAATTAAGTACTCAAAGTTGCTCATCTTTCTGGTTAAGCATTTGGGAATTAGCAATTTCTGAGCTGTAATTTGTTCCGGAGGAGAAGAAGACCCGCATGTTCAGTCAGACGAATGAATTATTGGGCGGCACAAGTGCGTCGTGCTGGCGGTATCGTGCGCCCGCGGCCATCGCCTCCCCCGCCCTAGTTCCTTCCTCGCATACTCTCCCTACCGGCAGGTTTATATGTGTGTAAATGTGGTTGTATGAGAAAAAAAGTCAGGACAGACCAAATGGGTCGCCCCGTTGTATGCAGCGATCAGAAAAGGCCGAACATGGGCCGGACCGTGTCTGTTTGATGACCCAAATGGATAAAAAGGGACAAAAAAATGGAGTTGGCCTAAGTCAATGTCTGCTTTTACTTGTTGAAACGCGTTGTATTGTAACATGAGGCAAGTTGATGTGTAACCATCTGTAGCCACCCATGTGTTTCTCATCAGCAAGTCATGGTAGTTACGCCCTTTGACTTTAGTGCCTGGAGCCAGCCGCTTTCAGTAAGTTAACAAGCTGCAGATCCTGCCTTGATGCTGAAGCCCTCTCCTCCTTAATCTGCTAGAAACCCCAAGAAGAAGCCAAGTTGCAGCTTGAAAGAGGGATAAGATGATATTAAGTACTCAAAGTTGTTTATCTTTCTGACTAAGCATTTGAGGTATTAGCAATTTCTGAGCTGTAATTTGCTCCAGAGGAGAAGAAGACCGCGCATGTTCAGTCAGACGAATGAATAATTGGGCGGCACAAGTGCGTCCTGCTGGCGGTATCGTGCGCCCGCGGCCATCGCCTCCCCCGCCTGGAAACAGGCCGAATCCAACCATGCCGTTGGGGCCCGCGGGTCAGAACACACACTGCTTATAGCGGAGAGGGAACCCACATTATTCAAACTCGTGTTCACATGTCCTCTTCTCGTTTTATTTGCCAAATACTGTAGGCAACAAGATCACACCAGTGCATTCAGTGCGTGTCACCCAATCAAACTGATATGATCACATCAGTTATAAGAGAGAAAAATGTTAGTTACTATTTTGCCGAGGTGAAAATAAAATCCCTCAGCATATTTTATTTTGTTTCGACAAGAGTTTGACCAAGGACTATCCTACTATTATGCAATGTGTATGCGATGCAAAATTATCATCACAAATAAATACGTGCAAATATAAATCTACTGACATCATTCTATATCACCCAAAATATATATTGGCCAAAAGCTTGCCGTAAACCTGATCTAAATGCCTTAAACATGAGTTCTAATCTAGTGTCCGTGTCGTTCCCTAGCCTCTTTGCCATCCCACAAACCAATACCTTTAAAATCTTCTACTCCCTATGCTCCTAAATATAAGTTTTTTTTTTGCTTTTTTAGCTTTTTCCTGATTCTTACGAATTTAGACGTATTTTAGTGGGTAGTTCTCTCATTATGCTCCATATTTGGTCCGTATTGGAATATCTAAAACACATTATATTATGAAACGAGGGAGTACATATAAGGGTGCATTCCTGAGTTAATCTCCTCGACTTCTGGAACTCTTATCGTCTAACGCAGCGGAGAGCAGTCATGACTCATGTCTAGTATCAGCAAGGCAGTGAAAATCATCATATGCATTTCCTAGCAAAAGTCGCACCACTTGGTTTTTATATGAAAATTTGCAGATATTTAAAGAAACTGAACATGTTGATGTACAATATTTTTCAGATTTTTGTTGACATATGCAAACTTACTTCTGCACATAGGATCGGGGACATGCTTGTAGATGCAATTTTGAATTACTAGTACTTTTAGCCGTAGGAAGTCCACTTATCTAAATTAGTTTCATCTTCGAAGTTGTTTATAGGTCAAAATTTTGAAGCCCACATTTTTAGATTATTGTAAAAACATTTTTAATTGGTAGCACATGCTTCATTTGAAGTATCCATTTTGATGTTTAGTACAATAACGATTATACCTATTTTGATACATATAGTTCATTTGTCAGTTAACAAGCAATATAGGCTCATGCGTTGCATTCAGATCCGAATGCATCCAAACCTCAGTTAGGCATAAATGCATAACCACTAGAACAATACTCACTCCGTTTGCAATTAGTTTGCGTTCTGGGTTTAGTCAAAGACAAACTTTGTAAAGTTTGACCAAATATATAGGAAAGAATATAAATTTTTATATCAAATTTTTAGCATTATTAGAATATTTATAAGATATATTTTCATCAGAAAGTGCTTTTGGCTCCCGAGCTCCAGTGCTCCCTCCGTTTAAAAAAAAATCACAAAACATATTTATGAGTTTCAAAAAATTCTGAAAAAAAATCAGGATGTAACCAATTGTTTATCCCACTACCGTGCAAAAAAATCAGCTTCAAATACCTTGTATTATGGGCTACACAAAAATGACAAAATCTGTTAAAATTTAGAGATTTGAAAGTATATATAGTCAGATCCACATTTTCTCATTTTTGTGTAGCTCAAAATACACAGTATTTGAAATTGATATTTTACAGATTAGTGGGATACACCATTGGCTACACCCGGATTTTTTTTCAAATTTTTTGAATCCCATAAATGTGATTTTCGAATTTTTTTAGGGGGAGGGATCACTGGAGCTTGGGATTACAAAATCTCTACTCGTATTTTCATAGTATATATATTTCATATTATAGATGTTGATATTTTTTCGTATATATTTGGTCAAACTTTAGAAAGTTTGACTTAAAAAACCCAGAACGCGAACTAAATAAAAACGGAGGGAGTAGCACAACAGTGTACATTGGTTGATTTGTGAAAATACTGAGTTCCCCATTGCTTAGGACAGAATGATAAATGTACCACATGGGCTCACGATAATGATCGTTTCCTAATTAACATATCTAGGCATGAAACGAAAATGAGGTAGCTCTCGTATAGATCACCAACCAAACACATGCATTGATATAAACTATACTCCTGCAACCTCAATACTACTAAGTCGACTTTACTGGGAGTATCATGGAATGGAATACTCCTTCATGCCACTATAGGTATTGATTAGGCAATAATTGCGTGCCTTATTGTAGTTGTCTCACGTTGCACGCTGTTTAGTTAGTTTACTTCACGTCTAAATGTCATGCAAGCTGCTATGGTCGCATGGTCCGTGTGAGCTGTGAATTTTTTTTATGAGAAAGTTTAGTGTGGAGTTTATATAGAACAACCTTGTTGATCGCTCAAATCATTTATATTGTATTTATTTTATTGTTCACCGACAATAGCATCCGAAAACGATGGTCCTACTTGAACTGCAACTGCTCATATACATACTTATAAAAGGTACACAATAAGTCGAACGACAAATCCCGTAGAAGAAGTCGTCTACTGCTTGAAATGCAAAAAAAAAAAAAAAAACAGAACATCTTGGATCTATTTTAGAATGCCATCTAAAGTTTGGCCTCCAGCTACTTTTGAATTGTTCTGATTGGACAGGTGAAATTGTAGATGCACCTTTGGAATATACTACTACCTCCGTTTTGGAAATACGAGATGTTTTAACTTTTTCCCGATTCGTGCGTATCTAGATGTGTTTCGGCGTGTAGATTCACTATCTTTACTCCGTATGTAGTCTGTACTGATGTAACTAAAACATCTTATAAATTGGAACGGAGGGAGTAGCATTCTCTTATTGCGGTTTATTACTACATTGTAGTTGTACTAGTACAAACCAATGATAAAAACAACCGAAAATATCATTTGCAAGATTTGAGGAGATACCGCCCTTAACTATACAGGAGTACTATAATTTAGATTTATTTAAAATGCGTGATTCAGTTGTACCTTTTCCATGGTCATAATTGCGTATCTTGTCTATAACTAAGCTTGATCAATGATCATCAAATGGATGGCCACCAGAGCATAGTACATGTTACACAACCTCTGCTGGCTGGCCGGTCCCGAGGGTGTGTAGCGTAGTCGAAGGAGACGAAGGAGAAGAACACACGTACAGAAAAGTAAAAGACACAGGGATATAGCCGGGGCTGATCTTTATTATCAATTGTGTGTCCTTCTCCATACAATACATGGGGTATATATAAGAGGGAGAGGGGTTAGGGTTGAGGACCAATCTAGAGGGAAAACCCCCCACCCAAGAAAGGGTGGGCCCGTACGAGTCACGTACGGTCGGTTTCCCAACACTCCCCCTTGGTCCGACAACTCGTATTATCTATGTCTCAAAAACTCCGAAAACCCAATGGAAAAATATGGAGAAAGAGTGCATAGAATACGTCTCCTCATGTTGCACGAATTGCCTCATTAAAAACCTTATGTGAGAAACTTCATAAAACTCACTAAAGGGAAAAAGAGTACAACTCACTTAACTTTCAAGTCAAGTACTCAATCATCGGGATCGAGATTTCAGCGATGAGTTTGTGAAGATTCTCCCCCTGAACCTTGCATCTCCCTAAGTCTCATCATACCCATTTCACGAACACATCTCTCAAAGGAAGATGCTGGTAATGATTTAGTGAACAAATCAGCAAGATTTTCACACGACTTAGTATGCAAGATTCTCACTTCGTTCGACTTTTGCAATTCATGTGCATAGAAGAATTTGGGGTCGATATGTTTTGTGAGATTGCTCTTCACATAACCCGTCTGGACTTGTGCAACACAAGCGGCATTATCCTCATAGATAATAGTTGGGGTTTGGATGGTGTTCAGCCCACATGTCAGCTGGATGTGGCCGATCATCCGTCGAAGCCATACACACTCTCGTGATGCTTCATACAGTGCTATGATTTCCGAGTGGTTCGTCGAAGTTGTTACCAAAGTTTGCTTAGACGATTTCCAGGAAACTGCGGTTCCACCACAAAGGAAAACATATCCAGTCTGAGACTTGCCAGTGTGCGGGTCTGACAAGTACCCAGCATCAGCATATCCAACAAGTGAAAGGTCTTGATTCCTCCGGTAAAACAAGCCAAGATCTTTGGTCCCTTGGAGGTATCGGAAGACGTCCTTGATGCCTTTCCAATGCCTATTGGTAGGCTCAGAGCTGTACCTAGCAAGCAAATTGACGGCGAACGCGATGTCCGGCCGTGTACAATTCGCGAGGTACATGAGTGCGCCAATTGCACTTAGGTAGGGGAATTCTGGTCCCAGAACTTCTTCCCCCTCTTCCTTAGGCCTGAACGGGTCCTTGTCCCGCTGCAAAGATCTCCCAATCATGGGGGTCTTGGAAGGATATGCCTTATCAAATCCAAATCTTTCTAACACCTTCTGGGTGTAGGTAGACTGGTGCATTAAGATCCCAGCAGGGGAATGCTCAAGTTGCAGACCTAGACAGAACTTGGTTTTGCCTAAGTCCTTCATCTCGAATTCCGACATCAGGTAGGAACTCGCTTCCTCAATATCCTCAGGTGTACCGATTATGTTCAAATCATCCACATACACCGAGATAATACAGAAACCATCTTGTGATCTCCGTATAAAAACACATGGGCAAGCTTCATTGCTCGTGTAGCCCTTCTGATGAAGGAAATCGCTTAAACGATTATACCACATCCTACCCGACTGTTTGAGTCCATACAGTGACTTCTTAAGCTGAACACTGTATAAACTTCTATTTGCTCTACCTTGGTTCGGAACAGGTATACCTTCGGGTACCTTCATGTATATGTCTGAATCCAAGTTACCATAAAGGTAAGCGGTGACAACATCCATAAGTTTCATGTTCAAGTCCAAGTTTACTGCCATTGAGATCAAGTATCTAAAGGTAATTCCATCCATGACAGGTGAGTAAGTTTCCTCAAAATCGACACCTGGTCGCTGAGAGAAACCTTGAGCAACGAGCCTTGCTTTGTACCGTACTACCTCGTTATTTTCGTTTCTCTTTCGAACAAAAACCCACTTGTGGCCAACAGGGCGTATGTGGGAAGGAGTTAGACAAACAGGTCCGAACACCTCTCTTTTGTTAAGAGATACTAACTCGGCAGTTATCGCCTTCTGCCAATCTTTCCAATCCGACCTCTTCTTACAATCAGCAAGCGTGTTAGGCTCGGGGTCAGGATCTATGATTGAGGCAATTTTAATGGCAAAATATATGTCGACATTTGCCATGGCTCGATTAATTGACTCACCAGAATTAACATAGTTAATGGCCATTTCGTCATGGGGTGCATCAGGCACATTTCCTTCCTCCACCGGATTTCCCAATCCAGGAGCAAGGTCCTTTAGCTTTCCCGCTCCAATGTGTGCGCGCACATCTTCGCTGGGTATTTCCGATATAGGAAAATTCAAGTCCGGAATTTCGTGCACTGAAACTTCCGTGCTTGTGCCAGGTCTCGACTGGCTCCCCTCTTGAGGGGAAGGCTGTGATAAATCTCTCTTGTCCTTTTTCTTCGGGCGTCCCCGAGTACTTGGGATTTGAGAAACCGGATTCCGCGTCCTTTTAGGCCTAAGGGCGGGAGCGGGTATACCCTTATCTTTCTTTGGTATTTCAACCCTTTCCGGTGCATTGCGTGCAGGCACATGCGACTTTGTCACAGTCTTTAGATCACTGAAATGATCAGGCAGTTGATTCGCTAGGGAATGCAAATCTATTATCTTTTGGACTTCTCTATTTGACTCAGCAGTGCGCGGGTCATGAGCGTGGATCCCCGTGGCTTGCCACGTGATTTCTCGACTTTCATCATCAAGGGATTGATTATCTCCCCCTAAAGTCGGGAAAAGATCCTCGTCAAAAATGCAATCAGCGAAACGGGCCGTATGACAGTCACCTGTCGCGGGGTCCAGAAACCTGATTATGGACACAGTCTCATAACCAACGTATATCCCCGACTTACGGAGCGGTCCCATCGCTGATCGCTGAGGGGGTGGTATTGGTACATATACCTGGCAACCGAACCTACGAAGGTGGGAAATTTTCGGTGCCGACCCTTGCGCAAGCTGCATAGGAGAGTGGATGTTGTAGGCCGATGGTCGAAAGTTGATGAGGTTGGCCGCGTGTAACACTGCGTGACCCCAACATGTAGTTGGTAAGTTACAACCCTGAAGGAGCGGTCTGGCAATGAATTTAATTCTTTTAATCAATGCCTCCGCAAGTCCATTTTGTGTGTGGACGTGCGGTACAGAGTGCTCAAGTTTGATTCCCGTTGCCATGCAATAATCATCGAACGCCTTGGAAGTAAATTCACCGGCATTGTCCATTCGAATAGACTTGATACGATAATCAGGGAATTTATTCCTCATTTGTATGATCTGTGAGATCAACTTTGCAAAAGCATGGTTCCTCGTAGACAGCAGGCTAACATTGGACCATTTAGAGGAAGCATCGATGAGCACCATGAAGTACCTAAACGGCCCCGAGAGGGGCTGAATAGGACCGCATATGTCCCCTTGGATACGCTCCAAGAACGCGGGGATTTCATCCTTCACCTTTAGGGGGGATGGTCTAATGATTAATTTCCCCGTAGCGCATGCGGAGCACACGAAATCATCAGGATTCGGGAAATTTTTGACATTAACAGTATGACCATTCGAGTTGTTAATTATATTCCTCATCATTCTAAGACCGGGATGGCCTAACCGATCATGCCATAGGCTGAAAAGTTCAGAGCTTCTAAAAACAGTTTTAAGGGTAGTGTACACAGGCGGTGCTACAATCTTGGTGTAGTACAACCCTGTAGCGAATGAAGGAAGCCTTTCGACAACATGTTTACCATTTTCGTCGTGCTTTGTGATGAGTAGGTATTCCTTACCATTGACATCATCATGGGTCTCAATATGGAAACCGTTGACACGAATATCTTTGAAACTTAAGAGAGTACGAGTCGATTCTGGGTACAACAATGCGTCATTGATGACCAAAGTTGTTCCCATGGGGAGTACGATAGTTGCTCGTCCGGAGCCAACTACATGCGGACCGCATCCGGCGATCGTCGTAATATTCCCCTCAATTTTAGTAATGGACTCAAAGTACTTTGTTTCTCTCAAGATGGTATTAGTGGTGCCGCTATCGGCAAGGCACGTTTCCTCCATTCGGGCGCCACACGTGTTCTAAAATATAGCGTCTAATTAATAAAAATGAAGCGAGGAAGAAGCTACATTAATACATAAACGCACAAATATTTCAGAACATAACACAATAATCTCTATTAAATGATGGAATAAATGATGAAAACAAATTCATCCAATCGCCGATGAACTAATAAATGTTGGTGAAACAAATATTATTTGCTCTCATAGAGCTTACAACCAAATTGAAATAAGTGTATCAAATTTATTGCCATAAGGGAATCATGAAATAAACGAGGGGAATTTAGGTGGACTCCGCAAAGTATCCATCCACCTCAGCCCTAATCTCGAGCTCACTCATCTTCTCTTCATTAGCGAGCATCGCCGCGGCAGAGTCGATGTCCAGCTGTGGCGGTGGAGGGGGCACGGTGTGCGCAACCTCCATGGACACGCTGGCGTTCGTGGGAACCGCCACATGTGCCTCCACAGGCGCCTCGCTCTGCGCCACCATGGGCGCGGCGGTGGGCGTGGGGATCATCATTGGCCCCGATGCGGGTGCCGGTGGTGCCTCCACCTGGACAAGGTGCGTCTCGCGCGCCTTCTTGGCCTTGTACGCGTCCACGACGTGCTTTGGGGCACGACACTGCCTTGAGAAATGGGTCTTGGAGCCGCAACGGAAGCAATCCTGGGGCCTTGCCTCCCCCTGACCCGCCTGATGTTGCTTGGCCGGGTGGGGAGGGTTAGGTCCCTTCTTGCCTTTCTTGCCACGCTTCTTGAACTTGGGCTGGCGCACCTTGTAGGCGCCGGCATAAACTTCCTGACGTGGACCCCCTCCGAGAGGCTGCGAGTTGAAGTTCTTTTTGAGAACCTCATCCTGCGCCTCAGCCACCTGGAGGGCGTCGATAAGCAGAGCATACTGCGTGAAGTTCTCCTGGCGGTAGTTCCGCGCACTCTGGAGAGCTGATGGATGGAAGGTGGAGAGAGTCTTCTCAATCTTCTGACTCTCCGTGGTTTTGGTGCCACAGAGATCAAGTTGAGTACATATCAGGTGTAAAGCTGAGTTGTATTCTCCCACCGTCTTGAAGTCCGCAAACCTCAGACGCATCCAATCCGCCTCCGCCCGCGGCTTAATGGTGTACTTCAGCCTAGCAAACCGTGCCTCGAGGGCGGTCCACAGGGCTGAAGCACTCCGTTCTGCCATGTACTCGTGTTTCAGCGTAGTACACATGTGATGGCGGAGGAAATGCAGTGCTTGGGCGTTTTCCGCCGGAGTGGTTTTGCTGGGGGCCGTCTGGGTCCCCGCATCCAATGCTCCCTTAAGCTTCCGGCCCTCAAGGACGAGTTCAACGTCCGAGGCCCACGTCAAGTAGTTCAGCCCGTTCTGAGCCAACTCCTCAAACTCCCGGTTCATGATTCCGGCCATCTGCGATTTATGCAAAAAGAGTATCAGATTACAGCAGGTAATCGATTGCATAAAGCGATGTTGATACAAAAATTCAATAAGACGGCGTTCCAAAATTTAAAAGGACATGCTTAAAATTGCTCTACTAAGTATTAAAAAATTAATTACTGTAGTAAAACATGATATAAAAGCATGTACATAGAGAAATTATGCTAAGCGTAATCATAACGTGAAAAATGGCTCTAAAAATGACTTTCCGTAGCTATTTTACGCCCAGATATATAATTTCAGCAAAAACAGACTATTCCAGGGACTTACAGATAAATTATTCAGCAGGAATAAAATTCTACGGAAAACTGGAAAAGTGCAGGTGCTAAAATGTAAAGTTCGCGCGCAGCCTCTGTATTTTGTCTGGCCCGTATCGGCAGCAGGCCGAAACTGGGCCAAAAACAGGCTGAAAACCCACGAGCCAGCCATCCACCAGGATCGTTTTTTTTTTCAGCAGGTGAGCGCAGCTTGTTTATGGGCCAAAACCGGCCCACCAGCAAACTATGCTGGGTTGATCGATCCAGCTAGCCGATCGATCGATCGAGCTAGCTTCCTAGCGTGGGTGGCGGCGGCCGTCACAGCTGGTGACGGCGGCGGTCGGGGCGTCGGGGCCGGCGAGCACGGGCCAGCGGGGCCGACGAGCACGGCAGTGGCCGGGGCGGCGGCCAGCAGGGCCGAGGCGCCGGCGGCGGGCGCAGCGCAAGGCAGCGCCGGTCAGGGGTCGCACCACGCGGAGCTCGGTCAGCAGGGCAAGCTCGGACGTGCGGCGGAAGTGCAACGACGGCGCCACGTAGTGCCAGGCTCGGTGCGTTGCGTGGCGGCTTGCCGACCTATGCAACACACGATGAGCGGCAATACGATGGTTAGCCGACGACGTACTCTACGCCGACACGGAGAACGCTTTGGATATCAATTTTCATCGTCCGTTCATCTGCAATCGAGACGACGCGTCGCACAGCCGGTGCGCCGCGGCGGCACCGTGATCATCCGGATCACGTCTGTGCCGACTCCCTACGGTGCCGTCATCAAATCCCCCTTGAATCCGAGAGTATCGACATTGGTCGGCGACGTATTCGTCAGCTCGACTCTCGGGAGGGAAATCGACACCGTAGGTAACATCTAAAAATTACGAAAGACGCAAAAACAGAAAGGAAATCGCGATACGAATCCATTTTTTGCGATAAGATTATGGTTATACCTTCGCGATCGGTGCAGGGAGCCTGCTTGAGGTAGGCTCGACGACGGCTCGGCGGAGAGCTACGTGCTGATAACGTGTTACACAACCTCTGCCGGCTGGCCGGTCCCGAGGGTGTGTAGCGTAGTCGAAGGAGACGAAGGCGAAGAACACGCGTACAGAAAAGTAAAAGACACAGGGATATAGCCGGGACTGATCTTTATTATCAATTGTGTGTCCTTCTCCATACAATACATGGGGTATATATAAGAGAGAGAGGGGCTAGGGTTGAGGACCAATCTAAAGGGAAAACCCCCACCCAAGAAAGGGTGGGCCCGTACGAGTCACGTACGAGTCGGTTTCCCAACAGTACAGACACTGTGGCACTGTGTGTAGTGTAGCCTAGTCCTGCAGTAGGTACGTGCACAGCACCCGCGTTCCGCCTCCGGGTTTTGGCCGACGAAACCTTTGCGGCGGTTGAGGTGGATCGAAACAACCAGTCGATCGCTAGTTGTCGCGCACCGACAGAGTTCCTGTCGTGCCTCCTTGGGTTAGTTACGTCAACGCGTCTCGACCACTCAGGTTAGGTATGGACCGTATGGTCGTATGGAGCCCACTAGCCAAGGTGCCCAACGTTTTCTCCCTGCTGCTTGTTATTAGGAAAACGCTACTATACCTCCGGAGGATGGATCCTCCGGGTCTCCGCGCACGCCACGTGCGTTCCGCGTGGCCACAGAAAGAAAACCTTTTTGTGTTCCCATACCACGCACAGACGCACTGCACGCACAGACACACTGCAGAACCTTATCTCTTCCTCCGCTTTCCCCTCCAAATCCTTGTCTTCCCCGTTGACTGCGTGCCGCCGGAGAGAAATTGGAACCTGCCGCCGCCGTTGGCCCATGCCGCCGTACCACCTTCTCCCGCAAAACGCCTTCCCAGAGCCTGCCTTCCTTTCTCCCTCTATCCACCCTGTCTCCGTGCGTGACTTCAGTTCGTCCCGGCAGTCGCCGCTGCGAGGACCGGAGGTGGTGCTACGAGCGGCTGCCGGCCATGGGCGGCGCTGTGGAGAGCAGGAATTAGACCCTGGTACGTTGTGGAGGCGGCGGAGCTGCAAGCGGTCAACATCGTTGCTACCACCGGCAGCCCGGTATGCTGCCACCGGCAGCCTGCGGGGAGGACGACGGGGTGCGTGCTGCAGACCTCCATGGCTGCGGATCTCGAGCTGGAGGAAGGCTACAACAAGGGGAAGGGAGGTGCATCATAAGAGGATTTTTTTTGCGACTAGCGTTCTGTGATTTTGCGTCATTACAAGAATTTGTTTGCTACGACTGTCCTGTCATTTTTGCATCATACGAATTTTTTTGCTACCAACGTTCTGTGATTTTGCGATATTAGAAGAATTTTTTTGCTACGACAGTCTTTTCATTTTTGCATCATACGATATTTTTTTTGGAGTGTTGCTACATACTCATAATTTTTTTGCTACATACTCATATTTTTTTTTGCTACTCATGATGCTACAGTATTATAATTTTTTTGCTACGAACGAAATATTTTTGCACCATTGCGAGATTTTAGGTGATAATTATTTTTGCTACAATGGAACAAATTTTTTGCTACCGCCGAACCGTTTTTGCACCATTGTAGCAAATGCGGGATTTGGGGGACCAAAAGTACACGTGTCAGGAGGGGGATGCGGGGGCTGGAAACTCTTCAGCCTCCGGAGGACGCTCAGCGCCGCCCTTGTTATTAGGGCGCGTCAATCTTAAAAGACAATCAGTACCAGTTTGAAGGAAACCGTTTAGGTCTTGTATTTTAGGTGATTGGAAGGGAGGATTATCCCGGATTCAGAAAAATCTCCACTAATTTGTTTACTTCAAGTGTATTTTAGGGGATGAAATGGGATAATCCCTAGATATCCCCCACCAACCATCTTATTTTTACCTAAAATAAAAAACTCTATTTCATACTAGTGTATTGTAGGGGAAGAGTATTTAGGCCTTGTTTACTCCAAGAGTTTTTTAGTGGATGGGAGGAGTGGGGATGAGAGGGAATTTGGTGAACACCCAGTACCCACAAATCCCTACAAATACTATTCCTCTACAATACACTAGTATGGACTAGAGTTTTTGTTTTAGGCGTTGTTTACTCCCAGAGTTTTTTAGGGGATGAGAAGAGTGGGGATGGGAGAGAATTTGGTGAACACCCAATCCCCACAAATACTCTTCCCCTACAATACATTAGCATGGACTAGAGTTTCTGTGTTAGGCAAAAATGAGATGGTTGGTAGGAGATATTTGGGGATTATCCCCTCCCACCCCCTAAAATACACTAGAAGTAAACAGACTAGTGGGGATTTTCTGGGATCCGGGATAATCCCCTCCCATCCCCTAAAATACACTAGAGATAAAGAAGGCCGAAGTAAACAGACTATTGGGGATTTTCCGGGATCCGGGATGATCCCCTCCCATCCCATAAAATACACTAGAAGTAAACAAAATCTTATTGGGATTTGTGGGGAATGAGTGTTCACCAAATCCCCTCTCATCCCCACTTCTCCCATCCCCTAGAAAAGTCTAGTAGTAAACAAGGCCTTAATATTATGTACTTGTGTTACCCACATCTGTTTCACAATATAAATCGTGTTAGCAAGCTGGATAATGAAACAAAGTAATAGCGTGTATAGGGTTCATTAAATTTTAGACAACAATGTGCATTCGTGTCAGAGTTTTCCCTTTTTTTTTGAGAGAGAAATATCTAATCTTCACCTGTTTCATGCACTCTTTGGTTTACAAAAGCATGATGGTATAACTTTTGTATCTGGTACAGCTTTGATCACTAATATGTTTTACAAATATCGCTTGGATATGTGAAATCATTTATAGAAATGGAACCCTATTATACAAATACAATAATATCTTACATGTTCGACCTCTACTTTTTTTATGGTTGGATGAAGTGGTATATTGGTATATTTGTACCCTTCGCGCTAATGTACACCCTTTTCTTTTTTACCTAATGTTTTTCGTAGAAATTTTAGCACTTTAGAGCATCTACATGAGTGCCCCTGATTGGCCTTCACACGGTTCAATGGGGTCAAGAGATGAAAACGTCCCCCAGTGACGCCTCCGTCGGTGGATGGTTCAAAAATGTGTCTGCCAACCCCTTTTGTAGCAATAAAGTATCAATTTTCACCTCTTACTTAGTGCCAATTCTTTCAAAACTGGCATTTCCACTCTCTATTTTTTATGGCTTGGGCGTTATAATCTCTATTGTTTCAAAAGAAGAAGAAACACTAGCTGCCTGCATGAGGAGGTGTCTCTAGGGGTCTTTACGCAACCCGGTCAGAGCTAGGAAGAAGATTTTAAGGATACCACCAAAGGTTCATGCGAATGCAGAGTAGAAATTGATACTGTTTTTGCTTCTACTTTCTTTGTGAAAAGGTCCATCCTATCCTAATTATTTCTTGATGCTCAACTGCTTTTCCCTAATGTAGTGTGCTTAGTGGAGTAAGAAACCTATGCCTTTTTCTCATTTGCATGACCGTTCCTAGAATGTGGATCCAGTTTTCCCAAAGATACTTTATTTCCATCTGCATTCCTATTTGTTGTGGGCTTTGGCGCCCAACATTTCTATGTTTCATTTCTTTCAAAACTAGCCTAGCTTTTCACTCGTGCGTAGGGGGAAGAGGAATCTTACTTCATATCGCTTGCAAAGCACTTATTAAATGGGGGTGCGTTAATTCACTCGAAACTAGCCTTTGCACAAGAGAATTGCTCCTTTGTATGACCGAACCCTCGGCTTTGTCTCATTCAAGCTATAAAAGTAAGAAATAGCTCAGCTCAGTCTTTCTCACGAGGTGGATTCGAACCACCAACAATGTCTCCTTTTAGTAGATCGTGATCTGTCGTCCTCCTCATTATAGTCCTCCTAGAATTCAATCAAGTCTTTTCGCCGGAATACATCCTGTCTTTTTACCTTTGTAGTCCTATGCATAGTCAGTACTATAGCCCCAATCATAGCTACTAATAAAATCAGATATCTATTTCTTTTTTCCAGACTTAAAAAAAAACGGATCAATTTTCAATCCCTATTTTGATACTTGTCATAATGAGCAAAATATGGCTGCAGAATTTTGGATTTTACCCGCTCGTTTTCTAGATCGTACTTTATATCTACTAGGTCTTTACTAAAAAAGCCGTGCATAAATCTTCTTGTTTTGGTCGAGGTAGTATCAAAATAAGTTGTTTAGGCGGCAAGAAAGAGAGGACATAGGTAGTTGGCTCTGCCTCTGCCTGCCATACACTAAATTAAGCATACTATGAGGAGGAGGATGAGGGTAGTTTGATCGAGACCATCCACCTATACTTAAAGAAGAAAACGTGACCGTTTGAACACCTCTCCGCAACTACTTCCCGAATCAGCACCGTCTGGAGGCTTTGCATCTGTATTATATTTGGATCCGCCTTTATTAATTCTTGTTGGATAAACAGATATGGGTAACAATTGTGAAGAATAAGCCCTGGTATCTTAATAATTGATCTACGAACCCTACCTTTGATACCGGTATTTACGATAGAGAGATTACCTACCACCAGCCTGGTGGCAACGGGTGTCTGGTCTGTCCCCCCCCCCCCCCCCCCCCCCCCCCTTGTGCTCCCAACCATCCTCTTCCCTTCTCAATGGAAATAATTATGTATTTATAGAAGTGGAACCGTTTGCTACTCGTGAAACCGCTGATAGCTAGACTAGGATGAGTAGAAAACAGAAAAAAGAAATAGATATTGGGGCAGGAATACTGAGTTGAGGAGGAGGTTTT
Source organism: Poa pratensis (assembly GCA_947311845.1). NCBI lineage: Eukaryota > Viridiplantae > Streptophyta > Magnoliopsida > Poales > Poaceae > Poa > Poa pratensis. The sequence goes on along the minus strand of CAMZMU010000104.1, from coordinate 9,225,863 downwards.
TAAGCAGGAATGGAGGGACTCATCCTTTAGTGCTCGGCGTTAAGTTGATGAAACCAGTTCTGTTCCGTGAGCAGGCTCTCTCTCTAGGTCGGTTGTTTGACCAGTGCCAACTTCTTACGATTCTTCCTCCAATGCCCCATTCTTTTCGATTCAACTGATCCTTTTTGTTTTTTGCCATGTGATGGGTGACCCAATTTCACCATATTTGTTTCTTTTGTGCGCAGAGGGGCATTGTTGAGAAGTTAGAACATGGGCATTGATCGTGGTATTCGTGTCTGTACAAGATCTACGTGGCTAACGCACCTCTTGTTTGCTGATGACAGCCCTGGAGGAACCTACAGGACAGGAAAGTATTCGATTTAACCGAGAGAAGCCACTGGCTAATCGGGAAGATGCCGCTGTACAGCTTTGTTAGGGACTTTCAAAGCAATACTCATCCTCGCCACCCCTTGGAACCAACTGTTTCCACCCTCACAACTATCTATGTCAATTCATAAAATCCTTGTGATGACAATCTTTATTGATATTGTTTCTTGGCGGTAAGAATTATTGGACTAGATGAGATGGCACTCGTTCCTTGACATTTGCAATACATTAGGAGTGAGCCTCAACACCCCCACTGGAACCTGTTTACTGATTTCTTCTTACACCTCATGTTTTGCTGATTGAATTTATAAACAAGAGTTTTATGGTGTTACTTTCTTCTTTTCGCATCTTGACCTATGTGTAGTGAAGGAAAGGAAGCTGTATCTCCAGACAGATAAGCTTAATCCAATTGCACATCTCGGCAAAGCAGATGGAAAAGATACGGGTTTTCCTTTCACATAAGAGACTAGTGAACTCAATCGCTCTGCTTGAATCTTCAGATCGAGTAGGTACGTCGCAAGCTCGCTATTTGGTCGGAAGAGAGTTTACTTTCGTTGACTACTTAAATGAATATTCCTATTTTACTGACGTTGCAGAGCATAAATAGCAGATGGAGATGCATATAACGAAGAACGAAGTTCGCCCGAAAATGCCATACCATACAGATGAAATGAATGAAAGATATTCCGGTTGTTTCTGTTCCTATTAGTACTTCGCTCTGACCACATCAAGAGGAGTAGTTTGTTTTTCTTTTGTAAAGCGAGCCCAAGGAAATAGGCCTGAGAACATAGCTTGTTTTGTAGTCAGTCGTTTCTTGTCGAATTCAAAGGCTCAAATCGTCTATATCAATGCAAGTATAGCTGGATGGAGTGACTCGCGCTTTCGAACCATAAACTAATGCCGCCTCTCGGGAGCGCGTGTTACTATTTCATTCTCTGGAGCACAATCCAACGGTGAAAGCTGATTATAAGTATGTGGTCGAAGCAGATTCTAATGTATGCGATTGATGTAAGCTGATTGAATGTATGAGATTATAACGCCCAAGCCATAAAAAATAGAGAGTGAAAATGCCAGTTTTGAAAGAATTGGCACTAAGTAAGAGGTGAAAATTGATACTTTATTGCTATAAAAGAATTCGAGTTGTATTATACAAATACAAAAAAAAAATACATATGTGACAATGTTCAAACTAACACGTCTACTTTTTTTTTGAGGAGTGGCGGAAGTACTATATTCATATATTTGTACCCTTCGTACTATATTTTCCGTGCAAGCTTTAGCACTTAACAAACAACATTTTAATTTAGGTACTTCATCGATTCACTCGTGTAAGACATTGGACCCATCATTTTAACTTTGACTACATACATACTAGAATAAGTGAATATGTGTATAAAATAAGTTTAAATACATTTGAATCAAGAAAAAACTAAATTGTCTTACATTAGTGAACAAAGGGAGCAATAAAAAACACAGGTGTAGATGAAATCCACGAGCCTGGTGTTTCCCGCTTCAATATGCAATTGATAGCGAAGTCGCGGCGGTCAGCGGGCGACACCGCCGCGTCGGTGCTGTTGATTATCAGCGCACGCCTGGTGCCGGAGGAATGGGACACGCCTTTGGCCTGTCTGTCCCAACTCCTGAAGTCCAAACGAGAAGCCTCTTCATCATTTCAGTTTCAGGGTGGGCGCACCTGCACCAGCGCTCTGGCGATGGGCACGTATTGAATGTTCGATGCATTTTGGCTTCAGCCTTAACAACAACCAAACAGCATAAAATGGAAAGGGAACTATGGCAATCAACAATACCAGGCAGAACAGAAACAGGTAAAAGAAAGAAAGCTCCACCTGCATCTGGTGCGCGAGCATAACTTTCCTTTTTCTTTTTGCGGGGAACCTATAGTTACCTTGATCGTGATGTCAAGTACCCAAGTAAAAGAGGCAAAACAAAAGACCACGGTAGTGTATGTACATCGGTGAACATCAACTATAGAGATGTATCCACATGTAATTATTCATGATTGGCATATACGGTGACAGGATTGATTGACCAAATCCTCCATCTACCATCTGACAGTATATCAATATATCTGAACCTAAGATGCTTGCACTTATCAGTCGTGGGCATACAGTCAAATGCGGAATGTCAAACTGTTCTTGTGGCGTTGTCTTCAGCAGGTATCCTCCAGCAGCGACAGACTACAACACGACTGCCATCCGAACAAGGTCGGTGGTAGGTACAACAATACAGCTGCAGGGGATGATGAATCTAATTTCCCAAAAACAGAGAAATTGGCATCCACACAATAGCCCATTCAGGGGCCAAGAATGTACAGCACAATATTCCATATTCTACTCTTCCTCCTCCACATCAGGTGGTAATGTTGGGCTCTTTGAGCACAAAGTTGTATTGTGCAGCCCCTTTATTTTCTCAATGGGGTCACAGGAACCTGTAATAAATAAGGGCTACTTTAAACATGTGTTGGATTTCCATGCATCGACTCAAGCCACAAAAAAGGCACGACAACTGATCAGCGAAAGACCTTTTGTATTACATAACAAGAACTCGTTACAGTAGTAATAGGCTTGAGATATGAAAAACATTATGCTATAACAGTACTGTAACATAATAGCTGATGCATCTAACAAGAATTCGATTTATAGTGATATACCTGAGTTATGAAAAACATTATGATATAACAGTACTGCAACAGAACAGCTGATGCATCTAGATATGACTATCGATACTGACGAGGAACAACGACGTAACTGGCACTACGGTCACTCTCTCCCTCAAGACTTTTTATAATTGATATTTTGAGACACGTATTTTACCGGGTGCATACCTGAACATGGCTTGCTGTCCCATACAGCAATGGAGGTGGCTGTACATGTAGAATCACACATCGCACGGTTGTCTTCATGATTTACATTCATGACTAGCATCCATGAGCCAATGGTAACATCCTCATAATCGAACATCCTTAAACTGGGAAAAGCGTACAGAGAAAATAGCGACTACGTGAACGTACAAAACATCATACCAAAAAGACAACCAAAAGAAAATGAAGGATTAAATTAAGCGATACTAGGTGAGGGTGCCCTCCACGGAATGACCGCTCCTTGATGACGAATATCATGCAGAGGGCACCCCCTTGTCCCACCTCTGTTTTTTTTTTTTTTTGGTTTCATTGATTTCATGTACACATTTTTGGGTCTTTGCTTGAAGGCAACATTCAGCGTAGTGCTTTTCACTACCCTTGCGCTCAGTCAGGATATCTATTAGTTATAGGTAATGAAAGGGAAACGCAAATCGTCAAAGGCAACATTTGGCGTAGCGGCTGGCACCAGCTGCAGTTATACATTCATATTGCCTTTGGTGGGAAACTCACCTTTTAATAGCTTAGTATTGTGGCATTGTTTATTTTAAATCTGCTGCAACAATTTCATAGGGTTGATTTAACATGTTTTACTGAGTGCACATTTTGAGTTCCCATTGCAAAGTGCAGGCAACAAAATCATGGGAAACTCACATTTTCATAGTTTAGTATTGTAGCATTGTTTATCTTAGATCTGCTGCAATGCGTCGGGCTCATCTAGAAAGATAAATAACTAAACAGTAAAGAAGATATAAAACGATGTGTAGCTTGCATCACTTTAAATATGTAGATCACCAAGGATTTACTTAATGTTTCTTGCATGTATGCAGTATTTGCATGGGCGTCTTATCTTGTGGACGAAGAAAGGTTAACTAAATTCCCCTAGAAGCTTTCATTGTATAGGAAAAAAGATAAAGACCAACCTATCATTCTTTGCAGTAGCTAGAGCTCCCACCACTTCTGAAGAAAGAGCGTACAGTGCGCCAGATGCATGCATGAAGTACTCATTACCTAATAATCCGCATGAACTTTCATACCTGTCATGATATTAAATGATCACTGAAGAAGGTAAATTTAAGATCTGAATGGCTGAAATAACCAGGTACAACTTGGATATGGAACCTGAATGGCTGAAATAACAAGGTACAACTTGGATATAGAAAATCCAGTAGTTTTTTCAAAAAAAGAGTGGCATATATGCAAAATTATTTTTGAAGTTAGAACCAACTTGTATTTCAACTAACCATTTCATATTTGGATCACTGACAACTGGTCCCTTCTTCATGCAACCAACGTAAGTCCGGTGATGAGGTCTGTCCTTTGCAAGGAGAGCAGCAAGTCTATCTGGCACAGAAATGTGACAAGAATAATATAAAACAGATCAAACTATCTAAGCACAGTTTTGGTACGTCGTAAACACAAACTTTACCTGGACGCAGATAGATAGTGTCATCAGCTTTGACATAGAATTCTGCGTCGAACATCTCATAAGCTGCTTTGAAATATGCTAACCTATCAAATGGCCAGCAAAACGGGTGGATACGGTTAATCAGATGCAAGCTCACAGGTAGAAATACAAGGGTACGGAGTTTCAGTTTACATCTTCTGTGGGGGCTTCGTACCCTCTTCAGCGTCAATAAACAAGAAGTCATGATACAGGTCTACCTCTTTCTGAAGATCTGCCATTTTTTCTTTGTCCTTAGTCGTTCCAATGACAAACCTAAATGATAAACCAAATCCATGTTCCAAGCTGCAGAATCGATGGGAGGGCCAGTGAGCAAAAAAATGAGTCAATATTTTGTTTACTACTGAAGCACTGAAATAGGGATCCTCTGCAACTGATAAGCCAACTAAATTAGAAAGGACCTTTTTTCAACTCTCTGTAATACTTAGTGTGCTTCATGTAAAGTAGCTAACGATTTTACATAAGGACATCATATCTGATAAGCTAGAAACAACACTAGTAAAAGTGATGTTATGAAAGAAGCATACTGAGCCCTAATCACAACAGTTGATAATTGATATTCAGTTATATCATATGTCCAACTATAGTTTATATTCCTTTCTAGTAATGCATGCCAATGCAATTACGGATCAATTAAAGTACTGTTCCATGAGAAAGAAGTATATAGTCTCACACAATGAAAGCACTTTCTAAAATCTAAAAGTTATCATGAAATCGGTAAAAACCACAATTATATCCATAAGGCAGGCAAAAGATAAGAAATATAACAAACGATTTGAGCATATGTTTAGAAAATAAATCCATTTAGCCTCGATCCTGCTCACCAAGACGCCAACACATTCTTACACCTAAAGTAGCAAAAATGAAGTTCATTAACTTGTGTAATTTTTTACATCACTTGGCCATAGAGAAATCAATTGCATTTCTATTCATTTAGTAAGAGGAACACACTTCGAACGAACCAGGTCACCGCTGCCCTCGGAATACTGCAACTGATCATTTAACGGGTTTCCCATCCAGATAAAATGGGCGAGTTGGTTGGAAAACTGGGCTGATGAGAATATTAGTGGGCATTGTATTTCCCTTTGGAGAGCCCGCTAAGTAATCAGTGCCCTGTATTTTCTCTTTGGAGAGTGCATAATCAGTGGCATTGCATGTCAGTGACTATGTTTTACTTCAATCATTGTTTTTTGAGTCTTGGTGTACAACCGTTATGAATTTCAGGGAAGTTCAGTTTATAATGTGTGTGCACATTTCAACTTTTTAGGGATATGCTTAGATATGAGGCATACATACAAAGTTCCAATTATAGCTTCCGAACACGAAGTAATAAACGCCGTATCCATCATTTTGATGCAGAGGCTGGGGTGCTACCTCCTTTTCGAAAAAAAGCTTCCCGAACATACTCTGTTGCGTAAACTAGAAGATGGAATTTCAAATTGGTATTGCATTGGAGTTTCCACATCTCGTCATTTGGTCACGTACTCACATGTATTGTAGGTCAGATTAGTGACCACTGACAGGATTCTTTCCCCCCTATAAATAGCCTTACACTATTTTTAGTGTGAGTAATCTTACAATGCTGCTAGTTCCTCAAATAACGCGAGAAAAAACCCACACTTATTAGTATACGCCTAATTGCCATGCCAAAGCAGAACTGCAAAAATGAATAAATAAAATGTGGCAGCCCTGGTGTGAAAGAACCATCCCAACCTGATTTGCTACTAAACCAGAAAATTTACAATTACAAGAAACCAGTCACAAAATAACATCAAATTACTAGTTATTAAGTACAGGCTAGAGTACTGAGTGCAGGCATCATTAGTGATTTAAACAGATCCCGCGTTACTCGAAGCTTCATTAGAGCAATGCAGGCAGGTAACAGCAACTACAAGCATCGTCTTAATAGATCCTCATGGGTATAAGGTACACACACTGCTGGAAGCTTATATGCCAAGCATAACAAGAGTAGCAGCAAACTAGAGCAAGCAAGCATGTAACCAGATCCAAGTAGAAATGGAGAATCATATGGAACCTTACGATGCCTTCAGGGTTGGGCGGGAACCAGGTGGCACGTAACGCAGCGCGGCGGGCGGCGGATCCGAGCTCAGTGTGGACGCCGACGACGGCGAGCACCTTCTCCCTGTCGCCGGCGGAGTAGTTCCGGGAGGAGGCGAGGAAGGAGCGTAGGGAGTCCTCGACGCGGCCGCAGCGGAAAGCTACGGAGGCGGGGGGCGGCTGGAGTGGCGCAGGGCGGCGGCTAACGGACACGGCGAAGGACAGGGAGGCCACGGCGAGGAGGAGGGACACGGCGGCGAAGAGGAGGAAAAGGCGGTGGGAGGAAGCGGGAGAGGCAGGGGAGGAGGGGAAGCTGGAGGGGCGTACGGGCGGCGCGGCTTGGCCTCGTCGTCGGAGCGGTAGTAGGGAGGACGTCTTCGTCGTGGTGGTGCCGGTGCTTGGGGTGGTGGAGCGGCATTGGAAGGTTCTAGAAGGGGCGAGAGACAGGTGAGACCGGGAGAGAGGAGGTTTGAGTTGGTGTGATCTGATCTACCCGTATTAAGATCAGTGCAGACTGCAGTGTTTGCTTAATACACACTTCACTTCAACTGTTAGGCTTGTACACTGTTGTACTACTAATAAAATTGAAACGAAAATAAAAAATGTAAGAAAGTGCAGCGAAATTACGAAAATTTACTTGAAAACAGTAAACTGATCTACACACATATTCCTGAAAACATAATTTTAAAGTATTTCTAAATTTGTGTTTTATCGAAATTTTATTTTTAGATATTTTCTTACTCTATTTAAAAAAAATCATTATTAATGTTTCTCTATTGCAATAAGTCTCATAAAAAACATAGATATTTTTTTAATGAGTGGTCCTAAATTTCCAATTAAGTTTTCTTTCTTTAACTAGGAGTCCTAAAAACCTCTTTTGGATGATCTTGAGAGTAAGTCTGGCATAACTTGTGGGGAAAAGATAGTAATGTTTTGCACATACCTTAGAAAGATTTACTCCCTCCGTTTGACACATATTTAGTATAAAGTTGTACTTAATTTGGAAATGAGGAAGTAGTTATTATGCTTATAGCATCTCCAACACGACTCCTAAACAAGCTCCCAAGAAAATTTATAAGGATCGTGCGCAAATGACCAGCTCCCCACTCCGGCAGGGACCTAAATGCATCTCCAACATATCCCTTATACCAAGTATCGACCCAAAAGGACGACACAACTCCCTCAAAAGGACAAAATATAAACAACTTCAGTGTGAGGACCCCCTGCGTTTGGAACACACTATCCCAGTATTATTAGTGTAATACATGTCACAATCATGAAAATATCATAATCTCACAAAAATTAAAAATTAAAAGTTCACAAATGGTAGCAATTGTCTTATGACATTACATAACATATGGATAAGTAGTAGCGAAAAAGTACATAAACTTTGTAGTAGGCTCTCATATGCCGCACCTGGCGATCTCCAAGATATTCCTCTTCTGGAAAGAGTCTATTGTAATATCTCGTATCTCAACTTCTCAAGCAAATAGGATAGTATGAATAGAAAAGTATTTTCGCAAATTACCAATGGAGTTGTAATAGATTATCCATGATGCAAGGTTTCAACACATGTGGGTCTCTACGGTTGATTTGTATAAAGCGAACAAGTAGCTTAAGTAAAACAATATAATAACTGTAACAACTTTCATATACCCGAATGGAAGTAACCAAAGGTAACCAATATGAAAAAAAAACAGTTAAATACCAGTCAGGGTTAAACTGGAGACTTTCCAAATTAATTAAACAAATAAGATTTTAGCTCTAAGCAAAGATCAGAAGGTTGAGTTGCTCATGACTATGAACACATGGTTAATCGGATAGGTTTGACACTCTGTAGAGGTTGTATTGTTGATCACCTTGAGAGGCTAGTCTCAATTTTGTACGGTACAACTCAAACAAGTTTATCTTCTTACAATTCCTAGTGGCGACTATGATTCTGAAAGGATCTTCCTTCTGGCTACCTCTACCAGATTACCCTCCAAAATGATACTATGGTGTACAAAGTATGCCAATAGTACGGTTTGAGAAGCTATGGTTGGGTACTCTACTGATTGAAATCTGGACCAAGTGGTTTTGAGCTAAAATCACAATGAGACTATACTTCCTACTTGACCACTTAAAGTGCATTGTGCCCCATGTGTAGTTTTGATAATTAATACTATCCCGATGGATTAATGTTTGCATTGAGTTATATGTGAAGGGTTATGTTTGGCCTCCATGTGTTCGATTCAAGGTTGGATGTCGTGAAGATAATGATATGGATTGAGTCTTTGGAATCGACATCATTGATTATTATATGATAAAAAGAGTATGTGATGATGATCATACATTATGTGATTATCAAGGTGCTATTCAAGGGGTTGTCTAACTTGGTCATGAAAGTGTTGAGCCTATAGCGAGAATGTCTAGAAAAACGATTGAGTTAGCTTTCCTATTTACCTTCAAGACATCATCATTACGAATAGAGAAGAAAAGATACAAGAAGATTGATCAGGCAAAGTGCGGAGAGTGGATTCAATTTAATCATCACACAAAAAACTAGATGATGTACCAAGTGGCAAGTGATCTCGTGGTGTGGTAAGCAATTCTCAATATAGCTTTGTGAACGAACTTATGATATTTTTGTGTGGGGTTTCTAAATAGGGTTAGGTATCTTGCCATGAGATTGCATTAAAAGAGAGATTTCATATAGTGCCCATGGACTTCAAGTGGTGATCATCATCAAGATTGAGAAGTGCAACTTCAAGAGGAGCATCTTGAAATCAAAAAGATCATATGCTTGAAAGTTTCAATCCATTTGGTGACAATGGAGACGTGAAGATGTTCCCAAGGTAGACTCTCCCATAGTGAAGTGTGGGGGGTCAATTTGCAAATCTTCACCGAGATGAGCGCGCAATTAAGAAAGGTCTTTCAACTTGAGGTGGTCATGATCGTCATCATCTATCTGAAGTGGGAATATACGCAAGGCGAAGGTATGACCTTGATAGGCTATTTTACCGGTCTCATTGTGTTAGTTGAGAGATCGTACGGGTTATAGGATCGATACATCTACTATCAAGTGGGGATCTCAAGTGATTAGTTTGATCATATCGTTCGTAGAGAGGTCATAACTTTGCATCCTTGGTATCATATTTATTTACTATTTATATTTTCTCTATGTAAGGTTTTTGAGTTTTCATGATTTTCAATACAAGCTCAAGTTTATAAAAAGGGATTTCGTATAAAAACTTGTTGTGTTTTTTATATTGGAAGTTTTCCCGATTCTTCTTTCACATAGAAGTCTAATATTTTCCCTTCAGGATTTTTACTCCTTTTGGATATTTGTATTTATCTTTATTAACAGTTATAGCATGTTGTTAGCTTCAAAATAAGACCAAGTTCATCGGAAACGGAGTTTGAATGCTAAAGTTATGGTCGTTTTCCTTTTTGTGATACTTCAGTTTTCAGGTGGTCCGGAAATTCCGGACTTAACACCGGAACTTCCAGCCCAATTTTTGGTGGGTGTCCATAGAGTTGCGCCACGGGCGCCGAACTCCAACGGCAACTTCCTCGGCTCTGGCTTCGTCTTTGGCTCTTTCTTCGGCCGGCAGAGAAAGAGGCAGCCGCGCGGGGACTAGGGGCCGGGCACCGCTCCATCGCCAAGCGCTCTGTCTTCACCTCGCGGAAGGCAATGACGCCCCTGCTGCTGCCACCGCCACTCTGCCTCGGTGGTTGCCAGCGGAAGGGTATGGTGCCGCCCTCACGTGCAGCGCACACCTTTGCCTTGTTGTATCGAGTGAAGGGCATGGAGGGTCTTTGCAACATTAAGGCCGGGGGATGACTGCACGTCGATTGAGACCGGAACCAAAACATACTCCTCCGTCCAAAAATGTCCAAAAATAAGTGTCTCAAGTTTGCTCAAAAGTGGATGTATCTATACATGAAACATTTCTAGATACATCCACTTTTGGACAAACTTGAGACAATTATTTTGGGACGGAGGGAGTATATGCTTCCAGAATAACTTGTGGTCTAGGTCATAGAATCTGGGTGACAACGGCAATGAGGAAACAAGTATGCAAGGGACGTCACATTTGAGGACATGATCATGGATGACGTCAAATCCTATAATCATTGACCCTATCTTTTGAAGACTAAGTCGTGCAAGAAGCGAAGTTCGGCGCTGGAGTTCGGCTATGTTTGGTTCAAGAATATAAGAGGTACGAGTGCCACCACACCAAAGAATCTATCAAGTTAGATTGCAGTGGTACTGTCTAGTGCCATGACGTATTGTTGTAAGATGCGAAGCTTACTTTCAATGAGCATCACAATGGTTCCACAACAAGCATAGGGAGCACCACGAAACTATAGAAATCCACAAATGTCACTCCTAAGACCTGCTGACACAAGGAGGTATGGCTGTTTCTTCAGTCTTCCTAGTACCTGAAAATCAAATACTCCCTCCGTCCATAAAAAGATGTCATAACTTTGTCCAAACATGTATGTATCTAGAGATACTTTAGTGTGTAGATACATACATATTTAGACAAAGTTGAGACATCCTTTTATAGACGGAGGGAGTAATATCTTCTGGAGACAGAGTGTAGATTTTCTGAACTGTTTATCGTAAAAAAAAAGTACTGTAATTAGTTAATTACTATCATTTGTATGCAGACCAGAGATTGTATGTCACTTATCATTAGTGGGAGTGGGGCACGAATAGATGCCACAAGCAATAAGAATTCAATGACCAACATATTTCATTTCAACCTATTACTATTTGCATGCTTCGGTTAGCTGTTGGCATAACGGTTTAACCCTTTCACGGGATAATTGGATTACATTTGTAGGCTGTGGCACATTCTGTCAGGCTTTAAATTTCTAGTGGCAGATTCGAGCAAATCTAACCGGTCAAAATTGGATCTTTTTTTTTGATAAAGGGATTTTATTACTTAAATAATTTTAAGCATTACACCCGGCTTCTGCATAACTAGGATGCACACATCCTCAACAAGTTCACCAGTCACAAAGTATGAATGAAATAAAAAGGTGAATTACATATCATCATGAGAAATTGTAAAGACGCCTAAGGTGGTGGAGGGTCAATCCGGAGATTATGTGGCCATCCATGTTGGGAGAATAACTCCCTCGCCGCAGCCTCCAAACGCGAAGACACCTCCAAAAACACCTCGCGGTGCTCCACACGCTGTAGGGCCGACCATGATCGGAGTGTTGCTGTGCACCGGTAGATAACCTGCATAACATAAGCATTTCTATCGTTAAAAACCTTGTTATTTCTACATAGCCATAGCGACCAAATAACGGCAATCGCTCCCACCCTAATATGAAGTTTAAACCTAAGATCCACACCATTTAGCCAAATGCCGAAAATGTTTGCAACGCTACGCGGAGGGAATAAGGTAGAACCTATCTGGATGGCTGACCATATAGACCTAGCAAACTCACACTAGAAGAATAAGTGTTTGATAGTCTCGTCATGATGACAAAAGACACACTTTTTACTTCCGTGCCAATTGCCTTTGGCAAGGTTATCTTTTGTAAGAATTACTCCTCGACGAAGATACCACGCAAACACCTTAGTTTTTAGCGGAAACTTCATCTTCCAAAATTTTCTATTATTATCGACCGGTACGTCGGACTGGATTAAAGCTCTATACATAGAATCAACCGAGAATTTACCATCTTGTTGAGATTCCAACGAAATTTATCTGAGCCTTCCGTCAACTGGACAACGTCAAACCGGAGAAGCAAGGCATCCCAGGATGCTTGTCTAGGCCCAATTAAACTTCGTCTGAACGATACATTTGGTGGGGAAGTACCCATCACCATAGCGAGCGTGTCGCTTTTGTGTCGCACAATACTGTACAAAGCCGGATATTGTTCCCGGAGAGTGGATTGGCCTAGCCACTTATCCTCCCAGAAACGAATTTTGATCCATCCCGGAACCATGTGGGAAAAAGAACTTTTTCGTAGCCATTAGGCCTGCCCAGAAGTGTGAATCGCCAGGTTTCCAAAGAACCTGAGATAAAGCTTTAGAGCCCACATACTTCCCTCTAAGGAGAGTTTGCCAAACTCCATCTTCAGAAAGAAGTTTGAAGAGCCATTTGCCAAGCAAGGCTCTATTCTTAACCTCAAGGTCATGAACACCGAGCCCTCCTTGTTCTTTTGGACGGCAAACCACACTCCACTTAGTTAGTCGATATTTTTTCTTCTCACTATTCCCTTGCCAAAGAATCTTGACCGAAAATAATCCAATCGTTTTAAGACTCCTTTGGGAAGTTGGAAGAAGAAATCATATACGGTACCATGTTAGTTAGTACTGAGTTTATGAGAACCAATCTTCCCCCCAAGGATAGTAGTTTGCCTTTCCAGCTATTTAACCGGATTTGAAGTCTCTCCTCCACCGATTTCCATTCAGCATTTGTGAGTCTCCGATAATGGATCGGAATACCCAAATAGTTGATAGGAAATTGACCTTGCGTATAGCCGAATAATTCAGCATACAAGGAGGCGTTTTCTTGAGCCTCGCTGATGCATGTAAAATGCATACATGAACTTTGCATTATTTTATTCATATTCCCATCATATTTGCATCATATAAGGGTTATATTATTGATTTATAATGATTTTGGGAATAATTCACAAGTTCCCCTATTTTTCTGGAATTAACCCTGCGCAGGCAGAAAACCCTATTTCTTTCCTTTTATGTTTCAGGGACCCAAACGACGTCCAAAAATTATGGAAAAATACAGGCGTCAATATTTTGGAAGGAAGAAGACCTGGGAGCGAAGGAAGCAAACAAACGGAGGTCCGAGGACCAAAAGAGGGGGGCCCACGCGGCCAGGTACTGTAGCCGCGTGGGACCCACCATCTTGGCCCTCGACGCTCCGTTGCCGTCGATCTTTCTTCCAGAAGCTTCGTCTTGACCTAAAACCGACTATAAAAATAGTCCCCGAGGCTCTTCGGAGGGGAGCGCCGCACAAACACAGAAACACCGAAACAGAGATCAGGAGCTGCAGATTGGAGGGGGAAAACTCCGGCGGGGCGCTGCCGGAGAGGTCTCCACCTCCTCCAACGACATCTCCATCGACTCCATGATGAAGAGGGAGTAGTCCACCCCTGGACTATGGGTTTGTGGAAGTAACTTATGTATCTCTCTCTCTTGTGCTTCACTAATTAGCACCGTATGAGCTGCCGAACATGATTACGGTCATCTATGTAATACCTTTGTGGTGGATCTTTATGAGTTAATATATGTGTGAGATTGCAATTGTTTTACTTCAGTTATGAAAGTAGATGCATATTATGTACCCCGTTCTTGTTTACTTGTTATGATCAAGCATGTTTATGAGAGCGTGTGAGGGGGAACGTGTGCATTAGATGGAGTAACGGGGGGTGGCTAGTGCGGTGAACGTGAGAGAAAGTTCCGCGATCCACTTGGGTATTTTACCTTACTTTGTTGCCTCACTAGGGATAAAAAGAAATACCTTGCTACCGGAGATGTGGGTGTGACCATGCCACTACTCCATGACTAGATCTAGCATGTTCTTATTTCAACTTCATGTCATGAAACTTATTGCTATGCTCTGATTTATCTTAATACTAAGGTGTTATGATTTAGTTCGCATCTTAGTGGAGTATAAGAGAGGTTAATAACCAAAAGATCTCTATGTTAGGACGTGATGCCCATATGATTATAACTTGTCATGAAACTTTGTTGCAATCTCATATGTTAACTTTTGTGTTCCATTGTCCACCACATCATTAAAGAGAGAGTGCATTTGTGAAACCATGAACCCCGGTCCATTTTTAATCATAAGAAACACTTTCCAACAACTTTCATCCACTTTTCATTTTCAGCCATAATTAAATCCGAAAATACAAAAATACTTTTGCATCTTTCATTCATCATATAAAACCCAAAAATATCATTTATCATTGTTTCCATCATCCTTGCATATTTATTTATCATCATTGCATATTTTATTTATTGTTTTGTATTCATAACTTACTCACACCTTGTGCTTGACAACCACTTGGTGAGGTTGAGGGCACAAAACAATTTATCTTTGTTTGCAGGTTTCCAAGGGAAGGATAAGGAGGTAAAGCTTCCACTACTGATTCCCCGAGAGTTCGATATAAACCCTCGAGTCACCTTCGTGGGGAAAATTGTCTTGCCCGTACTACACACTCTGCTATTGGGGTCTCAACCTACGCCTTTGAGGGCTATCAAGACATATTTTCTGGCGCCGTTGCCGGGGAATCATTGCTGAAAGTTTTATCCAAGGGTATCTCACAACAAGTCAACTTCATCACCAACTTGTGCAAACACCTAAGCTTGGGGAGGTTGCACCTACGTGAGCACCATCTTATCCATCTTTACTTGCAAACCATTTTATTTTGTTTTGTTATTGTCTTGCATTTTGTGTTGCATATTTTATTTTCAGTTTTGCATAAAAAATTAAAAAAACATAAAAACTTGGAAAATGGGAGAAGAACTAAGTTGTGTGACTACACAAACACTCCAAATGATCAATTTATTGCTAGGCCCATTGCCACACCTGAGATAAAGCTGATAGTTATGAAGTAAGTCCTAGTTTGTTGAACTTGATAACTAGGGAACAATTTGGCGGTAGTGCTATGGAGGATGCCTCTATGCATCTTCATGATTTTGTTGAAATATGTGACATGCAAAATTTAAAAATGTGGAAAGTGATGTTCTAAAACTGAAGTTATTTCCTTTCTCACTTAGAGGAAAAGCTAAAGAGTGGTTGCATTCATTACCTATTGATAGCATTAAAACTTGGATGATTAAAAGAAGCTTTCATTAAGAAATACTATCCTCCTGTTAAAATTTTGCAAAATAGAAACAATATTCTTTCTTTTAGGCAAAATGAAAATGAACATGTTGCATGGCTTGGGATAGGATTAAACTTATGCTTAGAACTTGTCCATCACATGGGGTTAATGAATGGACCATATTACACTCTTTTACAATGGTCTAAACTACATGTCTAGAAATATTCTTGATTCTGCTGCTGGAGGTGCTTTTATGGGAAAAACTGTAGAAGCTAAAACATATTGGAGAGCATTTTGCAAAACTATAGTCAATGGCACACTGATAGAGCACCTACATCTAAGAAAGTAAACTCCATAGAAGAAACAAATGATTTGTCATCTAAAATGGACACTATTCTTGCTTTCATTAATAAACAAAATATGAAAATGTGCCTTTGCAAGAACTAGTTGGTAATAATCTGAAAATATTGATGTCAACTTCATTAGGAACTATGGTAATAATGGGTATGGTAATAACAATTATAATCTTATAATAAACCCCCATATGTGCCAAAAAATATGCTACTAGTGGTAATGTTTCTAGTGATTTGGAAAACACCATTAGATCATTTATATCTACTCAAAAGGAGCTTAATAAGGAATTTATATCTAAGTTTGAAAAACAAACTCTTTGTTTGAAAGGGTAGATCAGCTCACTAAGGAAGTTTCCTCATTAAAGAACACCATTATAGCTCAAAAACATGAGGAAACAATTAAATATTGCCAAGAGGTTATAAATAAATCTTGGGAACATATTCATGAGCAAGAGAGAATTGCTAAGGAAACTATTATGGTAATGAAGAAGAGAGTTGAGAAGTTAAAATGCTTAGTGAAGTCAAGGAACCATTGCTTGACTTAGAAATTGTAGCTTGCATGAATTAATATCTATCTTACAAAAATTTGCAAGTGATCCTTCTTTAATGCTAACCAAGCTGGTTTTGGTTCTTATATTGCTAATCATGTCTTAAAAGAAAAGATTGCTAGGTACAACAAGAAGCTATGATACCACCTAAGCTTGGGGATGTATGGATTCCCAAAGTACTAGTAACCATTGGAAAAGAGACACACCATGCTATATTGATCTAGGATCTAGTGTCTCAGTTTTATCTAAAGAACTATATGAAGTACTTGAATTAAAAATCTTGAAAAATGCTCTATTGAACTTGCACTTGCTGATGATTCCATTAAACATGCTATAGGAAAGTAAGTGATGTTATGGTAGAGTTACATATGACTTTTGTGCCTGTTGATTTTCTAATCATGGATATGGGGAATAAAACCTCTAGTCCAATTATTCTTGGAAGACCTTTTCTTCGTACCACAGGTGCTATCATTGATTCAAAAGAAGGGAATGTGAAGTTTCAGTTTCCACACAAGAAATGCATGGAACACTTCCCAAGGAAGAGGGCACACCAAAGTTCAAGCTCCCTCATGAGCTTCGTCCACTATAACTATCAAGTAAGAAGCCTAGCTATATGGCTATAAAGAAAGCGCTTTACGGGAGGCAACCCGGTTGTTTTTATTTTTGATTTTCTTTGTGTCCTCTTGCTGTAACAAGAGACTTTGTTTATAGTTTTGTTTCTGGAATTTTTAATAAAGTGCCAAGTTTTACCATTTTGGTTTGAAAAAGTTGCTTATAGCATTCGGAGATATTATTCCAGCACGAATCTGTGCACGGTATGATTTTTAATTCTATTCTGTAACTCCGAATGAGCTCATATTTGAACTGTAGTTGCAACTTTTCATCCTCTGTATGCATGAATTTTTTCGGAATTTTTCGACAAAGTTTGTAGGGTAGAAAAATACGTTTTGCTGCTGCTGTTTTTCTGGACAGATTCTGTCCCATTTTGTTTGATGCATGCTTAGAACTTTTAACTTGAATCTTTTTGATCCAATTGAGTTTATGAGTAGGCATACAACATTATACACTTTCTGGACATTCATATGAATTTTTGTCTAAGGATTATATGCAGCAAGAAACCTATTTGTTTATCACTACTAATGTCACCCCACAGAAAAGAAATGGGAGAAACGGTGTTTTGAAGTTTTTTCACAGGGATTAGAGGAGATGCACCAAGAGCTATCTAAGGATGGTGAAACCATAAGCTTGGGGATGTGAAGACAACCCACTGGACCTACACACTCTCGGTTTGCACACGTCTAACTTCTGTTTTTCGATCAATGCACTTTATCGCATAAACTTGGAGCGTCTTTTTGTTTTTTGTTTGTTTGATTTTTTTTTTGAGACCACCACATTATCATTTATATATGAGAGAGCTACTGGAAATTGGGTTGAAATATGTTGGATGCCATTATAAGATTGGGAAAAGGGATGTTTGAGTTGATTTTAAAAGATACATATAGTTGCATGATTCATGAGCTTGTTAATGAGTAATAATTTGCAAGTGTTTTATCAAGAGCTATCTTTTATTCATGTTTTGATGCTGAATGTTACTTTACTTTGTTTAACATGAATTAGTTAGTTCTATGGACACTCATGCATGCATTTAGATGGTCAACTTTCTCCCTCTTGCTAGCCCAAAAATTCCAACAAGCAAAAACTTGTTTCCAACACCTTCAACCAAAGTTTTTCCAGTGAGTCCACCATATCTACCTATTAGCTTTATGCTATTCCGAGTATGTTTACCATGTTATTTTGTATCATTTATACCTCTGAATTAAAATGCTTATGTTGTTGATTGTTATGGGAAAAGTTGGTTATATAGCTCTCACGAACTTGATGCACACTTTATTTTATTGCACTAATAAACATGACCCATTGTGATTAAAATTATGATGTTATGAGCTTGACAAATGTCTTTGGTTGGAGTTAGCAGAAATGTGTATCACATGGAACGCTTTCAACATTGCACTTCATTATATAGTTGATGTCATGTACTTTTGTTTATGGATGCTTATCATGGTGAAATAAAGGTGAAATGAGTAGTTTAAATGAGTTTGTATAATGGTTAGAGAGACGCCTGGGCCGCTAATCTAAGCCATGCATCATTCATGGTGGAAATTTACAGCTATGGTGAACCTTCGTGATGCACCACAATAAAAAGCTACCAATGGTAAATAAAAGGGTGTTGAGATTGTTCATTGTTGTTTGTCTTGTTTTTGATATGGGCTTGTTCCATATCCTGGGACAAGAGGTACCCCAGTTGACGCTCTTGATGATACTATTTTACTTACAATGATATTTAAATTGAACTTGCTTTGTTTTCCGAGTTGAGTAACACATGGAGTAGGTACTCGTATTCAAGGGGCATGAGACTTTCAACCATACTTTGTCAAGCACATTACTCATATTTGCTTTCACTTTAAACTTAATCATTCAAGATGCTATGATAGGGGCAATGAGAGCTTGACACCAAGGAGTACCATATTACAATCATTAACTTAAGTAGAGAAGTTCAGAAGTTAGATGAAACTTATTCATGTTTACCTCTACTCATATATATCTTTCCAAAGTGTCCACCTTTTATATTCAGATTTCCATCTATACTCTATGACCATTATAGGATGTTCTTACTTATCATTATGCATACTTGAAGTCCATAGTACTTTTTCATTTATGTTACACTTTGTGAATTATCATTGAACATCCTTACATTGAATATTTGATATCACTTCATAAACTATCTTGCATATTGTTACATCTTATTAAGAATGAACCATTTGACTCTATGTAGCAATAGTAATCATCTTTGATATCCATTGATAGTATTGAAATGCAAAGTCCATGTTAGTTTTATCACCTTCATACTCGAGGACGAGCATGGGTTAAGCTTGGGGATGCTGATGCATGTAAAATGCATACATGAACTTTGCATTATTTTATTCATATTCCATCATATTTGCATCATATAAGGGTTATATTATTGATTTATAATGATTTTGGGAATATTCACAAGTTCCCCTATTTTTCTGGAATTAACCCTGCGCAGGCAGAAAACCCTATTTCTTTCCTTTTATGTTTCAGGGACCCAAACGACGTCCAAAAATTATGGAAAAATACAGGCGTCAATATTTTGGAAGGAAGAAGACCTGGGAGCGAAGGAAGCAAACAAACGGAGGTCCGAGGCCAAAAGAGGGGGGCCCACGCGGCCAGGTACTGTAGCCGCGTGGGACCCACCATCTTGGCCCTCGAGCTCCGTTGCCGTCGATCTTTCTTCCAGAACTCGTCTTGACCTAAAACCGACTATAAAAATAGTCCCCGAGGCTCTTCGGAGGAGCGCCGCAGAAACACAGAAACACCGAAACAGAGATCAGGAGCTGCAGATTGGAGGGGGAAAACTCCGGCGGGGCGCTGCCGGAGAGGTCTCCACCTCCTCCAACGACATCTCCATCGACTCCATGATGAAGAGGGAGTAGTCCACCCTGGACTATGGGTTTGTGGAAGTAACTTATGTATCTCTCTCTCTTGTGCTTCACTAATTAGCACCGTATGAGCTGCCGAACATGATTACGGTCATCTATGTAATACCTTTGTGGTGGATCTTTATGAGTTAATATATGTTGAGATTGCAATTGTTTTACTTCAGTTATGAAAGTAGATGCATATTATGTACCCCGTTCTTGTTTACTTGTTATGATCAAGCATGTTTATGAGAGCGTGTGAGGGGGAACGTGTGCATTAGATGGAGTAACGGGGGGTGGCTAGTGCGGTGAACGTGAGAGAAAGTTCCGCGATCCACTTGGGTATTTTACCTTACTTTGTTGCCTCACTAGGGATAAAAAGAAATACCTTGCTACCGGAGATGTGGGTGTGACCATTGCCACTACTCCATGACTAGATCTAGCATGTTCTTATTTCAACTTCATGTCATGAAACTTATTGCTATGCTCTGATTTATCTTAATACTAAGGTGTTATGATTTAGTTCGCATCTTAGTGGAGTATAAGAGAGGTTAATAACCAAAAGATCTCTATGTTAGGACGTGATGCCCATATGATTATAACTTGTCATGAAACTTTGTTGCAATCTCATATGTTAACTTTTGTGTTCCATTGTCCACCACATCATTAAAGAGAGAGTGCATTTGTGAAACCATGAACCCCGTCCATTTTTAATCATAAGAAACAACTTTCCAACAACTTTCATCCACTTTTCATTTTCAGCCATAATTAAATCCGAAAATACAAAAATACTTTTGCATCTTGCATTCATCATATAAAACCCAAAAATATCATTTATCATTGTTTCCATCATCCTTGCATATTTATTTATCATCATTGCATATTTTATTTATTGTTTTGTATTCATAACTTACTCACACCTTGTGCTTGACAACCACTTGGTGAGGTTGAGGGCACAAAACAATTTATCTTTGTTTGCAGGTTTCCAAGGGAAGGATAAGGAGGTAAAGCTTCCACTACTGATTCCCCGAGAGTTCGATATAAACCCTCGAGTCACCTTCGTGGGAAAATTGTCTTGCCCGTACTACACACTCTGCTATTGGGGTCTCAACCTACGCCTTTGAGGGCTATCACTCGCCAAAACAAAACAATTCACTTTTATGGAAATTTATCTTAAGACCCGATAATTGCTCGAACGCTGACAAGATTAACTTTAGGTTTTGAGCTTTTTCGATGTCATGTTCCATAAAAATAATTGTGTCGTCGACATATTGAAGAATCGATAAACACCCATCAACTAAATGTGGAATCACTCCTTCAATTTGGCCCTCAGACTTAGCGCGTTCGATCAAGATAGCCAACATATCAGCCACTATATTAAATAGTATTGGCGATAACGGGTCACCTTGTCTAAGGCCTTTTTTGGTCTGGAAGTATTTACCAGTGTCATCATTGACTTTAATGGCTGCACTTCCTCCCGAAACAAAGCAATTTATTAACGCACGCCACTCATCAGAAAAGCCTTTCATTCTGAGAGTCTGCTGAAGGAAAGACCATTTAACTTTATCATAAGCCTTCTCGAAATCTATTTTCAAAATTACCCCATTCAGCTTTTTCCTATGCAGTTCATGAACCACATGGTCTGCCACACTGTTCCCCTTGCCATGAAAGCCTTCTCATGAAAGCAGACTGGGACAGACGAACCACATGGTCTGCCACACTATTCAACCGAATCGTAGCAATTTTAGTGAATATTTTAAAACTAACGTTAAGAAGGCATATAGGTCTGAATTGTTGAATTCTTTCTGCCTCTTTAACCTTAGGTAATAAAATTATTTCACCAAAATTGAGGCGAAACATCTCTAATTGTCCATCATGGAGACAGTCGAACAGTTGAAATAGATCAGACTTGATAACATCCAGAAGTTCTGGTAGAACTCAGCCGGGAAACCATCAGGTTCAGGGGCTTTATTGTGTTCCATTTGGAAAACCGCCTTTCTCACTTCATCCTTGAGTAGGGATCAGTAAGTAGACTATTTTCCTTATCTGAAACCTGGGGTGTGTCGGCTGTTCTAGATTCATCCAATGTGAAGTTTCCTTCCTCTGGTGCTCCGAACATGCCTTTATAGTAATTAGTGATATACGACTTGAGTTGTTCATGGCCCTCAATCATTCCCTCATCCTGGATAAGGGAGTGAATACGCTTTTTTCTGTGTCTGCCATTGGCAATACTATGGAAATAGCGAGTATTCGAATCCTCTTCGAAGATGAATTGGGCTTTGGATCGTTGAGACCATTTTAACTCCTCCTCACGGAAAGTTTCGCTATCTGCGCATTGGATTTGCTCTTAAGTTCAATTTCTTGCGTTGATAACAGTCGAACTTCTGCTAATGCCTCTAGAGCATCAATTATCGAGAATAGTCGTATCTTTTCTTTTTTAAGTAAACCAGTAGTGTGACGACCCCAACCAACAAGGTGTGTGCGTAATGCACGGATCTTGTTGTTCCACCTCTGGATAGGCGTATGCCGGCAACCGGTCTTTCCCAAATTCTTTGGACCATCTCATGGAAGCCCTCACGATACAACCATCCAAGTTCAAACTTGAAACGCTGGTCACACAGTGGCCTAGGCATGCCTGTGGTCAAAAGAATAGGAGCATGGTCCGATAAACTCTCAATACGTGCCCGTACCGACACCAAAGGGAATCTAGATTCCCAATCAGTATCCATCCGTACACGGTCTAATTTCTTGTATGTGGATTCAGGGAGAGAATTAGCCCAAGTGAACTGTCTCCCAACCATTGATATCTCTCTTAAGTCCAAGCTATCAATGACTACATTGAACAAAAGAAGCCAACCATTGGATCTTTTGTGGGTAGCAACCAAAATATTCTCCTAAGCTTCCTAATACTTGGAAGTCTCAACAAAGGTTGTTCACCTCGTTACTCCACAACTTCATGCCTGCAAGAAAATGGAAGCGATCGCTAGAATCTTTTGCGCAAGAAATCTCCAAATCGGCAAACCTTGGATCGAGCCACACGCCTTTCCTTTCTCAGCTAGGATCCTATAACTAAAAGCTCTGCTCACTAATATTCAGATACCGCGCGACCTGAAAATGTCGCAATTCACATGCTTTCTTTGCCTAATGACTTGGCATTAGCACTGATGAGGTGCACAATGAATCATCACTTCCACAGGCCTGTGGGTTGGACATCTGTAAGGGTTTTAAACAGCGATGCAAGGTTAGTGGTTCCGAAGAGTGCAGCACCGAACAAATGCATGTATTTTTCAGATGATTTGTCTTTACAGTGGGTGCTCCAGGTGTCGTTTTATTTTGCTGTTAGAATCTTAGATTGACATAATCTCAAAGGACAAACCGAGCTAGCTGGAAGCAATGGCCAACACAATGTTTCAAGCACATTTATCTTCATTCCCATGCCAACAGAATCTTCTACTGCTAGGCTCCAATTATCTATGCCAACTAAGATAATCAACCAGAAGCAACCTGAGCTGGGAACATGATCCAAGATCTTCAACCTAACGTAGCACCTATAAATAATCCTCATGATGGAATGCTTGATCCCATCAATCGCTGCATCCAAGAGCACATACTAAGAAGGCATTCTTGTTCTTCGACAAATGGCCTCTCATATGCTCCTTTTTTCTGCATCCCTTCTAGTGTCATTGTTCTTGTCTTGTGTCCTTGCCAAGGGAAACATGACAGTGATCCCTTTGAAAGATGGGGCTAATCATAGAGGTAGGTCTCTACAGTCCAATAAGGTCTTCAATGTGCTGAGATATGGGGCTCATGGGGATGGACGCCATGACGACACAATGGTATGTATAATGCAACACCATCTCAAGATATAGAGCATTTTTTTTTACAAATGGTAGTGGATATGGAATGGTTACCATGGGTATCCTTCTTGTAGGCATTGTTAAAGGCGTGGGCTGCAGCTTGCTCCTCTTCTCATCCTGGCATTGTGCTCATTCCCAAGGGGAAGAAATGCTTAACCAAGCATGTGACCTTTTCCGGCCCATGCAAATCCAATATCAAGTTAATGGTGAGATATATGAACAACAAGAACATGCATTTTTATTTTCTTTCATAAGAAATTTTGCAAACAATGATCTAAAGTTCCACCAAATTCCAGATAGAGGGTACTTTGGTGGCTCCTCCAAAGAGATCATACTGGATCGAGGCTACCATTAGGCACTGGATTTTGTTCAAAAATGTGAGAGGTCTTACTGTCACTGGTGGTGGGACTATTGATGGAAACGGCAAGATTTGGTGGCAGAATTCCTGCAAAGTAAACCCAAAGCTCGTAAGTATGGTGAACTTCTAAATTGTGTAGTACTTAAATGTATCTCTAAGTACTAGAAAATATAATGTTTCACTTTCGACTTTAAAGGCTAATTACCACAGATTTCATCAGTGCTAGGTTTACAAAACAGAGTTCTTTCTTTTCCTGATATGAATTGTTCTTTTCTTTTCCTTTTCAGCCTTGCAGGCAAGCTCCAACAGTAAGTGCACTTTCTGATCTTATCTTCAACATTCCAATGGCGTAGCTTTGTTTCTTCATTACAACTCGGCTATGTTTCTTTTGAATATCCAGGCCTTGACGTTCTACTCTTGTTCAAACCTGAAAGTGGATAACTTAGAACTGTTGAACAGCCAACAAATCCACATGTCAGTAGAGCTTTGCACCGGCGTAAGGATGTCCCGACTATCAATCACAGCACCCGGCACTAGCCCCAACACTGACGGTATCCATATCGCCCATAGTGAGCATGTGAAGGTCACCAACTGCGCAATCAAGACTGGGGACGACTGCATGTCAATTGAGGATGGAACTAAGAATCTACATGTCAAGAACATGGTGTGTGGACCAGGGCATGGGATCAGCATTGGGAGCTTAGGTGACCGCAACTCCGAAGCTCGGGTTGAAAATATCACCATCGACGGGGTGCGACTACGTGGCACAACAAATGGAGCTCGTATCAAAACATGGCAGGGCGGGCGGGGTTATGCAAAGAATATTGTGTTCAAGAACATAATCATGGATAATGTATGGAACCCAATCATTATTGACCAAAACTACTGCGACTCGGCTACACCATGTAATGGACAGGTACAAAACTAGATGACCAAGTTGTATTATTGATTTGTTTGATTTTGCACACATATAACCTAGTGTTGTTTTCACAGAAATCGGCAGTGCAAGTTAGCAATGTGTTGTTCAAGAACATCAGGGGTACAAGTGCCTCGAGAGAGGCTATCAAGCTGAGTTGCAGTAGAGCTATACCTTGCCGTGGCATAGCCTTGCACGACGTCAAGCTTACTCTAAAACGAGGCAGTGGTAATGCAAAGAGCACTTGTCAGAATGCAAGATGGAGGAAACTGGGAATAGTTATGCCACCGCTGTGTAATCTCAACAATTGATATGTATATTTTTATGGAAGCTTCAATGTTGGACAGTACAAAGGTCGATAGATCTATAGATCATAGGGAGATGTATAGACAGTACAAAGGTGAACAGAGGGACACCTAGTAGTATAGAGATACGTTTCCGTTGTATTTTCCAAATTGAGTCTACATACTACTCCCTCCGTTCGGAAAAGGATGTCACAAAAATGAACTATAGATAGACCATTTTTGTGACATCCTTTTCCGAAAGGAGGGAGTAACATTGAAGTGTATAGAACTAGGCGCAATAGCTGGGGCTTACGATGAGTATTTCCAATTTAACTGTAAGATGGATTGCTCCAAATTATTTTACATGGAATAGTTATATTCATCCATGAGAATTGTCAGTAACTAAAAATGATTCCAAACTAGTGCTGACTAGCACAAATATATCTTTTCAGGCTGATTATATTTAGAATCTGATAAAGTACCTTTGATGGAAAATAGCACATTATAAAACATCAAACGGCTAACAGTGTAACCAGCAAGAAAGTCCTAGATTCCATCGTATTGATCAGCACGAGGTGTATTTTGTACAACTCCATGGTTACAAACTAAAAGTGCACACTTTTGCTAGATGTAAACAAGAATCAGTCATGTGTGTATTACCGTCATAATCAGAGCCACGCATACAGAGCGAGCCGTCCTCCTTGCTGAAGTGTTTAGAACCTGTCGTCATGCTCATTCCATGGGAAATTTGGAAGGAACAAAACACTAGGGTCTTCAATGCCGTCTGTGCTCACGCAAAAAACAAAGTCATAAGCAAGGAGTGGATCATGACCGGAGCGAATAAACTTGCGAAGATTATGGGTTAAGTTTTTTTTTTTCCTTTTTAAGGCTTAGGCCACTCTGTACTTGCTTCTCCTATATAAACATAAAAGGCAAAGCTTTTGCCTCGTTCAAAAAACAAAGAGTTTGACTCATCGGTTATGCTGATCTCTTGCAGATTCTAAAAGCAGAGGAATGTCAGCAACTCTCTGTGGTTTTCCTGGCAGGCAACAGTCAGGGAGCAAGAGCAGAGGGAATAATCATATGAGTAGTTTTGTTCTGTATTCAACCTCTAGAGTTTTGCTTCATTCTGTTGTACGAGATTGGAGTAAGCTTCTTGTAGTTTTCCTGCTACCTTCTATGAAAATATGGTGCGCTGTCGGAGTACTCTAAGAAAAAGAAATAAGTTACTCGACCAAAAACAAAAACTGGTTGGCCAGATATTCGCATTCTCAGATGACAATGCCCAAGACTGTATTCTCAGAAGAGCTGCTGCAAAGTTTGGTATACAATTTACAAATAACGTGGTGGAGACGATGTTGACTAGAATGGCTGAAAGAGATGAATAAGATTTAAGAAAATCAGAGACAAAATCATCTCATAGTTTAGGCTTTTCCATGCCGCCGCCGCCTGCCAAGCCAACGCTTTGTGCAATGGCATAAGATTCACAAGACCAAATGGTTGAGATTGATTTTAGAAACAGACACAGGATGGTGTCCCACTGTTCATGGTTTCTCCCCCTAAAATGGTATACAACACTAGTGTATTTCTTCCGCCAAGCACAAGGAACAGTTGACAAGCTATAATACACATTTTCCTTCCTTGAAGGTAAAACAGTAATCGTCACAACATCTCATGTGTAAGTGACCTCCCTCCAGGAAAACTGAAGATTCTCCTGAGCTGATTATGGGTCCAAAATTTTTGAAGAGACAGAAATTGCTAGTTTCTACCAGGGACTAGCTTGTAGCTTCTGCAGGTTTCTCCTGAGCGCTTGAGGTATCAAGCACATTCCCAACTCCAACAGGTGGGCCGATGCTGCAACGATCGGTGTTGTGAACGGCAATGGCATCCTTCAGCTTCTGAAACTGTAATGCACAGCCCAAATTTGATAAGAGCGTACTGAACTTGGACAGAACATTACATAATAGAATTCAGATTCTTCAGTGCCTACCTACCCCAAGGTCCTAAATGAATACAATATGAACCCATGATTTTACAATAAATCAAATCACCGAACAATATAAACTGCCACGCTTGCAAAAGAAGCCTCTCTAAAACAGGCTTCATGGCTTATGCATCTTGGCGAAAGAGTTTCCAACAATCTGATACACTTATGATTAAAGATCACCTATTATATAAGGTGAAGCAATAGTTAACCTACAAATGGGGCGATGCATGCTTACCTTGGCTAAGGAACATGAGAACGCCTCCAGTTGCCCATCAGATCCACGATAAAAATGGAAGAAAGGGAGGACCTTCACATTCAGTCGTTTACACATAGGTTTGTTTTCGTCGAAATTTACTTTTAGGAACACAATGTTAGGATTATCCTTAGCTGTCCTGCAGAGCTGCATTGAGATTTGAGATGGTATTAGTTTTAGAACAGTATTTTATGAAGTCCTCCGAATGTAAGATGGTAAGGGAGATCAGATGTCAAAGATAAACTGTGTCTTAAGGAAAACAACTAGGACAAGTTAAGTTAGCAGTAAAGGCTCCTATGGTCACAAAGACAAGGTCACCACTAGTCACTGGCCTGAGCAAGGTGGGTCGCCCTCCAATTGCAAGCAAGCTGCCTTATTCAAGGGCAACCTCAATCATAGTACTGAGCTATGCCGCCGAGTCACTCAAGCACTGAAGCACCATGAACCAAGCAAGATCTGTCACACTAAACATCATGCCCAAAAGCACCATAGTACTAAGCTATCCCTAGAATATGCACATCTATTAATCGTAATGGAGCTACGGAAGGGATGTAATTGTAAGACAAACAAGAGAGCCATAATGAGATGGTAAGACACAATGAGCTTAGGATGTAGTACAGTTTAGCAGGTCAAAACTTATGCTCATAAATTCTGTAGGCAGCGGAATCCAGTCCTTCTAACAGCCTACAAAGGGCCATAAGTTTCTTTGAGAAATAATAGATGAGTTACTTAGGAAGCCTCACCGACGAGACAAGAGCTTGGAGCGGCCTCGACCTGCAATTCTCTGCAGAGGAGAGCAACTTCTTCTTCGTCTCCACATTCATGCAGCTTGGGGACGGCCAGCAGGCCCTATTCTGGGAAGACCGGTGGATCGAGGGGCGCTCCATCCACGAGATCGCATCCCTCCTGCACGCATGCGTCCCCAAGCGGCGTCGCAAGCGAAGAACGGTGGCGGAGGGACTCCACGCTCACCTATGGGCGAGAGACATACAGGGCACCATCGGCATACAGGAGCTCGGACAGTACCTCCTGCTTTGGCGCACAATTGAGCACACGACGCTCACCGCCGAGCCGGATCGCCTTCGCTGGAGATGGAACGCGAGCGGCACCTACTCCGCACAATCGGCCTACCAGGCCACCTTCCAGGGATCAGCCACCAGCGACGCTTGGAAACTCATCTGGAAGAACTGGGCGCCGCCGCGCGTCGATTCTTCCACTGGCTTGCCCACCTTGACCGGTGCTGGACCGCGGATCGCCTCGCTCGCCGTGGCTTGCAACACCCTGCGCGCTGCCCTCTCTGTGACCAGGAGCCCGAGACCATGCACCATCTACTCCTCGCCTGCCCCTTCTCGAGGCAAATTTGGCACGAGATCCTTGCATGGTTGAGGATGCCCTGTCAACCACCTGACGGCGATGCATCGCTCAACACCTGGTGGCTTACCGCGAGACAGGCCGTCCCCAAGCCTTTGCACAAAGGACTCGCCTCCGCGACACTGCTGGTGCCTTGGATGATCTGGAAGCACAGGAATGATTGTGTCTTCGACAGAGGACGCCCCTCAATTCCTGCCCTGATGACGAAGATCAAGGAAGAGGCGGCCCTGTGGGCTAGCGCCGGAGCGTTGGGCCTGCGTGCTGTCATTCCCCAGACTTCGGATGTACACTGATTTCCTTTTTTCGGGACTCTGATCACCTCCTAGGAGGATTGTAACACAAACTCTACCTTTCAATAAAAAGAAACGTAAAAGTCTTTTGCGTTTTCGCGAAGAAAAAAAGTTACTTAGGAAAATGGGCATCTTCAGTCGATCAAAGTTGGGAGTTCTAAGCAGTGGTGCACCTATCTTAGGGCCAACGAGGACCTTGGCTTCTCCCTTGCGATTTGTTAACTGGTATTAGCTTTCCACCAGCTAGATGTCAATCAAGCACTAATATTACCTTACGTTAGCTCACTCATGTAATGGTTGTCAAATGCTAAATGTGCTTATTAATTGGACTTGTCTATGACGACCAGACCACAGAAACAGCAACATACACATCACTTGATTGCAATTTCTTCCAGCAGGTTTGGCATAAGAAGTTCCAGCACTTGTTGGTGGTTCCATGAAATTTCTCAGAACAGATGTGTCCATGAAACTTGCAGGCTAGACGAACAGTGGGAAGAACCAAGAATATCTCTGCCCAAACAGCAAATGACTCCAATGGAGTTAACATTACAATTGGTGGAATCTCTGGGAGGATGGGACAGCATAATTTTCAGCAACACGCTATCCGGAACGGCCAGCAGTTCAGCAAAAGAAAATTAGCCTACACTCATCAAGAAGAAGCCCATATATAGGGATGCAAGCAACAAGTCGTGTAAGATCGATTCATGTATTAAACCGGCTGAGTTAGTTCTTTCCTCCATGGATACCACCAGTAAAAACTGTACTATTTCCATGAAGCTTAGCAGAACTTGCAGCATGTCGTTTACATCCTTGACCATATCATCTGAGCATCTTCAATGCATCAGAGTATTCAACTATTCGGCGATCAATGAGCCATCTCTCTTAAATCAGAAAACAATAACATCTGACAACTCATCAGAAATCTTTTAAGATTTCATAACCATGACAGATTGCTAAGAGTGTAAAAAAAACTTTTCTTCTTGCCAATTAGTTGGGGAAAAAAGCAACGCTTGCACTTTGGAGAATTCCAGCCTAATCTTAGTCGTACCAGGGGACCATGGTACATCGTGCTCACATATACTCCCTTTTCTTCTCTTTAGGAGACTAAGTTTGGTCGAGCATGAGTATTAGGGCTTCCATTAGGGTCGGTGACAAAGAGGATATGTGAGTTAGGACCATGGTATCCATACAGCCAATTTCTTGAGAATAGAAGAGGTAGCACTCAGTATGTGTGTTTAGTGTTTACGATAATATTCAAGAGAGAGGGAACATAAAAATGATAGCAAACGAGAAAACGTTCCTTAATTCTAAAATGCAAGGTTTATATCTTGGAACAAGATTGCAGCAACTTAAGCCTTACATTTTGAAATGAAGGGAGTACTTGTTTACATCTAGTGTCGTAGCATTGTAAATATTGCCAATACTCAATGCGAATCTACCTAGTATAGATGGAAGTAAGATGTTTCACAGTTTCCATACAAGGTCATTAAGTAATTTGAGAGCAAGAGCAAGAAACCACAGTACTGCACTACTAACTACTACACAAGAAACATACCTTCTAAATGTCATCAATCAGCATAGTTGTGTAAAGTCATAAAATGTATTCAAGGCATGCAAAAATTAAATGGACTATAGCTATATACATATCAGTTAGGATTAATTGTAATTACCCTTGGAAGAGTGCCCGGCAAGAACCACACCAAGTTCCATAAAATTCCACAATAACAAGCTTGTCGCCTGCATCCCTTAGTGCATCCAAGAACTCCTGTGTGGAGTGTATGTCAAACATATTTGCACCAGCATTCTTTTCCCACCATTTTGGTTGCTCGCTCGTCTCTGAACGCATTGCTGCTTGGGCCTGGCATGAGAACAATGAAAAGTTCATAACCAAAACCCTATCAGCACTCAGCAACATAAATTGAGCAGGAACTCTATCCATCACCCCAGCATGTAAATTCAAGAAGCCTAGCCCATCCTGAAGAACCTCAACCACGGATGAAGTAATAGTAGCTCAATACTCGTGTGTTGCTACGGAAATCCTCGTACATTAGTTAGAAGTTTATTTTCATTGCATCAGTTGTTCAAAGGCTTATGTTGCGCTTGTGTCACTGTAGTTTCTAATTTTGTGCAGATAAAAAAATTCACAAAATATACATTAATCCAATCAATTAATAGAAAGATCATGACACATCTTGGTTACTACTAAAATCTATGATAATTGGGGTGATTATTTTTTGGCAAATTCAGAGGTAATCGCCACAACCAACTCAGATTTTTGAAAGAGTAAAGAAGTTTGATACATTAACAATTTACACTATCGGACACTCTTGTTACTATTCTATAATCCAGAACGAAACCCCAAATAAGCGGTCAGACGCCTACTGCCATGCCATCCCAAACACCCCAAAACCCTACATTGAGCCTCGAATTTCCACGGCCGCAACAGCCCGAACACCTTAACCACGCCCCCCCCCCCCCCCAAAAAAATCTCTCTGCGGAAGCCACAGAAAAAAAGAGCGCACACACCTTGAGCCGGTGAGGGCGGCCTAGCGGGGAGACAGCTGCCAAGCATGTCCACCGCAGGTCAGCGCGTGGGCCGGGAGAGAGGACCCAGTGGGACGATGGGGACGAAGATGCGGAGGTGGAGGAGCCGAAGCGGCGGGGGAGGTGGTGGTGGAGGACGACCTCCGCCATGTGCTCTGCGTCGCCGCGAGACGGGGCAAACAACTCCGGCGAGCACGGCTAGACCGCCGCCGCAACCACCGATGTATTCGGCGCCGGGGCCGGGAGTATGCGAGGCCGCGAGGAGGCGGCGCTGCAGGTGGACGAGTACTGTACGCGGCACTCGTCGGCTCGTGTCTTCTTCCTTGGTTGCGGCGAGGGAGGGAGGGTCAGAGATTGTGGCCGTGTGGTGGAGACGGTGGCGGATGGCTCTTTCGCGTGGATGGGGGAGGATTTGGGAAGGCAACCGAAAATGGGTCTATGCCGACTGTGACTGGTAAGTGGGGTCAGAGGCTTGTGCCGTACCTCCTAGCAGGTTGTTCCACTGGAAATTTCGAATTTGGAACAGACTTGCTCAAGTAAGAAACTAAGAATATTACTCCCACCGTATCAAATTAATTGAAGTTTAGCTTTGTTTTGAATCAAAGTTATCTGGGTTTGATCAAGTTTATAGAAAAGACTATCAACATCTAAAACGTCCAATTAGTTTATAGTAGAATATTGTTTCAAAACAACTAATGAACGGTCAAACTCCTATATCCTTGCGTCGCTCCCTCGGACGACACCAAGGGAGAAACCTTGCACCATCGCTAGTTTCCTTCGTCCGGGCCTTCCCGTCAGCCTTTCTCGCGACGGTGGCTTCCCCCTCCCCCTAAAGGTGGTTAGGGATCTTCTGGGGCATGAGGTGGTAGACTGTTCGAGTGCGGGGAATGAAAATACATTTGACGCCCTTTAGCGTGGGTTTGAATGATATACAACTGCATGATTAAAGGGGCATGTATTCATCTAGTATACACACATAATGTAGGGACGTAGGCGGCGGACGCGTCGCCGGACGTGGTGGATTGTCCGCATCCGCCACATCGGTACATCAATAACTATGTATGTGCATCCCTAGTTGCACCTCTAGCTGCATCGTAGTGTATGGCCGCTGGACGAGACGGATCGAGGTGAGGTTGGCATACGTCCGCCAACATGCCTAGCAGGATATAGTCCTCACAATTAGTTTGGTTTAACCACAGTCACATTGATCTACTATACCGAAGCAAAACTCACAGGAATCAAGTGAAGATTGGAACGAGGAATTCAAAGATCTCTGGAAAACAAGAAACAATGATGGCAGACATGCTTTCCTCACGAAGCATAAGGAATGGCAACACATATTAGGATAAAAAAGCAGTGTTGAACAAATGAACTTCATGAACTGCTTCTAGATATTAAACGTTTCAACCACACCAGCCCACACAACTATAGTGACAACTATATGGAGTTGGATTGACAACCTTGAAGACGACCCCTCAATACGACTCAAGAAACGGACGTCGAATACTAATACATCATGCAAGTGCTTGAGAACTACAAAGAAACAACGTCGAAGACAACACTAGATGAAAACCTCAAGGCGCGGACATTTGCTTGATGCAAAATATATCAACTGGCGCTCTTGATAAATATTTTTGTGCGACGATGAGCTGAAGACCAAAACACATACGTTATCTTGATACAAGGAGTAACTCTAATGCACATGAAAAATCATCGCAGAATAATGTTGAAGATAGTATTGGATAAAAGACTAAACGATGCAGACGCTTGGTTAATGCAAAAAAAAGGCTACATATGGCGTGCTTGAAGACTCCAGATGTAGATGCTACCTTAAAAATCATGTCTGCTGCAGCGCACATGAACATTTGAAGCTAAAAGGTTGAAAACAATAATGTTCTTTTCATATCTTTGAGTCTCATATGAAAAACCGTAATCTATCAGGGGATAGATTTTGAAGGATGAAAGTGAAACTTGTTCCATGCTCAAACATACTCACCTTAATTATTAAAAAACAAGTTCCTTTGGAAATATCTTTAATAATAAGTATGTTCATCTAGTTTAAGACTCTAGCCTGGACACATGGTCAAAGAAGGTTGCCGCCAAGTAGAATCGTGCCGAGTCTACCGCATCATGTTATAGAAACTCTAGATGTATGGTGTCTTCGTACGACAACATCAGTTGAAAAATTAGAATCAGTTTGCTTAAATAGGTTGAGACATCGGATTGAACACGAAGTTGAAGTGGAGGTTGTAGCGTAATAAACCTAGGTTGAGTTCGACGCCTCATGTCATGAAAAGTTTATTATGTTGAGTCAGACCTTCATGGACACGATTGAAAACTCTATGTGGTTGACTTTCTTGTGCATAAAACCTCGGTTGAGGACATCCTTGGTCGAGGTCAACCACAATCGAATACTAGTTGTTCTATCTATCTGTACACAACCACCTTTACTCAGCTGCTCCCGAGCGTTGATAAATAGTACCAGAACCCTGTGGGTAGGGTTAGCGACTTGGAGGAAATCTACATTATTCCAGATTTATTTCCACCCAAGTCATCCCCACCCCACGACCCCCCTATCTCTTACTTCTATGTTTTATCTTTTTGAAAGAGTGAGTGAGTATGATCGAGCACCTAGCAAGAGCAGACAATTATCGAACAAGATGAGTAAAAAGGAAGATCTCGAGTGTGCAAACCAAAAATTTCTCCACTTACCCGCACTCAGTCTAAACTGCACCAGGGCACGTAGCATTCATCTTTAACAATTGAATTTGTGCCAGTTCTCTTGAGTGCGTTATTTTGGTTTCTCTCCCCTTCGGCAGTGGTGATGCTTGCAATGCGATTGTGCAGTGCTTCTCAAAGCGTTTTTTGTGCTCCTTTGGGCGCGACGGAGGTGTTTTTTTGGTATGCATTTGTATTGTGTTGGTATGTTTGGTGGTGTGTTTGTTTGTGGTTTCGGGTGACAGTTCGAAGACTTGATGTAATTGATAAAGACAACTAATATGTAATGTCTAAACTGTTAGTAGATTTCCTGGAAGTTATTGACTGGATAACTGAATACTAAGAAGAGTTGTTTTTCTTCACGAAAAGTAGTGTTTGATTTGAAAACAGACTAAGGAAGTGAAAAAAAAATTCTCAATCGACTTATAAATAGTAAGTAGTACAAGCAAAGGAATTCCAAATATAAACTAAAATTCAGCCGGATCTGGACATATTATGCGGATAAGCGTAGGGATAATCATAGTTGCACTTCTTTTATTGAGCAAAACAGAGTAACTAGTTCAAGTAGTTCACATGATCACATCAACGTCTACATCTCTCACACGGGAACATCGGTTTCTGGCCACACCTGGAGCACAAGGCACTGCACTTTTTGCTTGACCCTGCACTTCCTTGTTCAGGACACATTCTGAGCTAAGAAAAAATTATACAAGTACTACATAATTGATCCCAGCTGATCATCCGTTTCCTAATCCATCCACATCATACCCACATCATTGATAACATCATGTCATTTGAGCAATGTTTGGTATCACATCCATTGTAATACAAAAACATACCAAGAACGCACAAATTCTGCATACTATTGGCGGTTACGAACAGATGAAATTCAACGAATAATAAGCTGGTGCTGCAATGGATCGAACACAATTCACAAACCAGGAGCAAACGAGATTACATGAAGCAAGAAGATAAGGAGCCGCTTACGGACCTCACCAAGACAAGATTTTAACTTGTGTTCTGACTAACCTTTGTACTTTCAGAAATGGTGTTTCGTATTAGTTTGATTTCAAGCAAATGTTTTTACAATATCACCAGCGGACCATTAAAAGGAAATACGAGTTATCGAAGCAGAGGTATCTATTGCAATAGAGGTAACTCAAGCTATGACGGTAACAAGTGGTACCTAGATCGCACATGAGTTGCACGATCCCCATTACTAGTAAAGCAAGAGAGTGACTATTTCCCAATCAACTTAAAATAGACTAAAAAACAGCTGGATCTGTATGGTTTATGCGGATAAGCATAGTTGTAATTGGTCAACTACTAATTAACAATGTAATTGGTCGAAACAGTTCATGTGGTCACATCAGCGTCCACGTCTCACTCGGGAACATCGGTTTCTGGCCGGCCAAAACCCTGGAGCACAAGGCACAGCTGTTTGAGTTTGAGTTTGACCATGCACTTCCTTGTTCAGGTCGCATTCTGAGCTAAGCAAGCATTATAGAAGTACCCGATTGATTCAGACGATCCCCCAATTGATTCACAGCACTGCATACCCATATCATTGACCAAACAGCAATCTTTGATCTCAATCATTTGTAAGATAAAAACAATTTAAACACATTATTGGCAATATTATGTAATTGCAATGTTTGATATCAATCAATCGTAAGATGAAAACATAACAAGAACACCAATTCCGCACATTATTATCCATGAACAAGTGCGCAAATAGGTGGTTAAGAATAAGAATAGATGTGCAAATTCACAAACCAAGGAAATTCCAAGAAGCGAGATGATGAGGATCGGAGCCGCTCATGATTCATAGAGTAATAGCTAGTACGGCGGCGGCTGCGGGGCGGGCGTGTACCACCGTCCGGCCTCCTCGTCGATGTTGTCGGCGGGGCGGTGAAACAAGGCGTGCAGCAGGACGAGGAAGAGGCCTATGAGGAGCGAGGTGAGGATGTTGCCGGTGGCGCCGGTGAGCAGGAGCAGGATGAGCGTGAGCGCGGAGAGGACGGCGAGCACGACGCCGTCGCCGACGGTGTGGCCGAAGAGCTCGAGCGGGACGTCGCGGAGGAAGTAGAGGAAGACCCAGGCGACCATGCAGGCGAGGAAGACGATGAGGGAGAGGGGGTTCCAGAGCAGGGAGAGGAAGACGACGCCGAGGACGACGATGGCGTAGTTCATGGAGAAGTGCGCGAGGTTAGCGCGCACGCGGAGGTAGGCGTCCCCGAGCCCCCGGGGCACCGCGAGGGCGCCGGGGTCCCCGACCTCGCGCCAGGGCCGGCGCGTCGCCAGCGCCGACGCGCCGCGGGCCTTGGCGCGGGAGATGAAGTCGAGCGGGGAGGAGCCCGGAGGCGGGGAGTCGGAGGGGGAGGATGAGGTGGGGATGGTCCCGTACTTCGACATGGCTTCCTGGAGGGAGGGGGAGGCGGATGGTGGCCGGCGCCGGCGAGAAAGATAGGAGACGCGGTGGGGTGACCGGAGAAGTTGCGTCTGGAACGAGGCTGGTTGGCTGGCTAGTACTCCTATATGCAATCAATGGGGAAGCGTCGGGATGGAGGCTGGGAGATGGGGACAGGCGACGACGTGGAGCTGTAGCGTGCGGCACGATCTGGATCGCGGACTCTGACTTATCGGTAGTGCTTGCGAGTTGTGATGAATTGTGATCGACTCCCTGCTTCAGATCTTCGGATGGAATCGGAAACGCGCTTTGCATTCGGCAGGTGTCTATATTTCTTTATCTTTTAGAGCATCTCCCATAGCTGCGCTTATCAAAAATTGCTTGGAGTAAAATTTGCTGTGAGCATCTCCCATAGTTTCGATTTATTTTTATTTTGTATTAGTTGTGTTAAGTCGAATTGTATATTCTTTGCACCAGTTGTTTTGCTTGATAAATATCAGATATAAGATACTTCAGATATCTTTTATAGAAAAAGAAAACTGGGGCATAATTATATGTTTTCAGGTATAAGAAAGTGAGGGTCTCCAAACATGACTCTATAATTCAATTTTTTTGGAACTGCACTATACACAAACAACATTAGGAAATTCTGCCGGGGCTACATCGAGTTCCCGTGGCAGCGGGCGTCCCGGCTTGCCAGAGATGGGGCTACGACAAGTTCCCATGGCAGCGGACGCGGGCCGCGGTCGACAGCAGGGCGGGACGGGAAGGGGGTGCTCAATGCGGGTGAAGGTCGCTGACAAGGGTATACATCTCGGGTACCCTACCGTGAGGATATCTGGTGCACGTGACGACTAAGGACCAATAGCGAAGAGCCTACTCGAAACCCAAGACAAGAGGCCCAAGAAGATGGAGTACCCTCCAAGATTAGACATAGGCATAGTCGGTTTAGACTTTCCTTACGTGTAAACTAGGTCGGTTACGAACTCCCGAGACCCAGCCTATTTAAAGGCTGGGAGGGGTGCCGATCTAGGGACAAGCCATACTCAAACCACCAAAGCTCTAGCGAGATCGTCATCTCGCCGGAGCCACCTTGTAACCTCATAATCTCACGCGATCAATAACAGACAAGCAGGAAGTAGGGTCTTTACCTCCACCCGAGGGGCCTGAACCTGGGTAAATCTTTGCCTCTGCTTGTCAGCCGACGAAACTACCAGTACTACCACGTTCTCTCCCCATAATCTCAACCCTAGGTCCTTAACCATGGGATTTGATGAGTGTACCCTCGTCAATTGGCGCCGTCTGTGGGAAAGAATAG
The DNA here is from genome assembly GCA_947311845.1 of Poa pratensis. Classification (NCBI taxonomy): domain Eukaryota; kingdom Viridiplantae; phylum Streptophyta; class Magnoliopsida; order Poales; family Poaceae; genus Poa; species Poa pratensis. Next base: position 9,187,587 of record CAMZMU010000104.1, on the reverse strand, counting down.
TGCTGGACTCACGGTTTCTTCGGTTCCATCGGAAAACGGCGACTCGCCGATCGGATCTACAAACGGCAACTCGCCGGCTGCATCAACAAACCAGAACTCGCCGACTCAGGCGGCACACGGCAACTCGCCGGCTCACTCGACAAACGGCAACACGCCAGCTTCACCCGCAAAAAGCGCATCGGATCCTCTGATGGATTTCGAGCCACACTCGCCAGGATTCCAGGAGGCCTTCTCCGATCTCGAGTCAGGTTTGGGTTTAACCGTTGGTTCGTTCAATTTTTTCGTCAACAAGCTTGGTGTGCAGGACTTGACGGATCCACGCCAACTCGCGACTTCCGCACCCGAGGCTCCATCGGTTGCGGTTCCTTCGACTGCGGATCCCTCAACTGCGTCCATACCATCGTCGATCCTCCAAGCTTGCTCGTCTGCAACAACCATGTCCACACGAGAGATGCACGAGCTCATCGAAGAACTTCAGGGCGAGGAGGCCGAATCAGCATACCGCACAAACGATCCCGAGCTCGATCTCTCACTCGAGGATAGTTTCGACTGCGGGATCTCCTTCAGCGACTTCGACGAACCGAAACTCATATCGACAACCACGTCGACTCCGAGATCTGCACCAACAACAACAACCTCGACTTCGAGATTCATAACAACTTCGTCGACGCCGAGATGAGCATAGGCGATGAAGGCATCGACAGCGAGATCCGTCCAGACGGACCACTCGACGGGCATATCGACTCCGACATGAGCCTTGATGACGATGTCGAGTCCATGACGGGACTCGAAGACACACATACATACCCTCGGGTGATACCCCAGCAGGTCTACGTCGCCATCGCCGCAGAATCATCAGATGCTGCGGCCAGCCGCAGGCCTACAGAATTCCCGTGCACAGTTACTATGCCGGACGGAGTCACAACTCTCACAATCACTGCTGAGATGGCAGCAAAAGCAGATAAAGTCATCAAGGAGTGCACAATGATGCCAGCAGACGCAACACAAGAGGAGATGTTGACCTTCCAGTACTTCAACTGGCAGGAATCACTTCGACTGCGGCAGGTCAGAGCAACACTCGAAGAACGCAAAAAGCAAGCTAGCTTGTCGAGTGCGCGAAGAAGACAGCTCTCCCTGAGCTCCACCGGGCGAGCAGACACAAGACCCAGATCAAGGTTGTCACACCTCTCGCCAGACGAAAGGGCGGCACTCACCCGCAACTTAGGCAACTCTTTCATGACATACGACGAAGAGGGAGTGCCAGTACCCAAAACAGCTGCGGGTGCCCTCTTCACCGCTGCAGCATACCTAGAGGCAATCAAGCCTCCAGCTGATGACCCCAATGCAAAACTGCATCGCCAGCAGATCAAATCACTCGCCTTAGCGGCGAAGGCCATACGCCAAACTCCAAGAACTCCAGGTGGGAGTCGAGACCGTGCCCTAGTCGACGCGCGTCGGGAAGAGCATAATCACAGTGGTCACCGCCACCACTCGAAGGAAAGAAGCGGCTCGCGTAGGCGCAGGTCCAGGAGCAGATCACGCAGATCTTACAGTAGCGACTCATACTCTGATCGAGAGCCTGAGCCACATGGAGCTCTGTGCTTCACTCGACGCGTCCGCGAGACACGGATGCCCAAAGGGTTCAAACTCACATCTGAACAGCCCAAGTACACGGGTCGACAGGAACCTTCTGGGTGGCTGGAAGACTACAGGCTGGCTGTCGCGTGCCAGCGAGGCACAAACACCACAGCCATGCAATACATACGACTCATGCTCGAAGGCACAGCCCGCGACTGGCTCAAAGCTACCTCCATCACATACGACTCGTGGGATCACTTCCGCATGACTTCATCAAAAACTTCGAGCCTCTATGTGAGCGCCCAAAAACGTTCGAGGAGCTGCGAGCCTGCGTTCAACGTTCAGACGAAACGTTGAGGTCATACATCAGACGATGGACTGAGATACGCAACTCAGTCGGAGTAATTTCAGAAGATATGGCCATGGATGCTTTCATAATGGGACTCGCCAGGCGGGACCTCAAAGAAGCACTTGGTCGCAAAAAGCCAACCTCTGTGGCTAACCTCTTGATGACCGCGACTGAGTGGGCAGACGGAGAAGACATGGCGCGCACCACACGCGGGTCCTCACCCCGTGACAATCATGAAAGCGGCAGTCGAAGCCGCAGAGACTCGTACAGAGACGACCGAAGGCGCAAACGTTCAAAACGTCACTACGACGATGACAGACCCGAATTCATGGCGGCTGGGTTCTCCACACCCCGCAATGACCAGGACAGAAGCGACCGACGGTCAGAAGATCGGCGGACAGTCGAGATGATCGACGGGACAGTCGAGATGATCGTCGGGACAGTCGAGACCGCGGCCAACGCAGTGATAGCTACAAGAGGAAGGACTGGCGCAAGTCAAGATCCGGAGCACAATCTGAGCGATCATTCGAAGAAAAGATGGATGCTGATTGCAGATTCCACCTGTACAAGGGGGACGACGGAAAACTGCGCTCCAATCACTCGATGAGAAACTGCAGGGAGTTCGACCAAATGGCGACTGATTACGTAAATCTCAGAAAGGCAGCAGCCACACAAGCACCTGCACCCGTGCCTCAGCCAAACAATGTGCCTGTTCTGATGGCACCACCTCCACCACCACAGCCTGCCGCAGGCGGAAATCTCGCGGGTGCCATACAGCACATACCTCGGGTGGACGAACCACAGTACCCTCCGCCCCAAGGGCAGATGTACATGATACAGAAAGGTCGCCTTCCAACAGGGAGCAAAAACTTCGCACTCGACAAGTAAACATGGCGGTCATGTCACCTCCCGCTGTAACTGAATTCTTGAAGGGTTCTGAAACCGCAATAAGCTTCAGCAGAGAGGACCACCCTCCATCGGTTGTTCGTCCAGGGCACTCTGCTCTGGTACTCGACGCGCAAATTGGAGGCTACGCCATGTCCAAGGTATTCATGGATGGTGGCAGCGGCATAAACATCATCTTCGCAGATACGCTCCGCAAAATGAACAGGTCAGTCGAAAACCTGCCAAGGTCTCAAATACCTTTCACGGTATCGTCCCAGGCAAAGCAATAAGCCCAGAAGGCACCATACAACTCGACGTAACGTTTGGGGACAAGAACCACTTCAGGACAGAATCGATTGAGTTCGAAGTTGTCGACTGGAAGTCACAATACCATGCTATACTTGGACGCCCGACGTTCGCTCGATTCATGGCGGTGCCACATTACGCATACCTCCAGCTGAAGATGCCTGGACCAAAAGGAGTAATCACAGTCAAGGGAACTTCCAAAAGTCTGACTCTTGCGACCGAGAATTCAGCAAAATCTCTGAGATGTTTGGCATGGAAGCAACACTCGCTGATCTAGCGGTCTCCAACGATCGAACACTTATGCCAGAACACAAAAAGGTGGCAGTCGACAGAGCATTCAATGCCACCAATGACACAAGATCGCATCAGGTGCACCCGACTGACCCGACCAAGACAGTCAATGTCTCGTCGAGTCTGCCTATCGCATAGGAAAGCGCGCTCGTCGAATTCCTCCGTGAGAACTGGGATATATTTGCATGGTGTCCAGCCGACATGCCAGGTATTCCCAGGGAATTCGCCGAGCACTCTCTCCAATTATTTCCAGATGCTAAACCAGTCAAGCAAACAATGCGCCGCATATCCGGCCCAAAAAGAACCGCAGTCGAAGCCGAAGTCGACAGGCTACTCGCAGCAGGTTTCATCAGAGAAATCAAGAAATCACAATGGGTGGCCAACCCCGTACTCGTAGAGAAGAAGCACACAGATATCCTTCGGATGTGCGTAGATTTTACAGCACTCAATAAGTGTGTCCAAAGGATCACTTTCCACTACCTCGAATCGACCAGATCGTCGACTCCACCGCCGGGTGCGCTCGCTTGTCCTTCCTGGATGCTTACTCGGGTTACCACCAGATAAGGATGAAGGAAGAGGATGAAGAGAAAACGGCGTTCATAACCCCACTCGGGGTCTACTGCTACACCACAATGCCTTTCGGGCTCAAGAACGCAGGCGCAACCTACCAGCGCATGATGCAAGATTGCCTCAAGAAGCAAATTGGGCGAAACGTCCAGGTCTATGTAGATGACATCGTCATCACACAAGGAGGAAAACACACTACTCGATGACTTGCGAGAGACGTTCGCAAACCTCAAACGCTTCCACATCAAGCTCAACCCGAAGAAGTGCACGTTCGGCGTGCCAGCCGGGCAACTCCTCGGGTATCTAGTCTCAGCTCGAGGAATCGAGGCGACCCGGAGAAAATACAGGCCATCTTGACGATGCAAAGGCCTTCAAAGCTCCATGACGTGCAAAAGTTGGCGGGTCGAGTAGCAGCACTCAGTCGATTCATCAGCAAGCTAGGCGAAAAAGCACTCCCGTTCTATCGACTGATGAAGAAAGCAGATAAATTCGAGTGGACGCCAGAAGCCGAAGCAGCCTTCACGGACCTCAAGCGAGTCCTCACAAGCCCTCCAATCCTCGTCGCACCAAGGGAACGCGAGCCACTGTACCTATATGTCTCTGCAACTAACAGGGTGGTAAGCACCGTACTGGTAGTCGAACGAAGGGAGGAGGGACACGCCCAAAGCATACAACGTCCAGTCTATTACTTGAGTGAAGTGCTCTCCATCAAAGCAGCGGTACCCGCACTATCAAAAGCTGGCCTACGCCGTGTTCATGTCCTCAAGGAAGCTGACGCATTACTTCTCCGAGCACCCGATCACTGTAATCAGCACCTCAGGGATCGGGGACATCCTCACAAACCCCAACGCAACTGGGCGAGTAGCAAAATGGCTCATCGAGCTAGCACCGAGACATCAAGTATGATTACCCGAAGGCCATCAAAGCACAAGTTTACCTGACTTCCACACCGAGTGGATTGAAGCTCAGCTCCCAGGAGCGCCAGATGTGTCCAACTCATGGACTATGTACTTCGACGGCTCAAAGAAAAACGAAGGCGCAGGCGCAGGTGTCATCCTCATATCACCAAAAGGCGACAAGCTCCGCTACATCCTACAAATGGGGTTCGAGTTCCCATCCAATAACGAAGCGAGTATGAGGCCTGATCCATGGCATGAGGATGGCCAAAGCCCTCGGGTGCACTCGACTGATGATCTACGGTGACTCGAATCTTGTGGTGCAGCAAACAATGAAGGCCTGCGATGCAATCGCAGATAACATGATCGCCTACCGTGACCTGTACAACATCATGGAGGGCAGCTTCGAAGGCTGCGAGTTGCGGCACATAGGGCGTGAGAGCAATGAAGAAGCAGATAAGTTAGCCAACATTGGTGCGACCAAAGCACCAGTGCCACCTGGTGTCTTCTTCGAGCGCATCGAGCACAGATCCATCAAGAAAAAGCGAGCACTCCTACATCAGCCGCACCAGCCAAGAGCAAAGCACCTAGCACAGAGGACCCGCCAGTCGAGGTACTCCTCATCGAGCCAACTTGGACTCAACCTTTCCTCGCATACATACTCCGCGGCGAGGTACCTGAAGACATAACAGAGTCAAGACGCGTCACTCGACGATCTAAAGCATACACTGTCATCAACGGTGAACTGTACAAACGCAGCATATCAGGTATGTTCCAACGTTGCATAGCATTTGAAGATGGCCAAGCCATCCTTCGTGATATTCATGCAGGTACTTGCGGGCACCATGCCAGCAGTCGATCACTCGTAGCCAAAGCCTTTCGCGCAGGCTTCTACTGGCCCACAGCACTCAAAGACGCGGAGGACATAGTCAAAAGGTGCATCGGCTGTCAAAAATTCGCCACAAAGCCGCACGCACCCGCATCGGCGTTGAAGACAATACCATTGGCCTGGCCCTTCGCCCAGTGGGGGCTCGATATGGTTGGGCCACTCAAAAAATCCTCCCATGGAGGGCATACTCACCTTCTGGTGGCAGTCGACAAGTTCACCAAGTGGATTGAAGCAGTCCCTATCACAAGTTCGACTGCCACTACAGCAGTCAATTTCATAAAATCCATCATATACCGCTTTGGTGTGCCAAGTAGCATCATCACTGATAACGGTACAAACTTCACGGCTGAAGAATTCCGAACTTTCTGCAAAGAGCAAGATATCACGCTCAACTATGCATCCGTGGCACACCCGCAGTCAAATGGCCAAGTCGAAAAAGCCAATGGGCTTGTGACGAGTGGAATCAAGAAACGCCTCCTGGTCCCACTCAAAAGAGCAGCGGGTGCTTGGGTCGAAGAACTTCCATCTGTGCTATGGAGCTTACGCACAACTCCCAATGCTCAACACAATTTACCCCATTCTTCATGGTCTACGGCGCAGAGGCAATCCTGCCATCAGACGTAAGGTTCAATGCACCAAGAGTCGAAGCATACAACGAAGAAGATGCAGATGAAGCACTCGAAGATGCAGTCGACTTGCTCGAAGAAGCACGCAACACGGCGCTAGCACGCACAGCTGTCTACCAGCAAGATCTACGCAACTATCACAGCCGTCGACTGCGTACCAGGTCCTTCGAGGTTGGCGACCTGGTGCTTCGACTGAAGCAAAAGAAGGTGCACAAACTTGCTTCGCCATGGGAGGGACCTTTTATCATCACCGAGGTCATTGGCGGTGGAGCGTACAGACTGAAGCACGCGAAGACAGGCGAACTCTCACATAATCCTTGGAACGTTGCGCAGCTGCGCCGTTTCTATGCTTAGGTTGCTCAGTCGCATAATGTAATAGGCACATATGTCGGATGGCTGCAGGTTTCAGACGCGCTCTTTTCCTTACCAGGGTACCTAAGGGGACTGGAAGGTTTTTAATGAGGCGGCCTGCAGCTTAACATTCAAAAATGGAATATAATCAATGATTCCTCATATTTCTTCCTGCTTACTACTCGCATAACTTGTTCTCACAAAATTAGCCTCACCCGAGTACTCGGGGGCTGCGCTATCTCAAAAGCATGAGCTTCCGCTCCTTCACAACATAATACCCCAGCCGCACTCGAATACTCGGGGGCTGGGTCATAAAAATCATACATCAACAAAAAGTTGCTCAACCCCACTCAATTATTCGGGAGTTGAGCTTAAAAGCATAAGTTGAAGCTTCAAGTACTGCAAAAATTCACAGCCTTACATGAATACTCGGGGGCTGTGCAATTTATGTTTTATACTCTAAAGTATTTCTATCAACCTCACTCGAATGCACGGGGGCTGGATAGTCATAATTTTACAACAAGTAGCTTCATACACCCCACTCAACAGGCTCGGGGGCTGCGGAGATACGAATCCTTAGTTCATAAATACTCACAAGTGTTGCGTTTTACACTCTGGGGTCACCCCCCATACACATAACCTATTCAACAGGTTCTTCCTTGGGCTCGGTCCACTTTTCCTCCTCCTTCAGCACACGATGGATTAAGACCAATGCGTCCACCCGTGTCTCTTGGTAGTGCTCCTCCATTGGCACAGGACCACCACCTGGTATGGGTGCGGGTCCCATCGCAATCCTTTTAAAATCAAGATGCGGAAGGTGCGATCGCACAAAGGCAAGAGCAACATTAGCCCCGCTAATCAGTTGCTCGCGCACAAACTTCTTGATCGCCTTGCCTTTTCGAAATTTCTTCAGCAATGCAGCAAGGCTCTGTGGTTGCTCATTCAAAGGAAACAAAGCTTCGTGGACTCGAAATAAAGCCAACCTGCAAGTCTCCAGTCGAATGGCAGTTCGCCATGCCCGGTCCAGAAGCCTTACCAAAGTGGCGCTCCTCGCCCTGTCTGACCAAAAGGGGTGGGCAGAGTACTCAGTACTACTCGCATGACCGTCGAGTCGATCCTGTATCCGTGCCTCCTCCTTTATCGGGTCAGAGCAAACACCTGCGCAAAAACAAAGGGCTCATCATCGCCCAGTCGAGTCATCTCGCGAAGAACAGATCTCGATGATCCAAAAATAGCTTACATTCGAGTTGCAGATTTACTCTCTCCAACTCCTCAAGCAAAAAAGTCTCTCGCTCTGTAGCAGGGGATGGCCTCGACTGCAACTCAGCATAGCCTCTCGTTTCCCTCAGCTCGTCGCTCACCTTCGAAAGCTTTTGCTGAAGGTAGTCCATAATTTTCTGGTCATTCACACTTCGCGACTTCGAAGAACCACCCACAACAGGGCCAGTCGATGCTTTAGAGGCTCGGTTCTACAGTCAGAATAATTAAGGGCATAAGGAAGCATGAAGAGCTCAAGCAAAAGGCTCGGGGGCTGCGCCTCCCGATTACTGAAGTTCATATTTCATAAAAAGACAGATACGATGTCTGATAATTTACATATAGCAAAAGCAAAATGACGAAATCCCTAGACCTAGTCAACAAAGGGATCACTCGCTAAGTCGTCGACTTCTTGGAGGAAGCCTTCTTCGCCTGGACCCTGGCTGCCCTATCTTCAACAGTTGTTACAAGCTGTTGGGCATACTTTTTGGCGGCTTCCATCCAAGTGCCGAGCCCGACGGTTTGCCGTCAGAACCCCGTGGGAACTTCGTCGTAGCTTTGTCAAAATCTGCCTCGACTCCGTGCGCGAGCAACATGAGAAAAGTAGTCTGAGCACCACTTACCATTTGCTCGCGACAGAAATCGGTGACGGCAGTCCCTTCAGGCTTGAACAGCTCTACCAGTTCTGCAAAGGAAGATGGAAGCTCTTCACCAGGGAAGAAGCTGCCATGGAGGGCGCCCAAGGCACTCGCCGCCTGTGTCAGCATCTCCCCTGCTCTGCTACTGGTAACCTCTGAGACAGCCACACTTTCATCGAGTGAGGTGCCAAGGCTTTGCTTGCCAGGAGCAGTAGGGCCATCCATCACGCCTAGCGTAGCACGTGGATAGCATAATCAGCACCATATTGCAGAAACCTCAAACATCTAAGGAACACAGCAAAAATTCGTACCAGTCAAAGTGGTGCTGGCGGCAGAAAGTCGACCAATCGCCGACTCCTCTCTAACCTCGGCTGCTTTCAGCCTCTTCTCCAGGTCAGCCACTCGACGGGTGGCGTTGTTCAAATTTTCTGCCGCATCAGCGGCGGCCTCTGCAAAACAAACATACATGGTCAACAGACTGCAAGAGGAATCAGCTTCAACAAGTGATACTAGCATAAAGAAACACGCACTCTTCGCAGCTTCGAGTTGCTGCTGCAGGGTGGCGGCTTCCGTCTCCTTCTGTACATACTTGGAGCCAGCATTCAGTAGCTCCAGCACAAATGGCTACAACGCAATACGCGAAAGTTCAGAACAGGTCTATCAGGTCCATGAACAGCCTTACCACCCGCTAGTGATTCAACTATTATACAAAAGCACAAGCTTACGTGATTCAGGAAGGAGGAAGTCGAAGCAGGAACGCCTGTCGCTGCTGCCTCCTCTTTGTCAGCCGCAGCCTCAGGCGCAGGTGGTGTGGCTGTGGCGGCCGGAGTCGCAGGGGTTGGCGGCTGTTCTGGTGGCAAACTCCGAGCAGTCGATGCCGCACTGCTCTTCTCCATCTGAGGTGGTGGTGGCAAATCCTCATCCGAGGACACACTGTTTCACACATGCTAAGTTAACAACTTGGCAACATTCATAAACGGTCAAAAAAGCAAGGGCAAGTAATACTTACTCTTCAGTAAGATCGACCATTCGATCAGGTGCAAGCACACCCATGCTGGGGCGCGATTTCTTCGGGGGTCGTGGAGGAAGCGAGCGAATGGGAGGGATGTCGAGTGGCGCCATTGTCGACTCCGTCTCGTTCCCCTCCTTTTCCTCTGAATCAGCGGTGTCTTCCTCCTCGCGTGCCCGCTTCTGCTTGGTTTGCACCTCAGCATCACCTTCTTCGCCGTCTGGCGTATGTGCGGTGGCGAGTGAGGCCATTTCATCATCAGAGCCCGCCTCGAGTGGCTCGTTGTCCGGCACTGGGCCGTTCTCAGGCAGAGGGGGCATCGACTCATACATTTTGTGTCCCTGCACACAGAAACAGCAAAGGAATCAATATCGCACATGCATAACATATAAACTGACATATAGTATCGACTGTTACCTCTGGTAGAGGGTTGCTGGTTTCATAAGGAGCCACAGGCGAGTTCATCTCGCAAGGCTCTTCATCAGTAGCTTGGTAAGGCTTCTTACCAACTTCTCCGCTTCCGCATCAGAAAGCTCCACTGCGCGTGAGCGGGTTGGATCAGAAACCCCACTGTATGCCCACAAAGCATGCGCTCGGGCTCGGAGAGGCTGCACTCGCCTCTTGGCCATAATGGCTAGCAAGTGGATGCCCGTAACCTCCCGACCAACAGTGGTTTGAAGCTTTAGCACCTTCTCCATCAGAATGTCAGCCTCTTCGGCTTCGACTCCGGTCGGCTGGGCGATCCAGGATGGCCTCTTCTTCACCAGAGCGTCTGCGTCAAAAGGAGGCAACCCGAACGCTTGGGTGCCTATGGTCACATCCTTGATGTAGAACCACTTCTGGCGCCATCCTTGCACAGACTCGAGGAAGCTGATCTTGAAGTACTCGACGTCAGATCGAGTCTGTACTCCAAAACCACCAGGTCCTTTGGCGCTGTGCTGGCGCTTGACGTTGAAGATACGGCGAAAAAGCCCGAAGTGGGGCGCAACGCCCAGAAAGCACTCGCAAAGAACGAAGAAACACGCAATGTGCAAAAGCCCATTGGGCGTAAAATCGTGCAATTGCACCCCATAAACGTGCATCAGTGCACGAAGAAAGTTGTGAACAGGGAAGGAGAATCCCCTGTTCACAAAATCCACAAAACAGACCCGCTCATTGGGGCCTGGGCGCGGGATTACCTCGGCGCCAGGGATGCGAACTTGCGAGGTGTCCTCAGGGATCAGCCCGTCGTTCCGCAGGCCGGTGAGCATCCTCTTGCTGCAGGAGGACTTGGTCCAGGCGCCCTTGTCCCTCTTCAAACCGCTGGCAGCGGCTCCAGCGGCGCTGTCCGCCGATGCGTTCGCGGCACTCCTGCCCTTCCGGGTGGCAGGCTTCGTCATCGCGGTGGTGGGTTGCAAAAGCTTCGCTATGAGGCTATGGCGATGCGTGAGGAGGAAGAAGAAGCAGCGGCGGCGGAGAGCAAATGGCAAGTAAAAAGTACTATTTACTCCGCCGCACCCTTTTAACCTCAACGCAAAAGAATCCGCACCGTGGATGCGAGATCGTGGGCAAAGAAGCAAATCCAGCCGTACACGTGGCAGCCATGGAGAGCAACCGTCGCCGGCCACTCCGCCCACTACGCACGGGAATCTAGGAACTGCCATCATAGCCCCAGAAATCGTGCCTGAACGGTCAAATCCAGTCAAAACGGCTGCACAATGGGCCCACATACGTGTCACGTCCCATCCATCGCAGCATAGCGCACGCCACCGCGTGTCAGGTGGCGCAGTCGCCATAAAACGTCATCCCTGACGTCATTGCAACAGATTTGTTCAGAAAAGATTTCGGGTTCGCCCAATGCATATTAATCACTCGATTGTTTTCGAGTGTATGGTCACTCGACTGTCTCTTCGATCAAAGACATGTTACTCCCATCGGGAGCATATCAAAAATTTCTTCGACTAAAGATGCTCAAGACCAAATGATTTTGAGATTATCCTCCATTACAAGTAATAAAGCACAATCTCGGGGGCTACTCCCATCGGGAGCGCTGTCGCGCACCCGATAGAATTACGGCAAAAGATTTCTTCGACTAACATATGCAGGGTAAGAAGATTTTGAGATTATCCTCCATTGCAAGCAATAAAGCACAATCTCGGGGGCTACTCCCATCGGGAGCGCTGTCGCGCACCCGATAAAATAATGTCAAAGGGTCAGTCGACAAATATATCGACTCCGTTCATATACAAAATCATACTCGAAACATTCCCGAGTTGCGTCCGTCGCAAATACCTCGGATGCTGCACGCATAGTGCAAAGGTAAGACCCGCCGAACTTTCGAGCTGGGCTAAGGACCGTTCCAGCAACGTCAATCCTTATACTTTCCGTGTCAGCAGACATGATGAAAAATCCCGACGGACGCGTTGGGTAAAATTCAAAGTTATACTGCAGATCGACTCAGTAAGACCTCAAGCGGCCTAGTCGAATCTGACCAGTTTGTTCCAGATTCGAGTCCGGGGACTCGAGTTTGATTGAAAGCTAGTAAGGTTTTACCCGAATGTGTAGTTAACCAGTCCCGATCCGTCGAGTGTACTGGGCCTACTAAGCTATTATCCTTGATTTTCATAAGCAAAAACCACAGTCGATGAAATACTCGACATAGCCAACATGTGCTATTCATACAGGAATTCCAATTATAATATACAGAATACAAAGCATATGACGTGCACTTACGAACGAGTCCATGCCCGATTCTTCGAGTCAGACAAGTACTCGGGGGCTACTGACAAGGGTATACATCTCGGGTACCCTACCGTGAGGGTACCTGGTGCACGTGACGACTAAGGCCCAATAGCGAAGAGCCTACTCGAAGCCCAAGACAAGAGGCCCAAGAAGATGGAGTACCCTCCAAGATTAGACATAGCATAGTCGGTTTAGACTTTCCTTACGTGTAAACTAGGTCGGTTACGAACTCCCGAGACCCAGCCTATTTAAAGGCTGGGGGGTGCCGATCTAGGGACAAGCCATACTCAAACCACCAAAGCTCTAGCGAGATCGTCATCTCGCCGGAACCACCTTGTAACCTCATAATCTCACGCGATCAATAACAGACAAGCAGGAAGTAGGGTCTTTACCTCCACCCGAGGGGCCTGAACCTGGGTAAATCTTTGCCTTTGCTTGTCAGCCGACGAAACTACCAGTACTACCACGTTCTCTCCCCATAAACTCAACCCTAGGTCCTTAACCATGGATTTGATGAGTGTACCCCTCGTCAGTCGCCATGGCCCGAGGCGATGACAGCTGGGGCCCACAACCACGTTTGAGGGCCCACGGGGCCCGAGATCGAGGCGGTGCAGACGGCCAGGTAGACGAGGATGCGGTGGGCTGGGAGGACAATCGAACTTGCCACAATGGCCATGGCAGCCGGTGGCAACGGCTCTACCATGGCTAAAGGCCTAATCGACGCTTCTGAGAGGGGAAATCACCAGGGGCACGCCTCACTAGGCTCACAGGCAGAGCGACGACGACGAAGAACTGAGCTTAGCGGCGCACGACCGACTGTGACTCGGGCGGTCAACTGGGCAGCAGGAAATGTCCGGGCGAGGGCTGCCATGCGACTCATTTTGTTCTATGGAAGCAGCCCAAGTTTTGTATATTTGCAACACTTGGTGTTGTTTTAGGGCTTACGTAAACTTGGATTAAATTTTTTAATAGATATGTCATCTATTGGGGGCCTGATTTTGCCCCTAAAAACTGTTAACCCTTATTTTATGACAGTTATTGGAGATGCTCTTAGCACGTAGCAGTCAGCAGGTGACGGCGTCAAGCGAGGAAACCTTACCGGAGTGGCTTTTATTAGATTAGGAGTGTCCACAGTGAAAAACAATACTACATTTTCTTAGTTTGCTTTATTGTTTGAAAAATGATTACCACAAAGAGGAAAACTATTGGATCTACCCCACCTCCTTCATCACGTGTTTCCCTTTCACTCTCTTTTTACCCTAATCTCACTCCACTCAACAAATCATCAGCTCCCAATAGATCGTGTCTGTCCTCCTCCCGAGCTCATCCTCCTGGCAACTCTGTCTCCCATGCAAGTCTTTTTCTCCAACTCCTCCCACTACCAAACACCCATGAATACCTCGAGATGGATTTGAGATGGGCTTCAGGGAAGACACATGGATTCTCGAGAATGGATCCTAGGTCACCCGATCTAACTACGACATTGCCCCGGTGAGCTAGATTCGTCCCCGACAAGCACGATCAAGCGAATATTGTGTCTCAGTGGTCAATAGTATGAGGTCGGTGATGTGGAATTTAGATGTTGCAAATGTTGCTTAATGCATTGCAGGAGCATACATTGTTTGTTGCATACATATCGACATTCTAGTGCAATGTTTCTGGATGTCTTGTGTGAAGATTCAGTTCATGCTGCAAATGTTCTTTCTCCGTTGTCATGTATGTTGTTTCCTTTTGTTGCATGCATCAATCTTTGTATGTTGCATGTGTCGCGTATTATACATTTGTTGGAACCGTTGACGATTTATTGCAAAACTAGTATGTTTTTTGCTACATAGGCATGCTTCAATGTTGCAATGACTTCGGAGGATGTTTTACCATTGCGGGAGAACACGTTGGAAGAATGTTGCAAACTTACAAGAGAAATGTTAAGTTCGAGAGTTTTCTGTTGCCATAGTCCTACATCCCAAATTTTCCACTCAAACGGATCCGACGGTAGAGAAGGTGGCCAGTTTTCCCTCCGGTTCAACCAGGTGACGCCTAGCACTATCCTTATTCTTTTTCCAAGCAAATCAACATTGCACACTTCACTACACTCCATCGGTGCGAGCACCACACATCCCTTATAGAGAGGTTGAACACCACATCGCCCCCACACGAGCTGACCCCTTTCAGGTTTCTTTTTCTTGTTTTTGTGTTTCTTTTATTTTTCTCTTGCTTTTTCTGGGAAATAATATTTTGAACCATTAATTTTTAAACTAGTGAACTTTTTCCTGAAATTGTTGACATTTTTTGAACTCGTTAACATTTTTCGTTGGAGTTGTGTAACCTTGTGAACACTATTTCAAACCTTGAACTTTTTTTGAACCCATAAATATTTTCTCATATAGGTGAACACTCTTTTTAAACATGAGAATTGTCTAAAAACATGAACATTTTGTACCTACATGAACCATTTTTTTATTGGACGATTTTTTCTTATATGTAAACATTTTTTCATATTTTTGAAATTAATATATTCATAAATATTAAATTAGTAATATAAATTATTTAATTATTTTCAAATAAGATTATTGATAAAACATTAAGACTTTAGGGTCCAGATAGAAGTCGGCCCACATATTGGTTTCATAAAAAGGTTTGTGGATTCAATAAAATATTCACGGTTTCAAATAAATGCTCATGCATTCAAAAAATGTTCTGTGGTTCAGAAAATGTTCATGTTCTGTTAAAAAATGGAGAAAAAGAATGAAACACAACAAAAATACACACACAACATAAAACGGAATCTACAAAACAAAAAGGAAATAAAAACATGTAAAAAACCGAAAAAAAATTCATGGGCCGGCACCATGAGCGGAGCTAGCTCCGAGCCCCCCCCCACGGCTACTGGACTCGTCCGTCAAGTGGCCAGTGATAGTGTGATAGTTACCTTAACCATGGCAATTAGTGGTAATGCATGCTGGGAAGACACTGCCACTGTCGCGTTCACTTGCTTTTCCAGGCTCCATGAGCCGGCTGGCTCCGCCATTGTCCGGCCCAACACACGAGTCTGGGTGTGTGGCACGACACGCGGGGTCAAGAGCGGTACGGCGGTATGTTGGCACGACTCCACTACTCCGGCATTGTTGTTCGTGGATTTAGACAAAATAACTCTCTTCCAAAAGTTTGGCATAAATTGACCCTATCTCAAAATATTTTTAAAACTAATCCTTTTACATGACGTCGTTCCCTAAAATATCTTGCTATATAGCATGACTCAGTGATACAGGACGTCATGCTCTACATGATGGACGTGTAGTTTAGTGCGTCATGACGACGGCTGCCCTGATTAGGGAGTTTATATTGTGGAGCGTGACTCTTTTGGCCAGAGGGAAGCATGAGGGTTATTTCGAAATATTTTGAGCAGAGGTTTATTTTGTGCTGGATTTTCGACAAAAGGTTACTCCTATTTTTTATCGAAAAGGCCTAGCTTTGCTCTCACGCTTATCCGCAGCTTCCTGCGCGGCTCGGCCTGCTTAACAGGTCACAAACCTGGGCCTCCGTTAGTCTGGCCTTTCAGGCACGATGCAAGTTCCTCTGGGCCCTCGCACACCTGGACCCCGCGCCTCAACACAGGCAGCTTACGATGCCTCTCCTTGGTAGGGCTTCACGCGAACGCGAGCCAGGTCCTCGGGCGGCGCCGCCGCAGCCGCCCGGCGTAAATCGATTACCGGTGAAATGGTGAATGGACAGCGCGTGAGAAGGGGAGATCGAGCGTAATGCGTACATAGTAGCGTGGGGCACCCGACCTAGGCCACCAGCCTACGTCGTTCCAGGCCTCCCCTTGGCCGGCAGCGGCGACTACCGAGTTCTGGCTCCGGCGCCGCCGCCATGGCGACGTACGTAGGCTGCACGATACCAGGTACTGCCCCTCCTAACAGCCTATACGTACTGCTAGTTTAATTAGTACCATACGTCCATAACGGAGCTCCGGGACTGTGACCAGCTTATTACTAGATGGGAGTCTGCACGGCTGTAAGCTGCGAAAGATGCCTAAGAGCACGAATGTGTGTGCACGGACTAACCATATGGTCTGAAAAGATTTCCTCAGAGACGAGGTGCATAGTTTTTGGCAAAAAATTCTGATAATTAGAACAAATAAACATTACTGTTTTTGCAAAATTTTCTTGTAATTAGAAAAAGAAGATCCAAATTTCAGAGGTTATAGAACCTATGATCAATGTATCATTGTATCCTGACCTCTAAAAACTTGATCTGATACCACTTGTTAGAAATCTGAGACACACGTCGATCATGTGAGGACAAGCAATTTAGTCCACCATGTTTTGTAGACCCTCTTGTACATACATTCGGCGCAGTTCTATCAGGTAACCGGGGGAAACCTTTTCATAAAAGATAATCGATACCGAACATTTGTAATGCCGTTTGTCATTCCAAAGATCTTGCGGGATCGTTTGCGGAAAAAACCGGTAGGTTGGCAAGTACTAAGGTACTATCTACTATGTAATCTGTTGGACCTTGGAACACATGATTGGTCGGTGGCCTGCAAGCAAAGGGTGCCTTACGAACTTCTCTCGAACTGCACCATGAGCTGTAGATGATTTATGTGAGGATCAGCGTGCCCTTTCTGTACTACGCAGCATTTAGGACCTTTGGTTCAATAATAACACATAAAAGGGATCCAATAATTGGACCTGTGTTTTAGTTGGGTTCTGTTCTTACACTGAGACTATTTGAAGTTCCTTTGCATATTTGGAGTGTTGATTTCTCATCATTAATACTCATTACTTGTGTATATAGACATGTTAACTGTTTCCCGGAAGTCGGCGTGCTTCATTGTAAGGAATTGATCATCAAATAGTTCTGCTGGGCCTATTTCCATGCTCATTTTTCATTTGCACTCTGATGTGAATATTAATGGTGACTGGTATACGTTCCCTCTCTTATTCAAGCAGGAATACTGAAACAAGAAAATCAGAGACGAATCAAATCTATTTCCAACTGCCGGTTCCAGCTTTTGACTCTCACTAACCCATGTCGGTGTAATTCGAGATGATCTTATGCTTGAAGTCTTGAATACCAATAGTTACACTGGGAGGAAGACAAAAGGGCGTCAATTTTCTGAATGCTCACTCAGGATACTCAGTAAGTGGTAAACTTATCTTCTAAAAGACTAAAAAATGCAAAGCTATGCATATACTGCCTGGAAATATAAAGTAAAAATGGCCATAAATAATTTGAATTAGGATATGTATGAAGTGTGAGCAATAGTAAAATTTAGGGTACCGTAAGAATATTTTGGATGGTTGTCAACTTTGATCGAAGGGACCTTACCGGTTCTGACGGTTCTGATTTTTTGACTTGTCGTGAGGTGGTGGTCCGGATGATTCGAGCGAAAGTTTGCCCGGCTCTTGTCGGCCAGCGGCGGTGGCATCTTGTGGCGTCGCTTCCTTGTTGGAGGCGCCGCTGTGAATCTTCTTCGACCTTCTCAACCTCGGAACAGGCTATTCGGGTGAAAACCTTGACCCGGATAGGTCGGGCGACGAACGTCGTCCTTGACGTCGCTTTCCTTCTTTGAGGCGCCGTCTTGTAGAGCTTGCTTCCATCCGCGCTTCCGGGTGGGCTGCCGCACACGGCTTTGCGGCCGGCAGCAGTCTGGTGGGCGAAGTTGGTGGTCCGATGGCGTTGCGAGTTGTGTGGCAACGATGACAGTGGTGAGCGGACCCGAGTCGCGGCATGTCCTTCGCACCGACAGTCCGTGTTGCGTCCCGCTGTGAAGTTGTGAAGTCGGAGCTGCGTTTTGCGGGGCGGCAGGCTGGCAACGATGCCACTTTTTGTACAGTGGCCGCGCGGTTTCCGTGGGTGCAAGGTGTGCAACTTTCTACGGTGAAGCTCTTCGTCAAAGTCGGAGCTGCCTCTTCCTCGACGCTTTGGGTCGACTGTTTGGCATAGGCCGACATGGTTTTCAACGTCGGTTGCGGTGAGGGCTTTGTCGGTGGTCGTCAAAGGTGAAGTCGGAATCGCTTGCTCGGGGAGGAGTGACGACGATGACGCTCGATGACAACCTCAACGATGTTTTTCTCCTCGACGGCGTGTGTGTTTCATGTGGGTAGACAGGTCGGCCGGGTCTGCCCAATGTGGTCGTTCCATGACTACGTTGGTGCACTTGTAACGGTTTTAGGCCGGTTCCCCGCTAATGAACCGGTCAATTCTCTCCTACTTTTTTAAATAAAATGAGCCAATGTTGCCCGTTTTGTTCAAATTTTTTTTGACTTGTACATGCACCTTTGTTCACTGTAGTGCACTTCTTGCCAATATTAGCCGTTTATCCTGGACAAGCAAATAACTTAGTGTGAATTGTGGTTGCGCTAGCATATAATGCTTATCGGGTCTAGACATAACGCCTCGGATAATCTGTTTGCACAAACCACGGATAAGTGCAAGCAGAGTGCTATGCATGTGAGGGCGCTCTCCACTGTGGCTGGGCATTGAGCTAGTCTTCAGCCTATAGTGTGTTACATAACTGATGTACAATCTAGTCACTGAATGTTTTGCATACTTTATCTTGGATAAATTGCTTCCATGTTTTGGCAAGACAGACAAGTTACTCCCTCATTGCATTTTGTGTTCTTTTCGAACTAGTCGATTTCCTTTTGGGTTGTTTGAACTCTGAACCAGGAAGCTAATATTTACCTTCCGTTTCTCAATGGATAATTAGATCAGAGGCTCCGGAGAGCATCCTCTTAAAATTTACTTCGTGCCTTTTCCTGTGAAGTTATGCATATCTGTCGTGGTATCGTGCACGGCAGTGCCATCTCGGGATAGGTAAGTGGGTGGGACCTCAAGGCTACGAACGACGGTGCTCGCTAACGGGATCGGGTATGAGCAAGGGAACACCAAGACATACCCAGGTTCAGGTCCCTCGTGTGGAGGTAACACCCCTACTCCTGCACAGACTCGTATATATGAGTATGAGGACTACAATGACGCTCCTTGAGCTGTTTCAGGGTTTCGGTGTCTTGAGGTAGAAGAAGCTGGATCCTCCCTAATGCGGCACTCGGCCCCGTTATATAGAGGCTGGGAGCCGGCTGATCCATCATCCACCACCCCAAATCCGTGGGCAAGCACAACACTTCGACAACAACGGGTGAAGAACATCGACGAAAGGTATAAACATCTCGAGTCTTCTACCCCTTGCCACTCATTTGTGAGCCACACTATATCTTTGCGATTACCATGTCCTATTGAGGCTAGCTCTTGATGATTACTTGGGCTTTGCACATTGGCACCGTGTAGTTATCGAGCAAGAATTGTGCGCTAGTTGATATATATCTTGTTGTTGGCACAAAGTGGGTGAATGAGATAAGAGAAAAGAATCAAAAGAGAAAAGAAGCAAAAAAGAGTAAGAAAAGAAAAGAAGAAACCACCACTTGCCATATCTCTTGTAGGAAGCGCGCAAGCTCGATGAACATCTTGTAGGTGGTACATTTTTGTGCAAATCTTGTAGCCCGTCAATAAATTGCAATCGAGATAGTGGCTCTCGTTTTACTTGTGCAACACGAGCTTATAGTCTTCGGTAGGATCATATGGTTATTTAGCTCACTTCTTATGTGCATGAGTCCCATTTATCTATCCGTGCGTGTGTTTCCTTGCGCTACATTCCTATCTTTTGAGATTGACTTGTTTTTGCTTTGTGATCATCATGGTTCTCTACTTGCCTTTACAATATCTTGGTTTCCGGTTGGTTCAATTTGCTTTCCATCTACCATACCTCCCTATCTACTTTTAAGCCGTGTGTGTTTTGGAGTTTGCTTTGGATACTTGAACACAAGCACTTTACTTTGTGATCGTTCCCTTTGGTTGTCCACGACGTCCAATACTATCTACAAGGTGAGAGGTTGTGCTCTAGTTCCTTTCCACTCCACATATACACTTGTCTTGTGAGTTAACATGTCTAGGGAGAGCGAATGCAACTATGGCGGCCAAGATGATAACGAGTACACGATGAGTCACATGGACTATGATGCCTCATGCATTGAGGACATGGGGTACTACTACACCGACAATGACCCCCATGACATGATGGATCATCACCAAGACTTCCGCTATCACGACTCCGACTACTGAAGCGTCAACGACATGGAGTGGTACCACGACTTCGACAAACCTTCATCATATGGTATCGACTCCGACTACTCAAGCATTAAAGACATGGAGCGGTACCACGACTTCGACTACACAAGCGCCAACGACAATGAGGTGCAAATTTTCTCATATGCCTCATCATATGGTACCGACTTCAACCACAACGACATGGTGGAGCGCCACTACTACGACTACAACTCCGATGACATGGTGGAGCACGTCTACGACTACCACTCTTCATGCATGTGCGTCGACATCGACTACACCTTCGACAACATGCAAGAGGAGAAGAACCCCATCACCACCGTGTTCAAGAGCGGCACCACCAAGCATCATGGCACAACTACTATGGTTCAAGATCAAGACGGTGCACCGACAAGGCCACCATGCATTCATCCTATGGAGCTCCATCTACTTCAAGAAGGCGCTATGAGAAGGACATCGCCAAGAGTGCCAAGTTTCGATATTCTCCATCAACTTCAAGAAGACGCTATGACAAGGACATCGCCAAGAGCGCCAAGCTTCGACATTCTACATCGTCAACAAGACGACGTCCCAAGAAGTGAATCGACAAGGCAAGCCAAGCCAAGGCCCATCTAGCTCATCACGGCGCCACAAGAAATATGCCACGGTGGACCACAACATGTCTAAGCTTCAAGACGACATCGACACACTTGCCAAGCTTTGAAACATGTCACCAAGCTCTAGTGGAAGCTCCAAGACAAGGTCGCCAAGACATCCGAATGACTTTCGATGACCCCTCCAATCAGGAACGCCAACGACGACATGAGGATAAGTCAAGAAGGACGACACGCCATCAAGCAAGTGCGCCAACAAGAGCTCCAAGGTTCACCTTCGGCGAGTTGCCAAAGTTTGACTCTTGCGTTGACGAGATCATGGCCGACATCGACGACTTCATCGAGCAAAGCTTACGTTGACGCCGGAAGAAACATGGTCACCCATGTGAGGCCACAACCAAGACGGCGCTCTTCTCAAGCACTTCTCTTGATATGACTTCTACACCAAGTGCCACCACCACAATGGCCCCCATATGCAAGATGAAGACCTCATATGCGACAATTGCCAAGGCCAAGACCATGACCCACGGGAATGTCCCAATCTCTTGTGTCCAATATGCAATGGAAGAGGTCACATGATGTGGGAGTGCCAAAATGGAGACCAAGACGGCGAGAAGACGATCGAGCATGGGATTTTCCCTTCGATCACGGAGGCGAGCGTGGATGATGCTATCACTTTGGTTGATGCGCCAAGTGAAGTTGCCGAGCATGGGATTTTCCCTTCGGCAAAGGAGTCGAGTGATGATGCCTACACTATGGCATTGACCTTTGGAGGCGAGTTGGTTGAGGAGGTTGAGCATGGGAGTTTCCCTTCAACCTTGGAGGCGTTTGGAGTTGAGCACATTGATCCTACCCTCATGTGTTTGAGTTATGATATAGTACCAATCCCATGTGAGCATGAGAGCCACTTAGCCCACTTGAGTGAGAGTGAGAGTGAGTTGAGTGCCTCCATCATATGTGAGTTTGAGTGGTTTCACTTTGAGGGAATGAGTGATACACCACTTGAGTTGAGAGAGATAGTTGATAGGTCTTGTGAGGCCATTTCTATTTCTAACAACTTACCACCTTCCTCTAGTGTGTTTTCTCATTGTGTGCTAGGTTCCATGGATGATGAGACGCCACTACTCGACTTGACGATGCCTCAAATGGATAAGATGTACATGGAGGATGATGATGATGCCACCCCATGTCTACTTCAAGATGAACAAGTCGGTTACATGGAAGCCCGTACTACTTCAACACCTACTTCACATGAGCGGGACTACCAAGGTATGGGTGTTGATGTGACCATGATCCCACTAGTGGACATGATGAAATATGATTGCTTGCATGCTATGGATGATTCTATTGACACATCATAAGATTCGTTCTTATTCCCTTGTGATACTATGTTTGAAACCAATGTTGATCATGTGGAATTACCTATTTGTGATGATTTGGCCATGAGCATGCCTTGTTATGAATGTTTCCATTTTCCCCCATTGTGGCATGCAACATGTTGAACAATTTCTCTTTCACATGCGTTGCTTGCAATAATGTTGAAATGCTTGATAAGGAGATTGCCCCCATAGATTTCTCACATTTTGGAGATGTTTTGTTTTCTCTTATGGAGCTTGTTCCATCCTTCACTTTGCATAGTGACCATCCACATTTGTCATATTTTCCAATTGATTTTGTTTTGGTTGGTGATGTGCAAATGAAGAGACACTTCATGATGGATGATGTGTTCATATACCGTGCACATAACTTCTTCATATGCTGTCTTGTGTGTGCCGGTAACCGCATGATAATGTCAACCTCAGTTGAGCATGAGTTGACAATACGAGCTCTTGAGGGCATACATTTGAGTTGGGGATTGAATCCAACTCGAAATTCTTTCCCATGTTTTGCATCAACCAAGTTGACAAATTTCTCTTGCTTTTGGTTTGTTTGCAAACATGTTTGTGATATTGGTTGTCCCTATGGCACGAATGTTTCCTTGATCCTTCATATGAATGATTTATGTGTTGCACCAAATATGATTAACAATTGTTCTTTTGGATGGGTTGGTTGCAACCATAATGATATTTTGAGCATGTCTTGCCATGAGTATAATGGTTTTCTACCAATTTGGTGTTGCAACAAATATGTTGAAAACTTGCTCTTTCATGTGCTTTGTTTGCAACCATGACGATATTTTGGGCATTCTTCATTGGGTGTTTTTGCCAAGTTCTCCTCTTATTGCCTTAAGGATGTTGACAATTTTCCCTTTCCGATGCCTTGTGAGCGATAATGATCATATTGTTCAAAATGAGATACCTAAATGGCATCATCATATTTTCATGGAGTTTTTGTATTCCCACATTTTGAAGATGTTCCATTGGATTGTTTGCACATTGACCTTGCACTTGCACTACCTTTTAATATTCCTGTGTTGTGCTAACGGTGCTATGATAAAGAATGGACATGTCATTGTTGATATGCTCCTCTTTCTTGTACACACATGGTTTGCTTGGTCTTTAGTGTTTGTAGGCATGGTGAATTCCAATTCTTCGACAACACATCTACCTCCTTTGCATGGTGATGACGAGCAAGTGTCGAGGATGACTCTTTTTAAAGGGGGGGAGATGATGTAGTGCAACCCACGTCCATCACCATGTCAAGCACTCCAATACATCACAAGTCACAATGTACCGCAAAGGTGAACTCCATCCACTATATGATTCACTATATGTCACCTTTGAACGGTATACTACTTGACCATTGTTCCCATTGCATTGCTAGATGTGTCACCATGGGTACAAGACCACGGGAAGATGGCCAAGGCACGAGAGGAAACAAGCCGGACAAGACGGTGGCTTGGAAGAGGAGAAGGAAGAGAAGCAGCAGCTTCAGCAGCGGTACTACCGCCCCTACCGAGCGGTACTACCGCCTAGTCCCAGGAGCGGTACTACCGCTACAAGTACCGCCACTACTACCGCACCGTGCCAATTGCTCTCTGATGTCCCAACGGTACAAGCCGGGTGTCTGCCACGTACTACCGCTGGAGACGAGCTACAAGTATATTCGTGAGAGCTGCCGGTACTACCGCCACACTACCAGGTCCGGTACTACCGCTGCTACCCGACGGTACTACCGCTGCCTGCGTGCAGTCAACGGGTTGAAGCCCTTGTATCCCTTTCCTACCTACCCCTTTGGGTCTAGACTATATATATGACTTCCTCCCCTCCTAGTTAGGGAGAGTCTATGATGAGAGAGAGAGTTGAGCATAGGCTCCTTACCCACCCCTTTGTGGTGTTGCCTCCCCTTGTGGAGAAGACCCCTTGTGGATTCAAGGCCTCACCTTGTGGAGAAGATCCGTCTTGTGGATTCAAGACCTCTACTTGTAGTTATGACTACTTGCCAATCTTTCATCTTCGGGTGACTCTATTGGATCGGTTGGGTTGACCGTTTGGAGAAACAACCACTCAAGATCTCTCCTTCTATGTACTACTTGCCAATCTCTCCCATTGGGATTCTATTGGACCGGCTTGGACCGACCGGTGAGGGAAACGTGTCCTTGTATCGTGTTTGTATTCTTCGTGTTCTTGCGTGTGTTCGTCCACATCCGTCGTCAATCCGTGAAGATCGGGCACCCCTTGAGGCCCTAACCCACATCACGGTTGGCCCAGCTGGGCAAGTCATGAGAGCCGGCTATTGATTTTGCCGGCCGATGTTTTTTCGGGTCCTTGGGTATCCAGGGTTCATATCCCTGACAATATCCTTTAGTATAATTACATACTACAGGGAATAAACTGTACGAGAGGATAATAAGGCTATTAAAGCCACCCTTTGCTACATTGAACATAACTGTTATGCTATTTATAAAAATAAAACTATGATTCACCATTGTTGTTTCCACTATTGGCATAAGTACTCATGTCTATCATAAACTACAGTACAAGAAACGGTCAAGCATCACTCAGCCTGCATCTGCATTGGCACATGTTACAGCTCTGCAGGAAGTACAGTTAAGTTGGGTAGCTACACTTCCTTCTGCCCTAGATCCACCAATAAGCCCATGCTGACTCTTTTTCTGTTTCAAACTTCGTGCTCACAGTTAAGCAGTACTACTATTCAAACCCAATAGTATCTCTGTCTCCCCGCATGAACTGTAGGAATACACTTTTGATTAAGCCACTGTAAAAGGGACCTCACCTAGCTGCCATGTTCACATCTGACGGCTGCTACCCAAAATTGCATGCCGACCTCTGCTCTTGAGTCTTGAACCAAGTTGCAGTTAGCAGTTCAAGACCCACTTATATACTAATCCAGATTAACACAATTAATTCTGTACATTTTACAACTAAGTAACCCCCTTCTACATCAAAGCCATCTGTGCTGACTAGTAAGTTTTTGTAGGTAATTTCAGATATTGTTGTTTTCAAAAGATGTGTAGTGGCTAATGATTGCAGTACATGGTGCCTTGCAATAAAATAACCAAATCTCCTTTAGACCTAACCATGGATGTTAGTTTGACCACTCTGGCTAATCATATCTCTGATTCAAGGTTTCAACAGACCCATGCAAGATGCAGTCGGCAAAGACAATACCCTCAGCATCAGGCTACTTGTGATCATACTGAGTTCCCTTTGAACATGTGATTGGTGTGTGATGAGTTACTTTAGTGGGATGATCTTTTGGTTTTGGTCCGTGGCTACATCATTGTTTGGATCCAGTAGTGCGGATAAACTACTGTCAAGAGCACATTCTACTCCAAAGCAACGTAGGGTCAGGTCACTATGCCATCATGAAGCTGCATACTGATGTGTTTATTGTGCTTATCCATTTTGGTGACGTGTCGCAACGAAGAAACTATGCATTGTTCTTGTTCATAGTTTGATATGTCTTTGCATACACTGATACACATGGTGTCAGTGACAACTGATGTCTCGGATTATTCCTTGTGGTGTGCCCAGCGGTGTTCGCATCTTTGTTGTTTGCTTTGGTTGTTGTTAGTGCTGTTATTATTCCAATGGAAACGTCCCTTTCAAGATGTTTATTAGAGGTGAGTTTGGGTCTCTGTGCAAGAATGACTTTTAAAATTTTGGCCATGGAGTTTCAACTTCTTTTTTCCTTCTGCCATGTGAGCTAAACCCCATCTCTTTAGAAAACCGATCTAACAGTGTAATGATCACTTATGAAATAAAAATAAGCATGGATTCTTCCCTTTTCCCTATTTTTCTACAATTTTATAACATGAACTCTTCATTTTTATGAATAATGCAACTACCAAATTTGGCTGACCGGATGAAATAATTTACGTAAGTGTTACGTTAATAGATGTCATCTGTACAATTATCCAAATGATATATGATATTTGAAAATGACATAGTTATACTTATTTGCAAGCATGTAGCCAAGCATTTGTTCATGGTTATACCGTTGTTCGTTTAGGGTTTAATGAATTTAAAGCTGGGACACAGCCTTTTTTTTCTTTTCTTCAAAGTGACCAGTTGAGGTTGCACATGTAGCCAAGTGATGGTGTTTGTAAGGGTTTCCTTCGGATTTATTTGCGAGTACGTAGCTAAGCGACAGAGCTGGTGGATAGGCCCTCAATATTTATGTAAACTCAATTCAGTAGTAGTGTTATTTGGGGAAGATTGCCGATGGCCTCCTTGAATCACGGGATAGATAGGTGCAGGAATAGGAAAACACATTAGAGTATGGCAAACAAACAGGTAAAATTGGGGAAATCTGTTTTGGGTCATAGGTGTAGATGCACCTACTGTTCAAAAATTGCATTTTAAAATGTCAAAAAATTGTAAACACCAATTTCGGGTGTATATCTGAACATTCTATGTTAGCAGAAATTAAACACAACAAAAATTTCTCGATCATGCACGATTGAGTCTTAAAAAGAGTGTAGAGTGGATGTTCAAGTTTCTGTAAACTTGAGACATAGAGATTCAGTCGATTGGAGTTTGGCATTCCTTTGATACGAAGACAATCCATAGCAAAAGAATCACCTCTAAATGTGGTACTCCAAGCTCCACCAACATTGTGGAATGTGGCATTTAGTATTTTTCTATATATATTCTCCGCCAACATGCATGTGGTGCCGATGAGACGACCCCACACATGCCGAGCATAATCAGCCAGTTAATCAGATGCTATATCAGGTTTCAAGTGGCGCGGGTGTTGGAGATATGCCCTAGAGGCAATTAATAAAGTGATTTTATTTGTCATATCTCTTATTGTTCATAATACGTTTTAATACCATGCTATAACTGTATTACTCGGAAACATAATACACGTGTGGTATAGAAACAACCAGGTCCCTAGTAGCCTCTACTTGACTAGTCCGTTGTGTAACAGATGATCAAGGTTTCCTGATCATGGGCATTAACCGGTTAACGACGGAGTCATATCATTGGGTGAATGATTTGATGGACATACCCAAAATATATATAGAAACGTAGTTTCAGATCTTGGACCGTGAGATTATATCAAGTCGCTGCTTCTGAAAGATACGGCTGATCGCACCTAACGTCATGTCTCATACGCACGACAATAAGGGTGACACCTTCGGGTATTGGAAGGAAGTAGTCGGGGCGAGTAATCAATAGCGGGAATTGCCAATCCGCATAGCAGGATAGATACTCTGGGCCCACTCGGTGAGATTACATCTAATGAGCTTGCAAGCATGTGACTAGGTCACGGGGATGTAACATCACAGACGAGAGAAGATAGATTGTCAAGGATGAGGTCAAGCTCGGTAAAATGTGATACCGGAGAACGACACTCGACAATCTAAGTATCACCAGGCAAGAGATTGAAACTGGACGTCTACAGGTTCAAACGAATAAAGAGACATTCGTGGACACACAGGGGCTATCATGGATATCCAGATTCCGCTGTTAGTCGATTGATCGGAGAGAGAGTCTCGATCATGTCTGGAGTGATCCCGAACCGTGGGGTAACACACTTAAGGGTGGGTGACGATTAGATTGGATTTAGAGAGAATGAGAAACAGGAACTCCGGAAGTGTTCTGGAGCTCCGGAAGTGTTCCGGTAATTGTCCGATGATTGATCGGAGGCCACGAAATATGTTTCGGGGTCCGAATGAATTAAATAATATGTATCTAATATTAATAAGTGTTATTAATGATTAAATACATGTTTTATTTAATTAATTTCGAATTTAAAAGGCATTAAAAGTTAAATGGGCCTTAGAGGCCCATTCGGGGAAAAAGAAAATAAAAGGGAAAAAGGAAAAAGGGGGGCTGCCACCCTAGTGGGCCACATGGGGCCCACTAGGGCAGCCGCACCCCCCATGGCCGGCGCACCCCCCATGTGGGAATAGTCCCACATGGGGGAGCCAAGGGGTTGGCCTCCCTCCCTCTCCTTTATATAGGAGTGCCCCCATGCCTTGAAAATTGCCCATCTCCTTCTTCTTCTCTCCTACCTTGAACGGGGTTCCGATTCTGGAGCTTCGTACGAGGAGAGAAGTCTCTCTATAGTTTGCACACCGCCGTGCTGCTAGATCCACTCTTCCACTTCCGCTGCTCTGCTGGATCTGGAGCCCGGAGGTCGTCATCCACACCGTACGTGTGTGGAACCGCGAGGCGCCATCGTTTGGCGCTGGGAGCTGTCTACTTCCTCTACACGACCCTGAGGTCGGCTTCGTCGTCTCCATCGACAACGTTTGTGCGGGAACGTAATCCCGCTTCGGTCTACAAGGGTATGTATTCTGATCTCCTTCCGTATAGTATATCTGCATAGAATAGATCTTGGCTAGTTTACGGTTATCGTTGCTAGGAAATTTTTTGTTTTCTGCCTACGATTCCCAACAGTGGTATCAGAGCCGATCTATGCGTAGATATATCTGTACGGTTAGAACACATGTTGAATGTGGGCATCGATTCTACATTTGTTACCCTCTAGCGTGTACTTGTTTATATCGCGGCATTGTGGGATGAAGCGGCCCGGACCGACTTTACGCGTACTCTTACGCGAGACTGGTTCCACACCTGACATATGGCTTGTACCGTATATGTGGCTGGCGGGTGTCTGTATCTCCTACAATAGTTGATATCGCATTTACAATGGAGGGCCCCGAAAGGGGTGTAATAGAGACAATTGTCTTATCGCTGTTGTGGTTGTTTTCGTAGGTAAGAAACGGTTCTTGTGCGGAAGCCCTAGCAGCCACGTAAAACATGCAAAAGATAAAGTAGAAGCGTCTAACTTTATTTTGCAGGGGCAATGTGATATGGTCAAGGTAGGTTTATTAAATTGTTTATAAACTGTTGGCGCGAAGGAGACCATCGGCGCGGAGAAGACCATATCATGTCGCATTACATTTCATATTAGATGTTATGTAGATTGTGTGCATCTTATATTGTGTATATATATATGTCTATATATTAGTTACACGGCGGTAGTAATATAAGATGATCCCTCCCAAAATTCCGATAATAGTGTTCTCCCTCTGTCGTGCACCACCAATAAAGTTCTACGTTACGGGGTACGTCGTTTGGGGTTTCGATCCTTCGTCTACACTCGTCTCTTCGTTCGCATACAGTGGGTGTAAGCCACGTTGCACACGCAATACGGCAAAGGGTGTTATGGCGAGCCTAGCATATACCAGTATATGGCCTCGGAACACAAGTACCGAAAGGTTAAGCACGAGTCACATACGGTGATGTGATTGATATACGATGTCTACCTTTGAAGTTATGCTATTCGCCTGATCGATGGGGGTAGCGTAATGGATGGGGATTGTGTAATCACTAAGACGATGAGAGGGATACTCGTCTTGAGTGGGAGTTCTGGTAGTTTTAATTTTACTAAAACTTGAACCCATATTTTATTATGAACAAACGTCTTATGTTTTGCAAATTCCATTGTAGATGTCTCGCCCCACCTTTAACCTTGGCCTGTTCCTTGAGAAAGAAAAGCTTAAGACCAATGGGTCGAACTTCATGTCCTGGTTCCGCAACCTGAGGATCCTCCTCACTCCCCACAAGGTGGCTTACGTCATTGAAGCCGCCCTAGGTGACCCTCCTGCAGACGACGCCTCCGATGACGAGAAGAAGGTCTATCAGACCAAGTCGGAGGATTCCTCCTTTGTCCAGAGTGGCATGCTCTACGCCATGGAAGCCGACCTGCAAAAGCGCTTTGAGAAGATGAGTGCTTTTGAGATAATTTCTGATCTCAAGGCTGTCTTTGCGCCGCAGGCTAAGGCTGAGAGGTATGAAGCTTCTGAGCTTTTCTTCTCAGCCAAGATGGAAGAGCATAGCAGTGTGAGCGAGCACGTGGTCAAAATGTCTGGCTACGTTCAACGCCTGAACGCTCTGGAATGCAAGATTCCTGATGAGCTGGCGATTGATAGGGTGCTGCAATCGTTGCCTCCTAGCTACAAAGGCTTCGTCATGAACTATAACATGCAGGGCATGGCTAAGTCCCTGTCTGAGGTGTTCGTGATGCTCAAGACTGCTGAGGTGGAAATCAAGAAGGAGCACACGCTGTTGATGGTCAACAAGACCGTCGATTTTAAGAAATCTGGCGGCAAGGGAAGGAAGAACTGGAAGTCTAGGAAGGATGGCAAACACGTTGCCAAATCCAAGGCTAACAAACCTGGTCCCAAACCTGGCGTGGAATGCTTCTACTGCAAGGGAGATGGTCACTGGAAGCGCAACTGCCCCAAGTACCTGGAAGACAAGAAGGCCGGCAAGATTGTCGGGAGAGATAAAGGTATATTTGATATACATGTTATTGATGTGTACCTTACATGCGCCCGTAGTAATACCTGGGTATTTGATACCGGCTCTGTTGCTCATATTTGTAACTCACAGGTGGAGTTGCGGAATAGTCGGCGCCTGGCAAAGGACGAGGTGACGATGCGCGTCGGCAATGGATCAAGAGTTGACGTGATGGCCGTCGGCACGCTCCCTCTACATCTACCTTCGGGATTAGTTTTGGTTTTAAATAAGTGTTATTTTGTGCCATCTCTGAGTGTAAACATTATAAGTGGTTCTTGCTTGTTGCAAGACGGATATTCATTCAATTCAGTATCAAATGGTTGTGCTATTTCGATGAATGATATCTTTTATGTTGATGCTCCTGTGAATAATGGTTTATTCTTGTTGAATCTCGATCGTAGTACACATATCCATAACATAGATGCCAAAAGGATTAGACTTAGTGATGATACCGCCATGTATATGTGGCATTGCCGACTTGGTCATATTGGTGTAAAGCGCATGAAGAAACTCCACTCAGCTGGACTTTTGGAGTCATTAGATTTTGGATCTCTTGACACTTGCGAACCATGCCTCATGGGCAAGATGACTAGGTCACCGTTCAATGGTTTCGTTGAACGTGCGTCGGAATTATTGGGAGTTATACATACAGATGTGTGCGGCCCAATGAGCGTATCAACGCGCAATGGTTATCGTTACTTTGTAACCTTCACTGATGACTTGAGTAGATACGGGTATATCTACTTAATGAAACACAAGTCAGAAACTTTTGAAAAGTTCAAAGAATTTCAAAGTGAGGTTGAAAATCAACTTAACAAGAAAATAAAGCACCTCCGATCCGATCGTGGTGGCGAATATTTGAGTTTTGAGTTTGGCACACATCTGAAGGCCTGTGGAATTGTGCCACAGCTTACGCCTGCCGGAACACCACAACGCAACGGCGTGTCCGAGCGACGTAATCGTACTTTATTAGATAGCGTACGGTCTATGATGTCTCTTACCGATTTGCCCGTATCGTTTTGGGGATATGCGTTAGAAACAGCCGCATTCATTTTAAATAGGGCTCCATCTAAATCCGTGGAAACGACACCGTATGAGGTATGGCATGGTGCGAAACCTAAGCTGTCGTTCCTGAAAGTTTGGGGTTGTGAGGCTTATGTCAAGAAATTGCAGCCTGACAAACTAGAACCAAAATCGGAAAAGGTCGTCTTTGTAGGGTATCCACGGGAAACCATAGGGTACACCTTCTACCACCAAGCCGAGGGCAAAACGTTTGTCGCTAGAAACGGCACCTTTCTCGAGAAGGAGTTTCTCGCTAAAGGAGTAAGTGGGAGGAAAATAGACCTCGACGAGATAGTTGATCCTGAACTCGAAATACCGAGTGGCGCAACGGAAACAGTTCCTGAACCGTCCTTCATAACAGATGAAGTGGGAGAAAATGTCGAGGAGGCTATTGTACCTCGTAGGTCTGGAAGAACCCGTACTTCTCCTGAGTGGTACGGTAATCTTGTTTGCACCGTCATGTTAATTGAACAAGACGAACCTACAAATTACAAAGAGGCGATGGAAGGACCCGAGTCCGAGAAATGGCTTGAGGCCATGAAATCCGAAATAGAATCCATGTATGACAACAAAGTATGGACTTTGGTGGAGATTCCCGAAGGGCGCAAGGCTGTCGAGAATAAATGGATCTTTAAGAAGAAGACTGATGCTGACGGTAATGTGACCGTCTATAAGGCTCGGCTTGTCGCAAAAGGTTTCCGACAAGTTCATGGAATTGACTACGATGAAACGTTTTCACCGGTAGCGATGCTAAAGTCTATTCGGGTTTTGCTAGCAACAGCTGCATATCATGATTATGAGATATGGCAGATGGATGTCAAAACAGCGTTCCTAAATGGCAACATTGAGGAAGAGTTGTATATGGTACAACCTGAAGGTTTTGTCAGTCCAGGAAATGTTGGCAAGGTATGCAAACTTCAGCGTTCCATTTATGGACTGAAGCAGGCATCTCGGAGCTGGAATCTTCGCTTTGATGAGGTGATCAAAGGTTTTGGATTTGTCCAAAATGGAAGAGACCTGCATTTATAAGAAAATGAGTGGGAGCTCAGTTGCATTCCTAGTTCTATATGTGGATGATATATTACTAATTGGGAATGATGTGGAACTTCTGAAAAGCGTGAAGGAATATTTAAACAGTAAATTTTCAATGAAGGACTTAGGAGAAGCTGCATACGTATTAGGCATTAAGATCTATCGTGATAGACCCAGGCGCCTACTAGCGTTATGTCAAAGTACTTACCTTGATAAGATATTGAAGAAGTTCAATATGCATTTGGCAAAGAAGGTCTTGTGCCAGTTGTCAAGGGAAAAACATTGAGCATGGCTCAGTGTCCACGGACGGCTCTTGAAAAAGCTGAGGTGGATGGCACTCGATATGCTTCGGCTATAGGATCGATCATGTATGCCATGTTAAGTACTCGACCCGATGTGGCATTGGCTCTTAGTCTGACGAGTCGATTCCAGAGTAATCCTGGCAAGGATCATTGGATAGCTGTTAAGAACATACTGAAGTATCTTAAGTATACCAAGGACATGTTTCTTGTTTATGGAGGCTGTGAAGAGGAACTTGGCGTAACAGGTTACGTTGATGCAAGTTTCTGCACAGATCCCGATGACTCGAAATCGCAAACAGGCTATGTGTTTAAGGTGAACGGAGGCGCTGTGAGCTGGAGAAGTGGGAAGCAACCCATAGTCGCCCAATCTACAATGGAATCGGAGTATATTGCTGCAACGGATGCTGCAAATGAAGCTGTTTGGCTCAGGAAGTTCATCATCGAACTTGGAGTGTTCCCCAGTGCGCGAGACCCTGTGATTATCTTCTGCGACAACACAGGGGTCATTGCCAACGTGAAGGAACCAAGGTCTCACTCCACCGCCAAACATATTCTCCGACGCTTCCATGTCATACGGCAGTACGTCAAGGGAGGCGATGTGAAGATTTGCAAAATACACACGGACCTGAATGTTGCAGATCCGTTGACGAAACCTCTTCCACGAGACAAGCATGAAGAACACCGTAATGCTATTGGTGTCAAGCTTTTACCAAGTTGTAAACTAGATTAATTTGTACTCTAGTGCAAGTGGGAGACTGTTGGAGATATGCCCTAGAGGCAATTAATAAAGTGATTTTATTTGTCATATCTCTTATTGTTCATAATACGTTTTAATACCATGCTATAACTGTATTACTCGGAAACATAATACACGTGTGGTATAGAAACAACCAGGTCCCTAGTAGCCTCTACTTGACTAGTCGTTGTGTAACAGATGATCAAGGTTTCCTGATCATGGGCATTAACCGGTTAACGACGGAGTCATATCATTGGGTGAATGATTTGATGGACATACCCAAAATATATATAGAAACGTAGTTTCAGATCTTGGACCGTGAGATTATATCAAGTCGCTGCTTCTGAAAGATACGGCTGATCGCACCTAACGTCATGTCTCATACGCACGACAATAAGGGTGACACCTTCGGGTATTGGAAGGAAGTAGTCGGGGCGAGTAATCAATAGCGGGAATTGCCAATCCGCATAGCAGGATAGATACTCTGGGCCCACTCGGTGAGATTACATCTAATGAGCTTGCAAGCATGTGACTAGGTCACGGGGATGTAACATCACAGACGAGAGAAGATAGATTGTCAAGGATGAGGTCAAGCTCGGTAAAATGTGATACCGGAGAACGACACTCGACAATCTAAGTATCACCAGGCAAGAGATTGAAACTGGACGTCTACAGGTTCAAACGAATAAAGAGACATTCGTGGACACACAGGGGCTATCATGGATATCCAGATTCCGCTGTTAGTCGATTGATCGGAGAGAGAGTCTCGATCATGTCTGGAGTGATCCCGAACCGTGGGGTAACACACTTAAGGGTGGGTGACGATTAGATTGGATTTAGAGAGAATAGAAACAGGAACTCCGGAAGTGTTCTGGAGCTCCGGAAGTGTTCCGGTAATTGTCCGATGATTGATCGGAGGCCACGAAATATGTTTCGGGTCCGAATGAATTAAATAATATGTATCTAATATTAATAAGTGTTATTAATGATTAAATACATGTTTTATTTAATTAATTTCGAATTTAAAAGGCATTAAAAGTTAAATGGGCCTTAGAGGCCCATTCGGGGAAAAAGAAAATAAAAGGGAAAAAGGAAAAAGGGGGGCTGCCACCCTAGTGGGCCACATGGGGCCCACTAGGGCAGCCGCACCCCCCCATGGCCGGCGCACCCCCCATGTGGGAATAGTCCCACATGGGGGAGCCAAGGGGTTGGCCTCCCTCCCTCTCCTTTATATAGGAGTGCCCCCATGCCTTGAAAATTGCCCATCTCCTTCTTCTTCTCTCCTACCTTGAACGGGGTTCCGATTCTGGAGCTTCGTACGAGGAGAGAAGTCTCTCTATAGTTTGCACACCGCCGTGCTGCTAGATCCACTCTACCACTTCCGCTGCTCTGCTGGATCTGGAGCCCGGAGGTCGTCATCCACACCGTACGTGTGTGGAACCGCGAGGCGCCATCGTTTGGCGCTGGGAGCTGTCTACTTCCTCTACACGACCCTGAGGTCGGCTTCGTCGTCTCCATCGACAACGTTTGTGCGGGAACGTAATCCCGCTTCCGGTCTACAAGGGTATGTATTCTGATCTCCTTCCGTATAGTATATCTGCATAGAATAGATCTTGGCTAGTTTACGGTTATCGTTGCTAGGAAATTTTTTGTTTTCTGCCTACGATTCCCAACAGCGGGCCTCCCGCAGCGCCGCGACACCGCCCCGCAAAGTGAGCCCGCAAAGTGCCTAGCGGGCCACCCGCGTGAATCCTAGCTGGCCGAAGCGGGCCGATCTCGCGACCTGCCACACAGCCGCAGACCTGCATCGCCACGACGAGAGGAGCAAACGAATCGTAGCAGGGAGAGTTGGAGATCCTCGCCGCCACCGTCACCGGCGGCCGCGGGCTTGCCGACCTCCTCCCGATGGCGATGATGGGTCTCCAGGCGGAGATGCTGGGGTCGACGGCAGAGCCCATGCCCCTGTCCGTCCCTCGCCGCCACTCGCCGTCCTTCGCCGCCACTCGCCACTGCACCAGCACCTCCAGTCCCCGACCATGCCGTTCATACTGGTGTTTCTCCGCCGATTTCCTCGCCGCCAATCGCCGTTACTGCTCCTTCTCCGCCCCCCGCCCATGCCCGTGTCGCAACCTCTGAAGGTAACCACACATTCCCCCAATTTTCTGATCCTTTCTTGATATTAGTTGATTGCAGTCTGCTCTAGTTCTTCTTGATATTAGGTTTCCAGGTCGTGCTCGTGCTGTTTCCCCCCATTTCCGTGTCTGCGTAGATTGGGTTGGACGGAGGACCTAGAATTGGTGCCACGGCATTGACCAATTGGGCTAGTACTGTTTCCTTTATCTGGTTCTTTCCAGCGAATAGGAATTGTTTCTTCTATGTTTCATTGTATTGTCAGGTCATGCAATTAACAGACAATGGATGTTTGAATTGGCTGTTAGCCTGATAGTTATTCTTCATACGTGCTTACACTGCATTTCTCATACCCTAGCCATGCCTGTTAAGTACAATCTGCTCTCATGAAAATGTGACCTATCCCATTTTTATCTTGTGCTAAGAGACAGGGTGAATTTCACCTGAGCGTAGTTTTCAGTGCAATCCTTAATCTATCTTTCCATGAAAGAGGCTTTTCATTATGGCCATGAAGATATAGTCTGTTTGGATGCAGTTATCTTGCAGTCTAGAAATCTAAAATTGTGAAACAAAATTCACTGGATTTGTGAAACAAAATTTGGTAAAGGCATGAGCTTATATGTTACTTCTCTGATGCTTTGGCAATATACTCTGCTGGTTTGTGGAATTCAGAGGTGGGGAGGCAATGGTGTAGGAGTGGCAGCCGTGGCACTTGGTATTTTTAGGGAGCTCGGATGTAGGGTTTCTGTTCTATATTTGTTTGGGTTGAGTCTGCGTGATCTTGTTGTGTGATACTGGAACAACATCATTTTGGAGCTACTGCCTACTAGTTGCATTTGATCTTACTGAAGTTAATTGGAAGAATTGTGTTCCAAATAATTGCAATAGACAGTTCAGTTGGTTGCTTGCTATTTTACTTCATCTAAAATTGTTGTACTGAACTCTGGGCCAAATAATCAGCCGTACCACCAAAGAAAAGGCCTGAACTTTATTGTGCTACTTCGTGTTTACATAGCTAATTATTGGAAGTATGTGTTGAACTTGAACAGTAGTATAGCTTATGCGCTGATAAGTGATAATTCTGTAACGTCTGCTGCTGTAGCTAGCTTGTGAGATTCTTACAAATTCTTAAATTATAGTGCCAAATAATCAGTTGTGCAATTATATGTTCAGCAGAGAAAAGAAGACCTCCAACCGCACCAGCAAAGAAAAGGCTGAGGTCACCACTTATGCCTTTAGTGGGATCTCCAGGGATAAATATATTGCTATCTCAATCGTCACCAAAGTCAATGAGGAAAAAGAGAGGCTAACCATGGGGAGGAGGTCATAAAATCTATGGTTAAAGCAATGAGGAAAAAGTTCACAAAATATTGGAAGCTGTCATACGTGAACATTTGTCTTCCTGTTATACTCGACCCAAGGTACAAGTTCAAGTTCTTGGAGTTCTGTTTGAAAAGTGGATTTGAAAGTGAGGCAGGAAAATGTCTTGCTAAAGTCAAGAAAACATTCAAGGAACTCTTTGTGGAATATTCTTCGCATGATGGTGACTCAATGGAGTGTGATCAAGGAGCCAGCAATGCTTCAACAAGTATTGATAACCCATGGGCTGAATGGAAGGAACGTGTTAAGGAACAACAAAAGCAAAGAGCAAAACTGAGTGAACTTGATGTTTACTTGAAAGATGAGGTCTGTCAACAAGAAGATGACTTTGATATATTATGTTGGTGGTCAGCAAATGCACAGAAGTATCCTGTACTATCTCGCATAGCCAAGGATGTATTGGCTGCACCTGTATCAAGCGTGGCATCTGAGTCTGCTTTCTCCACCGGCGGAAGAGTGCTAAGCGATTACAGGAGCCGACTGTTAAGCAGTACTGTTCAGGCTTTAATATGTCTTCAGGATTGGATGCGTCCTCGCGGTAAGCCTAAAATCAGTTGTGTCACAGTAAGGATGAAAAGAATGTTGCCCTGACATGATTACTTCTATTTTTGTCATTTCAGGATCATCTCGTGTCAGCACAGTTACAAGCGATCTTATTTATGCAAAAAATAATGTTGATGGAAGAAATACTGATATTTTTGGGGATTGAAGCATTTCAGCAGCATTTTGTCCTGAGTAAGGTCTCTCTATTTCCTACGTTTGATTATCTATTTACTTTGTTGCACTTCGTAGTTGATTGTCTATTTACGTCCTGATTACAATAGGATTTGTCTTTGTTAGCAGGATTCAAGCTTAATACTACTATGCTCTGTTTACACTAGTCTTTCTATGCTATGTTTTTCCTAGCAGAATTTAATGATATAGATCACTGATTTGATTACTTGTTTATAAAGATTTGTTCTTTATATGATATTGATTATTGATTTTGATTCTTGCAGGTTGGTGATGAAAGAAAGCTTACCACTCGTCAATTGCTCTTGTGTTTGATGTGGAGCTGATGAACGTGAAATGAAGAAGGGGACATTCTGCTAGTTCTGATGAGCTGATAACACTATTTTCCTCCTTCAGCGCTGTACTTTAGTCAGCGCTGTACTTTTATTTCCCTAGCTCGACATGTCATGCAACTGTAACTCTGTAAGGTAGCTTATAGCCGTGATGATTTTGTGGCTCTTTTTACATCCGGAACATGCATACTGACAGGAATTCACTACACTTTGTTTCTGAACTTTATGTCTTGTGAAGATGCAATGGAGCTAGTTTTTGAATTTTTCGAAAGTGTTCCAAAAAATTCGAGAAAAAATACCTGGAGGTAGCCAATCATATGAACTACCATTCTGGAAAGTTACAGCTTAAAATTCACCGTATTTTTGGCTCACCAAAAAATGCAAAACGGACAAAATCTGCATAGCGGGCTCTGGCGGGCCCTGACGGGCCACCGCTCTCTCCCGCTCTACATGCAGCGGACCGTGACAGTTCGACTGCAAACTCCTGCTGGCGGAGTGCGGCCCGCAGCAGAGCGTGACGACCGGCCGCTTCACGTCCCGCTTGACACCTGAATGCTATACCTTCTGTGCGCTTTCCTAATACTGCCATCTGTCGACTAAGTTTTCTAAAAAAACTAAGTTTTCAGAGTATATAAGTTTCAGTAACACGTCTATTGATACATAATTCCCCAAGAACCCTGATAGAAACACTATATATATCCCTCAAAAGAAAGGTGAAATACACAGCTCATTCGTTCAGATCAAAGGTTCTTACGGTCCAGGCGAGTTTTGGTAGCACATAGTACATAAATACATAATGAACAAATACACAGCTCACTCGTACCATACTAATTAAAAAGAGAAGCGTGTATGTCATGCAAAATTCATCAAGGCATGAGCCATGGAAACCATGTGATGCATGATGTGAGTATAATTTCGTCTCCCTTCTTCCGCCCTAGTTAGGCTACCTAGGACCCAATGCAAAACAACTGTGCTAGCTAGCTTTTTTCTCTCACGAGGGCCGACTGTACATGCTAACTACCCAATCATCACAGGATCGGCGATCATTACGCTGGACTAAACTAGTCCAGTGCTCTAGCATTAATTAAAGAAGAAAAAATCGAGATCAATCAATTTCTTAGAGCAAGAATAAATAAAAGAAAGAGTGAAAGGCACCGGAGGTCACGAAGTTGCGCAGAAAGAAAGTATTGGTCACCAAGTTGCGAAACGTCAATTCTTGATCACAAAGTTGTGGATTTATCAAACTTTGGTCATTCCGTCAAAACGGGCGTTAAGTGGGTGACGTGGCAGTCTGTTTTTTTGCAAAAAAACCCTTCAAATTTTGTGTCTTCCAATTGCTAGGTCCCTAGAAAGAAAGACAACGTTCCTCGCGCCGCCCCGGCCCTGCTGGCGTTCCTCGCCCTCGAGGCCAGCGCGGACGACCCCGAGCTGGCACACAGCAGCGGGAACACGAAGAGCCCACGGCCGCTCTGCCTTCGCCGCCCACGGAGCAGCTTCTTGCGGAGGTCGGCGGCGTGGACGCGCATACTCGGCCACGCGAAGCTTCCGTGCATCACCTCCGCGCCGCGGCGGCGCGCGCTCTCGGCCATGGCCCCTACCGCCTCGCTCTCGTAGTCGTACACGGCGAGCAGCTTCTTTTTGCCGCCGCCGGGCGTGAAGGAGTAGGACTCTGCGAGGAGCCGGAAGGCGGTGGTCCGGTTCGCCGTGCACACCATGGTGTACTCGTCCTCGGGGATCTTGAGCGACGCCATGATGCGCCTCTTCACGGCGCCGCCGACGCCCCCCGCCGCCGCCGCGGATCCGGCCGCAGCGCCGTCCCCGCATTGCCGACCTGTACGCTATATCGAAGAACGGCGGCTTCCACGCCGGCGCCGCGGCCGGGGCCGACGTGGACGGCACGGACGAGTTCATCTGCGCGTGGGAGAAGAGGTTCATCCCGGTGTAGTCCAGGCACATGTGGCGGTCGAGGTGGCCGTACTCCCCGTCCCTGATCGCGTCCGCCGGGCCGGCGAGCCCGCCGTGCTGCGGGAACGCGGCGGCGAACTCGGAGTAGGCGTCCGGCAGGGCTGGGAGGGACTCGTGGTTGGTGAACTCCCGCGCCCCAGGGAACAGCCCCGACGCCGCGGACCTGACAAAGTTGTGCCGCGACGTCCTCGCCGACGTTGTGGTGACAGTAGTAGTGACCGTCGCCGCCCGCTTGGCGCGCACCGGCACGTAGCCGGCCATGCACCCGTGCCCACCCTCCGCAGCAGTACCGTTCGACGCCGCCGGCATCTCGCCCTGCTGCTGCCTCTTGTTCTTGCTGCCCCTGGATAAGTACTTGCTGATGAGGAAGAGCATGGTTGCCTCATGAGCAGGTCGTCCTCGGGCTAGCTCCGCGCGTCGGCCGGACGCGGTTGACGCTACTGTCCCGGAGCTGTCGGACAGCGACCTGATGGCCGGCCGGCCGCGCCCTCCTCCTCCTTGTCTGCTTCGCTAGCTGGTGAAGTGGTGATCATCGACGATGTGCGCTCCAGTGGCTCTCCTGCTGCTGGGGAAATCTTTTGTTTCCGTTGGTCCTTGCTAATTCCACCGGCTCACACAGACAACGACGCAGGAACCAGGAAGCAGCATCCATCTTGTTCAGCTGGTACGCAGTTCAGTCAATGGGAAGCAGCTGACTGGCAATTATTGATCCAGGAACCAGGAAGCAGCATTCATCTTGCTCAGCTGATCCACCGTGCCCTGCAAGATCCGGTTCCTGGTTCTTTCTGGCAAAAAAATTTGAAAAGGACCTAACAATCAGAAGTAACAAAAGTTCAAGGGGTCTTTTGTAAAAAAACTGACTGCCACGTCATCGACTTAACGCCCGCCGTGACGGAATGACCCAAGTTTGGCAAATCCACAACTTTGTGATCAATAATTGACGTTTCGCAACTTGGTGACCAATACTTCCTTTCTGCACAACTTCGTGACCTCCGGTGCCTTTCACTCTAAAAGAAACATTAATTTTAGAATAGAAAATTGGGCCCACACGTCACTAACTCACCGCACGCTAGCT
Source organism: Poa pratensis (assembly GCA_947311845.1). Classification (NCBI taxonomy): domain Eukaryota; kingdom Viridiplantae; phylum Streptophyta; class Magnoliopsida; order Poales; family Poaceae; genus Poa; species Poa pratensis. The sequence continues at coordinate 9,146,033 of CAMZMU010000104.1, read as the reverse complement.
AGATTCCACACAAGACGCTCATCAGTCTCGCTCCTCGATCACACTTACGGCAGGTCACTCGTCATCATCGTCGTACGTCTTCTTCTCTTGCGAAGTTCCAACTACTCGCAGGCGGGCGCGCGCGACGTAGGTACGTCATGGAAGCGCTGTCCATGGGGATGGGCGGCCCTAGTTCCTGGCCGGCGTCCGTCGCCGCCGCGTTGCTCGTCGCGGTCGTCGTCTCTGGCGCCCTACTACTGCGTTGTTGGGGAAAAGAACGTCGTCCGACCACGCCAAAAGTGCGGCTCCCTGGCGGGTCGCTCGGTTGGCCGCTCGTCGGCGAGACGCTGGCGTTCATCTCCGCCGCCTACTCCCCCCGCCCCGAGTCCTTCGTCGAGAAGCGCCGCCTCCTTTGAGTAGAGTACAGCAGCTCGCGTGGCGACATGCGACTATCAACTCTTTATAATTCCCGAGACAAAATTATACTGCAGGTACGGGAAGGTGTTCAAGTCGCATCTGTGGGGGTCGCCGGCGGTGGTGAGCAGCGACGCGGAGGTGAGCCGCGCGGTGCTGCAGGCGGACGCGTCGTCGTTCGTGCCGTGGTACCCGCGGTCGCTGATGGAGCTGATGGGGGAGTCGTCCATCCTCGTGCTGGGGGGCGCCCTCCAGCGCCGGGTGCACGTACGGCCTGTCCGGCGCCTTCTTCAAGTCGCCGCAGCTCAAGGCGGCTGTCACGGCCGGCATGCAGCGCCGCGTCTCCGAGGCCATGGACGCATGGTGCCGCAGCGAGGGCGGCGGCGCTACCGTGGTGCGCGTCCAGGACGAGGCCAAGTCGGTACGTACGTACTCACGTCATGCGCTCACGTCGCGTCGTCGGAAAATTAGCGCCCGTTGATACACTGCGTGAGAAATATTCCATAGACGGTGGTTATTCCAAATTTCCATGTTGCTTTATTTATAGAGCGGACGAAATGCTATTTCTTTTTGACGAAAATACAGTCGGAGCTGCTTTTTCTTTATTATAGAAGGTTTGTACGGAGTACAAGGTAGCGTGACACGTTAAGGAAGGCAGGATACAAATACAACAGCTATAACAGTGTTAAGAGAGTACTCTAAGGGAGATCAGTCCGGTTCCCTGGGTCTGTGTAGCAGGTAGCTCGCGTTGCAACGGCCGGCCTGACGCCAAAGATTGGCAACTTGCATGATCTCTACTTTCATGTCAGCCATTGTAGCACTTCTTGAGAGGTTTTGGCGTCATTGAGTGGGTGTCAACTAACCAGGGCAGCAGGGCAGTAGTGTTGTGAGGCACAAAGCAGGGTGGAAGTTGGGCAGTCTGCAGGATGACACACCACAGCTGGATGATGAAAGGGCAGGTGCCCAAGAGGTGCAGAGCCGATTCTCGTTCAGTTAGGCAAAAGGAGCAGACATCATTGTGAGGCCATCCTCTCCTGGCAAGAACATCCGCGGTGAGACAACGGCCCTGAACAGCAAGCCATGCGAAAATGCGGCAGCGCAATGGCGCGTCGCTCCCCCAAATGGTTGTTTTGAAATCCCGGCGGATAGAACCTTCAAATTGAATTTTGTAAGCTGAAGTTGCCGAGTATGAGCCATTTGCAGTGAGTTGCCATGTTACGGAGTCTGTAACATCTTGCTGCAGGGAAATGTCATGTGTTTGCTCCCACAGATCGATGGCTTGGGTGACAGCTCACAATGGGAGATTGCTTTTCAGGTGACACATCCAACGGTGGTCAGCAAGGGCTTGTGCCACCGTTAGATTCTTCCTTGTACATGCTGCGTAGAGATCCGGCGCCATGGAGCTGATGCAAACTCCATGTCCGAGCCAAGGTTCAATCCAGAATTTGATCCGCTGGCCGCTGCCAAGATGGAACCGAACCGAGGCTAGAAAAAGGCTCCGAACACGATCGTCCACGGGCAGGGGCAGGCCATGCCAGGGTTTAGATGGATCTGTCCAGGATTGCCACAGCCAGCGCAGCCGAAGAGCGATGCTCTTAGCTTGAAGATCGGGGATGCCAAGACCACCAAATTCAATGGGGCGGCAAACCGCTTTCCAATTGACTAAGCATTTACCTCCAAGAGCAATCTCATCATCCGCCCAAAAGAAACCACGTCTGAGCTTGTCAATTAATTTGGTGAGCCACTTGGGATAAATCACAGCAATTAACTGGAAAACAGGCATTGCAGAGAGGATATGCTTTACAAGAATCAGTCTTGCATCAATTGAGAAGTGGCCAGGTATCCATCCATGCACCTTGTTTCTTAGTTTGTCAACCACTGGCTGCAACTCGGCCTTGCGCAGCCGTCTGTCAGACAAAGGCATGCCAAGGTATGTGAAAGGGAATTGCTGAATAGGGCAGCCAAATAAAGCGGCTAGGTGATCGACATTGTGCTGCTGACATGCGATTGGAGTGATAGTACTTTGACCGTGACGATGTGCTCAACTGCCACTTGGCAGTTCGACTGAAATGCTATTTCGTGTGTGTGTATCTTTTAGTTGCCTGCTGCATATGGTATGGATTTCACACTTCTTCACGACAATCAAATGTTACTTCAGTATGAATTTTGATTTGCCAATTACTTCATAATACATGATGTCCTAACTCATAAGACAATTGATCAGTGTGGATCTGGGGTACTGACAATGGCCAGGGGCCCCCATGGTCGCACACACCCATCCACATAATCTTGCTGAGATTTCATATTTTAACTTAATAGAGTAGAGGGTAGTAACTTAACCAGTTTCTAACCGTGTTCCATGATTCTCCAGATTGTGTTTGAAATCCTAGTAAAGGCATTGATAGGGTTAGAGCCAGGTCAGGAGATGCATTACCTCAAGCAGCAATTCCGTGAATTCATTGCCGGCTTGATATCCCTTCCCATTAAGCTTCCAGGGACTCAGCTCTACAAATCCATCAAGGTACACTCGATCTCTTGCTTCGTATTTGTAAATTGTGCACCTCCTGATGTAGAGGCCATAGTAAGTTTCCTTTTTCATCATCTAAAATATATAGATGGAGTGCCCTTCCGTTAATTTTTTTTTATTCAAGATGAAACAAATTTACTTGTCATACACAAATGATTAATAAATCTCATTAGATAGGTAATGGAAAAGATACAAAAATATTTTGTCTATTACTTTAGTAGTGCGTAAGCATATTATTATGTAAATGCGGGCAAACATGAGAAACGAGGTTAACTATGCATGCTAAAAAATTGTAACGAGCTAGGTTGCCAAGAAAATATATTCGAAAGTAATGTAAATATTAATAACCTATATATTTCACCTATAGAATTGTTTTACATAGCTTCACCCCCTAGCATCCTGATTACGTGAGATGTGGCATTCAAGGTTGGAACTCTCCAGCTATTGGTTGACAGTGTTGTGCTTAATCTACCATCATCAATGGGTTGTTTTGTTGCAGTAACATGTTTGTCTTTTGTCCATATATGTGGATTATTTATATATATTATCTAGGCTAAGAAGAGGATGACAAGGTTGATCCAAAAGATCATCCACGAGAAGAGGGGGAATAGAACCTACGATGCTCCACGCGACATGATTGACGTGTTAATGAGTAATGGAAGTGATGAGCTCACCGATGAGCTAATCTCCGATAATATGATCGACTTCATGATACCCGCAGAGGACTCGGTACCGGTGCTCATCACGCTTGCCGTCAAGTACCTCAGCGAGTGTCCCTTGGCTCTTGAACAACTAGAGGTATGTATAACAGTATCACTTTGTTTAGGGAATATAATACTATCTCTTGATGTTATGTGAAAACAAGTGAAAAGAAAAAATTACACCCAAGTTGGTATTCACCACCTGCTAATTAATGTAAACATGAATGGCAGAATACATGTAGGCAATAGAGTAGTCACTTAGAGATCGACACTAAAAACATCACCAAAGACATGTGTCATGCCAAGGTATAGTGGATCATGACCTCAACAGTTTGTATTATTTTGTTTGATAAATTGGTGGATAGCATAAACTAACAATCCATTATATTTGATTATGTCGTCCATGGGGCCAAAAACACATAGGTTGTTTGTTGCCTTGTTTAAGGATGCCAACGAACAATAATGAGCATAAATTAGGGCCAAACCGGATCATTTGATGGATAAATCCACCTGATAGAGTAATAGTACACGACAAAATTGAACAAATATAATTTACTCCCTCCGCCCAGATTTAGATGACTCACCTATATGTAGAAACGGATATATGATTACGAGGAAATCATCACTCGGATGAATTGAACTATCTGCACGATCGAGTATCTCCGGTGCATTGAACTATCTGTAAAACGATGTAACTCAACCATACTTACACATGTGTGGGGTGGCGCCATTCACGCAGGAAGAGAACATGGAGCTCAAGCGGAGAAGATCAGACGTGGGCGAAACCCTGCAGTGGACAGACTACATGTCACTCATGTTCACGCAGCATGTACGTAGGCACATATCTCTATCGATCTCTCTCGGTGTTGTGAGGGGACGAACAACATATGCAGCCTATGTCAGTGGACGTACTGACTGCCGCATATATATACGACAGGTGATCACGGAGACGCTACGGATTGGCAACATCATAAACGGGATCATGCGCAAGGCGGTGAAGGACGTGGAGGTGAAGGGGCAGCTCCTCATCCCCAAGGGGTGGTGCGTCTTCCTCTACTTCCGCTCCGTCCACCACGACGGCGACATCTACGATGACCCCTACGCCTTCAATCCATGGAGGTGGAAGGTAATTCATACAAAAATTTAGACAGTTCGCATTTCTAGGTGTTTTTTTTGGGTGACATGCAGTAGGTGGTAAGCAAGGTGACGGTAGAACAATGATATGCAAATATGTAGGTGCGCACCTAATGGAGTCTTGAGTTTGTAGGCTGTAGCAGTGGCGATGTGCTCAAGCCCCTGGATATTGCACCTTTATATTGCACAATTAGTGAAGATCTAACATATATATGTATGCATCAACTATACGTATAGGAGAGGGACATCATGGGCGGCAGCAGTGGCTTCACTCCCTTCGGTGGAGGGCAGAGGCTATGCCCAGGAGTGGATCTGGCCAGGCTTGAAGCTTCCATCTTTCTGCATCACCTCGTAACCAGCTTCAGGTATGCAAATGTGCTCCTAATGGTCTGAAACAACGGTGCTAGTTTTGATAGGAGTACTTGCTCGTACGAATACAGGTGGGTGGCAGAGGAGGACACCGTCGTCAACTTCCCTACCGTGCGGCTCAAGCGAGGAATGCCCATCAGAGTCACGCCCAAGACATAGAAACAGCTACAGCTGTAAGCCTGCAACAACTCACTACATACCACCATCAGGAATTCAGAGTCGGCGGCTTCGTCGGCCTAGAACTTGAAAGATCTTCATGTCACAGCTCATGTATATTTCCATTAAAGGCAAGGTGAAACATGTAGAGATAGCAAAGTTCACAAAAGCTCCAGTGTTTGTGTTGAAGAGCAAAGTATTGAGGTTTTGTGTTCGCGCAGTCTCATTTGCTGCTTGTTCTGCCAGTCTCTCATTTGCTCCTTGTTTCAACTTTGGAGTACAACTGTGGTTCTACAGTGAAACCGTGCACCTAGACCTCATTAGAGGAATGACGCACAAGCAAAAGATTTACAATGGGCCTAGCTGGTATGCGCAAACTGCACACAGCATGTCAGATGAGCACAATGAAGGAAAAAAACAGGATCTAGGTTCAGACAGTTGCAGATAGAATTTTTACAAGGAGTGGCGAATGCTGGGATCATAATGCTCGGATATCTGCTACACACATGCTGAAAATAATCAACTAGGATTTACACTGGCTGCTGAAGTACAGGAGGGCACAAGTGAAAACAGTAGAGTAACATACACCTGAAGAAACCATAATTACCAGGGCCATACAAGAATGCTCGCAGTCGAACACACCCTAAGGCCTAAGACATCACATGAGATCACATAAACTGTGATGCAGTAGTGCGACGCGGTAGAGTTCAGGCACCAAAAAGCCACACAGAGGCACAACTGGAACTTTGTACAAATTTGCAGCCTACCTCAAGGGTTAAATATCCAATTTAAACTATACGCATGATTGGAAAGCAAGGCTACAACTTAGAACACACCAATTTTGGCATTTTATGTACAAAGAGAATAAGAATACAGCAACACAGCACCACAACATCACTCCTTACCTATAAAGGCTTTGCCCATCTATGATCTATGAACTCTGTTAACTATAAGTAAATAAGGGATCAGGAATATCCTTGCCCTTCAAAACTCCACCATCTAATCATAAACCTGGCAGTCGATAAATAAACTCGACAGACCAGCCACACAGAATGGACCTTATGATACCGTTCTTCCATAGCAAATGGAGGCTAAGTAAAGATTTTTTGCCCACTTCTCCTGCAAGAACATTAATCAATAGTCGGCCATGAATGGGTAACACACATAGTTTAGAAAAAAGGGGAGAGAATGAAGAACCTTCACATGCTGGCTGGGGAAAGCGGATGTTCTTAGGGTTTCCTGTGTTTCGTCGGCAGGTTTTCTTCTGGGGATGCTCAAGATAAGTGCTGTCTGATCCCATGTAGCAGCAGTCGCAGTGATACGATAACCGTTATCCCAACGCCGATGGACTCCCTCACTTGGATACAAGAAGTCAAGCTCCACAACCTACAACAGAAAATGTTAAAAACACAGGTACGGAACTGGGTCCTTGTAATTTTAATCAAATGCCCCATTGACACTCAACTTTGTTAAAATTAAGAAACGCAGGTAAATAAAACGAATAGATATACCTGATCTACGAAGCCAGCATTCCGGGACATGACTACTGCCCACCGGCTTCCTGCAGTGGCCATAGCTGTGACGTAAAAGCCCTCCTTCCACTTCTTGTTTATCCACTTGAAGGGAAACGAGTCGCTTACTTTGTAGGATTGCTGGGCATATTGTGTTCCTGGAGGCTCAAATTCAGTTGCAATCTTTAAACATATGCAAGACAGTTCGGCCGGTTTCAACAATTATGAGTGGAAGTAACGTTCTTGAGCAGACATCACAATGCTTTTACCTCTAGACATGATCACCAGAGAACTGCCATTGTTTGCACCTGCTAGCGCAGTGATATAGAAGTTTTTCTCCCACTGCTCCATTATCCATTCCTAAGAACAACAAAGGCAAATATATAGAATTCAATTGCTCCACTGATATGCTCCGCGCAAAAGAAATAGAATGGAAGATCTGCAATGGAAAAATAGGCTAGCGTGACTACTTACCTTGTGAAGAAAATACGGAGAAAGTTCATATACTTGACAACTAAAGCCGGTTCCAGCATCCATTATTAGAGCCCACAGATTTGAACAAGAGGCAACAGAGCTTATAAACAAGCCATCTTCAATTCCTTTCGAAATATGTAGTGTTAGCCTACCGTCTGCAACATTGTAGTGGTACCTGCAATAGAAGTGTGGTTATAATGAAAATATTTGTTTTCAACTAAACCTGGACTGTGTCTATACGATCCATACCTCTGTTTCATAGGCCGCCTCGCATTATAAACACTAACCCATTGTGTTGCAGGCATTCCCATCCTGATCTTCTTCTTGGGTTGGTCATCGTCATCTTCCTCCATCATGAGGCGACCTCTCTTCTGACCAACCTGATATATAAGCTGGTAGAATTAAAGAAATTATTAGTCTGCTAGATTATGTTGCATGGCTGAATAATATGGAGTCCCATTCCCCCAATGAGCATTAAGCTATGCCTCCCAAGCAGTACCCGCAAAAACATTGGTGAGGAACAATTTTATGTTAACAGTTACATGGTTTCAGCTCTGGGCATGGCCATAAATCACAACACCTTGCGAGCTGAGAAGCAACAAGGGCAAGAAAATACAGTACCTTCTGAGCACCATCAGTGTTGATTGGTCTTATGTCTGGATTTGGGCCAACAATGCCATCAAAAAGAGAGATGCACTTTGCATAATTGGGTTCTTCATCAAACTTTAAGTTCACAACATACTCAACAAACTGTCGGAAAGGTTGTGGGCAAAAGCAACACAAAGATTCAGGAGAAGTTGCCATCTTTTTCTTGCAAACAAGGAAACCTTTATTTTCTCCCTACAATTATTACACAGAAGTCTCAAGTAAAGAATAGAACTGAAATGCAAAATGAAAATTTCACACTCCAACCAAACTTCACCTGGTATCCTTGCCAAGGAAGGCGACCACGTAGAAGAAATACAAGCGTGTAGGCAAGGGATTCAAGGTCATCTCTCCTGCTTCCAGTTCTTCCCAAGTGAGCATGCACACTAGCATACCGGACAGTTCCTCTGTTAGGAAAAACAAGTCAAGTATGACAAGAAAATGTCAGTGTACTAACTGATAAGGAAAACTAAGTGCTTTAGAGCTTAGTATTTCTCTTGCAAACCTGAAGACATCAGGCCTCTGATCATACTCAACTATCTCTCCGGTACCAGTGTCTTTCCATTTAGTGGCTGCAGGAAGAAAGTGTCAAGCCGAAACAGAAAACATATAAAATAAACACCCAGCTGGGCCCAGTAGAGACTGGAATGTCCTTATCAAAAGAATAGTGGAATAAAATTACCTAATCCAAGGTCAACAAGAAAAAGCTTCTTCTCTTGCAGTGTGCCTGGGGGTCCAAGCAGAAAGTTCTCAGGTTTTACATCCCCATGGACATACCTATCATAAACGAGTTCTTACCCTATGTTTTCATATGCCAATGCAAATAAGAAAAACTAAGCTCCACTGCCAAGATAGAAATGTTAAATACCCTTTTGGTGCATCTTCTCCAGTATGGAAATGGCTTCTATAGCAATACAAGCAACCATTTCAACAGACATTCTGTAACACAAAGAAAAAACTCGAATTAACTGGGAAACCAGAGTTGTAATTAAGAAAACATAGATAGGAAAATAAGTAGATACTTACGAGTGGGAATTATTATTCCATACATCCCACAAGCTTGGTCCCAACATATCCATAATCTGCATTTATATTTGGTTGCATTAGAAAAAAACATATTTTGAGGTCATGGGTACCAAGTCTTTCAATTTTGCAATGGAATAAAACGCTAAAAGAAGCTGGAACATCTTGGCTCTGAAATCGACAAAAAGTTGGCTTATGTAGGAAGATGTGATGTCATGCACTGGTTATAAAGGAAAGAAGCAGACTTCCACGCTTTGGAAAAATTGTAGTGGTCATACTAAACAGTAATGTTTCAAACACACAGGGGTGGGCAAGAAAGATAGCTGTTAACCCAAAATCCTGTTTCTATGATTAATAATTCAAAGAAAATATGATTTTGACTTTTGAACATTTCTGAATAAAATGTTGTATATATGTTACTTCAGTCAGCCTGGGGCCTAAGCCTGCAAGCTGATAGAAAGCTTAAGTCAAAGTGAAGACACGATATTGATAATCCCAAGCAGTTTTAATAAACACCACGGTGGTCCTCATCTCAGATCTCACATCACAACTTTGAGGGGGACACAGAACAACTTTATTGCTTCTTTGAAAGGCATTGCGTATTTTAAACCTTTTCTTTGATAAATTTAGAGCTGATCCATTTAATCTGTGTTCTTGCTAACCCATTTAATCCGTGTTCTTGCTAATCCATTTAATCTGTGTTCTCTCCTATTATCCTACAAGGCAATTGGTTTGTGAGAACTGGAATTCATGTTCGGCGTTTACCAGATGGCCTAGTATAGAATGTGTTATTACTAACTAAATTTGAGCTACCAACGTTAAAGAACGGTGGTCAGTAATGCTGACAGTGCTGAGAACTTGGTTAAATGGTTCAACATAACTGTAAGTTCGTAGCTTAGTTAGTCCATTTTTAAATATGCCACCAGCATGTAGCAGATCGTTGACAACATGGCCCTAGAAAATTAAAAAATGGGCGCTTATCCGAGGGAGGCGTTTTGGCTCCCGGGTTCATATGTATCCGGTATTTAAAATGTCAAAAAATTGCAAACAAAAAATGTGCGTGCATATATCTTAACATCCTATGTGTTCACGAAATCGTTTCATGAAAAACCGATATTTTTTGTGGCACGAATAAAAAATAAAATTTGGTGTTAAAATAAGTTTTTTCACAAAGACATTGTCTTTTTTACACATGCCAAAAAAATATTGATTTTTTGCGAAACGACTTTGTGAACACATAGAATGTGAAGATGTATCCGCAATATTTTATTTCAGAATATTTTGACATTTCAAAATATGTTTTTTAAATACCGGGTGCATATGCACCCAGGTGCCAAAGTGGATTTCACAGCTTATCCACCCTATGAGAAGCCGTGGAAATACAAAGCAGCCCTATAAACAGACTTAATTTCACTATTGGTGCCAAACTTTACGTGAAACCTTAAGAATCCCTAGGCTTCATATCTCCAATCTGTCTGAAAGAAATTTGCAAGCTTCCACAGTGAACTCCCCATCAGCGATGATATGATTTCACCTATTGTATTGTATTTGCCTCCAATGTTATATTGGCTCTTGTAATATTTTCGTAGTACACCTGGATTTATGTTTTACTTTTGTAGCACGCCTGGGTTTATGTTTTTCAAGCAAATAATGGCTAAGGTGATGGATGGTTATTGTAACAAGTGCCACAGATCTCTCAGAATATGTTTCTCACATTTGCGGTATGGTCGACAGCTCTACCAGTTGTTTAAGTAGCTAGAATAATCTATGTGTTTTACTGACGAAGACAAAAAGTCCGCTGTGCTGACAACTGCATTATTCGAGCAGCAGCACAAACAAAAAAGGAACACTGAATACATGATTCGTCATAAAGGTGGTAAGTGCTCTACCAGTTGTTTAAGTAGCTAGGATAATCTATGTGTTTTACTGACGAAGACAAAAGGTCCGACTGCATTATTCGGGCAGCAGCACAAACAAAAAAGGAATACTGAATACACGATTCGTCATAAAAGTGGTAAGTGAAGAAGAAAATCAAGCAAGCTAACAAGCGTGTACGCTGCACTAGGGGCGGAGCCACGGAGGGGAAGAGAGGGAGCACTATGCTAAAACCAGAAACAAACTGTATATGCACTTATATTCACTTACGAAAGAGAGGCAAGACATGCTCCATTACCATGATATAAAAGTCTGCTTGCTTCCCTTTGTAGTGTACTCTTGGCACGCCATGAATCCCGCTAAGAGTGCTGCCAGGTGGATGTTTTACAGAAACAAAGTTAATATGCATTTCTACAAATGCCAGTTGCAATGACAATTTGTACAGAAAAACAAGGCCAGAAGGCTATATTGCAGGAATGCTTTGTTTTCATGTCGTCGCCTAATCGTCGCCTAAACGCCGCCAAGTCGTCCAGTCGCGCTGGAGCCGACGACTGGGAGCGACGCCCAGCAATTTGGAGTTAGGCGCGCGCCCAGGGAAAAAAGTCGTCGCCCCGCTCGCCTGGGCGTCGATTTGGTTGGTTCGGGCGCTCGCCCAGGTCAACTGGCGGGAAATTTGGGGGGAAATCGGGAGGGAAACAGGGAAATTGGCGCGCACCTGTGAGGGGTAAGGCAAATCGAGCAGGAATGTAAAACAAGTTGCAGAAGCAGAGAACAGACAGAACTTACTTGTAAACTTGCCACTCATAAGGAGCTCCATAATTGCAGCCTTTGCTTGTTCGGTGTTCAAATTTAATTGCAACCTGATAGAAAGAAAAGCACGAGTATAAAGTGACTACGATAGTCTCAACACTCAACTAGAGAAGGCATCTAGAGAAGCCAAATTAACCTCCAAAGCATTTGCACCAGGTGTCCTTTCACTGAGACTAGGAGTGGAAATACGGCGACCAACATATACTTGCCCAAATCCTCCCTTTCCAAGCTTTCTGTCGAGTTTGTAGGTAGGTGAATTGCCAATCTGAATCTGTTCCAACTCAAGGAAAGTCACGCAATCACCAAAACAGCATGTATGGCTCCCATGTAGCAACGCAACAAACTATCTTAAAAACCAGATATTCCTACGATCATTACTGCTAGGACTGAATATAACACAATGTCCGGGACATATAGGGTGCACTAGCACCTTAAGGTGTACTAGTGCACTAGGTCGTCGAAAAACACATCTAACGGTCGTGAAACTTTTTGAAAAAAAGAACAGGACATATACAATATGCACATCTACCATGTCTTAAAATTACACATTTAAATGCTTTTCACAGTCGGTACCATATTCATACTCTTTTCTTTCATTTTTGTTTCTTGAGCTGTGAGTCGGATTTGGATGTGAATTTTAGAGAATTGGTAGATTATGTTGTGTAACTCCACCTATGTCTTCTATGCATAGCCGGTCCCAAACCCGGGTAAAGGAGGAGGGTTATTATAGGCTTGGCGAGCCAACGTAAAAACTAGCCAGTCCCATTGGTATGAGACTCATTTAGGCCAAGAGTAGTAAGGCTGGGTAACCTCCTGGGAAGTCCTTACGATAGGTTTTCATACCTAAGGGTTGTGATAGGCTTGGTGAGCCAATGTAAAAACAAGCCAGTCCCATGGGTATAAAATCCATTTGGGCGAGAGTAGTACTAGGATGGATGAGTGATGTCCTGGGAAGTCCTCGTGAATATCTATCCGACCCAACTTGTTTAGGACAAAAGGCTTAGGAGAAGAAGGAGAAGTAGGTTATGTAATGTCAATTTCGTGAAAAAAATCAGATCTTTCCATTATAGATAAATGCTAATCAATCATCTACTCCCTCTCCCTCTGTACCAAAATATAAGACTTTCTAGGTTTTTTGATTTTGTCTTGTTTTGTTCCTAAATGAGTGAATCAACACACTAAAACATGTCTACATACGTAGAAATCAGGACAAAACCAAAAAGTTTAGAAAGTTTTACATTTTGGTAGGGAGGGAGTAGTACACACGGTACACCTTATGTTCTTAGTGCACATAAGCATATAGCATGCAACCAGATATCTCCATACCCAGCGCCCCTCGATACCCCGCCGCCGCGCGAGCATTTAGCATTCCCAAGCACGAATCGCTCAATTCAGCACCACATCGCACGGTAACGGTTTACAATCACGCGAAAGAAGCCTAAAACAGCGCACAATTTCGAAGCAAACACGCGGTTCTTGCATAATCGAGGAGATCCTCACCGTCTCGGGGAGTGGCATGGAGCTCCCGTCGTCGCCCGGGGGAGCGTCAGACTTGTCTGCGCTCCGGGCGACGCTGTCTACATCCTCCATCCCTGCCACGCGTGAGCAGCACGCGCAGCTCTGAATCTCCGGCGTCCGCTGCTGCTGCTACAGCTGTGGCAGCGGCGGCTGAGCTGGGCTTGCTTCCTCCGCGCGCTCTCGGCGCGGACAGGGGTATGGCCTGGGGGTTGTGTTAGCGAGGAGGTGGCAGAGGAGGAGGAGGAGGAGGCGCTCTGCTCGGCAATGGGGAGCCGGGGAGGAATGGAAGAGAACACAACAGACGGAAAGCGAGAGGAAGGGGATGGAAACTTCTGGACTAGTATCGTGCGATCTCTCGACTAGTGTCTCTCGTGTGTTGCCTTCCTCGCCAACGGGTCTTGAACTGCAACTTCTTGTGTGAGATACGCAGTCTGTGATTTCCGCTTGTCACCTTCCCATTCCGTTCTGGCTCCCAAAAATAATGCACTATTTCGGGACACGGCGATTTGGATCGTATGTCCAGCTAGTCACACTATCTAGATCGTCTATATAAGCATAGGGATTTGTTCCTGTCAGTACCATTGGAATTTTAGAAATTATGGTATACTGTCGTCTTGGTCGTACATGTGAACCTGTACCTAGACAATTAATGCGCGAGAGGAGAGCAGTCCGTCTCCAGATGGTGACTATTTTCTTGTACCGGTAGGACAATATCAGTGCTAAAGCTGTACTATTGGTACATAATCACCTTGATCAGCTTCCGCCCGCATGTTTTCTCCAGAAAAAAAAACTTCTACCGGCATGCATATGTACACTAGTACGTACCAACACTCCTGGCCAAATTGTGATGCTAGCTAGTTTGCTACATGAAAGAGAGATGAGAGATACATTGCGGAATTTAACTTTGACTAAGGTCAACTCCAACGTAGCGATTCAAACAGACACAATATATGTGTCCGCTTTTGCTCCGTTTGGGTGTCCACGTGGATACTAAATGTCCATCCGAGTCTACCGGCCTGCAGGTGCACACAATGCGCGCACGTATTTCATTTTTTTCCCCTTTTCCGCCTAATAAGGGTGCTGAAATTACATTTAATAAAACTAAAAACATAGATAAAACTGTTATCTCCTCTAGGGTGTCCGCTGGAGGCCTACTCGTCGTCGTCGTTGTTGACGACGAGGTCGATGAAGGCCGGAGGCGACCATGGCCATGCTGGTGCTGGTGCTGGTGGCAAAGATGGCACCTCCTCATGCATGGGCACTCACTCATAGGAGCGCGCCTCCTCGTGCACCTCTTCCTCGTCGTCCATGGGGGACACATACCATGGAAGTCGACTTCCACGTGTATGTCTCCGGCTTGAGCGGTGGCCACTCCGGCGCCGGTGGTGGAGGCGGCAGCCTGGCACTGGTGCCGTTGGCGCGATCGCGGTTGGGCGCGTCCAGCCTTCCTCCGCCGACACGTGCCCCACATCACGGGCAGGTCCAGGAACTTCTTGAGTGCCTCCATCGTAGAGAGCCCGAGGGCCTGCTTGAACTCCTCGTCTGTGGGCTCCTCCTTCACGACATTTCACGATGGCTCAGGGACACGCGCAGCATGTGCACGCGGTGGCTTGGGGGCGTGCGTAGGCGGCGGTGCCTCTGGAGCACACGCTGCGAAGTATGGGTAGCGCCAGTCGCGCTCCTCCAGGAGCCAACTGTCCTAATGCGTAGAGTCTTTTGTGAAAGTTGTGCCGCTTAGCAAATCGGCCGGAAGCTAGGCCTGATGGCGACGAATCTCTGTCGTGTGCACACGTCAAAACGCCTGAACGACTGGCACTGGAACCCTTTCCGGGTCTAGGTTACCGTTGGGCAGGTGGATGTCTCGCCATGGCATGGGCCTGGCCTCCTGCCAGTACCTTTGTGCCCTCTCCACCGACACGTACATGAGCTCGTGTTTCGGAAGCGAGCATGACGGCCTCAAGGTGAAAGGGGTCAGGGAGCATACCCGAGACCCTAACACCTCGTGGTCGCGCTTCCAGCGTACGGGGAGCCACTTTTTCAGCATGGCTCTGGTCGGAGGCGGTGCAGACGCGGCGGCTAGGGCTGCGTGCCAGCGGCAGGGGAACGGAGTGGGGAGTGGAGTGGGCACGGGTGAGCTCATGCCCACGCGTGCGCATTAAAATGGACCATGCCAGGGGCAGACGGTCCCGCAAACCTAGCCCAAATTTGGGGTTGAAGATGGTCCACAGTGACAACAAAATGAATTTCGATTCGTTTGCGTCCTCGCGTTGAGCCGTAGTTTATGTCCGCGCGGGGCGGACGAATGTGCCGCCCCATTGGAGTTGCTCTAATATAGCATATACTCTTAGTGCAAAAAAAGTGCATTTTCCAATGTCAATTTTTTTAAAAGAAAATGGGTCTACGCTTGGAATTTTTTTTGTTCGCACATAACATTTTGCGAAAACTTTCGGGTGAACATCCGGATATTATATGTTTGCACGCGAATTTTTGTGGAAAAGGACCTTTTTTTTTCCTTGTGAAACATCAAATTTCTCGTGAAAATTTATTTTGGAGTAGTGAATTTTTTTCATTATTACACATGGCACACGATTGTCTTATTGAGAAAATGTTTTGTACAAACAAAAAATGTTCGATGTACACCCGATTTTTTCAAACTTTTTTTAACTTTCTAAAATACATTGTCTCTCCTGTGAGGCAAAACAATGCCTCCCATATAGGCACTAAAAAATGTACTTTGCTTTACGACAGATAGAAAGAGATGGCGTGTGTGTACACACTTTACGAATATTAGCGTTTTAACCCAATTCAAACTTAAGTTCAATCTTTCAAAAGTTGGAATTGTTTTTTTTTGTGTAATAAAATAGAGAATGAAAAAAAAGTAGATGGTGAAAATGGGCAAAACGGACACTTTTTCCGGCCGTTTGGGAGCACCCGCACCCATTTGTCCAAATACCACCCAAGCGGATATAAATTTAAATGTGACTGAACAAACTATAGGTAATACCGTTGGAGAAGGTCTAAGGTAAATAAAAAGATGAACGAGCATACGAGGTTTTGCACCATATGCCGGTGGAGGGGACTTAAGAACACTACATGCCAGGCATCAAGCGGGATCCCGACAAAATCTCACTTTTAGTGCATTTTGCGATTTCTAATTCAAATTTTGAAACGCAAAATTTTAATTAAATTTCGCAAAATAAAATAGAAGTAATATTTTAGCGAGACCCGCTTGCATCTCAAACTACATGGTCCAGGTACGTTTGATGTCGGTACAGGAAAGCTTCTTCCGTTATGTACTATCGTTCCAACCCACTGCTGTACCTATTCAATGATCTGATCAAATGGGCCCATGCACTATTCAAAAAAGAAGATACATACAGAAATACACTGACAAAATCTGAAACACAAGCAACGTGATTGGTCCAGAAAATAGGAGCAGCTGGACCTACGAGCCAAAACGAATTTCCGACTATTTCGGCGCTAATAACGTGTTATAGTATATTAAAGAGTACGCGCCAAATTTTACTAGTTTTGCTCGTCATGGTGCTATTAGCGAAATAACACGCGATAAAACGTTATAACACGCAATTTTTGTCCAGCCAATCGGTTCAAAGAACCGAATTTTACACCTTAGAAAGAAGAAGAACTTGATACATGTTTGTAGTGGAACCGTAACCTGTCGGTTTGAATCCGAAGTTGACATTGCTAATGTTGAGATTCTGAATAAATAATGTATACTATGTTGTTGCCCCGTGGAATGTTGATGTTAGGTTTCTAAATTGGAGACCAAATTTTTTTTTTGGGTTATGCATATATTGTTCTTTATTTTTGGACTATATCCTTTATTCTTATTCTTGTTGAATTCTTTATTTTTTTAGCTAAATCTGTTTTTTATGCTATTTGAAATTTGCACAATATAGCGTGTATAGCCTCTGAAAGAGGCCGCCGCAATTTATTTTAGCACACTATTTTTTTATCTTAACTGAAACATGTCATATGAAAATAGGCATCTAAACACGGAGACATCTGCCCCCATTTCAAAAAACATTTTCCAAATGTTTAAATACTCAGAAAAATGTTGTGTATGTACATCTGCAGGTTCTATTTGTGCGTAGAAAGTTTCGCGGAGAAACAACTTTTTATTGGTCTGCACAAAAATAAAAACCTGTCTCATGCTTTTCTAGCACCGCAATTTCTCTTTATTTAGAAGAAAAAAATTAAAGAAAATAATTTGTGAAACTTTTGTGCCGCACACATATATTTTCGATGCGTGGATTTTCGTTTCAGATTTTTTTGACATATTTAACGGAGTTTAGAATGCATTTTCAAAAAATAGGTGTTGATACCGGTGTTTAGATCTCCGCTCTGCATGTCATCTTTCCTACTTATAAGAAGAGCATCTCTAGTGGATTCTGCAAAAAGCAATACTGTAAAGCCGGTTTGCGGGTTGTCACAAATTTTTACGATATGACATTGTTTTCGTCATAACAGATCCCGCAAAAACTCATACCGTAAAATTGTTGGTCCAATTTTCATAATGCTTTTTCACATTTTGTTACTGCTGTTTTGACCATTTTATAATATAATTTTATATTTCTATATCATAAAGTGATATATAACCATTCGAAAGCACGCATATGTTGTAGAGAATTCTCTTAGAACATAGACAACAAATTATAATGTTATACTCTTCGAAATGTGCAATTCATCATATTATCCATCCAAACAAGAAATGGAATTGATTGCCCCCATAGGATTCCAACTACCAATTACATGTACATTAAAAAAAAATCAAAAACAAAATATAGACTGAAGCCCGTTTCATACCTTGGCCGATTTGGTATTGGATCTGAATTCAATTCGTTGCAATGAAAATCTACATCCAGACAGAGCCAGCGCTGCACTGCTTTGCCTAGACCGATCACTCCCCCTCCCGTTTGTGCCTCGACTCTGGTGGGAGACCAGAGGGGCGTGCACAGGTCTCCTCGCCGACGGCCAAGGTGAGCTCTCGTCCCCGCTGCCTTCTTTTCCCTTCTTGCCCCATAGCCCAATTTTTCTTATCTCTGTCGCACTCCAAGCCCAATCACGCGCGCCTCCAGGCCCTTGGGACTTGGGCGATGCGCCGCCGCGCCTTCCTGTCGCTGGCGCCGTCTCTCCTCACGCAAGCAGTCGCCGCCAAAGCCTGATTTAACCTGACTTACCACCGTAGCCCCGTGCCTCCTTCAATATTGTGATGGACGAGGTCACGCAAGCCATTGGAGACCTGAAGAATCAATAGATCCCCAAACAAGATATACTGAATGCTGATTGATCCATTCAGAATTTCAGATATTAGGATGGATGAGGTCACACAAGCCGTTGAAAACCTGAAGAAGGAATGGAGCCAAGTAGCTACTCAGCTTGAGGTTTGCGTTGCTGCAATTCAATCGTGTGGGAAGATGGGGAAAGGGACGGAAGAAGCAAGTTCTCTTCCTAGGTTGAACGGTTCTGCGCAGGATTCACTGCAACTGCTCAATGCACTGCAGTGCAGGCTTGATCTTCTGGTAGAGCAGCTACCCACTTTTGAAGAAGTGCAGTCTGGCCAGGCAACCTTAGGGTCATGGAAAGAACAGTATCAGAAGTAAGCTACTCTTCGATTCTTTTACCTTTACTTTGTTTATTTCTGTAGTTTTCGTACCAATTAATTTTGTGTTTTCAGGCTGCGTGCGAGCCTAAGGAATGCTAACTTACAAGCAAAAGCAAATATTAGAAAAGCTGCTCAAGCAGAGGTGTGTGTTCTTACTTTGCTTCAGAAGTCCAGAGTGTGCTCCATTAATTAGATTATGTAACCTGAGCGAAGCATGCTTGTCTGTAATTTAAGGCACTTTTCACTTTCTAATTGCGCTTTCTCTAGAGGGAGCTTCTTCTGGGAGGTGGAGAAGAATCTACCGTCCGGAGGCGCAATCTGCAGTAAGTGCCAGAATGTGTTAGTATATATTGGGAATATTTAAGAATGTAGTTCCAGAATGTGTTTGATAATCAGTTCAATTTCATGCGAGTCCTTTCAAGTGTAGCACTTGGAAAAACATTCTAAGGATCACTTCTGAATTTCAGCTGTGGATGTGTTGGTTTTGGCGTTAGATGATAGTTTAGGTGACCTTTGCCTGGTTCCGCGTTGGCAACAAACCTGGTTAGCCTAAATAAGCTTTGACCGGGTTAACCCCTTCTAACCTAAGGGTTTTTGGCGGGTTGAGTTCCTAACCAAGTCTTGTCAATACGGTTGCAATTTCTCTGCAGTTGGAACTGGGTTATTATGCAGTTCCAAGCACATACCTTGTTTATGAGAATGCCGATAAGCAAAATTAATTTTGTTACGAAGAATTCATACCAAGATATCATGTTTCTTTTGGATGGAAACATCAAATACTCATAGTATGATAAAGAACCTCAAGTAACTGAATCCAATCACACAAATTGAATGTGGCAAAGAAATTTAACAATCCAAACATGAATTTGTAAAAGAAAATGCCGAAACAAGAAGAGAAATTTACGAGTTTGGTCACAACTGTCATGCTTGAATGAGAAGACCCTATTTCGCTCGGCCACTGGAGAGATCGACAAGCTTGGCTGCAAAGTAGCTGCACCTACAAACACTGCGATTTGCTGCCACGTTGAGTGCATGCAAGGTGTGACAGATGGAGATAATCGGGTGCACAGGGCGGGACAGGCAGCTGGAATGTCACTGGTCATGATCATGTCGCAGCAGCAGCACCCGCCACAATGCATGCCATTTCAGCTCTCAATTTCACCTCCTTCCCCTGCTGGCAGTTTGGCTCTAGCTGGGAATGGTGGCACGGAATATAGGCAGTGACGGAGGCAATGGAGTCATGATGTTGCTAGGGTAACATGCACCGTGGTGCTTACCGGCATATGAGAGTAGGAGGGAGAAAGCAGGAAAAAGTTAAGAGGGGATAGAACTATTTCACCTTAGTGAATTTTTTCCAGTGCAAGCCGCAAATCCACTTCCATAGTACCAAAACCACTCAACCTAAAACGCCGAGCAGTTGTAAATTATCCTGATAAAACTGAGGTGATTAAGTAGATTTCTTCAATAGTTTGAGAGGGTGTAATTTTTTTTTGATTGAAGGGTGTAAATTATTTCTAACATAAACTATGAAATGTGTCCAACTAATTAGGAATTGTTGTGTTAGTGTAATCTTACTGGATACGAGCCCCATACTCCCATCACGTAAATTACACACTAATGAAAGAACCCCTCTTTGTATCCATTTTTCAATCACCTCGTTTCTGTTTTGTATAGTGAACACTTACTTATACTAAATAATGTAGGACAAAGGCTGGGATGACATCTGCTGCAGAAAGTATCACTGAGAGCCTTCGTCGGTCTCGGCAGTTGATGGTTCAGGTTAGCAATTATGCGTGTTTAATTGATGCCGCGTATGCTAATGATTTCCTCCCCCTAAGTTCGAAAATAAATTATCGTTGGCAGGAAGTGGAAAGAAGTGGAAATACGTTGTCAACTTTTGGTATGCTTTCCTGTGCATATAGTTAAGCCTGTGCTCGGGTGAACTCTATCTACTGCTAACATCTGAACACAGTTGATTCATTTCCTTTTGATTATTCATTCGATGAGTTAGAATTGACAAAGTAAAGGCTGTTCATATATGTAGTTAGTTATGTACATTTATGGTTTAGTTTCTCTCACAAATGTGCTGTTATTTATCATTCTTCGTTATTATTTCGGAAGTATTATGGCACATCCCTGTTCTTCTGGTTGTGCCTATGAGTTCCTGTCACTCTAAAGCTGTAGTGCAATATCAGAATTACGAATGCCAAATTGCGACCTGATTTTAAAATTATGTAGATGAATCAACAAGTGTTCTCCGGAAGGCTGAAGGTGAATATCAAGGACACCGCTCTTTGCTAATGCGTACCCGTCGTTTACTCTCCACAGTACAACGGCAAAATGTTCTTGATAGGTAGGTAACTCGATCTTTTGCAAGCTGAAAGCCAGCTTTATTGCCAATAGGTATATGACGCTCCTCTTCGGTGTTGCCAGTTGCACATTGTTCAAGTGATATACCAACTGCCGCTGTGTTATGCATTTGATTTCTTACTAGCAAAAATGCCCGTGCGTTGCAACGGGAAAGAAGAAATGTGCGAAATGTCTTGTTCCCCGGGCACGGTTGCACCATCGGTGACGAACACCGATCACGTGAAGCTGATATTGTGCGTGAGCGCCGACACCATGACAGCGAGCTTGTACTCTGCCTAGCTACTCTTCGCGCCGCCAGCTGCTGCCTCTATCTCTTGCGAGGTGACGAACCGGACATGGCCCTTGCCGCGCTTGTGCTTTTGTGGTCGCGTAGCATCTGTTATGACGGTTTGACCTCGCAGTGTCGTCGTCGTCGAACACGGTGTGCGATCGAGGTCCTGGTTGCGTCAGTTTGCGAGTAGGGATCATCCAACGCCCGTTGACGAGGACGACAATGGAAGATTAAAATGATCTTAGTTTGATCGGACTATATAATCACCAAAGAAAAGATTTCTAGAAGACTAATTTCTGCTGTGTGATGCCCGTATTGGTACCAATTGCTAACTCGATCTGTTTCAGGATCATCTTGACAATTGGGTTCGTCATTTTCTCCTTGGCGGTTCTTTATGTTATCTCGAGACGCATTGGCCTGTTGGCACTGCAACGGAAGCTGGCTGATGCTATCAGATCGGGTTCAATATCAGCTGAAGATATTGCAGCTAAAGTGCAGCATGGACCTGCCCCAGCGAATCCTCCCACCGATCCTCCAATTTATGACGAACTGTGATCAACTTCATCCATGATTTATACATCTAGATCTAGGATCAAGTTCACTGTCAGCGTCAATTCTTCATGCTCACCTTTGAGAATTCTTAATTCGTGCCTTGTTGTCTGTAATAACATTAGCCCAAATATGCTAGTATGCTCTGGTTTACTGACCTGCTGTCATACTTCAATTGTAGTCTAAATTGTTTAATGTCAAACCTGTAGGGAGGAGATGCATCTGTTAATCTGTAGTACTAGCATATAATCAAGTCATCGCAGGTTGCTTGCTGTTCCAGTTGGAAGAACAGAAGAAGAGTGAAACTGTTAAAGCCATGGCCTGAGTCGTCGTAGCGAGCCCCAGATTTGCTTTAGCTGAAGAAAAGAAAGCAATTGTCAACACCATCAGTTCATGCACGCATGTGGCCTTCCATGCCTGATCTGTACAGTTCAGTGCTCTTTTCTCCAAACCAAACAAACAAACATGCCTTTGTTGTTAAAAGACATCTCCTTACCAAAAAAGCACTTTATTGTGAACTTTGTCTGTGTGCGGCATACTCAGTACATATGTTACAACTAGCACGCGTTCGTCACAAGTCAATCCCGTGCAGTGAGCCGTGCCTCGCCGGTAAGGTCTATGGAGGCTGTAGCTTGCCTGTTCATGGTTCCATCTAAATATTTTTGGCGGGTTTATTCTTCACGAGTGGCGTTCTCTCAGCCAGAGGTGATCCGAGACTTTAATCTTCTCTTCCTTTTCCGGGAGAGATATTTAGAAATCTGCTTGCTCACACATTCTTCAGTTCATCAGTTGCTGCCCTGGGTTTTTGAAAGCGTCAAGTGCGAAGGGTTTCCACGGCACGCACGCTGCCCAAGATTGCCCACTACGCAACCCAAGATTTAAATTGTACTAGTATAAAACAAGTAAAAAAAAAAAAAGGAAAACCTCAATACAAGCGAGCGCCCATGGAGCACGAGTGGGACCCATATTTAAAAGGCATCACAAAGCTTAAGCAGGGGCACTCGACTTACAAAATCAATCATTTCGAATAGTTTTCTTAACAATTCAAAATGGTTTGTAAAATGTCAGTGGTGCCTAGGCCCGCATTCATGTCTCTCTGGGTACACCCTTGTCGTGGCGCATCCCTGATCAGGTGCGCCTTCCTCGAGGGACAACACTAATGATTCCTTGAGCGGCCGTGTCGGCACATGGTCAAGCAAGCCGTGATGTGAACCATATGGCATGAAATATCGGAAAGTGGTTTTTGCTCCCGACCTCCAGTGCTTCCACTATTTTTAAAAATTCGAAAAATATATTTAAAAGTTTTATAAAAATCTGAAAATAATCATGCATGTTCTTAATGATGTATGTTACAAGCATGAAAAATATCAATGCAAAATCTTTATATTATAGTCTACACAAAAATGACAAAACTTGCTGATTTGAAACTATGCATTTTTAACTATATATAATCAGATCTAAAAATTTGTCATTTTGGTGTAGGTCAGAATACAAATTATTTCACATTGTGATTTCACACGTCTATAGGATACATCATCGAGAACATGCATGATTTTTGTCAGATTTTTTGAATTATGTAAATATATTTTTGAATTTTTAAAGTAACGGGAGGAGTGGAGCTCGAGTGCAAGAAATCTCTACTCATGAAATATCTCTTATGTAAAATAAATAATCAAATGACAATAATTTCACTTGAACAAATTGACTAACATTTTTCATACACCGTTTGTAAAATGGTGAACGCCCTTATTTCCAAACAGAGGTAACAAAATCTGAAAAGTTTACCATATATACATGTCATTCCTCCTCGAAATAGGCTTGCGCCCCGCTTTATAAATAAAGCAACAACCATACAACAGATCACGTGTTGGATGTATGCCCAAAAGGCAATGTATTTATACATCTGATTCATTAATTATGTTTCGTGTTTACTATGCTATAACTGCTATGATTTCTGAATACGTGATTCAGGAGAAAGCTCATACGCATGTGTAGAAAACATGAAACATTAAAATATACCCTAGTCTTATTTACAGACTAATTTGTTGTATGCTTGATGATCAAGCTTTCATGGTCATGGACATTGTATATCTCAGCATCAATGAGTGGCATATTGTTGGAGAACAATATGGCTGGGTAGAACCAAGTTTTGGTATGCTAAGAGATTCTGTTTGTTTTGTCCTTAGCTTATTATATGGCATGTCCTTGAACCATGAGGTTATTAGGGTTGTGTATACTAGAAGAATTACTTTGGTGCTGTCAACCGTCACGGCCGTCACTGGGTGATCATAACAGCAGTTACTGGGTGGTTACGATAGTGTGCATAATCTTAATGTTCTGAGATGGAAGATTACTCCTCTGTCAAAGGAGAGATACGCCCTGGGCCCACTCGGTATGAGAGGTATCCATTATGTTCTGTAGACAATGCATGGTGAAGTTACACCGTGTGGGATATCGTAATACGGGAACGAGTAGGGTGGACACGCTTAAACTAGGATTGCTTAGTTGTGTATATTGGTTGGTCTGGAGCACAGTGAGAAAGTATCATCGGAATGGTATCTGCGTGATAGATATATTTATATATATGAGAGAGATAATAAAGGCAGACATTAGATGTCTCGGAATGATAGAAGTTACTATCATTATTGGATTTATTCCGAGGGTGTTAATATAGATGGTATTATTTATCTGGAGTATTTTGTCTGCGGACACTGGGTGTCCCGGATCATGTAAAAAGTGTTTTATATGATAAGTAATTAATTCGGAGAATATTCTGTAAAAGGAAATATTCAAATAAGAATTAATTAGACAACATATTATTTAATTAAATATTAATTTATTTAATTGATAAATAATTATTAGAAAAATATTAAAATAAAAAGGCCAATAAAAGGTGGTTACCACTTGGGCCCTAGGGGCCCACATGGCAGCCGCCACATAGCCGTGCGAGGGGGGGGGGAGATCCCCCCCCCCCATGGCCGAACCCTAGTGGGCCGAAATCCCATGGGGGGAGGCGACGGCGGCGGTGGCCGCATGGGCCAGGCGGCGCGGCTGGCCCCACTCGGGGTCGGTCCGGCCAGGCGGGACCCATCCGAGGCGGTGCGGCGGTGGGCCCCACCCAGGGCGGACCAAGGAAGGAGGGGAGGAGAGTTGGAATTGGACTCCAACTCCCCATCCCAAACCGAATTGGGGTTGGGGTGTTTCCCTTCCCCAAGCCCCTCTACCCCTTGGCCATCTATAAACCCCCAACCCCTCCTATTTGGAGACACACAATAGACATACAAGTTTAGATCTCTTCTAGTTGGATTAGAGGGAGGCAACCTCTCCGATTAGACTAGATCTAATCTCTCTCTTTCTCCTTCATGTGTTGAGAACTCCACCTTCATATACGCCAGTAGTGCTTCAAGCTTGGACAGTGAAGCCTTGCTGAACCTTTCCCGGCGTACGCGTGTGAGCTCTCAGAGGGTGAGGCGTCTGACCCTCGCTCTGCTGGACCAAGGAGATCAAGCAAGGAGAAGACGACGAGATCTCTCTACCAGGCATGGTTGAGAGAATCGGTGATATGCTACATCGACTACGTCATCAACATCGACATCGGCGGCGGGCTACATCGACTACGTCATCACCACTTCTTCCGCGACTTCGGTGCTGGTAACGTATTCAGTCTAGATCTTCGGATCTTCGTATTCTGATGCATGTAAAATGCATACATGAACTTTGCATTATATTACTTATATTTCAATCATATTTGCATCATATAAGGGTTATATCATTGTTTTATATTGATTTTGGGAATATTTCATAGTTTCCCCGTTTTTCTGGAATTAACCCTGCACAGGCAGAAAACCCTATTTTCTATATTTTGATGTTTCAGGGACCCAAACGACGTCAAAATGACTGGAAATTTACGAGCATCAGTTTTTGGAAGGAACGAAGCGTGGGAGCGAAGGAAGCGAACAAACGGAGGCCCGAGGGCCAAGTTGAGTGGGCCCACGCAGCCAGATTCCTTGGTCGCGTGGGACTCATCAACTTGGGCCTCGTGGCTCCGTTGCCGTCGACCTTTTTTCTCGAGCCTCCGTCTTGACCTAAAAACGACTATAAAAATAGTCCCCGACGCTCTTCGGAGAGGAGCGCCGCAGAAACACAGAAACCACGAAACAGAGACCTGGAGTTGCAGATTGGAGGGGGAAAACTCCGGCGGGGCGCTGCCGGCGTGGTCTCCATCTTCTCCAACGACTTCTCCACCGTCTCCATGATGAAGAGGGAGTAGTCCACCCCTGGACTATGGGTTTGTGGAAGTAACTTATGTATCTCTCCTCTCTTGAGCTTCACTAATTAGTACCGTATGAGCTGTTGAACATGATTACGGTCATCTATGTAATACCTTTGTGGTGGATCTTTTTATGAGTTAATATATGTTTGAGATTGCAATAGTTTGTTCAGTTATGAAAGTAGATGCATATTATGTGCCCCGTTCTTGTTTACTTGTTTTGATCAAGCATGTGTATGAGAGCGTGTGAGGGGGAACGTGTGCATTAGTTGGAGTAACGGGGGGTGGCTAGTGCGGTGAACGTGAGAGAAATTCCGCGATCCACTTGGGTTTTTACCTTACTTTGTTGCCTCACTAGGGATAAAAAAATACCTTGCTACCGGAGATGTGGGTGTGACCATTGCCACTACTCCATAACTAGATCTAGCATGTTCTTATTTTAACTTCATGTCATGACACTTAATGCTATGCTCTTATTTATCTTAATTACTAAGGTGCTATGATTTAGTTCGCATCTTGGTGGAGTATAAGAGAGATTAATAAACAAAAGATCTCTATGTTAGGACGTGATGCCCATATAATTAGTAACTTGTCATGAAACCTTTTTGTTGCAATCTCATATGTCAATTCTAATGTTTCATTGTCTACCACTTTAGTAAAGAGAGAGTGCATTTGTGAAACTATGAACCCCGGTCCATTTTTAATCATAAGAAACACCTTTCCAACAACTTTTATCCACTTTACATTTTCTGCCATTTAAAAATCGAAAATACAAAAACACTTTTACATCTTGCATTCATAATACAAAACCCAAAAATATCATCCATCATTATTTCCACCATCCTTGCATATTTATTTATCATCATTGCATATTTATTTAATGTTTTGCATTCATTTTATTTTGATATCATTCTCACACCTTGTGCTTGACAACCACTTGGTGAGGTTGAGGGCCAAAACAATTTATTTTGTTTTGTATGTTTTCAAGAGAAGGATAAGAAGATAAATCTTTCACTACTGATTCCCCGAGAGTTCGATATTAAACCCTCGAGTCACCCCTCGTGGGGAAAACCGTCTTTCCTATACTATACACTCTGCACTTTGAGTCTCAACCTAACCCATATTCTTTTGACGCAGGTAACTACGTCAAGGGCCATCAAGACAGTTTTCTGGGCCGTTGCCGGGGAATCATTGCTGTAAAGGTTTATCCAAGGGTATCTCACAACAAAGTCAACTTCATCACCAACTTGTGCAAACACCTAAGCTTGGGGAGGTTGCACCTACGTGAGCATCATCTTATCCATCTTTACCTTCAAAGCATTTTATTTTGTTTAGTTATTGTCTTGCATATCATATTTATATTTCGGTTTGCATTTTTATTTTCAGTTTTGCATTTTGTGTTGCATTTGTTATTTCGGTTTGCATTGTTTAGTATCATTTTACTACCTGTCTTTCATTTATAATCATAAAAACCAAAAAAAATTAGTGCTGTTGTTAATATGTGTGTTAAAGTATGGAGAAACTTTCTGGAATCTCTATACCTAATGGTTATGTTAAAACTATGGAAGCCTACTTTGAATATGAATCGACCGAAGAAGGAAAAAGAATGCGTAAATTGCTTGAAGCTCTTCACAGAATGGCTATTCAGTTTTGTGAGTTACATGGTATAACTTGTTGCAATAGAAGAGTTGTTAAACATTCCCACTATCAATGCAAGTATAATAGTGATCCTATAATTTCCTGTTATCGTGAAGATAAATTTTCATGCCCTGATATAGAACAAGTTGAGAAATATATTGCTTATGTTGGAGCCCTTGAGATAGACTCTCTTATTGATAAATTTCTTACAACTAGTCATGAAGTTCGTGTAATGAAAGGACAAATTTATATTATTCTCCAACTTTGCAAAAACTAATTTAGTGACAATGTTTATGTTAAAGAAAGAATTCTTGCCTCCATGGAAAGTGCTAATATTTTGCAGGAAGAGGATGATGAAAACATAACCTTGGAAGAGGAAGAATGTGAAGAGGAGATTGAAAAGGATATATTCCAACCTAAGCTTGGGGAAGAGTTGGATCTTCCAACTTCACCATCAATATATGATAGTAACACTCAAACTTAAAATTCTATGGTCCTATATGATAACCCATGTGGTGGCTCTAGGTTAATAGTGCCAGAAACAATTGCTTGTACGTCACACGTCAGTTGGGAACCCCAAGAGGAAGGTAAGATGAGTGCAGCAGTAAGTTTTCCCTCAGTATGAAACCAAGGTTTAATCGGACCAGTAGGAAAACGAGGTTTGCTTCGAAGGTGTTGGTGGAGGAGTGTAGTGCGGCGCAACACCAGGGATTCCGGTGCCAACGTGGAACCTGCACAGCACAATCAAACTACTTTGCCCCAACTTAACAGTGAGGTTGTCAATCTCACCGGCTTGCTGAAAACAAAGGGTTAAACGTATCGAATGGAAGATGATGTTTGTTTGCATAGAACAGTAGAGAACAATGATTGCAGTAGATTGTATTTCAGATGTAAAAGAATGGACCGGGGTCCACAGTTCACTAGTGGTGTCTCTCCAATAAGATAACTAACATGCTGGGTAAACAAATTACAGCTGGGCAATTGACAATTGATAAGTGCATATAACATGCATGTGTGAGATGTGGTGTCTACTATGAGATTCATTTGGGCATTACGACAAAGTACATAGACCGCTATCCAGCATGCATCTATGCCTAAATAGTCCACTTTCCGGTTAACATCCGTACCCCTTCTAGTATTAAGTTGCAAGCAACAGACAATTGCATTAAGTAATGTGCGTAATGTAAACAATACATTCATCCTTGAATAAAGCATTGCTGTTTTATCCCTAGTGGCAACAACACATCTACAACCTTAGAACTTGCTGTCACTATCCCAGGTTAAATAGAGGTTGAATCCAACTATCATGCATAAATACCCCTCTTGGAGCTACAAGTATTCACGTGGCCAAGGCTTCAACAAGTAACGGAGAGCATGCAAGATCACAAATGACATAGACATGATAATATAATATTCAGCTCCACATAGGTATCAATATAAGTCAGATCCCAGCAAACACAACATGTAGCATTACAATAAGATAATCTTGATCATGATAGGCAGCTCACAAGATCTAAACATGATGGCACAAGTGGAGAAGACAACCATCTAGCTACTGCTATGGACCCATGGTCCAAGGATGAACTACTCACGCATCACTCCGGAGGCGGGCATGGCGATGTAGAGCCCTTCGGTGATGATTCCCCTCTCCGGCAGGGTGCCGGGAAGAGCTTCTGGAACCCCCCGAGTTAGGGTTGACGACGGCGGCGGCAGCGAATATGTTCTGGATGAAAGGCTCGGTGTTTTAGGGTTTTCGCGTCTCGGGGAATAAATAGGCGAAGGGGCGATGTCGGCGGACCCCCGAGGGGCCCAAACCACCTGGTGGCGCGGCTGTGGGCCCAGCCGCGCCTAGGTGTGGTTTGGCCACCTCCTGGCACTTCTTCGTCTCTCCTTCGGACTCCGTGTACGTGCTGGAAAAATAGGGGCCTGGCCTTTTGTTTCGTGCAATTCCGAGAATATTTCCAGAAGTAACTTTCTGAAACCAAAAACAGCAGAAAACAGGGAACTGGCACTGTGGCATCTTGTTAATAGGTTAGTCCCAGAAAATGCATAAAAGTGATACGAAGTGTATATAAAACATGTAGCAAATGGTATAATATAAGCATGGAACAGCAGAAATTATGGATACGTTGGAGACGTATCACCATGCTATCATGATGAAACTAATAATGCTCCTTTACTTTTTAGTAATGCTACTAATGAATTTATTAATGATAATGAGGAGTGTTTCTTAAATATGCTGTATGATAATGCTTTAGATGATGGTCCTGTGCTTATTGATAATCCTACATGTTTAGAAGTTACTAATTCATGTGAGGATAAAAATGATATATCTGCTGTTTGTGATAGTACTCTCACTCATGAGAGTCCTACTTTGTTTTTGGATTCTCCTAATTACACTATAGAGGAGAAATTTGCTTATGTTGAGAAATACTTATGTGGTTTGCAATTATCTTTAGTTCAAATCTTTGTTGCAACCATGATATTAAACTTGATATTGATCTTAATAACTATTTTGAAAGAGGGAAGCATGCTAATGAATTCCAAAATAAATTTAATGATCCTCTTTATGTGCCTAAATTATCTAAGTTGAATGATTCTTTGGTTATATGGTTGAATACACTTCTACTACTTGCAACTATTATGAAAGAGGAGGTGATAAGAACCCTCTTTATACTACTAATAATTATGCTGCAAGTAACTATTGTTAATATGCATTGGAAAACTTTATTTATTGTGATTCATTCATATACAAAATGCCAATGCATAGAAAAAAGTTAGACTTCGTTGTTATTACTTTTGTGTTTTGTTTTTCTCTCTACTAGGTTTCAACTTGACTATTATTTTGATTGGCTTGAGAGCACCATGGGATCCTGGTATTATGCATGAACACTTCCCAAGGAAGAGGGACACATCAAAGTTCAAGCTCCCTCATGAGCTTCGTCCACAATAAATATCAAGTAAGAAGCCTAGCTACATGGCTATAAAGAAAGCGCTTTACGGGAGGCAACCCGGTTGTTTTTATTTTTGATTTTTTTGTGTCCTCTTGCTGTAACAAGAGACTTAGTTTTTAGTTTTGTTTCTGGAATTTTTAATAAAGTGCCAAGTTTTACCTATTTTGGTTTGAAAAAGTTGCTATTTGCATTCGGAGATTTTATTCCAGCACGAATCTGTGCACGGTATGATTTTTAATTCCTATTCTGTAACTCCGAATGAGCTGATATTTGAACTGTAGTTGCAACTTTTCATCCTCTGTAAGCATGAATTTTTCAGAATTTTTCGACATATTTAAGTAGGGTAGAAAAATACGTTTTGCTGCTGCTGTTTTTCTGGACAGATTCTGTCCCATTTTGTTTGATGCATTCTTTGAACTTTTAACTTGAATCTTTTTGATCCAATTGAGTTTATAAGTAGGCATACAACATTATACACTTTCTGGACATTCATATGAATTTTTGTTTAAGGATTTTATGCAGCAAGTAATTCGTTTGTCTATCACTACTAATGTCACCCCACAGAAAAGAAATGGGAGAAACGGTGTTTTGAAGTTTTTTCACAGGGATTAGAGGAGATGCACCAAGAGCTATCCAAGGATGGTGAAGACCATAAGCTTGGGGATGTGAAGACAACCCCACTGGACCAACACACTCTCGGTTTGCACACGTCTAACTTCTGTTTTTCGATCAATGCACTTTATCGCATAAACTTGGAGCGTCTTTTATTTGCTTTTTATTTCGGTTTGATTTTTGTTTGTCTTGAGACCACCACTATCATTTATATATGAGAGAGCTACTGGAAATTTGGGTTGAATTAAGTTGGATGCTATTAAAAAGATTGGGAAAGGGATGTTTGAGTTGATTCAAAAAGATACATATAGTTGCATGATTCATATGCTTTTAATGAATATTAATTTGCAAGTGTTTTATCAAGAGCTATCTTTTATTCATGTTTTGATGCTGAATGTTACTTTACTTTGTTTAACATGGATTGGTTAGTTCTATGGACACTTATGCATGCATTTAGACGGTCAACTTTCTCCCTCTTGCTAGCCCAAAAATTCCAACAAGTAAAAACTTGTTTTCCAACACCTTCAACCAAAGTTTTTCCAGTGAGTCCACCATATCTACCTATTAGCTTTATGCTATTCCGAGTATGTTTATCATGTTATTTTGTATTATCTATACTTCTGAATTAAAATGCTTATGTTATTGATTGTTATGGGAAAAGTTGGTTAAAGAGCTCTCACGAACTTGATGCACACCTTACTTTTATTGCACTTAATAAACATGACCCATTGTGATTAAAATTATGAAGTTGTGAGCTTGACAAGAGTCTTGGTTGGGAGTTAGCTCATATGTGCTGTCACATGGCAAGCTTTCAACGTGCTCTTTATATTTTGTTGATATCATGTACTTTTGTTTATGGATGCTTATCATGGTGCCAAATAAATGCGGAAACTTAGTGAGTTTAATGAGTTTGTATAAATGGCTAGAGAGACGCCTGGGCCGCTAATCTAAGCCATGCATCATTCATGGTGGAAATTTACTTACATGCTATGGTGAACCTTCAGTGATGCACCCCACAATAAAAAGCTATACCAATAGTAAATAAAAAGGGTGTGGAGATTGTTCATTTTGTTTGTTTGTCTTGTCATTTTGACATGGGCTTGTTCCATGTCCTGGGACAAGAGGTACCCCAGTTGACGCTCTTGATGACGCTATTATATTACTTACAATGACCTTAACTTGAACTTGCTTTTGTGTCCCAAGTTGAGTAACACCGTGGTGTAGGTACTCGTATTCACGGGGCATGAGACATTCAACCCATACTTTGTCAAGCACACTACTCATATTTGCTTTCACTTTAAACTTTAACCATTCAAGATGCTATGATAGGGGTAATGAGAGCTTGACACCAATGAATACCACATTGCAAACATTAACTTAAGTAGAAGCATTTGGAAGTTAGATGAAACTTATTCATGTTTTACCTCTACTCATTTATATATCTTTCCAAAGTGTCCACCTTTTATATTCAGATTTACAAGAATACTCTATGACCATTATAGGATGTTTTTACTTTTCATTATGCATACATTTGGTCCATAGTACTTTCTTCTATGTTACACTTTGTGAATTATCATTGAACATCCTTACATTGAATATTTGATATCACTTCATAATCTATCTTGTATATTGCTACTCCTTTGAAGAATGAATCATTTGACTCTATGTAGCAATAGTAATCATCTTTGATATCCTTTGATAGTATTAAATTGCAAAGTCCATGTTAGTTTTATCACCTTCATACTCGAGGACGAGTATAGGTTAAGCTTGGGGATGTTGATGCATGTAAAATGCATACATGAACTTTGCATTATATTACTTATATTTCAATCATATTTGCATCATATAAGGGTTATATCATTGTTTTATATTGATTTTGGGAATATTTCATTGTTTCCCTATTTTTCTGGAATTAACCCTGCACAGGCAGAAAACCCTATTTTCTATATTTTGATGTTTCAGGGACCCAAACGACGTCCAAATGACCTGAAATTTACGAGCATCAGTTTTTGGAAGGAACAAAGCGTGGGAGCGAAGGAAGCGAACAAACGGAGGCCCGAGGGCCAAGGAGTGGGCCCACGCGGCCAGATTCCTTGGCCGCGTGGGACCCATCATCTGGGCCTCGTGGCTCCGTTGCCGTCGATCTTTTTTCCCGAGCCTCCGTCTTGACCTAAAAACGACTATAAAAATAGTCCCCGACGCCTTCGGAAAGGAGCGCCGCAGAAACACAGAAACCACGAAACAGAGACCTGGAGTTGCAGATTGGAGGGGGAAAACTCCGGCGGGGCGCTGCCGGCGTGGTCTCCATCTTCTCCAACGACTTCTCCACCGTCTCCATGATGAAGAGGGAGTAGTCCACCCCTGGACTATGGGTTTGTGGAAGTAACTTATGTATCTCTCCTCTCTTGAGCTTCACTAATTAGTACCGTATGAGCTGCTGAACATGATTACGGTCATCTATGTAATACCTTTGTGGTGGATCTTTTTATGAGTTAATATATGTTTGAGATTGCAATAGTTTTGTTTCAGTTATGAAAGTAGATGCATATTATGTACCCCGTTCTTGTTTACTTGTTTGATCAAGCATGTGTATGAGAGCGTGTGAGGGGGAACGTGTGCATTAGTTGGAGTAACGGGGGGTGGCTAGTGCGGTGAACGTGAGAGAAAGTTCCGCGATCCACTTGGGTTTTTACCTTACTTTGTTGCCTCACTAGGGATAAAAAAAATACCTTGCTACCGGAGATGTGGGTGTGACCATTGCCACTACTCCATGACTAGATCTAGCATGTTCTTATTTTAACTTCATGTCATGAACTTAATGCTATGCTCTGATTTATCTTAATTACTAAGGTGTTATGATTTAGTTCGCATCTTGGTGGAGTATAAGAGAGATTAATAAACAAAAGATCTCTATGTTAGGACGTGATGCCCATATAATTAGTAACTTGTCATGAAACCTTTTTGTTGCAATCTCATATGTCAATTCTAGTGTTCCATTGTCTACCACTTTATTAAAGAGAGAGTGCATTTGTGAAACCATGAACCCCGGTCCATTTTTAATCATAAGAAACACCTTTCCAACAACTTTTATCCACTTTACATTTTCTGCCATTTAAAAATCCGAAAATACAAAAACACTTTTACATCTTGCATTCACAATACAAAACCCAAAAATATCATCCATCATTGTTTCCACCATCCTTGCATATTTATTTATCATCATTGCATATTTATTTACTGTTTTGCATTCATTTTATTTTGATATCATTCTCACACCTTGTGCTTGACAACCACTTGGTGAGGTTGAGGGCCAAAACAATTTACTTTGTTTTGTAGGTTTTCAAGAGAAGGATAAGAAGATAAATCTTTCACTACTGATTCCCCGAGAGTTCGATATTAAACCCTCGAGTCACCCCTCGTGGGGAAAACCGTCTTTCCTATACTATACACTCTGCACTTGGAGTCTCAACCTAACCCATATTCTTTTGACGCCGGTAACTACGTCAAGGGCCATCATATTCGCATGTATATTCATAGTATAGATCTTGGAGCGTTGCGTAGCATGTTGAATGAAAATTTTAAATTTCCGTTGCGCAAGCGCAACCCAACATCACGAACACGAGAAACTGGGGCAGCAGCAAAAACATGAACAAAAAGGAAAAGAAATGAAAGCTATGGCGAATCGACAAGCGACGACGACCCGCAACCGCTGCGTCCTCCGATTTTGTCCCACCACGCTCCAAGCATTCCGATTCGTCCAGTACCAAGCAACACCTACAAGAGGAGCATCGTCGACACAACGGCATGATACTTATTATGTGGTTGCACATTTCCATTATGTACTTTCTATGGGAGCCGGTGCTGCCCGGACCAGCGTACTGGTTCTAGGGTTTTCCCCGGCACCGGAGTATAGTAAACTGGGCTGCCCACGACGCCCTCCAACAAGGAATGGCGTCACCCAAAGGCGGCACCGCGTCGGTGTCAGACGAGCCGACCAAGATTTCTCCCGAGCCCCCGACACAGAAACACCAGGACACAACCGGAGCACCACCACCATCTTCACCACCCACCATGATCTTGCAGTCGTCATCGTCGTCTCTTCACGAACACCGGTCTGGGGCCTGCAAGACGGAGCAAACAACAGCACTGGAACGACGGACAACAACATCGCAACCTCGCGGGAGGGAACAACCTCCACCACCCAGAGGCGGTAGTCGACCGGACGGAGCATCAGAAGCACACCAGGCCCACGCTGGCCCGGCCGTACCTAAACAGGCCCGTAAAGCTTCCTTCGCCCCGCTGCAACGGGCATGATGCAGCACCGTCGTCCCCTGTTCTTGCGCCTTCGTCGCCGCCGTCAAACACAGGAAGCGTCGCAGCAGCAGGCGAGTCGGCCCGCCCAAGCCCAGATAGGGCCCAGATCTGGGCCGGGAGGCCACGTCCGTGCCGCACCGCGCGCGCCCACAGCGCCCCGCCAGACGTCGGCCCCATCGCGCCAGTGCCACTCGGAGGATCCCGAGCCATAGCCTCCCGAAGCGCACCGCCGCCAGAGCAAGCACGGCCCCCGACCCGCTCGCAGGGACGCGGGGAAGAGCAGTCCACCGCCACCGCGGCCGCCCGGGCACGGCCCGGCGACCCAAGCCGGCGCGCGACGAGGGAAGAGGGATGGAGGTGGGGTTTGGGCCGGGTACGGTGACGGTGCTCCGTCGCCCTCGGGCGAGAGGAGCGCGAGAGGGGAGGGGTGCAACTCGCTATACATGCCATTCCTATATAGGAAATATCTCTTCCACTAGCAAAGCACTATCTATAAAAATATCTTCCACTCACTAATATAGATGAAGCATGCACCACTGTAATCGGTAACCAACAATAACATGACACATCGGCTAGGTTAATGGCTTAGTGCACAGACTGCTACGCAGGAGAAGATCGACATGCTAGATAGAAAAGGCTCGGTCGGCATAATTGAGTAACCCCACGTAGGTTGTTGAGAGCAAAAGGTCACGCACCCTCCTTTGCTTGGCACCGGAGCCAATGGCCTACGAGATCCTCGTCCAGGGATGAAGACAAGAATCGTACGGTTGGCGTGAGGTGTCCTGGCCAGATATACTGTACGTGTCGGTGCATATAACTCTCGCGGAAGAGATGCGCGCATCAGCAACGGCTTCTAAGTTCTAACTTGAAGATGCCGAATCCAGATTTCGAAAGGAAAAATGATTCGAATGACTTGTAAAAATTTATCGCCGATCTATCCCAAAAATCAAACAGTGCGTGCCCGTGAAGGCATATAAATCCGACGCCGTACAGTAATTTTACGAGAACTAAAGTTGATTAGTAATAAGATCAGTGATTGCTTTATGAAATTACTCCAGTAGAGATGAAACACTTGATGCTAAGGCGAAGCATAGCGTTCGTTCATAATGCCTCACCGTGGCATGCATCTCGGCCGGCCGCCGCCGTCCATGCATGCAACCAGCAGTAGTCATGCACACGTAACACTCGGCGCGGACGCAAGCGAAGCCCCCGACCACAACGCCACCGGCGGGATCAAGCTATACTGCCTACGGCGCACAGCTAGCACTCCGGGGTGGCGATGGAGTGCTGCAACCGTAGCTGCTCGTAGAACCTCTGGATGAAGTCGTCGCACTCGGCGTCCACGCGCTCGTTGCTGCCGCCCTCCGGCACTACCGGAACGGCGAGTCGGTGACGCGCAGCGGCCGAACGCCGGCGGGGCTGCGGCCCAGGATCCACGCCACCATCGGCGACGGTGTCGCCGTCGCCACACCGGCCACCGCCGGCGTGGCCCTTCCGGACTCGACGTCAGCGCTCATCCTCTCGAACGCGCGCGCCACCGCAGCGGCGTCCAGGCCTCCGTAGTCGCCACGGCCTCCTGCTCCGCCGCCGCGCCCGCCTCGGCCCTTGAAGGGGAAGAGCCCGTAGTAGGACTGCGGGTACGACGGCGTGGTGGTGCAGCTGAACTCCACCTCCCGCGCGCGGTGCCCGTAGAACGACGCCATGGTGGAAGTGGAGGATGAGGCGATGTGGTGGCCGGCCGCGCCGGCGGGGTGGGCGAGGAGGCCGCGGAGCGCACGCCCAGCGAGCTTGCCGCGGCCGAGGAGGAGGTGCACGTCCATCATGAGGCGCTTCCGGCCCAGACCGCGGCGCAGCATGTGGCACACGGCGAGCACGACGTGCCACAGCCGCCGCGCCATTCCGGGCTCCATGGGCCGCCGCGCCGGCGTCGTCGCGAGATCCATTAGTTTAACGTAGTTATCTGAACTGGAAGCCCTCTCCTGTGCCCACGGGTGTTGATGCAAAGCAACAAAGATAAACAGATACACCTGACAGGTTAAGGGCGTAGTGTGAGAGAGTGGTTAGCTTAATGGATGAGCTTATCTAGGGGTGATGGAATGAGCAGGCAGGGGGAGGAGGGGAGGAGGTTTATAGGGAAAGAAAAGCTTCAACGGCCCCCACTGAAACACAACTTAATATGGAAGCAACGGTTTAGTACTTTACTGTAACTTATATATTGTGGCCACTTGTTTCAGCTTGGGCTTGAGGACGCCGTTGCTATATAGCTGTTGTTCATGTTGGCATTGGTTCCTTGCTGATCTCTCAAGTCTCAACAAGAAATACTAATTAATGTATTAGTATATATGGTGGCTCGATTATCGGTTATACTTGTTGATCTTGCTTAAGGTTTGGTTTGACGACGATTTCTACCGACGAAAGTACCTGGCTTGACAAGGTCCCCTTTTTTATGTCTCTCTTGATCCTTTTGTTGGTGTGTAAGAATGTGAAACTGATACAAGGAACTAAAATGAGTCAAATGTGGGAGTTAACTTCCAAAGCGTCTCCGCACTGTTAAGTCTTGAAGGTATGACTTTTGGTGAATGCCGATGCACTTAACCTTGTCGTTGGAGCAAATTTTGAGCGCGGTGAGAATGGCGGCAGCCGGAAAAAACGACATTGAACAGGTCAATGATCTGGGAAGATAGAAGAAACAGTAGTATATATATCTACATCTCCTACCTCTTTTGACAGGTCAATTCAAAATGTTTGGAATTTTAGTTGGATTTATTTTTAGTTTAACTTTGTTATTTTCGTAGTTTGATGCATGGATTTTACTAGGATTATCTTATCGATCTGAGGACTGACCATTTGATGGTTTACACTAGCTACATGCATTTATCTTCTAATGAAAGGCTTAAAGCAAAAAAAGTAGTACTCCCTCCGTTTATTTTACTATGCGTTCTAGCTTTTCTAAGAATTTCCCTTTTACTTTGCGTTCTGGAATCTTTGCCACTTGATTCCCTAATTTGCCCTCACAATTAGTCTTCAGAAGCACTAAATATCTCCATAAATCACTCGCTTTCCCTTTGTTCCTCTCGTGGAGAGTATAGCGCACGCAGAGATGGAATTTAATGGGGGAGGAGGTGAGCTCACGTAGGCCAATGCATGCAAGTCTTTTATAGCTAACGGCTGCCATTATTTTCTGGCCAGCGTGCACGACACCAGGAATAATTCGGTCAATCAACTCCCTAATTTAGCTCCTCCGAAGCTTTACTTGGTATGCGTGTTTACCCCGGAACGCATAGTAAAAATAAACGGAGGGAGTATATATTTCGCAGAGATATCTTGTATATATCAACAAACATCCCAATATATATGTTCTTGTAAACTCAGTCAGCAGACAAGCTATATGACGCATTCTCATGGATCTTGGTCAAAAGACAAAATACACAACGCCCGTTTCGTGCTTTGTGTTTAGCAAAAGCTAAACTTAAATACCTTACGGAGCAAGTGAGGAATTTATTTTCTTCCTTTTCCCTTTCCTTACTTGGTTGCTTGTATTCTTTGATTTCTTGGCTTTGGCTAAAGCGTAGTCATCGATCAGCTCGGAGCTCAAGGCCATGACCATGGCTTTCCAAAGGCTGATGCTACTTTTAGTGTGTGGAATTACAGTTGTGTGTACTGCTGGCCGGTTACCTTGCCTAGACTTTGAGACTGCTTGAAGTAATTAACAATGTTTGGAATGGGAGAACTTTTTGAGATACTTGGGCATGGGGTTCCAGATTACTGCCCTAAATCAAAAGGTAAGTCCAGCTTTAGTCGACGGTAACAGTAACTTGGTGACTTGAGAGGTACTCCCTCCATTTTTTAATACTAGATCATTTAGGTGCGCGTTGCCGCGCCCGTCCATTAGGTAAATAATTATAAAATTATGTGCTACCATTTATTCACAAGAAATAATGATAAATTTTGTACACAATTGTTTTGGTAAAGCACACAAAAGACATGCTACTGTTCCCAAAATATGGGAATGGAAGTCTATCTCAATATCCCTGATCTCTAAAATCATGCATAGTGAAATGTTTTTTTTTTTTTGAAGCGTTGCATAGTGAAATATGAAGTCCATGCTTATTGAAATGTGAAGTCCAGATACCATTAACTCAATAGTCCTCGACTATAAATGTAAAAGATCAATCATGGATAAAATGTGGTAGCCTATTTGAATATATAACCTGGATTGATTAGAAAATTTGACATATACATGTTGAATCAAACACCAGTACTAACGGGAGTAGTTGTTCTGTCCATCACAGGTTGATCTAAAAGATGTACTTCCTCTTTCACTTCCACATGCTTGTATAACTATAAATTAAAGCTTAAAACATTACAGAGACCTCTTGTGCCCATAAGCACTTCCTTGATAAACTTCTGACACACACGCGCGCCTGCGTCGCCTGACCATTACCAGCAATGGTTGCCACGTAGGTCCAGCAGCCGAATTTCCAACAGCATAAAGAACATATGCACACATAATAACCTGCATTGGAAAAAAATTGTCTTTAATCTTTCTCAAGTATGCAACTTTCTCAACCTACAAATCAGTGCTACCTTATATAGTAGCTGGATTGTAGGAATACGAATATTAAAAGGAGAGCCTCAAACTGGATCTAGAAAATATGGTGGCACTATTTCCTAGAAATATGAAATGATAACGCATAAGCACCTTATCTCAAGTGCAGGATAAGATCATATGTTATTTGCATAGTGCACCATGTGTTCCTGCCATCAAACAACTAAGCCAATCATATGTGCAAATTTTTTATTGCATAAGGAAAATAACTGCACCCTGGAAGAACTTGGCTTGTGCTACAACTATGGATACAATGAACGGCCGAAGCGTATTTTACCTCATCGCTATTTCATATTCTGAAGACAACTTGATGAATTCAGAACCTTCGGATTCAAGTCATAAGATAGCACATTTCTTCCATAGTACGTCAAATCCATGAGAAACTGAATGAAATGCATATATAAGCAGAGATTTAGCAAATCTTAGTACGTCACATGAAGAATTTGGAGTATGAGTTGAAAGCAATAGTTGGATTTGCCAGCTTTCCTATTGGAACCATGTCATGGACATGGAGCAATGCCATCCCCAATTCAGCATCACCGATAACCCTAGAAATAATCCTCAAATTATAAAGAATCAACAGCAAGTTAGTGCATGTAGGATTCTGAAATGCAAGATGTTACAGGAGCGATGCATTAGCAGCTGGGAGGTAACGCTCGCTGCCGCATCAGCTCAATACCATCAATGAGTAGCGAGGTATCGCTTCCTGCCGCATTAGAACGCATGGGAAATCGATGCCTCCTCCATGGACCAGCCCACTTCTGATCCGATGCACGGGTCGCATGAGGTTGAGCACCCGGGCACATCGCCTGGGTGTTGCCGCTCGACGCATCGCATGGCTTATCCTCTGCCGCATCTGTGGGCTAGTTGAGGTTAGCTTTATAAATTTATAGAATCAGACCTTTATGTTTTTTTTTGACAAAATTGAGCCATTAATGTACATTTTGTTCTTGGTGCCCAACTAATTTGAAACAAAAGCTGGATTGAAATACATAGATCACAAAAACCCCAGTACATCAGGTTCTATTACTTATGTGCATTTTGCTCTACTGTCCAATAACTTGCTCCGGACAGCAAAAAGACAGCCGGCAATAGTATGATATTAATTATACACATAGACTGTGGCATGAAATACATATTATAGGAACAAGAGTAAGATAACTTAAAATACATGTCTCGATGGAATTTTGTATAATATCTCGTGTGGAATGATCTACCATGTGAAATTTCAGACCAGTCACCAAATCAAACTGGTGAACCACAATCGCCACCAAAAAATTATGTGCTATTCTGCAGAAAAAAGAAAGGTGTAATATGGTAATGGTTTACCTCACACAAGGCTTTGGAAAGATCGTCCACTGCCAATACAAGACATCCATACTGAAGTACAATAAAGTAACCTATCAGTAAGCACTAAGTAGTAAGAGCGGATGCGACGAATACTAAATTTATTCACCTCCGGTTGTTTGCTCTTACTCTGATAGGTGCTGCAACCCTGACGTTGTAGTGCCTAATTCAAGGGAAAGAATAGTGCAATATCAAATTGGTGTGCAAGAAAATGTAGTGACCACTATGGGTTATGATATGCTAACACAAACAAATGAGTTGCACTGAGGTGAATAAATAAAACAGTCAGACAGTGGATCTACGTACTTGGGAGAATCACTTGCAATGTCCGAAATGAATTTTTGAGCAGCTACAGCAACCAGCCCTGTTCTGCAGAGCGTGAAATATCCACACTAAAGAAGGAACATGTCATTTGTGTGGACCAGGTTGGAATCTGTAAATTGTCTCGGATCGGAACAAAAAAAGGTGCCAAAAGAACCCTTTAATTATATCTCTAGTATGGCCAGGCTTAAGAAATTACAGCTAAGATGATCATAGAGCAGCGATGGGATCTCAGCTAAACTACCGATTCAGCAATCGAGTTTTATTGGAAGCAAAATTAAAGGCGTAAGGAGCACTTACAGTGGTAGGCCCGTGCAGTGAAAGCCGCTGTGGCCGAGGTAGTGCTCCTCCAGCTCGTCCGAAAACTGCCACCCCACGGAATCAAACATAGAAATCAGCAGAACAAGGGGATTAGGACAGACGGTGGCTTGGCATACAGTCGGGGTGTAGTGGACGAGGAAGGAGAAAAAATCGGTGAGTACGACGACGGCCTCGTCCTCGTGCCGCCCGTCGCTGACGCCTCTCTCCGGTCGTGGCTGCTCGCTGCGGCGCTGCCGCTTTACCGACAGGAAAGCCACCGATTGGAGGCATGTGGCGCATGGGACGGGTGACCCGCCACTTCCACCAGCCTCTTCATTCCCGATCCTGCATGAACTCCTCGCTCCCGATCCGCCATCAACCTTCTCGCTCAGGTCGCCTAAATCATTCGGGGAGGGGAGGAGGCGCCGCGGAAGAAACGCGACAGGGAGGAGGCGCTCGTTGACTCTTTTTTTTTCACAGCGCGATCGTAAGCTGGTACGTTGCTGGGCCTCTGCGCTTAGCCGGCCCAAATGCACCACGAAAGCCCGATTTGATGCCCGAGCAGCGTTCTCAGGGATAATCGGGCCAGTGCGGGATTGCAGTCCAATCGAACGGCCAAAAACGAGTGAAGAAGAAGATCGGACGGCCAAAATTGCGCCAGACGTGAGAGTGACTGGTTAGCCTCCTAGATGGCTCAGTTTTAATATCCTAATAAAATGTTTTAGGTCTCTCACATGTTGACTAGGTGCGTACTCAAATGAGTGACATACATACTAAAACATGTCTAAATACATGTAGATACATATGAATGTAGATAAAAACTAAAACATCTTATATTTAAAAACGGAGGGAGTAGCGTCCCACATGCATTCATGTCAGATACTTTGTGTGGATCTCAAATACAGCAATATTACATATATTTCTTCATTGGGGCATGTCCAATTAATGGGTAGCCCTAGGGGTGCTGCCCGCAGGTCCAGCTTGGCTCCGGTGGAAGGAGGCATGGTCAGGTGATGACATGTAGGTGTCATCCTCAGCAGGAGGTGGCCTCTTGGCCGGCAATTCCAAAGTGAGGAGATAGAGGCCGGCAATTCCAAAGTGAGGAGATAGAGTAAGAAAGATGAGAGAGAAAGAGAAACCAATTGTACAGTTGGACCGGTAAATATGCTTTGAATCATAGGTGTAGATACACCCACTATTTAAAAATTACATTTTAAAATGTCAAAAAGTTCAAACAAAAATTTCAGGTGTATAAGTGAACATTCTATGTTTGCGCACAAAGTTCCGCGAGAAAAATACATGTTTTGTGACTTGTGAAAAAAGATAAATTTCAGTGCTACAAAATAACTTTTCACGAGATTTTTTTAAATATTTTTAAGCGAAACTTAGTGTGCAAACATAGAATGTTTGTATGTACAGCCGAAATTTTTATTTCAAATTTTGGACATTTTAAAATGCATTTAAAATATATTTTCTACAATAAGTGCATCTAGACCTACGAGTTAAAGCAGCGTGTCGAGTCGGACCCTCCTAATCACGCGCGGAAGGACCAATCCGTGTGCGCTGCGAATGATCAGTTGGCCCCATTTTTGAAATAGTTGGATAACTTTGCACCCGCAACTCATGTAGTTGGAGCGGAGTATACTTACCTCGTATAGAAATTCTTCGTTTGTTATGTCATCCAAATATTTCTGTTACACAAAAGCACAAGGATATAAAAGGAAAAAAGGCGGTTATCATGCATGCAAACGCTCTACAAAATCTATACATTCTTGGCATATGTCCAGTCTAAATCACAATACATGCACCAAAAATCGACGATACAAGCAAATCAAACTGCCACGTCAGATTTCGTATGGATTTCGATTAATACTCCCTCTTTTCCTAAATATAAGATGTTTTAGCTTTTATCCTCTTGTTCGTATGAATTAGAAGATTAGAAATTGAGAGAGAAAACAGACTGGGAGAGACACTTTGGGAAGAACAGAGAGCTCACAGGGCTCCCCTCCATCCATTTCCTTTTATTACACCATTTCACACTTTAGTCCCTCCTCGTTGGAGGTATTACACAAGAGTGTACACATCAACACTCCCCCTCAAGATGGGGCGAATATATCGATGAGTCCCATCTTGCTACATCCGTTACAAAACATTTGTATGCCTAAACCTTTGGTTAGAACATCGGCCACTTGATCTCCAGATCGAACATGTATGAGTTGAAGGAGTCCATCGTCCAATTTTTCCTTGATAAAGTGTCGATCAATTTCGATATGTTTTGTTCGGTC
Organism: Poa pratensis; assembly: GCA_947311845.1. Lineage (NCBI taxonomy): Eukaryota > Viridiplantae > Streptophyta > Magnoliopsida > Poales > Poaceae > Poa > Poa pratensis. The sequence continues at coordinate 9,101,431 of CAMZMU010000104.1, read as the reverse complement.
ATGTTGGACTTGATTATTTGCTATGTCAACAGCAGCTTTGCTATCGCCCTCAATGACAAAGGTATGCCACAATATAGGTGAAGTTCGTTCAACAATATCTTCAGCCAAATTAGCTCACAAACACCTAATGCCATGGCTCTATATTCTGCTTCAGCTGTTGATCGAGATACTACAGTTTGTTTCTTACTTCTCCAACTCACCAAATTCCCCCCTACATATGCACAATAGCCCGTTGTGGACCTTCTATCATCCAAGCAACCTGCCCAATCAGCGTCTGTGTGTCCCTCAATATTAAGATGACCATGAGGACTAAATAGTATGCCTTTTCCTAGACACCCCTTCAAGTATTGGAGGATTCTACAGACAGCATCCATGTGCCCCTTTCGCGGGTTATGCATATATCTACTCACAATACTCACAACATATGTAATATCTGGTCTTGTATGTGATAGATAAATGAGTCGACCCACTAACCTTTGATATTGGCTCCTGTCCACTTGCTCACCTGCCTCAGATTGTAGCCGATGGTTTTGCTCAATGGGAGTGGGCATTGGTTTGCAATTTAACATCCATGTTTCAGATAACAGATCAAGAACATACTTCCGTTGTGAAAGATATATCCCTTGGGCAGAGTAGGCAACTTCTATTCCAAGAAAATAACCTAATTTTCCCAAATCTTTCACTTCGAAGGATTCAGCCAGCTTCCATTTTATCCTAGAAATTTCATCCTCGTCATCTCCAGTGATCACAATATCATCAACATAAACACTCAATATAGTGACCTTCCCATTATCATGCTTGAAGAACAAAGTATGATCAGCATTGCTTTGTTTATATCCCAAAGTAGAAACAACTCCTTTGAGTCTACCGAACCAGGCCCTTGGTGATTGTTTGAGCCCATATAGAGATTTCTTCAATCGATAAACCTTCCTACTGTTTGATCAGTACCAAAACCAGGAGGAATCTCCATGTATACTTCCTCTTGAAGTTCGCCATGTAGAAATGCATTTTTTACGTCCATATGAAACAATTTCCAACCTTTATTGGCTGCACATGAGACAAGAGTTCTGATTGTAGTCATTTTTGCAACAGGTGCAAATGTTTCATCGTAGGCAATGCCATATGTTTGACTATACCTTTGGCCACTAATGAGCCTTGTACCTTTCTACTGTACCATTTGGTGTTTCCTTCACTGTAAACACCCATTTGCATCCAACTGCTTTCTTTCCAGGAGGAAGAGTAACCAATTCCCATGTATCATTCTTCTCTAATGCTCCCAATTCTTCAAGCATTGCTGCCTTCCATTTTGGATTCCGTTTTGCTTCCTCCCAATCTCGAGGTGCTAGTGCAGACGAAGCTAAAGATGCCACAAAATTCTTGTACCTATCTCCAATACGGTTATATGAAACATAATGCGATATGTCATAATCTTTTAGCCTTTCAGGTAGTTTGCCAGATGTAGACCGTGACGACTTTCTCTGAGCAATAGGGACATTCAAGTCCTCAATAGCTTGAATAGGGTCGGGTATTACCTCCTCTATATTATGCTCCCCCTGGGCATGTTGCTCATCAACATGTGGTTGTTCTATTTGAGGAGGTACCTGCACATTATCATGTATGTGGTCATTGGGAATATCACCTTCTTGTGGGTCATTTGTCAAATAATCATTGTCATCGTTTCCATGATTCGTAGCAGCGTCTTGCATTCTGTCTCTCTGTGATAACTGGACTTATCGGTACATGAATTGGTATAGTCCCGATCACCACATTTTGCGGTTGTTGTGCTTCAGCCCGTGCATTGTCCTCCATGCGTGGAACTAAGTCTGACAAATCTGGTACTTGACCATAAAATGGCTCCGACTCTCTGAAAGTCACATCCATAGAGGTGAACATTTTCCTTTTAGATGGACACCAGCACCTGTACCCCTTTTGGGTGCTAGAGTAGCCCACAAAAATACATTTTAGTGCCCTTGGATCTAATTTTCCAACTGCAGGTCGATGATCATGCACAAAACAGACACAACCAAATACTCTAGGTGGCACAACATATGAGTTTTTGCCTATAAGGCACTCTAACGGTGTCTTCTTGTCCAATATTCTGGATGGCATCCGATTCATCAGATAGGCTGCAGTTTTAACCGCCTCACTCCACAAAAACTTTGGAACATTCATCTAAAACATTAAGCATCGGGTAACCTCTAATAGATGCCTATTTTTCCTTTCAGCTACTCCGTTTTGCTCCGGAGTATTAACACAAGTCGTTTGATGTATAATTCCATAAGATGAGAGGTATTCCTCAACCTGATGGTTCACATATTCCGTGCCATTGTCAGATCTAAGTACCTTTACTCGTGCATCATACTGATTCATCACCATCTTATGAAAATCTTCAAGGCAAGAATAAACCTCAGTTTTGTTCTTCATGACGTAAAGCCAAGTGTATCTACTAGAGCAGTCAATAAATGTGACAAACCACCGATGACCACTCAAGGATGTAGTTTCACATGGTCCCCACACATCTGAATGAATTGTATGAAATAACTCATTGCTTCTCATACCTGAATAAATATATGACGATCTAGTATTTGCCAATTCGCATGTGTCACAGACTAGCATCCTCTTGTCGACTGCTTTGAACAAAGAAGTATACATCAACTCGAGCGCTGAGAATGATAGGTGCCCCAAACGTTTATGATGGAGTAGAATTTCATCCACATGGCTTCGAGATAGAACAGAGGCGAGAGCAGTATCAACAACATTTTGTCTAAAATAGTATAAGCCACTTCTCACTATTCCCACACCAAGTACTCTTCCTGTTTTCAATTGTCGAAACAAACACCACTTTGGGGAGAAATGTGCAATACAACTTAACTCCTTTGTTGCTGCACTAACAGAGAGCAGATTTACTGGAAATGATGGAACATGCAACACTGATGAAAGATTCATAGTAGGGCTGCACTTCACTACTCCAGTACCTGATATGGGTTGCGAAGATCCATCAGCTAACTTGACGTCCTCCTTTCTCCCAATGACAGGAGTATAATTTTGCAATAGTTTATCTGACCCTGCCATGTGTCGAGAGGCACCCGAGTCTATCAACCATAAGTCACTAGTCGAGGACGAAGTGTTCATCTCAGCCTTTACCATGTTTTTGGCTTCAATAGCAGCATCCTTTACTAACTTCCACAATTCATATTCATCGTAGCTCATGAGAACAGGAACCAAACCCTTCTCACTTGCCATACTAAACAAACTCTCCACACTTACTTTGTTACTATTCCTGCCATTATCCATGTCGTGGCCATTAACTGAATTCTTCTCTCTTGTCTTTCCACGGAGATCCTAGCAAAAGGCTCTTACATGTCCCTTAAGTCCACAATACTCGCATTCCATCACGCCCTTATGTGGCTTCAATACAGGTGACATTCTGCTGCTAAACCTTTCAACAAACACCTTATGTACAGAACCAAGGGAAAACAAGCCAGCTCAATATCTCCACCGTGCTTGAGTAAGACAACAAGATACCAACAAGAATAGGACACGGATCAAAGCAGTACTCTTCAGCATCCAAATGAACAGCCAGACTAAGATTTTTTTAGGGAATATCACATTAACCCTTGAGATTCACGGAAGATTCACATAGGCTAAAAAGAGAACACTTTCTGGTCGATTCCTTCTCACGTTAGCTTGCTGCAGCTGAGGACGAAGGGGACAGGAAGGATCGCTCTGATACCATCTTGTTCGTACAAGGAATTAGAAGATTAGAGATTGAGAGAGAAAACAGACAGGGAGAGACACTTTGGGAAGAACAGAGAGCTCACAGGGCTCCCCTCCATCCATTTCCTTTTATTACACCATTTCACACTTTAGTCCCTCCTCGTTGGAGGTATTACACAAGAGTGTACACATCAACATATCCACATTCACATGCATCTACATGTATGTGGACATGTTTTAATATGTATGTACACTTACTTAGGTTTATACCTAGCCAACATTTGAGCTAGCTAGAACATTCTTACATTGTGGAACAGAGCGAGTATATCTGATCCATCATATCCAAAGCCAAAGGAAAGCAGTTGTGGATTTTATATGAAACGCTGGAGGCCAATTAGACGTGCGTGGTGTAGTAGGTTTGGGTGCGTGGAAATGCAAGTTGTATATGGTGCTCCCCAACATGGCGTCCCCTTTGGTGGTGGTCGAAATCGAAAACAAAGCGACTGTAATCAAAGCCAAGCCACAACACAGACAAAAGCCAACCCACGGCCCCTAATTTTATGCACTTTTGCCAAACCTGGCCTCTTTGCTTTTCTCCTCCAACTATAGTGGGCTGCGGTTTAGCAACCTTAGCTAGTAGTATTACTTGGCCAATGGCGACTATTTCATAGCTCCACCCATGGCGGGTGCCGAGGTTTATTCAGTGACGCTCCATGGATCGAGCTCTTACGACCTGTCGTGGCAGGTTGGCAGCCACGGATGCTAGCTGGAACGACGATCTGGCTGGGAAGACGACCCTGTCACTACGCCATGTCGTCAGGGTTTTGGGCAGCAATGTCTAGGAACGAAGATGTGTTGTCTTCGCCGCTTTACTTGGCACTATGCTTAGGTGGCAGTAAAAAGGAAAAAAAATCAATAGGGACTTGTACTTTTCAGCGCAATGTGTGCAGGCCATATGCATGATCTGGGCGTAGTAGTGGTGAATTTTTTGATATAGCTAGTACCGTTAAATTTGCACCTCATATATACGTGCGCACTGTGTGCGACTCTTGTGCTCACTTCTTCCATTGGTTACGTACTCGCTTGATCGTTTTCACACAAGGTGCTGTGAGTTCTGACCTTGTGAAGCAAGAACTTCAATTTTGGCGACCATGAGATCTACTTTCTTGGTTTGGCCTTTACGAAAAGAAGGCATGAAGAAGAGAGCAAAGGTATAAAGCAACATGCTCGCGGTTCTGTTTCTTGATGCTGCTATGTGATCATCCCTGGTTTTCGATTGAGGAGTCCAACCATACAGCCAAATTCCGAAGCAACAAATAGGATCTTCGTAATGTTCAGTTATTTAACTATTCTTCGTGAGATGGTTTGATGGCACTACTAGCAGCTTCGAGTGATATGTTTAATGTTTAAATATGTGCCATATAATGCAATTTCACTCAGCAAACAAAGTAGTGGTTATTCTTCTGCCATGCATTAGCATTCTTCCTGCAAGAACGTAGTTCTTGTCATGTACGGACTACGGAGTAGTAGATATATACTGAGGAAAAGAATAAATTGTCGTACTGTTTAGCTAGCTGTTCGATTGTGCTTATCCATAGACTGTACTTTGGTAATGACACATCTGGAGATAAAATAACAGGGCCACCTTTGCTCTTTTTGAAAGTATTTTCTGGTGCACACTGCTTTCTGTCTTGCTTTTCCCTATCTGAGACTAACTTACTACAACACTAAGCTCCTCCTGCGGTGGGTTTGGTTGGGCCTGTCTTTTCTTCATCCACTAATTGCGCACTTAGCCAGGCATAATTGGGACTTAGTTGTACTATGTCATATATGCAATTATGACCTTATGACTATAAATATCATGTTCTGGTACACTGAAAAAACATAGCTAACTTGGTTTGGCAAGGCCACACACACGAATTCCTCAGGTTGTGGGGGCATTGTTAATTACTAACTTTCACATTCAAAATCTCAAAGTACTTGCATAGATTCAGGATCTCATTGTGCTCTCTCCACTAGTAAAAAGAAGAAGGAACAGGCTGCCATCTTTATTTCATATACATAGATATCCTTCTAGCTTCTTTAATAAGTTTTTTCTTTCTAGCTAGTTAGGCAAATGATGAGGCCAAACTAATATTTTCTATAATGGCGAGCTAGTTATATGGAGTACATATTGTGAGCAATTCTATGGTCCTTGGGAGGTAAAACTAGTACTCCCTCCATTTTTTCAATGTATTTCTTCTTCTAAGGTGTAATAGTATTTTGGAAAGTAAAGCTTAACTATCTTTGATCGAAATTTAGGGAAAATTAAAATAATTAAACGTTAATTTAGCCCTCGTAAAATATTGCCAATTTTAATTTAGATCCCTCAACTCTGAGATGATACATGTTTTACCTTTAACTTTTAGTGGCAGAAATTGGTCTTTGACAAGTGGTATTAGCGATGCATTGGATGTGCTTCCGCCACAATTACTAGCCCTTGGGAATTAAAATATAAAAAATCATGTCAACACACATTTATAAATTTTAAAAGTTTGTGTTAATGAAAAATTATTAATTCGGAAAACTAGATATATTCAAAACACGTCACTACAAAATCCTATAATTTTAAATCGATAAAAATATAAGATAGAAAATCATAAAGAAAAAATAGAGAACCCGCAAAGACTATATTCATTCATGAAATCATACTTCCTGGTTTTTCATTATTGTTTCTAACTTAAATCATCTATGAATTCCTTGAGTGCCATAAATGTTTGACAATATTATAATACATAGGATGATGTGTCACAAAATAATTATCCCCTCAGTGAGATTTCGTATAATTTTTGTCTAGAGTCACATCATGTAAAGTTTTGCCCAAATTTATAGAAAAAATATCGACATATTTTTTAATAAGCTTGACTTTTCTGGTCAACTTGACTATGGTTTTCACTTATAATATGTATGTAAAATTAGTATAAAACATATGAAAATAAAAATATTCTGCAAGACAAATATACCGATACTCTTTGTATAACCTCAATCCATATACTTTGGTATATATTGCTTAAATTTTTGGATGGACTAAGTAGTGAAAGTTTCTGCTTCTTTCTGAATCGGCGTTTTGGCACCTGGAAAATATGTGCCACCGGTTTTCAAAATGCATATTGAATCATTTTGGAACATCAAAAAATTTCAAAAACAATTTTCTGGTGTACAACTCGACATTCTATGTCCTCGCAATGTTTGGTTCACGAAAAATCGATATTTTTTGTGTTGTGTGTAAAAATACAAATTTTGGTGCTAAAAAAAGATTATCACGTGACCTATTTTCGTATTTTTTATATAGACAACAAAAAATGTCGGTTTTCCGCGAAATTTGGCGTAAGCACATAGAATGTCGAGATGTACATGCCAAAGTTTTGTTCCCGTTTTTTTGTAACATTTCAAAATATTTTTTTCCCGTTGAGAGGAGCATATGCACCTGGGAGCCATAGTTAGTATTTGCTTCTTTTAAACCTTCTTTCTTCTCGTTTGTTAGAGATAAGAAAGCTAGCTAGTATTTGCAAAACATATATATTAGCCCCAGCTACAGCCTACGGCTCTACAAGTTTTCCAATTATTCTGTGTTTTTTATTCCTGATTTTTTCTTTACGACACAAACAATTCGCTCAGTGCATTTGCAGAGCATGCGAGGTTGCGAGCCAGGAAAGTGTCCCGCTGGGCCGTAGACGATTAGTACGCGTGAACTGTCCTTGCACGCATACAAACTTACAAAGGAGTAGCTGCACGTACCCGTAAGTGTACCTATATATACCAGTGAGGCAGTGACAGAGCATTACAAAATGGCCCATGTTTCATCAGCATCAGCAAGCAACTGGCCAAGCAATAATGCTATAGACTAATGAAAAGGGACGAGCTTTGGTAGCTAGGTAGGCGGAGGAAGGAGGATAAGGACCAGACAGTGGCCAGACGCCATGGACGAGCTCGTAGTTAGAAAGGGATAGGATGGACTGATGGGCAGGGTTGCCTAAGCCTAAGGCCATCTCCAGCCGTTCAGCCCCCCCAGGCCGAAAAACGGCGCCTTTTTTGGACGGCCTGGGGGGACGCCGGCGCTATTTGACGCCATGGGTTCGGCGATTTCCCAGCCGTGACCAAACCCAGGATTGGGCCGAAAAAATTCAAAAAAAAACAGTTAGGCGAAATTCATCAAACATAAGCGAAATTTGTTAAACTTAGGCGAAATTCATACTATATAGGCGAATTTCGCATTGTTCATTACATAATATAAGCCGAAAACTTAAACATAAACTAAAACACGGCGATCTACATGCCCAGCCGGCTGTAGAACGCCGTGTAGTCGCCGCCGTCGTCGTCGTCGTCGTCGCTCGGCGGCGCGCCACCGCCAAAGTGGCTCGGACCGGCCTCGTTGTTGTTGGCGCCGCCGCCGAACCACGCGCCGTCGTCGTCGCTGTCGTCGAGGACGATCACCTCGCCGCTCGCCTGACGAGGGGGAGTAGGAGGCCGGCGTGCGGCGGCGCGACGGCGGTTGGCCGCTGCCTCGTTGAGAAGGCGCTGCTGGAGCGCAATCTCCTCTTGGGCGTGCTGGTTGCGCGACCATTCGAAGATGAACTCGTCCGAGCACTCCTCGGCGGCGACCATGGGCGGCGTGGCGAGATGCGGGGAATAAATAGGCGCAGAGGGAGGCGAGACGGTGGCGCATCATTACTCCGGCGCGTGGCAATCGACTGGACGCGTCGGCCGCCGCTGAACGGCGCGGCAGTCCACGGCCATTACTCCGGCAGGCTTTTGACCAGCGCGGGAGCCGAGGAGATGACGACGAAGCGTTTTTCCGCCCGTGATTCCGCGCCATTTCGCCTATCCCACTGACAGCTCTGGCCCACATTCCGTTTCGCGCCATTTCGCCCCCCAGGCCGAACCCGGTGGGCTGGGTTTGGCCTGAGAGCGCCGGCGCAATTTTCCGCCGATCCGGCGCTATTTGGGCTCCTGGGGGGCCGACTGGGTGGAAAACGGCGCTCCCAGGCCATTTCGGCGGTTTTTTGGGCCCTGGGAGGGCGCTGGGGGAGGCGGCTGGAGGTGCCCTAATGATTTGGTTTGGTTAGGGAGCTCCAAAGATGGAAAGCGAGAAAGGTCGCGCGCGCGCTTTGTGAAAAGCGACGTAAAGCTCATGGAGAGATAGAGAGAGCTTGCGCAGTTGTGCGGGGAAAGTCTGTCGTTGCTCGTTAACTCTGGCATGTCGCTGGTTTTGGTTCAGCAAGCTCTGTGTAGATCGCTTCAGCTGTAAAAAATGATGAGAAGTTTTATCTTTGTAAGGTGGTGAAATTGCAAACAGATTTGGGGGTTTACAATACAACAGTTGGTGCCTTTTTGTGGAGACTATGCGTAAACGCTGCATGAATTCTGAGACAGTTCCCCTCAACAAGCGGCGGATATGTTCAAACACCATCCGCCGTAGTTTCAGGCAAAGATCCAAACGGCGGATTTACAATGTTCCGTCGCTCAAATCTTCAGAGGGCATGAGATATCTGAACTGCGCTAGGTTAGTAAACTTGGCCGAGTATGCATCGGCGTGGGAGGTCGTCCTCACGCACCAGCTGATTCAGAACAAGGATTAGATATGAAACTCGCATCTGCTTAGTTCCGTACATCAAGCTCACTTAATTTTTTTTTGAGGGTCAAGCTCACTTAAATGAAATGGCCTCACGAAGACGGGGATTTTGCGCCATGACACCGCGAAAAGCCCATTGCCGACGGCAAGTGCACTCAGTGAAAAAAGCTTAAAAAAAGATAGAAACTGAAAAAGTATTTGACAAGCCCATTGCCGACGGCAAGTGCACTCAGTGAAAAAAGCTTAAAACAAAGATAGAAACTGAAAAAGTATTTGACCAGAGTGGGATTTGAACCCACGCCCTTTCGGACCAGAACCTTAATCTGGCGCCTTAGACCAACTCGGCCATCTGATCTTTTGTGATAAGAAATATACTAAGTGTTATAAAACCAATATGAGTTACAAGGAACTATCTTCATTATTTCCATTTTTTGCCCAATGGTACTTACGAAAGTTACAATCGCTCATATATGAAATGCCAAAACTTTATAACTTACTCGTAAAACGGGATTCCATTACACGAAACTAATTCTTGTAGCAAATATACATTTTTTTTCCTTTTCATATGACACAATCACCGCACCGGGTTTGTGTTCATTGTGTTTCTATCACCCTGATGCTTCATTTTGAGTTAATAAAATCCATCCTTTATCGAAAAAATACACAATCACTAATCGCTGGATATTACAAAGAAAATAACACTGTTTTTGTAAACACAGATGGGCGGAAATAACTAGTTCAGGCCTATTCTTTGTAACCTCTTTTAAGAATGGGCTAGCTCACAACAAGTCAGGCTAGCGAGCTACACTCCGTCTGAACTTTCAAGCTACTAGTAATCAAGCACGTGCACATGCACGTTATTGTATAACAGTATATGTAATTGAGCCCGCGTCATACAAAGTATATCATATATGTATAACCGTTGTCTTCTTCCTTCTCAAATGGAACATCAACAATTTTGTCAATAAAATATAGATTACCCCAGATCCATGTCTGCTCCAAACCAAGCTAGACTCATGGGCAATTTTGTTAGATTAAGTCTCAAAGTATACAACCGTATGCAACATGCACACCGAGCTTTTCTGAAAAAACACCAGAACAAAAGTGAAATTTGAAAGGAAAACTTGAAGTTCAAAGCGTAAGTTTCTAGTATTCCTTGACTCACAATTTTTTTGTGTGTAAAAAAAAAAAGAATCTGGATACCAAGGTTCAGGGTTTGATTTTGGTTGAAGAGAGTATTTACATATATAGCTATGGGAATAATTGAGCACAAACTATGCTACTGTACACAGCTCGTGTAAACATAAGCAGGAGCAGTTCAGATTTGGTTCATACATACGTAGCTAATATCTAAGATTCAATATCAATGATAGAAAATCATGAGATATTGAATGCAATGGCCTTGAGAAGCTGGCCACCTATGTAAGTATATCAAATATGCTCCTAGCAAATTTTGTTATTCTGTATTAAAAAAAGAGTTATGCTCACAAAAATAACTTAAGGTTTTTCTAACTTGGTCTCGACAATATGTACTAATCTTAACTGAAATTACATCGTAAGAGGAACCGTTCAGTGTTGATGCCACCGGTCTCCAGTTTTCATCGTTCTGCTTTCCCTGCATCTCATTCTACTATACACACACAGAGTAAAAACTGAAGCACGGTTGTGTAAATAGCTATCAGAAAAGGTTCCAGGATCATAGTACGTTAAAAGAATAAACCGTTATTGCATACTCTGTAGCTATAAGATAATGCAGGTGAAAAGGCGCTGCGTACAGGGCATACCAAACATTTGATGCTTCCACGAACCATACCTTGAAAAATGCAATGGTTGACCAAAGCCCGGGAAGAAGCATGGTATTGAATTTAAATATGCCAATAATGAACACACAAGCATTATTATTGAGTTAACTGGAACTGAAACTCTACAAATGTACTCAGTGAGATGTAATATTATAACATTTTATCATAACAGAAAATGTTGAAATTGGTGTCGAGCTTCCTGAGAAGTTCTAGAATAAGCAATGCATATATCTTCGATCCCACATTCAAGCAATATTAGTTAGCAATTTGCATATTACATTAGATGGTCTGAACTATTTTTGAAAGGTAACCATGATTGACACTCTTAATCGGGACATCATAGAGCATGTGAAAAACATGGTAATCTTCATTGGCAAGAAAAGAATAAGACACAAAATATTTGACATCTCCCTGTCATCATCTGAATGAACCCACCTTATTTTTTACCAAATACCAATCATAAAATGTACATGAAACATAAGGTTCCTCTTCATGCTTCTAGGTATTTATTTACCATGTACATATGCAGCATCACTTCCTGCGACTCGGTGCGCTGCAGCTTTAGAAAGCCTTGTTGCTTCATCTTTCCACCAACAACCACAAAGGCGCTATCCTTCTTCTGCTGAAGACCACCCGGGTTTGCATCCTTCTTCTGCTGGCGGGCTATGCGTTGCCTCTGTAGATATTCCGCTTTTTTTTCAGGCGCCAATCAAGCATACCACCCTTGTCCAGTCTGTTGTTTTTGACCTCTTTGAATCTGAGGATTGCAATGGTTTGTTAGGTGCCAGCAGACCACGGAGAAGATTCGCCCGTTTGATGCTCCATATGCGATAGACTATTTCTGAACAAAATAGACAAATATGCAAATTGCAGGCAATTGCCAACAATTTAGAATATGCAGAAAAAAAACTAAATTGAGGTCAGAACAACAACTTATGAAATAAACAATTATACTTTAACATGATCTCTACAAACTTCGAAAATCAGCTTACTCTAACATATAAAATTTGTGGGAGTGGAATATATCGACAGACTTAAATTACTGAGGCTAGAAAATCTGAATATGGAAGATCGAAGGTGTTGTTCTCATATGCTATCGGACACAATATTTACTTGGAATTGCTACAGGAGCTCAAGAGTATGTAGTTGGAATTCAGGATAGCATCTTCTGAACAAAATTCAGAATAGCATCTGAGCAATGAGCATAGTGCACTTTAATCGCAATTCAGAATATCCTCCACGCAGAATGTGAGTTGAAAACCTGAATAAGTGGATGAACCGTAACTGTCTGTTTCCTGTACACCCTGGCGCAGTGACACAGCCGCTCCGTGTGGGCGGCAACTGCAGCGACCAATTGGGTGTCGGCTAGGCGTGCAACGGCAGCGAACAAGCGGGGCTGGAAGGGGCTTCGTTAAGCGGAAGAGCAGCGACGCCGCTGGGCGAGGGGATCGCGCGGCGATATAGTATACATTGTGTTCATATATGCATAATTTGATATATCATAATCTGTACAATTAGCAATTCCGGGAGTTCCATATACCTTGGAGGGGCAGTAGGTTGTAGATCTGATGCAGGGGAGGACGGTGGCGTCGTATGGCAGGGCGGACAGCGGGTGCAGGACGGCCGCGCTGGTTCGAATTGCGACGCTGGGATGGCCGACGGCGCTAGTGCGTGTTGCGATGGCGAGGCGTTGTGCGGACGGGCATGTGGAGGCGGCGAGGCGTGCGGACGTGAGGCGGCCGGGCGGCGGCGCGGCCAGGAGGCGGCGAGGCGTGCTGCCGGGAGGCGCTGGGCGAGGGGATCGCGCGGCGACGACGACTGCGCGTGGCCGACCGAATCAGCGGGCGGACAGTTTTTCCTTTCGATCCTGATTTTTTTTCGGTGAGTGCGTGTAACCCTGCGGGTCGTGGCCTCGTGGGTGGGAAGTAGCTCATCATTGGGTCAATCGTGGCTGTTAGATTCATCGGATGGACGGTTCTAAGATGGGGGTACGATTTAATGGGACCTCATCATTAGTTGAATCTGGATCATTGGATGACTGTAATCTGATGGCTGACAGTATTTGGATCAGCCAGTCTGGGTCTTTTAATATTAGTGGAGATTGGGTCGGCCCAATATCCAGGTTTTGTATTTTATTTTCATTGTCGTTTTCCTATGTTTTTTCGTCAGGGTGGGTACAATTACAAAAAGAATTCCTTTTAAAAAGTCACTCCAGCAGTGTCCACTCTGCGCGCCCAAACGGTCTCCCAAATGCCTTTGGGGCGTGCCGGACAGATTTTTGCCCCCACTCGCGGCGCCCAAACGCGAGTTAGGTCCGGCGCGGCCCAGTTTTCTGTCCGGCACGCCCAGTCCACGCCCTCATCTTGGGTAGACCTCGGGCAGCTCCGGACACAACGGAGCGCGGCGCCACGTACCCCTCCGACGCGCGGCCACGCCTGTCCTAGTGACACGAGGCTGAGTGTGGCCTGGTTAGCTGAATTAATGGCGGGCGTCGTTTCGGTTTCCCAGCAGGGTGCAGCGATGCGTCGCTTCACCTCTCTGCGGCGAGGAAGCGTCTGCGCCACGATGGCGTCAATGCAGGCGAGCGCGCCTTTTGAAGCGTCGCCGTTAATGGTGTGGCAGGCGGGCCGTTGGCTGGCCGGAGTTAAGGCGAGCTCATCCGTTCGCCTCCCCGGCCTCTATATAGAGCGGGTTCCTCGTCGTCTCCGGCACATCTCCTCTCAGCTCAGTCTGTCCACAACCTATCCATGGCCCCTCCCCGGCGCGAGACCGGCGTTCCCTTGACGGAGGAAGAGCTTGCGCGTCTCCAGGCGGCCACGTCGGCCCGGAGGATCCGCTGGCGCGATCTAGCTGTGCAAAACCATCTGCGCGACGCTCGCCTCCGCGCCGTCCGTCCGTTGGCGAACGACCACGAGGCGGGCGCCTCCTCCTCCCACGCTCCTCCGCCCCCGCCACCTCCTCCTCCACGGTGGGACCATCTCACGTAGGCCGAGGCGCGGGAGCTTCTCCGCACCAACACACCGGTGCCGGCGAACTGCCGCCTCCCCGGGGGATGGGCGATGAACCCAGTGCACGTTCCGGTTGCCCCTCGGCTAACCGGGCAGGCGCTCCTTGATTACATCGAGAACAGCCAGCAAACCCTCCCGCCGGAGCTCTACGACGACCCTCGGTACGTGACGGACTCGGCGTACTGGGATGGGCAGATCGAGCTGGAGTACAGGTATCGCCTCAGCACCTTCTTCGCCGACGAGCCGCCTGCGAGCTGGTTCGACTCCGACGACGACGTCCTCAACATCTCCGACGAGGACTTCGCGGCCGGCATGGAAAGGGAGAGGGTTCGCTATGAAGCGCCCGAGGTGGCTCGGTGCGAACGAGAAGAACGAGGCCGCGTGCAGCCTCCTCCGCTGCAACCTCAACAAGCGGCGGAGGAGGTTGATGATGATGCCGGCTCCGACGACTGGCCGCCGACGCCGGAGTGGGACCCAGGGCACATGCAGCTCGCCATTGAGGCAGACATAGCCTCCACCGCCGCCCAGCCTCCTGCGCCGCCATCCGCAACCACCGGCTACCTCTACTGCCTCTGCTCTGATTGCCGCCGGGGTCCTCTGGTTGCCGCCGCGTTGGCCGGCGCCTGCCCGGGCTGCCGGTGCCCGACGTGCCGCCCTACCTATTAGATTTAGGTCTAGATTTTAATTTGCATGAATTATGTTAGTTTTCAACTAATTTTCAATGTAATGTATGCACTTTCGTATCAAAATTTCAAATTTGAATAATATTTGGGCGCCGCGAGTGGGGAGCGACGGCGCCCAAAGGCAGCAGGTAGTCCGGAAGGCGCCCAAATGGCCCGTCCGAACGGCCTTCGGGCGGCCATTTGGACGCCGCGAGTGGAGATGCTCTAAAGTCTGCCTCCGGAGCGGTCTGCGCGTCGTGTATCGATCGTACGTCCAGCCACCTCCACGCGTGTGAGTCGCGTCGCGCAGCAGCAGCGTACATCCGGCCGCCTAGCTCCCCGCGAAGCCCCGCGCGCGAGTCGTAGGCGTACAACAATGCCCCCGCGAATATACCTGGCCATGGGTTCGGGCCGGGCCGGGCTTACACTTCAGGACGAGCTCGGGCTTGAATTTCGTGCCCGACAGACAGGTCAAGCCAGACTCGGGCTTAACAAAAACATCAATTTAGCAAGAATCGGGTCGGGCCGATCGGGCCTAGTCAGGTTTTGCCGGGTTCAGGCCTGATTTATGCGACCCGACTGTCAGGCCGGGCCAGGCTCGGCCTGGGGGTTTTCTGTGACGGGCTTTTTTAGGCCCGACCCGGCCCAAGAAATACCCAGTATACCCGCGAGGCACCCACGCGTCGGGCCCGTTCAGCTAATGTACATACATCGATCCTTGTAGTAACCGAGCGACGTACAAAAATCGAAACTATTAGTAGAAGACAACAAAAATGGTAGGGAGTACAAAATAAATAGACTACAGTGTACGGTATATATAGCACAGTGTAACATGAGTACAAATTACACAGAAAGACGGTATACAAATTATACAGAACTAAGAGTACGGAACACATAACGGACGGTGTACAACCTACACATAATAGGGAGTACAAACTACACATAAAAGAAGGTGTACAAAGTAAATAGAACCGGTATTACAGATCACACAGGAGATGGTGTACAAAGTAAATAGAACAGGGTGTACAAAGTACACAGAACACGAGTGCAAAAATAAATTGACATAGGTAGTACAAGTACACAGAAAACTGAGTACAAAAGTACACAGATCAGGAAGTACAAAAGTGCATAGAAGTGGGAGTACAGAGTACGCATAATAGAAAGTATAAGCTATATAGAAATCGGAGTAGAAAAAAAAAGTTCGTCAAAACCTATCAACATGTGAGCTAGTTTTGAAAATCTCGACGCGAGCAGTTTAAAAGTGAAAACGGTCCGTAAATTTAAATATGCGGTTCTAAAGATATTTTGTTTTGAAATTTTGATTTCGAAAAATAGAAGGGAAAAAGAGCCCTCCCTCCCTGTACCCCTTTCTCTCTCATACCCCTCACTTTCAATCTGGTTGCGGCACTTGACGGGCATACAAACAAACGACCGGCCATAACGTGACATTTGTCGCTACGACAGAGCACGCGGGTTCTCTTCGCGAAGTGAACTCTTTTTCTATGATTTCACGAGAGTGAGGGTGGCGCTGTGGGCGTAGAGCCGTAGACGCGTAGCACAGGGCGACAAGATAGGGCGCGCGTGGGACTCATAGGGTGGAGACGTGATTTTTCTTTTCTATTTACTTTTGATTTCGTTAATCCTGTGTTCACCGTAAAATAGGAGAGAAAAAATATAACTACTTTAGTAAAAGAACATTTTAAACGCAGTGTGAGTATTTTTTTTCCGTAGCGCATGACGCAGCCTCCGCTTGCCACATCAATGCCATCCCCCACCATCTCTGCTGCCATCTCCATCACTCATTCTTCCTTCCCCATTATAGAGACTGTGATGGGTTGTAATCGTCGTTGTTGAACCTCTGTAGTGATATGTTGAGTAACGGTCTAATATGAAAATTTAAGATGATGGTCGTTTTGAATGTTTGGTCTCTAAATATTATAATCTTAGTGATGTGAAAAGTGTAGGAACCCTAATACTTGTTGTTGTATTGATCTGACCATCGTGGGGGTATATAAGGAGTACAAGACTTGGTAGGCAAGTTGTGTATGACTTGAAATGCAAGATCATCTTCATAATCCTAGTCTACCTCTAGTCGTACCATATACATATTCTAACATTCCCCCTCAGTCGTAGCGGGAGTGAAACGGACGATAGCGACTGGATTTAAAATCTTGTGCTTCCGTCATCTCCTTTTCGTCATCATCAAGTACGTCTCTGATGGTCTTCCTCTCTTCCTTCCTGCAGTCACGGCTCAGGCTGCAGGTGGGAGTGGGCTGCCCACGGAGCCCACTACCCAAGCCCACATAAAACGTCAGATGGGCTCCCACGGGTAAGCTGAAAAGTTAAGTGGGGACATGTGGGCCTCCCACGGTGCCACATCAATCCCACGCTTTCTTCCAGCTCGCGATTTGGGAGCCGCCGGAGCGGCGCCAGAGCGCAGCCGGCCAGCTCCGCTCCTTCTCTGGCTCCGGGGACAGCGGCAAGGTCGCGGAGCAGCTCGAGGTCGGCCGGCGGCGCGGGATCGTGGTCGTGGCGCGGTGGCTGTGAACTCGCCGAAGAAGAAGGCAGAGGGGTCTGAAGCCCGTGCGGCGCGCCCAGGAGCGCAGGCCCCCTCCTCCAGGTCCAGCCGCGGCGGCGGCTGCAGGGTCCGCGGCGCCTTGGCGGGCGAACTCGCCGCGGCGCCATGGCCGGTGGTTCGCCGGAAGCTGGGCATCGCCGCCGGAACGGAAGGGAGCAGCAGCCTCGCTAGCTATCTTGATTACATTATCTTGATTACAACACCGCGGCGCCTTGGCGGTGTTGCATTGAAGTTGGGCTGCTGCTGCAGAGGAATTTTAATTTCAGGGAAGAAGGAGACGACGATGCCAAGAGAGAAAAGATACGCAATCTTGCTGAGGACTTGAAATGGCGCTTAAAATCTGGCAGAGGGGAGTTGGTGACGACAAAGGCACCGTTTGGATGAGGGAGGAAGACAGAGCCTTGTAGGCGTTGGGTTTGGGGTTCAGTTTCTCTGCCTGTGTTTCTTTCTTATGTGCTCCTCTCATGTCTAACAATCAAATCGATTCCAGACCCCAAAAAGTCTACTATCAAGTAATCTATACTACGTATTTATTTTCCTGGAAAATAGTTTTTAGTTGTTTGTGAAGTCATCAAGGGCAAGTAGAAATTGGATTGGGAGAGCATTTGATAATGCTCCACTCCTCCTGAAACTTCTTTGCCCGGATGCAAGCACGGAGAAGACAATGGAATAAGGCCAGCCGAGCTGTTAATTTCAGGCGGCTTAATTAATGTACTATAATTAATTAGTACAGAAACAAAGCTGTCACACGTAGACCCGGAGTAGCGCAGACGGTATACACGTATTCCTTTCAAAAAAAAAACTGGATAGAAAGTGGAGAGACGGTGAGGGCGACTCGCTGAACAAACTTCTCATTTACGTTACCGTCGTCGCAAACAAACACGTCCCAAGTTGTTGTAAAACAGCTGCAGTGATTCATATGCGAGCGCATGTGGCTTCGTGGGCACCCACGTATGGTTAGTGGGATACCGCGGGACGCCCATTTATCATGTGTGGGACTGTGTGGGTATTAAGCGGGAGCCCACGAGCAGTCCCACCTGCACCCTGAGTCACGGCGGGAGCAGGGGCGGAGACAGGGGGACCAGCAGGGGCCCTGGCCCCCCCTAACACCATGGATTTGCTAGTAAAATTATATGAACAGTATTGATTTTGGATACTTTTACTCTAACCGCCCCCCATAACCTCGGAAATTAAGGAATCCTGCCTCCGCCCCTAGGCGGGAGTGGCGTGGACGCAAGTGACAACGCGGACGGTGTTGACTGAAATTGTTGCCGATGAGTTATGTAGGTGACAAGGATATACATCTCGGGTACCCTACCATAAGGGTACCTGGTGCACGTGTCGACTAAGGCCCAACTATCAAGAGCCTACATGAAGCCCATGACGAAAGGCCCAACAAGATGGAGTACCCTCCAAGATTAGATATAGTCATAGTCGGTTTAGGCTTTCCTTACATGTAATCTGAGTCGGTTGCGAACTCCCGAGACCTAGCCTATTATATAGAGGCTGGGAGGGCCGCCGATCCAGGACACGCAATACTCGAACCACCAAAACCCTAGCGAGATCGACATCTCGCCGGGACCCCATTGTAGCTCGCATATACACACCAGATCAATACCAGACAAGCAAGAAGTAGGGTGTTACTCTTCGGAGGCCTGAACCTGGGTAAAATCCCTGCTTTTGCTTGTCAGCCGACGAAACTACCAGCTCTACCACGTTCTCTCCCTCGTAATCTCAACCCTAGGTACTTAACCATGGGATTTGATGAGTTAACCCCTCGTCAATTGGCGCCGTCTGTGGGAAAGAATAGTGTTGGACTCACGGTTTCTTCGGTTCCATCTACAAACGGCGACTCGTCGATCGCATCTACAAACGGCAACTCGCCGGCTGTATCAACAAACCAGAACTCGCCGACTCGGGCGGCACACGGCAACTCGCCGACTCACTCGACAAACGGCAGCACGCCAATTTCACTTGCAAAAAGCACATCAGATCCTCTGATGGACTTCGAGCCACACTCGCCAGAATTCCAGGAGACGTTCGCTGATCTCGAGAGATCGACGAGCTCATTGCGAAAGAGCTCCTAGGTGAGGAGGCCGAATCAGCATACCGCACAAACGATCCCGAGCTCAATCTTTCACTCGAGGATAGCTTCGACTGCGGGATCTCCCTCTCGGACTTCGATGAGCCCGAAACTCATATCGACAACCACGTCGACTCCGAGATCTGCACCAACAGCAACTTGACTTCGAGATCCATAACAACTTCGCCGACACCGAGATGAGCATAGGCGATGAAGACATCGACAGCGAGATCCGTCCAGACGGACCACTCGACGGGCATATCGACTCCGACATGAGCCTTGATGAAGACGTCGAGTCCATGACGGGACTCGAAAACACATACACATACCCTCGGGTGATACCCCAGCAGGTCTACGTTGCCTTCGCCGCAGAATCATCTGATGCTGCGGCCAGTCGCAGGCCTACAGAATTCCGTGCACAGTTACTATGCCGGATGGAGTCACAAATCTCACAATTACTGCTGAGATGGCAGCAAAAGCAGATAAAGTCATCAAGGAGTGCACAATGATGCCAGTGGACGCAACACGGAGGAGATGTTGACCTTCCAGTACTTCAACTGGCAGGAATCACTTCGACTGCAGCAGATCAGAGCAACACTCGAAGAACGTAAAAAGCAGGCTAGCTTGTCGAGTGCACGAAGAAGACAGCTCTCCCTGAGCTCCACCGGGCGAGCAGACACAAGACCCAGATCAAGGCTATCACGCCTCGCGGAAGATGAGAGGGCAGCACTCACCCGCAACTTAGGCCACTCTTTCATGACATTCGACGGGAGGGAGTGCCAGTACCCAAAACAGCTGCGGGTGCCCTCTTTACTGCTGCAGCATACCTAGAGGCAATCAAGCCCCCAGCGGATGACCCCAATGCAAAACTATCGCCAACAGATCAAATCACTCGCCTTAGCGGCGAAGGCCATACGCCAAATCCCAAAAACTCCAGGAGGGAGTCGAGACCGTGCCATAGTAAACCGCGTCGTGAAGAACATAATCGCAGTGGTCGCCGTCACCACTCGAAGGAAAGAAGCGGCTCACGTCGGCGCAGGTCCAGAAGCAGATCACGCAGATCTTACAGTAGCGACTCGTACTCTGATCAGGAGCCTGAGCCACACGGAGCTCTGTGCTTCACTCGACGCGTCCGCGAGACACGGATGCCCAAAGGGTTCAAACTCACATCTGAACAGCCCAAATACACGGGTCGACAGGAACCTTCAGGATGGCTGGAAGACTACAGACTGGCTGTCGCGTGCCAGGAGGCACGAAATCACAGCCATGCAATACATACGACTCATGCTCGAAGGCACAGCCCGCGACTGGCTCAAGGCTCTACCTCCATCAACATACGACTCGTGGGATCACTTCCGCGCAGACTTCATCAAAAATTTCGAGCCTCTATGTGAGCGACCAAAAACGTTCGAAGAACTGAGAGCCTGCGTTCAACGGTCAGACGAAACGTTGAGGTCATACATCCGACGATGGACTGAGATACGCAACTCAGTTGGAGTAATTTCAGAAGATATGGCCATGGATGCTTTCATCATGGGCCTCGCCAGGCGAGATTTCAAAGAAGCACTTGGTCGCCAAAAGCCAACCTCTGTGGCTAACCTCCTAAAGATCGCGACTGAGTGGGCAGACGGAGAAGACATGGCGCGCACCACACGCGGGTCCTCACCCCGTGACAATCATGATAGCGGCAGTCGAAGCCGCAGAGACTCATACAGAGACGACCGAGGCGCAAACGTTCAAAACGTCACTACGACGACGACAGACCCGAATTCATGGCGGCTGGATTCTCCACACCCCGCAATGACCAAGACAGAAGCGACCGACGTCAGAAGATCGACGGGACAGTCGAGATGATCGCCGGGACAGTCGAGACCGCAACCAACGCAGTGACAGCTACAAGAAGAAAGATTGGCGCAAGTCGCGCTCCGGCGCACAAACGAGCGATCATTCGATGACAAGATGGATGCTGATTGCAGATTCCACCTGTACAAGGGGAAGACGGAAAATTGCGCTCCAATCACTCGATGAGAAACTGCAGAGAATTCGACCAACTAGCACTGAATACGTGCAACTCAGAAAGGCAACAGCCGCACACGCACCTGCACCTGTGCCTCAGCCAAACAATGTGCCTGTTCTGATGGCACCACCTCCACCACCACAGCCTGCCGCAGGCGGAAATATCGCGGGTGCCATACAACCCGTACCTCGGGTGGACGAACCTCAGTACCCTCCGCCCCAAGGGCAGATGTACATGATACAGAAAGGTCGCCCTTCCAACAGGGAGCAAAAACTTCGCACTCGACAAGTAAATATGGCGGTCATGTCACCTCCTGCGTAACTGAATTCTTGAAGGGATCCGAAACTGCAATAAGCTTCAGCAGAGAGGACCACCCACCATCGGTCGTTCGTCCAGGGCACTCTGCTCTGGTACTCGACGCCAAATTGGAGGCTACGCCATGTCCAAGGTCTTCATGGATGGTGGCAGCGGCATAAACATCATCTTCGCAGATACGCTCCGCAAAATGAACAGGTCAGTCGAAAACCTGCCAAAATCCTCAAATACCTTTCACGGTATCGTCCCAGGCAAAGCAATAAGCCCAGAAGGCACCATACAACTCGACGTACGTTCGGGGAAAAACCACTTCAGGACAGAGTCGATTGAGTTCGAAGTTGTCGACTGGAAGTCACAATACCACGCCATACTTGGACGCCCGACGTTCGCTCGATTCATGGCGGTCCCACACTACGCATACCTCCAGCTGAAAATGCCTGGACCAAAAGGAGTAATCACAGTCAAAGGAAACTTCCAAAAGTCCGATTCTTGCGACCGAGAGTTTAGCAAAATCTCTGAGATGTTCGGCATGGAAGCAACACTCGCCGATCTAGCGGTCTCCAACGATCGAACACTTATGCCGGAGCACAAGAAGGTGGCAGTCGACAGAGCATTCAATGCCACCAATGACACAAGGTCGCATCAGGTGCACCCGACTGACCCGACCAAGACAGTCAATGTCTCTTCGAGTCTGCCTATCGCATAGGAAAGCGCGCTCGTCGAATTCCTCCGTGAGAACTGGGATATATTTGCGTGGTGTCCAGCCGACATGCCAGGTATTCCCAGGGAATTCGCCGAGCACTCTCTCCAATTATTTCCAGATGCTAAACCAGTCAAGCAAACAATGCGCCGCATATCCGGCCCGAAAAGAACCGCAGTCGAAGCCGAAGTCGACAGACTACTCGCAGCAGGTTTCATCAGAGAAATCAAGAAATCACAATGGGTGGCCAACCCCGTACTTGTAGAGAAGAAGCACACAGATATCCTTCGGATGTGCGTAGATTTCACAGCACTCAATAAATGTCCAAAGGATCACTTTCCACTACCTCGAATCGACCAGATCGTCGACTCCACCGCCGGGTGCGCTCGCTTGTCCTTCCTGGATGCTTACTCAGGTTACCACCAGATAAGGATGAAGGAAGAGATGAAGAGAAAACGGCGTTCATAACCCCACTCGGGGTCTACTGCTACACAACAATGCCTTTCGGGCTCAAGAACGCAGGCGCAACCTACCAGCGCATGATGCAAGACTGCCTCAAGAAGCAAATTGGGCGAAACGTCCAGGTCTACGTAGACGACATCGTCATCACAACAAGGGAGGAAAACACACTACTCGATGACTTGCGAGAGACGTTCGCAAACCTCAAACGCTTCCACATCAAGCTCAACCCGAAGAAGTGCACGTTCGGCGTGCCAGCCGGGCAGCTCCTGGGTATCTAGTCTCGGCTCGTGGAATCGAGGCGGACCCGGAGAAAATACAGGCCATCTTGACGATGCAAAGGCCTTCAAAGCTCCATGACGTACAAAAATTAGCAGGTCGAGTGGCAGCACTCAGTCGATTCATCAGCAAACTGGGCGAAAAAGCACTCCCGTTCTATCGGCTGATGAAGAAAGCAGACAAATTCGAGTGGACGCCAGAAGCCGAAGCAGCCTTCACGGACCTCAAGCGAGTCCTCACAAGCCCTCCAATCCTCGTCGCACCAAGGGAACGAGAGCCACTATACCTGTATGTCTCCGCAACTAACAGGGTGGTAAGCACCGTACTGGTAGTCGAACGCAGGGAGGAGGGACACGCCCAAAGCATACAACGCCCAGTCTATTACTTGAGTGAAGTCCTCTCCATATCAAAGCAGCGGTACCCGCATTATCAAAAGCTGGCCTACGCCGTGTTCATGTCCTCAAGGAAGCTGACGCACTACTTCGCAGAGCACCCGATCACTGTAATCAGCACCTCAGGGATCGGGACATCCTCACAAATCCCAACGCAACTGGGCGAGTCGCAAAATGGCTCATCGAGCTAGGACCACGAGATATCAAGTATGATTACCCGAAGGCCATCAAAGCACAAGTCTTACCTGACTTCCATACCGAGTGGATCGAAGCTCAGTTGCCAGGAGCACCAGATGTGTCCAACTCATGGACTATGTACTTCGACGGCTCAAAGAAGAACGAAGGCGCAGGCGCAGGTGTCATCCTCATATCACCAAAAGGCGACAAGCTTCGCTATATCCTGCAGATGGGATTCGAGTTACCATCCAATAACGAAGCTGAGTACGAGGCCCTGATCCATGGCATGCGGATGGCCAAAGCCCTCGGGTGCACTCGACTGATGATCTATGGTGACTCGAACCTGGTGGTGCAGCAAACAATGAAGGCCTGCGATGCAATCGCAGACAACATGATCGCCTACCGTGACCTGTACAACCTAATGGAGGGCAGCTTCGAAGGCTGCGAGTTGCGGCACATAGGGCGCGAGAGCAACGAAGAAGCAGATAGCTAGCCAACCTTGGCGCGACCAAAGCACCAGTTCCACCTGGTGTCTTCCTCGAGCGCATCGAGCACAGGTCCATCAAGCAAAAACGAACATCTCCTACATCAGCCGCACCAGCCAAGAGCAAAGCACCTAGCACAGAGGACCCGCCAGTCGAGGTACTCCTCATTGAGCCAACTTGGACTCAACCTTTCCTCGCATACATACTCCGCGGCGAGGTACCTGAAGACATAACAGAGTCAAGACGCGTCACTCGACGATCTAAAGCATACACCGTCATCAACGGCGAACTATACAAGCGCAGCGTATCAGGTATGTTCCAACGATGCATAGCATTCGAAGATGGCCAGCCATCCTTCGTGATATTCATGCAGGTACCTGCGGGCATCACGCCAGCAGTCGATCACTCGTAGCCAAAGCCTTTCGCGCAGGCTTCTACTGGCCACAACACTCAAAGACGCGGAGGACATAGTCAAAAGGTGCATCGGCTGTCAAAAATTCGCCACAAAGCCGCACGCACCCGCATCGGCGTTGAAGACAATACCATTGGCCTGGCCCTTCGCCCAGTGGGGGCTCGATATGGTCGGGCCACTCAAAAAATCCTCCCATGGAGGGCATACTCACCTTCTGGTGGCGGTCGACAAGTTCACCAAGTGGATTGAAGCAGTCCCTATCACAAGTTCGACTGCCACTACAGCAGTCAATTTCATAAAATCCATCATATACCGCTTCGGTGTACCAAGCAGCATCATCACTGATAACGGTACAAACTTCACGGCTGAAGAGTTCCGATCCTTCTGCAAAGAGCAAGACATCACGCTCAACTATGCATCCGTGGCACACCCGCAGTCCAATGGCCAAGTCGAAAAAGCCAATGGACTCGTGACGAGCGGAATCAAGAAACGCCTCCTGGTGCCACTCAAAAGAGCCGCGGGTGCTTGGGTCGAAGAACTCCCATCTGTGCTATGGAGCCTACGCACAACTCCTAACGCTTCAACACAGTTCACCCCATTTTTCATGGTCTACGGCGCAGAGGCAATCCTGCCATCAGATGTAAGATTCAATGCACCAAGAGTCGAAGCATACAACGAAGAAGACGCAGATGAAGCACTCGAAGATGCAGTCGACTTGCTCGAAGAAGCACGCGACACGGCGCTAGCACGCACAGCTGTCTATCAGCAAGACCTCCGCAACTACCACAGCCGTCGACTGCGCACCAGGTCCTTCGAGGTTGGCGACCTGGTACTTCGACTGAAGCAAAAGAAGGTGCACAAACTCGCTCCCATGGGAAGGACCCTTCATCATCACCGAGGTCATTGGTGGTGGAGCATACAGACTGAAGCACGCGAAGACAGCGAACTATCGCATAATCCTTGGAACGTTGCGCAGCTGCGCCGTTTCTATGCTTAGATTACTCAGTCGCATAATGTAATAGGCACATATGTGATATGTGGATGGCTGCAGGTTTCAGACGCGCTCTTTTCCTTACCAGGGTACCTACGGGGACTGGAAGGTTTTTAATGAGGCGGGCTGCAGCTTAATATTCAAAAGTGGAATATAATCAATGTTCCTCCTATCTTTCTGTTTACTATTTGCATAACTCATATCTTAGCCGCACCCGAGCACTCGGGGGCTGCGCTATCAAAATCACGAGCTTTCGCTCCCGCAAAAACAAACAACCCAGACGCACCCGAACACTCGGGGGCTGGGTCAAAAAAAAGGGGGGGGGGGGTTGCGCAAACAAACAGCCCAGCCTCACTCGAATGCTCGGGGGCTGGGTCCTAAACCAAAAACTCATAAACAGTACTTTCAGTCGCACCCGAGGACTCGGGGGCTGGATAATCGTAAATTTACAATAAATTACTTCATATACCCCACTCAACAGGCTCGGGGGCTGCGGAGATACGAACATTTAGTTCATAATACTTACAAGTATTACATTTACACTCGAGGGCTGCCCCTCTGTACACAAGTACATACGCAACAGTTCCTATTCTTCCGGTTCATCCTTGATGGGCACAGCAAGGCCAAGAAGTTGATTGTGGCAACGCTCGACTAGCAACCTCGCGCATAAGTTTGTGCCATCAAGATTCGCTTGGGACAGAGTCGAACCGACAGTGGGTGGCGGAAGCACCAAGTTGGGTCGTCGGCTGCGCACATATGCCATCGCCGCATTTGCACCTAGCACAAGTTTCTGAGTAATCACCTCTTGGACAGGACCTGACAGTCGAAAAAGTCCAACCAGGGCGTGGATTCCATGCGGCTGTGGCCCAGTTGGAAACAGGATCTCGTTGAGACGACTAAATGCCACCCTGCATATTTCGAGTAGCTGTGCGCTTCGCCACGCTCGATCCTTCAGAGTTGCGAGTGTGCACGCTCGGAACCTATCAAGCCAAAAATGCTGACGGCCAGTTGTCGGGTTGTCAGTGGCATTATCCAGACGCTCTTCAACGCGAGCTTGCTCTGCTTGGAAATCAGAGACAAAACCTGCACATAGAACAAATCAAGTCACTCGCAATAAGAGTAGCCAAACAGTCCATAATCAGAGAAAGGATTGTACTCACACTCGAGTTGCCTGTTTACAAGGTCCATCTCGCCAAGCACATAATCTTCTCATTCTGTGGCTGGAGCTGGTCTCATTCTCAGTGTATCCAGCTCGCTCTGGGCACTCTTTAACTCTTGCTCCAGTTTCACGACTCGAGCTTTCATATAACGCATTACTTTGGCATCATTCGCCACTTGAGCTCGAGATCGGGTGGAAGCACGAGGCCACGACGAACCAGCTGAAGTAGTGGCTGCCCGTGGCTGTTCCAAACATCATAAAAATCTCAAGTCAGATATGGGAGATTCATCACAAAGCTCAGACGAGTAACAGCACATAGCCTTACAAGCGAAAACAAAACAAGGAACCAAATCCATACCAGTGTAGCAAAAGCGTACGCATACTCGCGTTATCATAAAGAATAATTACACATCATAATTAAGGGTTCGGCTACCCTATCTCTCGGACACAGACTCCGACCTGGCCCTACTCTCGCGAGTGGCAACCTCCGCCGCTCGGCGCTCCATAGTGGCTATGAAGATGTTGGCCAGTCGAGCGGCTGGCTCGCTAACGGCCTTCAGAGACATAGGCTTCCCACCGGGCTTTCGAGGGAAGTCAGACATGGCCGCTTCGAAGTCACCCTTTATTCCATGACCCAAAATGAGCTTGAGGGTGGCCTTCGAGCCGCGTACCGTGAGAGCTCGAGCAAATCTCGCCATGGTAGAGGTCCCCGGTCCAAGCACGTCAGCGACTGGCAGACTTGGCAAGAGCATCATTCGCCTGGACAAATGTAGCGCCGAGGTCACCTATAACCTGGTCGAGTGATAACTCGTCACTGACCATGTCAGTAGGTGCTGGCACACCAATCGCCTCTGCAACAAATACCAGAAAGAGCAAATATTAGTACATAATACCCAATGGGTATACGAGAAGCATGCACAGAGATAGTTACTCACCTCTCACATTCTGCGCAAGGCCAGCCAGTCGCCCAGCATACTCGTTCTCGCGTACGGCGACTGCGGCCTTGGTGGCATCCAAAGTTTTCTTCGACTCGGCGCGCTGGGCGGCGAGTGCCTCCTCTAGCTCCTTCACCCAGGACTCAGCCGATGTCTTGTCACCTGAATACGATGGCAAGGCATAATTCAAAAACCAATAGAACAACAAAAACTTTCGAGTGCAAAGGCAAAATACACTTACGAGTGAGTTGCTCCAAGTTAGTGCGCAGACTGTCCCTCTCCTGCTCCATCTGGACAAAAGATTTGGCCGATTCTACCAGGTTGAGGTAGTAAGGCTACAAGCACATGAAACCAGCATAAGTTACACATAACAAGTACCGTATGCGGGCTCGGCAAAAGACACTTACGTGTTCAGTCCAAGGCGCAGGCTTCGCGGCCGATGTCCCGACCTCCGGAGTTGCAGCACTCGTAGCCTTGGCCGTTTCAATGGCAGTAGTCGTGGCTACTGATTGAACGACCTCCGGAGCAACAGGAGAGATGTCTGGATGCCCAGGGGTCAAAATTTTGTCGGATGGAGGAGTCAGAGGACGCACAGTCTCAGCACTGCGAGTGACAGAAGACGAACAACATAAGCATGAAAACCAAAACAAAAAAATTCAGTACAAAAAGCATAGGAGCAAACATGTGCTCTTCTTCCTCCTCACTATCGAGGTTGTCAAAATTTGGGCCTCCAAAAAGCACTTCCTCACCCGACTTGGGAGGAGGAGCTGAGCTCAACGGGCTCACATTCAAAGGAGCAGATGTGGCAGAAGGAGAGGAGCCCGAGTCTCCATCATCCTTCACATCCGACTCCTTCGCGGGTGAGCTCATGGAAGAAGACAAACCTCGGGCCACCCGACGACGCTTGCGAGTGGGAACCTCACTCACATGATCAGTCGTGGCGGGCTCCTCAGTCTGTACTTCCTCTACCTCTTCCTCTTCGACCTCTTCCATAGGAGATGTGGTAGCCGAAGGTAGAGGCGATTCATCCCCTCCCTTCGTCTCTACTGTTTGCACCTCCGTTTCATGAGTTGGGCCATTCTCGGGAAGAGGAGGAAGGGTTGACGCAGTCGAATGGCCCTGCATACCAAATACAACAGTCGAAAGTTATAAAGATGCACAACAAAATAGAAAAGCCAGGAGATAATAAACTCGATCGTTCAGTAACCTCTTCCAAAGGCTTTTCGGCCCCATAAGGAGTGACAGGGCAGTCGACGTTGCAGGGGTCGCTTGACCTGAGGCTGGTGATGGATCGCACATGCGCCACCAGCTCGTTCTTCGACAGCTCCTCCGTGCTCATTCGACTGGAGTCGAGCACACCTTCATAAGCCCACATCGGGTGGGCTCGAGCTCGGAGCGGCCAGACTCGCATCTTCACAAAGGTGGCAATCAAGTGCACACCAGTTATGCTGCCAAGCAGTTCGTCAATCTTGCCCAAAAGGGGCGCCGCCTCCGCCTCCTCCGCACTCGTCAATTGATGGTCCCAGGCATTTGTCCTCACAATAGACTTGGCAGTCGAAAACTCTGGGACTCCTTCCTGGTCTACGCGGACGTAGAACCATTTCTTCCCCCAACCTTGCGCCGAATCGACTGGCTTCAGGGCGAAGTAGCGTGTGTCACTGCGTACTTGAATCCCGCAGCCGCCAACTGAATAGGTGCGGCCGCCTCTGTTGTTCGGCCGGACGAGGAAGATTGACTTCCATAAAGCCCAGCTAGGGGACACCCCCAAGAAGCACTCGCACAAAACCATGAAGCAGGCAATGTGTAGTATGCTGTTCGGGGTGAAATCATGGATTTGCACCCCGTAGGCATACATCAAACCACGAACAAAGTCGTGGAGGGGAAACGCAAATCCCCGAGGCAAAAACTCCGCAAAGCAAACTCGCTCATTGGCGCGAGGTTCAGGGAGTACCTCCTTGGGCGACGGCGCGCGGACGAACAGCTGGTCCGCGGGTGGCAGCATCCCTTCCTCGCGTAGCTTGTCAAGGTGCATATCCTTGATGGTGGATTTCACCCAATCTCCGTCGCCTTTCTTTAGGTCGGCGGCGGATGCAGACGCGCTCGCCGGTCGCCGCGCTCTTCTTCCCTTCACTGCCACCGCATCGGTCGCGGCGGCACGCTTGTTGCCCGCTACCTTCTTCATCGTCAAGGAGAGGGTGGTGGAGCGCACAAATCTTTGGCACAAGAATAATGGAGGAGGAGCGCGAGGAAGAAGATGAAGCAGGGGCGGCGCGCAGAGCAAATGGCAAGTAAAAAATATGCCAGCGCCGTCCTCCCTAATTACCACAAAGCGAAATCAATCTTAACCGTTCAAATCGCAAACGTGCGCTCCGCGGGCAATCCCACCGTACACGTGGCAAGCGCGGAGGGCAACCGTCGCCGGCCACTTCGCCCACTACGCACGCAAAAAGAGGAGCCATCATTGCGTCTCCGTAAAAAGTGGGCCAGAACGGTCAAATCCAGTCCAAACGGCACCGTCGTTCAGTCAGCGCTGCACAATGGACCCACATACTTGTCACGTCCCATCCATCACAGCATAACGCACGCCACCGCGTGTCAGGCAGCGCAGTCGCCAAAAACGTCATCCCTGACGTCATTGCACGCGCTCTGTTCAGAAAAGCATTCGAGTCCACTCAATGCATATCGGTCACTCGACTGCCTTGCTTGGTTCGGGTGTGAAACAGCAATGTTAAGGCAAAATTGGTCACTCAACCGTTCCTTCGACTAAAACATATTACTCCCATCGGGAGCGTATCAAAAATTTCTTCGACTAAGAGTATATGGGATAAAAAGATTTGAGATTATCCTCCATTGCAAGCAATAAAGCACAATCTCGGAGGCTACTCCCATCGGGAGCGCTGTCGCGCACCCGATAGAATAACGACAAAGTATCAGTCGACAAAAGGCTCGACTCAGTTCATATACAAAATCATACTCAAAACATTCCCGAGTTGCGTCCGCCGCAAATACCTCGGATGCTGCATGCATAGTGCAAAGGTAAGACCCGCCGAACTTTCGAGGTGGGCTAAGGACCGTTCCAGCAACGTTAATCCTTATACTTTCCGTGTCAACAAACATGATGAAAAATCCCGACGGACGTGTTGGGTAAATTTCAAAGTTATACTGCAGATCGATTCAGTAAGACCTCCGCGGCCTAGTCGAGTCTGACCAGTTTGTTCCAGATTCGAGTCCGGGGACTCGGGTTTGATTGAAAGCTAGTAAGGTTTTACCCGAATGTGTAGTTAACCAGTCTCGATCCCTCGAGTGTACTGGGCCTACTAAGCTATTATCCCTTGATTAACATAAGCAAAAACCAAAGTCGATGAAATACTCGACGTAGCCAACATGTGCTATTCATACAGGAATTCCAATTACAACATACAAGTACAAAGCATATGACGTGCGCTTACGAATGAGTCCATGCCCGATTCTTCGAGTCAGACAAGTACTCGGGGGCTACTGACAAGGATATACATCCCGGGTACCCTACCATAAGGGTACCTGGTGCACGTGTCGACTAAGCCCAACTATCAAGAGCCTACATGAAGCCCATGACGAAAGGCCCAACAAGATGGAGTACCCTCCAATATTAGACATAGGCATAGTCGGTTTAGCCTTTCCTTACATGTAATCTGAGTCGGTTGAGAACTCCCGAGACCTAGCCTATTATATAAAGGCTGGGAGGGCCGCCGATCCAGGACACGCAATACTCGAACCACCAAAACCCTAGCGAGATCGACATCTCGCCGGGACCCCATTGTAGCTCGCATATACACACCAGATCAATACCAGACAAGCAGGAAGTAGGGTGTTACTCTCCGGAGGCCTGAACCTGGGTAAAATCCCTGCTTTTGCTTGTCAGCCGACGAAACTACCAGCTCTACCACGTTCTCTTCCTCGTAATCTCAACCCTAGGTCCTTAACCATGGGATTTGATGAGTTAACCCCTCGTCAGTAGGCGTTTCCCTTGTTGTCGATGTCGAGTTAGCCTATCGTGATGTTGCTGTGGTCGAAGTTATCGTAGTTGTAGCCTGTAGCGCCGGAGGCGCAAAATATTGCGCGATATTGAACGTAGTGTCTTATGTTTTGTGCGACGGTGGCACGAATCTTGGTCATAGTGCGGCGGCGGCAAGGATCTGCGACGGTGGCAGCAAAAGACCACGTGAATGTAGACCTTGACGATAATTGTGTTGGCGATGTAGAACTCGACGAATATCTTGACGTCCTTGTACAGCTCAGCGGAGCCGTCGTAGGTCGGCTCGGTGCAGTCCGGGTCGATGCAATGGAGATCGGTCGGTGATGTTGAAGACGTACGGGTGCAGCATCGGCCAGCGGGTCGCGGTCGTCCGGTAGTTGACCCGGACCTGGACGGACCTGGATGTTGATATGCATGCCGCGCAATTTTGCAACCGATCGAAGCCTATGTCGGTCCGCTGCCCGTATGCGTGTAGATGGCTCCTCTTTGCTCGTGGTGGAGTAACCTGCATGCACCCTGGCAGTTGCTGCTTGTTCCTAGTGCACGCGCAGACTCCCATACACATGCAGGCCCTGTTTGTTTCTAGAGTTTTTTCAGGGATTAGTGGGGATTATCCCGGTCAAACCCCGAAATCCCCACATATCCCAAAACATCGTTTGTTTCTAGTGTATTGGACAGGTTTTATCCCCACATTTTTCCACAAATCCCCAAACTCTAGTTCATTTTTTGTCAATCCCCTAGGTGATCCAATACACTACCCCTACCTAGTGGATTGGATCCCCAATCCACTATGGGACTGGGTGAAGTTTGGGGTTTCACCCAATCCCCTAGAGGATTATCCGCACCAATCCCCAAAAAAACTCTAGAAACAAACAGGGCCGCATGGAGTGGACGAAGCTGCAGAGGTGTGGCGACTCGCGCCATGGCTGCGTACCTGCTTGCAGCATGTGCTGCTGTGGTGTCGCCGAAGTCCTACAACCGCTGCTCTTCAGGTCGAGATTTCGCCTGCACGCTGGAGTCGAGTCAAAGGAGCGCCGCCTTGAGCATCGATTTTGCACTGATTATCACCGGAAATTTGAGGATCGTAGAGTTTATGCTCCGTTCGGATGTTCGCATTGGGAGCCTCGATATTATATTGGGTTGAATATCAATATCATGGGATGTTGATATTGAGATTGAATGTCAATATTTTCTGTTTGGATGTGTTAGATATTCGGACCTAGACAAGATATTGAGTTTGAATGTCAAATGTTGTTTGGATGTTATAAAAGCAGTTTTGCGAGACATTGATCATTGTACTGTTTATTCATGCGAAAATGTACAAAACAACCACATTACGGGAAGATATTGTACTGTTTGAATGAATCTTTACAAGCATATCAACCAAAACAACACTACAAAAGTTCAGCACATCACACTGACATTAATTTATAACAACTAGCACTTCAAAAGAAAAAAAGGAAATTGTAAGGCCGCTCCTTATCCTTTGCGCGTGGAGGAAACTTCCCGATCCAATCCCCAATTTCCTCACCGCCCCTTCTTCTCGTCATCCTCTACTCACTCCTGAGAAATCCGGTGGTGGATCGATTCGAGCCCCTCCGGTACTCCAGTACGCGGGCCAGGAGCACGAGCTCGACGAGCTCCAAACCACGACCTGGAGGGCCGCTGTAGTGGCCAGGTGACGGAGGCAACCGGTGAGGATGCGTGCGGCTCGACGGGCAGGACGCCGACGTCGACCGCCCCGAACGCCGCCCTTCTGGAGACGGCGGCTGCGGCCCTGCGGCGTGCGCAGTAGACGGCCGCGGTGACGGCGGCGACCGGCGAGGATGCGCAGGAGGCTCCGTACCTCACCTGGGAAGCTTCAGCTGTTACGGGAAGGAAGAACACGGGATGTACAACAACCAAGTCAGAGGGTGGCGAAGGAGGGGCAGGAGGGTCCGTACCTCACCTGGGAAGCTTCAGCTCGGGATGAAGTCCACCGCCGGCCGCCGGAGCTGTTCAATCGAGGCGAGGCGAGGTCGAGAGGAGTAGGCAAGGCGAGGCTCAATCTCTCGCGAACAGGTATGAGAGCGAATATCTCGCGAATGTCGCGCGGAACCCCTCGACATTAGGTCCCCAGTTTTTTTGCCTAGCCGAGTGATACGTCTCAAACGTATCTATAATTTCTGATGTTCCATGTTGATATTATACCAATTGTTACATGTTCTATATACATTTCATAGCATTTTTATGCATTTTCTGGGACTAACCTATTAACAAGATGCCACAGTGCCCGTTCCTGTTTTCTGCTGTTTTTGTATTCCAGAAAAGCTAGTCTGGAAATATTCTCGGAATTGGACGAAACTTGGACAGAACCACCTATTTTTCCAACACGAAGACAGAGTCCAGAGGAGAGACGGAGGAGGGCCACATGGCACCCACACCATGGGGCCGCGCGGCCCCCCCTGCCGCATCGTGGGGTGGTGTGGGGCCCACGTGGCTCTGCAGCCGCCGCTGTCGGGGGAATACTTTCTGGATTAACCCGCGGCCCAGTGCGACTTAACTTACTCGCACGGATGAAAGCCCACTTGGGAACAAGCCCAATATTGAACCGCCATAAGGAGAAAGATC
This sequence comes from Poa pratensis, assembly GCA_947311845.1. Taxonomy (NCBI): domain Eukaryota; kingdom Viridiplantae; phylum Streptophyta; class Magnoliopsida; order Poales; family Poaceae; genus Poa; species Poa pratensis. The sequence continues at coordinate 9,067,024 of CAMZMU010000104.1, read as the reverse complement.
TAGAAGATAAATCCGGAGGACGTGAAGACCAAGTAGTCTCCGAGTAGGCCTCTGTGGATGTATTCCTTATGGGGAAGTTTCCTTTTGTAACCTAGCGAGCCTCTGTGCATATAAAGAGGACTCGCAGGACTTAGAGCGGGTCAAGCTATCAAGCCCCAAACCCTAGCTCATACGGCGAGTACCAGATCGGATCGCCTCCATTGTAACACCTCGATTATCATATCAATACCAATCTAGGGTAGGCAGGAAGTAGGTCTTTTACCTCACATTGAGGGGGCCGAACCTGGGTAAATCTGTGTTGATCTTTGTTCCTGCGATCCCAAGCTCGGAGATGCTTGACTCGCGTAATCCCACACCTACGAAGTCATCTATGACACCTGACGTGACAAACCCACGACAGTTGGCGCCCACCGTGGGGCCTGCGGTCAAAGCGTCACGTTCCGCGCAGGATCCATGAAGGGAGCTGAAGATCTTGTTGTTGGCCGTATCATCACGGTCAATGGCACACCCCTCATCGACGATTCAAGCTGGGGCCGGAAGCAGATTACTTGGAGACCGGCCACGTCATCCCCTTTGGATCCATCAACGTCTTCGTCGGCTTCATTGGCGGCGAGTCAGAGGATCCATCGCAGCATGGCGACTCAGAAGAAGGAGTCGCGGTAACAGTGGACCAAGAAGAAGGATCTATCAACCACGAGTCGCTGCCTCTCGAAGACGAAGAAGGCCAATCCATTGAGTATGTCCTTGAGGAAAGGCTATGCGGAGGCCCTGTGGACAGTGGCTCGCCCTCTGTAGAAGATCGGCACGTGAAGGGGTCTACAGGACCACAGAAGCAGACGAAGGGCTGGGCATGCCACCAGGCAGCTTAGCCCCCACACCGCCGGAAGCAGCAGAACAAGCCGCGCTAGATACATCAGGAGTCGCGGCATCCGCTGCGATGACGCCAGGAGTCGCGGCCTCAGGAGTCGCAAACAGAGAAACTCCACCTGGAGTCGCGCCTGCGGAATCAGGGGCAAGGGTAACCCCCAGCGCAGCGGTCACGCCACCACAGGGAAGTGTGTTGTTTACACCAATATCTGCGGTTAACGCGGCTGCTAGGGTGACAGAATTGGAGGCTACCAGGATCGGGCTATATGATGAAGTCCAGAGAATCGCAGATGAGAGAGCCAGGCTGGCGCGTGAGGAACAGCGCCTCCAACAGGAGCAACTGCGACTCATCGAGGAAACCAATTCTCTGCAAGGAATACAGGCCACCTTGCCACACAGGCGCCACGCGAGTCGCCTGCAGCCAGGAACAGTAAACCCTATGGAGCTGTTCCAATCACCTACCACTGAACCGGCAATTGCGGTCCCGTCAGCCGCCGCCAACACTAACCCATCAGTCGCCACCAACACGGCGCACCCGGTCGCATGGTCAGGGGTCGCACAACCTCAGTCGCGGTACCCGCACGCATGGCACCATCTGCCATGGTTATGCGGTCCGCGGCCCCGTTAGCTGCGCCCGCGGTTCAAGCACTCGCTGCACCATCAATCGTACCAGCGGTTCCATCTTTCGCAGCACCAAGAGTAGCAGAGATACCTGGGTCAAGGGCCATAGTACAGGCTAACAACAGGGCCATGATGCCCCCGCCGTTGACGCAGCCAACCTTTGTTCAGCAATCGCCACAGCAGCCTCAAAGGTTCCACACGCCGCAAGGGCATTATGTTAGCCCAGTGGAGAATCTCTTTGCGGCCACAAACATCTTGGCCAGATTAGCGCCAGCAGGAACACGCCAATGGACAGAGAGGCACGGCGCGCCATCGAGATGCTGAGCACAGCAGTAATACAGCAGGCGAATATGTCCGAACACGCAGGACGGCTGCACTCCACCCCTTACAATAGCAGAGCAACGGCGGAGAGAAGCATCCACGCGGAGTCGCCACACGTTGCGACCTCAAGCTCGGCTAGGCGAAAAGGGAAGATCAACCTGCGGCTCAAAATCAACCTCAGCAAATTCAACCCATAGAGATTGTGCAGCCACGCGGCGGCCACTCCAATAGGAAGGCCAGCTTCGTCCAACCTATCGTCGCGACTCAAAGGCCCAGTCTGTTTCAGCGAAAGAATCAGGTCTGAACCGTTTCCTGCAGATTTCAAAGGACCTCGCAAGGTCGCCAACTACAACGCCAGCATGGACCCTGTTACTTGGCTCAACAATTACGAGATGGGCATGAGCATCCTAAATGCATCCGAAGAGATCTGCGCACGTTACCTAAACATGATGTTAGAAGGCGCAGCCCACATATGGCTACAAAATTTGCCACCAAATTCAATAAACTCTTGGGATGAGATGAAGGAAGCTTTTATCAAGAATTTCCAAGGAACATGCAAGCGACTCTGCAGCATAGAGGACCTAGAGCGTTGTGTACAGAAGGAAGGCGAGTCAAGTCGCCACTGGATGAGAAGGGTCGCAGAGATCATACATTCCTCAGACAATATACCACCCAGTTCAGCAGTCCTTGTCATGGAGAAAAATTGCAAATTTGAGCCGCTAGTCCACAAACTAGGTCGCATGAAGGATAAAGTCAAGAGCCTAAGCGAGGTAATGGCGGCGGCCAACAAGTATGCTAGCTCGGATAAAACCAGGGACGCATCTGATGGGAGGAAGAGGAAAGCACTGGCAAGGGAAAGAAGGCCAGTAGCAAGCCTCAACAACAGCAAGCTAGCAATGCCAATGCGAGTTATAACAAGCGCAAAAACGAGGAAGGAAACTCTGGGTTAGTCGCAAATACGAATACTCGTTACAAACAAAGCAGCGCAGAGGAAGGAATTTTCATCCAGTTAATTTGGAAGAGGTTTTCAACCGCCCCTGCGACATCCATATAGGAAAAGATGGGAAACCACCCAACCACACGAAGGCACAGTGTTATCATTACAAAAAGTGGAAGGATGGACAGCCACTCAACACAAACTTCAATCATCAAAACATGAGGAAGGTAAACATGGCGGAGGCAACAACAGCAACAACGCCGTCCCAAATCCGCAGCCAGATCAGCCACAGTTCCCAAAACAGTTGGGTCAGTATCATACCATTGTGGTGAATACTTCAAGGAGGGAACAAAAACTGCGACGACGCAATCAGGCTGTTAACGCCATAGTACCAGCCGTCCCACAGTGGCTAAAGTGGTCCGAACAACCAGTAATTTGGAGCCGCGAGGATCACCCAGGAGAAATAAATGAAGAGGGAAAACTCGCGCTGGTGGTTGCCCCTCAAGTCGCAGGGTACAAGTTGAGCAAAGTACTGATGGATGGAGGCAGCATCAACATATTATACTATGAAACCTTCAAAAGAATGAACCTTCAAGAAAAGCAGCTACACCCATCAAGAACAACGTTTCATGGTGTCGTGCCAGGCATATCAGCTCAGCCATTGGGGCGAGTTAACTTGGAGGTCGCCTTTGGGACACAAAGCAACTTCAGGAGCGAGTACATTTGGTTCGAGGTTGTAGATTTCCAGAGCCCATATCATGCGCTGTTTGGCAGAGAAGCATTCGCAAAGTTTATGGCTAGGCCGTGCTATGTGTACCTAAAGCTTAAAATACCAGGCCCTAGAGGTGTCATCACCATCAATGGCGACAAAAGAATAGCTCAAGAATGTGAAGAAGGCGACAAGGCCATAGCCAGAGCAGCTTGCATCGCAGAGAGCGCGCCCATGCGCGAGTCGCAGGAGAATTTTGATGACATCGTGAAGGCCAAGAGGCACCTGCCTGACTTGCGACTTCAGATTACAGCCGCAAGGGAGGCAAGGAAGTCAAAGGCTACGAGCCATTGCCAATAAGGACATCCCAAGCGTCGCGAGTTGCCATCAGCAGCCGCAGCAAAATTATTAAGAGTTTACATCATCAAGCTGGCCACTCAGGGCTAAAAATTTCAATTCTGGTCGCCACTCAGGCGCGACCGACCCAATATGACACTTCTGATCGCCACCTAGGCGCGATCGACCCAATTCTGGTCGCCACTCAGGCGCGACCGACCCATGTAACATCTCTGGTTGCCACCTAGGCGCAACCGACCCAATTCTGGTCGCCACTCAGGCGCGACCGACCCATGTAACATCTCTGGTTGCCACCTAGGCGCAACCGACCCAATTCTGGTCGCCACTCAGGCGCGACCGACCCATGTAACATCTCTGGTTGCCACCTAGGCGCAACCGACCCAATTCTGGTCGCCACTCAGGCGCGACCGACCCATGTAACATCTCTGGTTGCCACCTAGGCGCAACCGACCCAATTCTGGTCGCCACTCAGGCGCGACCGACCCATGTAACATCTCTGGTTGCCACCTAGGCGCAACCGACCCAAGCATCACTTCTGGTCGCCACCTAGGCGCGACCGACCCTATGTATCATATAATGATTCTGAAATAAAGCATCTCAAACTACCAATTGAGTGTGAGTCTTTTATTTTTTAATCATTGGTCCCTTGGGGGTGCGGCAGCTTTTTAGCGCGGCCTATTCCTTGGGATCGCCAAACAAGTGGCATTTATCGTGATTATACTCAACCTCTCTTGGATGCGACTTGCACTATGCGGCCAAAGTACTGGGGGTGCGGCGTCAATCGAGTTTGATTGCCTATCATGGCCGCTCTCGACCCTGAACACGCACTTTTTACCTGGGAAATACTGAGCCGCGCAAGGGCCTAAGTGAGGAAAAACCGAGACAAATCATAAGGACCAGCCTATTGGTCGAAACATGTACTGCCAAGAGTACTTAAGCAAACCATAATATTGTCTTATGACACATAAATCTAACAATTATTACAGACCGCTAAGGGCCAAGGCATCAAACCATTGTTTTCTCTTCTTCACTTGTGCGCAGCTTTTGGCCGGTGGGAAGGAGGAACAGGCGGCTTACCAAGCTTGCCAGAAGGAGCAATCGCAGGCTCGCTGGAGGGCTCTTCAGTCGCGGGCTTGGGGGCTGCAGAGCTGGATACGCCTGGAGAGGGGTTCTTTCCTGCGGAATCACCGCGCTGGACGACGGAGCGGGTAACTTCTCCCATCTGCTTCCATCTGCGTTATACTTGCCCATATAGGTCGCAAGATCAATCCCCTCCACCAGTTCAGTCGCATGGCCGCGCATATCCTTCCAAGTCGTCGCATATTCTGAGGCCGTCAGTTCGGTGCCATCCACCTTCTTCGAGGGCCTACCTTTTGCAACCTTGGCAGCATCAAAAGAAGGATAGTACGTCTTGGCCAAAGCAAGAACATGAGCCGCGCCGGTGCGAGCTGAGGACTCTTCCAGTCCAAAAAGAACTGAGGCGCCCTAAGCAGTCTTTTCAGCAGCCCTTCAGAATCACCGGGACTGGCTTGGTCGGCAGCAGGCACTTAGACAGTGATTTCATGGCGTCACAAGCCTTCGCGAAAAATCGCGGATATACTCCAGCTGCTCTTGAGTACTGCCGCGCTGCTCCTTGGCATCTTCACCTACATCAAGGCATGTCTCCGTCAGCTCTACAACACACAGGCAAAGATAGTAGAGAAAAAAGATGCAGTTACAATCGCAATACATACCAGTTAATTCTTGAGTCATGATGCACACTTTGGCGTGGACGAGGTTATGGGCATCAGAAACTTTCTTCAACTTTTTCTCAAGCTCACCAATGGAAACAGCCTTAAGCCTTGCGTCCTCATTGACATCAGCAATGGCGTCTTTCTGAGCACTGACTTGGAGCTCCAGCTGCTGGACCCTCTCATGGAATTTCTCTTCAACAGTTTTAAGCGCAGCTCGGTATTTGGCTTGCTCAGAAACTTGAAGCTTTCATCAGATAGCTCGCCCATCCTGGTTTCCCTCTTCTTTAGCTCAGCGTCACGCTGGCCAAGGAGCTCGCGTAGCCTCTCCAGTTCAGAGGGAGTATCCCCCAGCTGCTTTTCCAAGGCAATTTTGGCAGCTGTTATGGAGCTTAGTTCCTCCTATGAAGGGAACATCAGTCAGTAAGTATATATCAACAGCTAAAAGAGAAGCATCAAGTCTCCCTTTACAGTCAAAGAAGAAACTTGATCCTTGGGGGCTAGAGACAGATAACTGGAATAGAAGTTTACCTTATAAGCCGCAGACAGGTCAGACAGTGCCTTGCGGAGTCCATGGCTTGCTTGTCATTTGAGGCAATGATAGCCTCTGACAGTTTCTCAGCACGGCTTGTGGAGGAGGAAGAAGCAACCTCAGCATGTAGAATTGGCGACCGCAGATTGTCCGCTACTGGCGACTCAACCACTGGCGTATCAGCATCCTTGGCCATTACATCTATGGAGGAGGGGTTGACCTTCTCCACGTCCTGGATCATAAGGGGATCCGTTCTATCCTCCAGAGCCACCTCTTGGGGGCTGTGTCAAGAACAGGGACCGTGGCCAGGTCATCAGTGGTGGCCACGCCCTCTACCATGGCGGTATGAGCCGCAGGTGATAAATGCGGCTCAACCGCGGTTCCAGGCTCAGTCGCGGGTTCAGCCGCACTTCTGAAAAAAGCAAGGGCATTGTGTGAAGAAGAAGACATAAGCCAGAATAAAAGTATTGAAAGCACAGGGAAAAGTTACTAACTCTGGAGCCATCTTCACAAAGGCCATAAGTTCACCGCTTGACGGTGAGGACAGGCCTTGGGTCCCAGAATCTACGAGTAGAAGTTTTGCATGTCAGTAGAGGAAAAAGAATAAGCATTCAAGATGACAAGACAGCAGAAATTACCAGAGTGGGGACCCATGTCTTCTTCAGCAGAGGCGGTGGCTTTGAAAGCACGCCTGGCAACGAAGGAGATCGCGCCCGTAGCAGGTTTGCGACGCTTCGTGGCCTCGGGGTTTTCCAGAGCATCAACCTCTGGTTCTCACGAGATAGCCTCTTGGAGGCTCTACGGGGAGTTGGTTCAGCCGCGGCAACAGAACTCGCGGCTGGCACTGGACTCTCGTCCTCGTCCAGTTCGGTCTCTTCATCATCTGAGGCCGCAGAGGCAACAGAAGGGATATCAGCAGTCTCGCTGCCCTCTAAGTGGGCAGCAGCTTCTTTCGTGCGGCACGCTTGGGAGCAGCAGTGCCGGCGACAGTCGCAGGCAGCGACCAGTAGTTCTCGTCAGCCTGGATGAGAGAAATATAAGTTGCAGTATTAAGAAAAGGAATGCGACTCAACTACGAAGGCGAAAAGACAGAGAAGAGGAGTTACCTCAAAAGGCTTGTTGTTAACACTGAAAGGGGCAAGCCCCACCTTATCGAAGGAGATGTCCTTCTCCTCAGTCACGCGGGTGACAAATTCCACCCAATCCTCAGGCCTCCAGTCCGAAGCCTTGATACGATCAACGTCAGCAGAGGTGCCTGTGCACTCAAGGAAGATCGCTGTCGTGGACTCACGGGCTGAATGCGCCATTTGGTCCAGCAAGAGAGAAGATCAAGGCCAGTAAGACCATGACCTATTAAGGCGCGGACTTTGATCAGCGACTCATTGATGAAGGACATGGACGAGTCGCGGGGTTTTGATTTCAGTGCCTCGGTAGGCACGAAGAGGGTGTTAGACCAGGAGGGAAGGCGAGTTTCGCCCTCCGGTGAAGTATCTTGGCAATAAAGAAAGATTTTTGCCAAGCCCTGGGTCGATTCGCCAGGGCTAGCTTGGGAAGGCAAGAATTCCTATGGCGCTGAAGAGAGATGGCGCCGACCTGAACGTAGGCGCCACCCTTGGAGACAAGTTGGCTGTTGCAGGTGAAAGAGGCCAGCCACAGATCGATGTTGGGGGCTATGCCAAGGTAATCCTCGCACAGCACGTGAAAATTGCTCACCTGGAGCATTGAGTTGGGCCCGATGTCGTGAAGACGGAGGCCTAGGCGTTGCAGCAAATTGCGGAAGAAGGGAGAACCTGGCGGCGTGAATCCACGCTCCACGTGCTCCACGAACATCACCAGCTCGTTGGGCTTGGGGCGCGGCTCGATTTCATCGCCTGGTGCCCGCCAGACGCCGTCCCCCTTCGGCGGCAAGAAGCCAGCCTCGGCCAGATCCGCAAGAGTTTCCTCCGTTACCCAGGATCCTTCCCAGTTGCAGGAGATCTGGCGCCTATTGTCAGATGGCTTCGCCTTGGGCGCCATTGCGAGGGGGAGATTGAATTGGGGAACTAGGCTCGGGTCGAGGAAGAAGACGTTGGTGATCGAGTAACGGCGCCACCAACAACCTTCAGAAGTGATTTCTTGCTCCTACTGGTCGATTAAACCTTGGTTTCATACTGAGGGAAACTGCTGCTACACTGCTTCATACCTTCCTCTTGGGGTCTCCCAGCGAACGTGTGATCCACGCAATCAAGCTCTTTTTCTGGCGCCGTTGCCGGGAGCAAGAGGATTTCTGCAAGGGGAGTTTCACGCTTCCAATCTCTTTACTTTGTTATTGTCTTGCTTAGTTTATTTTTATTTAGTCTTGTTTGCTTTATTTATCAAAAACACCAAAAAATTAGTTACTTTTATTTTCAAGTTGTTATCTTTCTGTTTTGTTTTTATTTTGCTAAAATGAGTACCCCTGAAATTGAAGTTCGGTCCTTTAAGCAACAACGTGGAGAAAGTTTAAAAGATGCTTGGTATAGGATCAGTGATGCTCACCGTAGATGTGCTAAAAAAATATTCTACCATGATCCTTCTTAGGAATTTTTATGTTGGCATCACCAATTGGTATAGGTATGTTTTGGACACTTTAACAGGAGGAAACTTCCTAGGTACCCCTGCTTTAGAAGCTAGTTACATCATTGAAAGTCTAGTTGGGACACCACCTGTTAATGAATTTAAAATTGAAATTTCTCTTGAGGATGTCATGAAAAAACTAGAATCTATAGAGAAAAGCCTTCCAAGTATAGATAAGATCAATGAGATAGAAAAGCTCCATGATAGTACTAGTAAACTTGGTGAATCTTTGGGAAAAATTAACAGAAGGGTTCTGTTTTAGAAACTAGTGCTATCCATGATAATCAAAATTCTAGAATTGGAGAATTAGAGGAGGTTATTGATAGTTTGAGTTCTACTTTTTCCTCACTTAAAACTAAAAAGCAAGAGCATCATTAGACAAGAGGAAGAAATTCATATATGTGCCCAAAGTGGCTAAACCGAAACCAACTTTGTTGATTTGTTTGAAACTGAGAAAGAATTTCGTGGATTAGTTAATGAATCTTGCAATGGTTTGTTTAAATTTTCTTCTCAAGAATTCCCTAAACTTAAAAATACAAGCTGTTCTTTAATGAAGCTTTTGATGATGTTGATGCTTCATCACTTGGAAACACTTGATTCTTACTTTCTGCGCCTAGCTGAAAGGCGTTAAAGAAAACGCTTATGGGAGACAACCCATTATTTTATTTCTGCAATTTTTCTTTTTTTTTGAGTCAAGGAGTTGTTTACTTCTGTAACAATTCCTTTGTATCTTTATTTTATCGCATTGTTGTGCCAAGTATTGCCTCTAATAGGAAGATGATGCTAGATTTGGATTTCTGCGCAGGAACAGATTTCTGCTGTTCACCGTTTTAATTCTGTAAAATCACAGAAAAATTATTTAAATCTGCAAATTTTTTGTGCGTGATCCTCAGATATGTACGCATCTTTCGTTAGTTTTAAAGTTTTTCGATCTGAGCAACGTAAGTGCCTCGAAAAAATTCGTCTTTACGGACTGTTCTGTTTAGACAGATTCTGTCTTTTATTTTTCGCATTCTCTCTTTTACAGTGTTGAGTGGAATTCTTTTTTAGGGTGAAGAGCTTCACATAACATCAGTGGCAGTAGCTAATGTTAAAAGTAACGGTCATGTTTGTGTCCTTATAGAACATGTGAGTTTTTGATTGTGCACTAACCCTCTAATGAGAATTACTTTGAGTTTGGTGTGGCGGAAGTTTTCAAGGGTCAAGAGGAAGGATGATATAATGTGATCAAGAAGAGTGAAGAGCTTAAGCTTGGGGATGCTCCCATGGATCACCCCAGCATATTTCAAGAAGACTCAAGCGTCTAAGCTTGGGGATGCCCAAGGCATCCCCTTCTTCATCAGCAACTTATCAGGTCAACTCTAGTGAAACTATATTTTAATTCTTTCACATCATATGTGCTTTACTTGGAGCGTCTGTGTGCTTTTATTTTCAGTATTTTATTTTTCTTATGGTCAACTTGATTGGACCCCAGCATTCTTGATTGGGAGAGAGACACGCTCCGCTTTTTCATATGAATACTCCTATTTTCACTTATACTTGTTGAGTATTCTTATCTAGCTATTGCTATGCTTTTAGCTCCTGTTTTGCATGCATCTCTTATTCAGAGCTGTTAGTTCTTTTAAAGAAAGTACTCTCTTGCTTCACTTATAATTGTTTGGAGAGTTTATGTTGAAATAAATTGATTGGTGTTTGGTTGGAACAGAAAATGTTGCATGTGGTAGATGGTATAATGGAAAAGCTTACATATTCTTGTAGATCACTGTATTGGATAATTTGATACTTGTCAATTGTTTTGAGTTATCAAGTAGTTCATGTTTAAGCTTTTGTATCATGTAGTTAAAACCTATTAATGAAGAACTACCGTAAAGCTCGTTGAAATTTGGTTTGCATGATTGGTATCTCTAAGGTCTAGATATTTTCTAGTAAAAGGGTTTGGTTAACAAGGAAGACAGTGTAGAGTCTTATAATGCTTGCAATATGTTTTCATATAAGTCTTGCTGTGTCGGTTGATATCCTGTGTTTGCTTCAAATAACCTTGCTAGCCTAAACTCTGTACTGAGAGGGAATGCTTCTCGTGCATCCAAAACCTTGAGCCAAAATCCATGCCATCTGTGTCCACCATAACTACCTATATGTGGTATTTCTTGCCATTCCAAGTAAATTTTTCATGTGCTACCTTTAAACTATTCAAAAATTATTACTCCTATTTTGTGTCAATGTTTACCAAGCTCATGAGGACGGGGTGGATGTCTTTATGTCAACTGTCAAACAGACTTTACCACCGGACTAGCGGCATATACATCCGCTTATCCATTAATTTTGCAAAAAGAGCTGGCAAATGGGGTGCCCAGTCCCAATTAATTACAACTTTAACCGCTTAATTCTCTTCACATTTTTGCCCTGATTTATCAGTCAAGCAATGACAAACAGTGAAATATCTGCATGTGTAAACAAAAGAGAAAGAGGGATGATCTGCCTTGCTGGTAGAAATAACGTCCTTCATGGGAGCCGCTCTTAAAAGTCTGGTTGGCAGGGGTCATATTGTACTTTCCATTTTCTGATTCGTTGACAATTAACAAACACCTCTCAAAACTTATTTTTACTCTCTATATGATTTCAAAAACTTAAAAAGCTCTAGCACATGATTTAATCTGCTTCCCTCTGCGAAGGGCCTTTCTTTTACTTTTATGTTGAGTCAGTTTTCCTACTTCTTTCTATCTTAGAAGCAAACACTAGTGTCAACTTTGGTGCAACAATTTTATATGCTTGTATATTGCACTTATTATATTGCTTTGTGTTGACAAATATCCATGAGATATATATGTTGAAAGTTGAAAGCAATTGCTGAAACTTAAATCTTCCTTTGTGTTGGTTAAATACCTTTACTTAGAATCTATTGCTTTATGAGTTAACTCTTATGCAAAACTCTTTGATGCTTGTCTCGAAAGTACTATTCATGAAAAGTTTTTGCTTATATGATTCAGTTGTTTGCTCATTATCTACTTGCTAGCAAACTATAGACCATTGACCTGGATCACTTCATTCATAACATGTGCTTTACAATATATTTGATCAAGATTATGATTGTAGCATGTCACCTCAGAAATTATTTTGTTTTTATCGTTTTACCTACTCGAGGACGAGAACTAAGCTTGGGGATGCTTGATACGTCTCAAACGTATCTATAATTTCTGATGTTCCATGTTGATATTATACCAATTGTTACATGTTTTATATACACTTCATAGCATTTTTATGCATTTTCTGGGACTAACCTATTAACAAGATGCCACAGTGCCAGTTCCTGTTTTCTGCTGTTTTTGTATTCAGAAAAGCTAGTCTGAAATATTCTCGAAATTGGACGAAACTTGGACAGAACCTCCTATTTTTCCAACACGAAGACGGGTCCAGAGGAGAGACGGAGGAGGGCCACGTGGCACCCACACCATGGGGCTGCGCGGGCCCCCCTGCCGCGCCGTGGGGTGGTGTGGGGCCCCCGTGGCTCTGCAGCCGCCGCCCTTTCGCCTATTTATTCTTCCCGACGAAAACCCTAAACACCCGAGCCATTATCCACGAAAAGTTCCAGAGACGCCGCCGCCGTCAACCCTAGCTCGGGAGGGTTCAGAAGCTCTTCCCGGCACCCTGCCGGAGAGGGAATCATCACCGGAGGGCTCTACATCACCATGCCTGCCTCCGGAGTGATGCGTGAGTAGTTCATCCTTGGACTACGGGTCCATGGCAGTAGCTAGATGGTTGTCTCTCCACTTTATGCTATCATGTTTAGATCTTGTGAGCTGCCTATCATGATCAAGATCATCTTATTGTAATACTACATGTTGTGTTTGTTGGATCCGATGAATACTTGCATGTTTTTTCGTTACTAGAGATGCTTTGCCAAGTAGTTACTTGTAACTCCAAGTGAGTATTTTATGCTAGATAGTGGGTTCATGCCTCCGGTAATCTGGGAGAGTGACAATAAATTCTAAGATTGTGGATGTGCTGTTGCCACTAGGGATAAAATAACCGATGCTTAGCTTAAGGGTACGCCGTTAGGTCTAATGCATTTGTTTACATTACGCACATTACTTAATGCAATTATCCTTGCTTGCAACTTAATACCAACGGGGAACTCGGTATGACAACCTGGCGGTGGATTATTAGTCATAGACGCTGTTGGATAACGGTCTATGTATTTTGTCGTAATGCCCACATGAATATCATAGTAATCATCATGTCATATATATGCATTGTCATGCGCTCAATATTTTGTCAATTGCCCAGCTGTAATTTGTTCACCCAGCATGTTAGTTATCTTTTATGGAGAGACACCACTAGTGAACTGTGGACCCCGGTCCATTCTTTTACACTGATAATACAACCAACTGCAAACACTGTTCCTTTTCATTCTCTGCAATTTACTACTGTTTTCCACACCATACGTTTAATCCTTTGTTTTCAGCAAGCCGGTGAGATTGACAACCTCACTGTTTCGTTGGGGCAAAGTAGTTTGATTGTGTTGTGTGCAGATTCCACGTTGTGGCGATCGCGCCACCACAACCTTCAGAAGTGATTTCTTGCTCCTACTGGTCGATTAACCTTGGTTTCATACTGAGGAAACTGCTGACACTGCTTCATACCTTCCTCTTGGGGTCTC